>CM070530.1:46780797-47380797 GCA_036346145.1 Olyra latifolia | reverse complement strand
CTGGTGAATTTTGGTTCACCGTTTTGAGGCGACTAAGCCTGAAATTATTAGTTGGACCTGAGTAGTGTCTAAGCAAATTTTAACCCAGATTTAAGAGTCTAAACCATTTTAGTTTTACCTAACCAGGCTAATAAGGGTTGATCATCAAGGCGGTCATTATTAGTTTCAAATAAGGAATGATATCGTGAAGGCAAGACCATTCATGGTAGATCAATAGTAAGCAATTGACAAGGTGATGAGGTCATCCCGACATGTGCTGCACCTTCACAAGAAAACCAAGGATATGATCATGCAAACCATGGACGGATTACACGCAGTTGTGCAAAGAAGCTATAACAAGAGGTGACTTCACTCCTTGCTGAATTTGACATTATAAATGAGGAGAATTTTATACTACCTAAAAGTTCTACACTTGTATTGCTTAGGTTCACATATGAAGAGATAGAAGATGCTCGAGCAAGGTGGCGGCACATGGAAATGGAGGATGAGAAATACGTGGAAGCAAACTTGGGTGCTGCTCAAGCTGAGACGTGTTACGTGAGAAATGTTGCCACTTCCAAGAGTTGGGCGCACCAACCTGTCATGTTTCCATAGGCATGATGCATATGGTTAGAAAGCTTATCAAGTCTACTTCCAAACGCATCAAACGGTCATTTGGACTTCCCAATAAGGAGTAATGACCATTTTAGTGAAAGCTGCATAGGCTGTTTTGCAGCTGCGCGAGGACTGCTAGTGATGACCTTTGAGCTAGCGTATCTTTAGAATCCTAAAAGTCTTTTCACACTCAACTGGAGGGGTTATTTTCTAGCATAAATATTCCCTATGTAATGTGTTTTGGAACTTGGCAAATCATATACAAACCCTTTTTGTTCAGCTATGTGCTAAAAAATCCAGAGAGTGATCTCTACCCCTTTGCTCTTGTGATTTTTCCGTGGGATTGCAGAAGCGGTCGCATCATCGACTCCCAATCGGTGCTTCTGCTCCATTGACTGCAGGTTGTGTTGGTTGGTTTCTTGAGAATGTGGTTGGACGAATCCTCGATTCAGGTTGCTGTATTGCGACGGTGGTTGGCTTCAAGTTTATTTGTTAGGTTGCACTAGTTATCTTGGTTGTTTTCAACTAGTTATCGTGTTCGTGGTCCTACGCTGTGAAGATCGGGACCAACGGTTGTATCACAAGGCATGATATAACATGATTAACAAGTAGACATTCATACTTAAAGAGCATGCAATTGATAATTTAAATGAAATACTTTAGAAAACAGGGTGACCATATGATCAAACTAGATGTTAACTCGCCTTGTTCCTGAGAGTAGTGGTCTTCTTGGGGGTCTTCGAATTGTCCTTCCGGATTCTCGGCGTCTAATAACAGAATAATTTCGACAATAAATAACCAAATGCAACGAGAAAGAATGATGCATGAGATGTAGTGCACTTTAGCGATCGGTGAATCGCAGTAGAATGTCTTAACAATAACTTTCTACGCATCAAGGAAGCTCCTTGAGTCTACTAAGGCTTATACCACTACTGATGGATAACAGTGGCCTGAGTGAAAACGAATCGATATATGGTGATGATGAAGCACTAATAAACCATAATTAGGATACCCATAATTTAGCATATAAGTTTAAAATACTTTTGTCTGTAGTATTTCCTAAAAATTATTACGAAGCTGCTAAAACAGTGTTTTAAAAAATTTATTTAATTTAACAGCAATATTAATTCTTAGGAAAAAGGGCTCTTATTAGTTTTATTAAGCATAAGGTGTATACAAAACATGATAAAATAGGTTACAATATTTTAATAATTTACATTGGAGTTGGGGAAGTTTCTGTAGAAATTTAGGGATTTATTGAGTTCACATAATATTTAAAATTAATCAGGTTATGTTACAACATTATTAATTCTTAAGGAAAATGGTTTAAATGCTTATACAAATTATCTAGAGAGCAATATTGACGCTAAAATTATACAATAAATTTGTTTAAATTCTAAACTATGTTTATGCTTCTCTGAAATTTTATAATGATTTTAGGAGCTCAATAACTAATTTATTTAAATGGAAAGGTTATTTATAATATGATTTAAATGTGGTTTCTCGATTAAACAGAGGGTTTATGTGGGTTACTGTTCCAAGTCATAATTTTATAAGGTCTAGCTTGTGATTTAGTATTTTCTAGAATTTTCTAATAATATTTGGGGCCTATCAATTATTTTTAATAAATCTATACTCTTTACTAGATTTCCTAAAATCACTAAAGGTGGAAAAATCCTTAAACAAGATCTTGGGTGAGCCCAAAGACTTCTTGTTGGCGAGGCGTCTTGCGACCTGTTGGCATGGCGGTGCACATGTTCAGCATAAAGCGCGAACCAACGGAGAAGACGTACTCCTATGAATACGCTTCCACTAATGCTGACGGGTGGGTCCGAGGCACCACCTGTCAGTGACTGATTAATCAAACCGCAGGAGATTTAACCAGTTTAACTATCTGACATGTGGGCCCCGCATGTCAGCGGCACGGTTCACAGTGAACGTGAACCATGATGCCAACAAATGCTAGCGCCTCGTTGTCGCTCCTCCGGTAGAGTTCCGGCGAAGCTTCGGCGCTAAACCAGCGGAGCTACGGGGCTCTAGGGTCTGAGTTCCAAGAGCTACGGGTTCATGGTAGCTAAGGCTAGGTCGTGTCACCGGAGAAGTCAACGGCGACGCGCTGAGACGTTGGCGCCATGGCCAGAGGCGGTCGCAGCTATGAGAAGCATGCAACACAGCGATCCTAGATGTTCTAGTCCTAGATTTTTGGTCGGGGAGCTTCTAGGGACTACCAGAGACCTTACCAAGTAGAGGGATCGGGCAGAGAAGGCTTGGTGCGAGCTGGCGACGTGGAAGCCGAAAGCGCTCAAAACAAGGGTGTCGGCGCTGGTCGACATGGCTGGTTCTCCGGTGAGCTACAAGGGGCCAGAGCGTTAGGCATCCCCTAGGGTTGCTCGAGCTCAAAGGAATTGGAGAATGGCTTACCGAGCGAGCTGGAATCGAAAAGGGGGAGATTTAGGCCGGCGGCGGCGATAACGGAGCTTCGACGTGCTGGGAAGGCTAGGGGTCGATTGCTCAGGGCTGAAGCACCCTAGAGGGTGGAGGAGGCAATGGAGAGGGATGGTGGAGGTAATTGCGCTCTGGAGAGGTCTAGCGACGAGAGCACGAGTGTGGGTAAGAAAGAGCAGAGGCGCAGCGAGCGAAATTTAACTGCTAAAACGGGCGGGGCTGCTCGGTCTGCTGAGTGCGAGCGAGGGACAACACAGGGGGACAGGGGGCGCTACAGTACGGTGCTGCAGTGGTGGGCGCAAGCAGTGCAATAGCGCGGCTAGTGCTTTGGCGCGGGCGGTGTGTACGCGTAGAGACAACCGCGCCACGGGGCTGGCGCCGTAGGGCGTGGATGCTAGTGCGGCGAGGGGAGAGGACGGTGTATAGACTGCCGGGCAAGGCGGTGCGCGGCGAGAGTTAACTAGGGAGGGAGTGAGTTGAGCAGGGAAAGTCGGCTGGGGCTGGCTCAGCTGGCTGGGCCGGCTAGGCCAAGCCTAAATTAGGTAAATTTGAATTTAAGAAGAATTCAAATTTTGGGGAATTGGATTTGAATTGCAATTTAGTTTGGAGTTTGAATTATGATTTATAATTCGAACATTTTATTATAGAATTTGATAATAGGGTATGAATTTTAGGTTTGATTGATATTCCAATTCAATGTTTGAATTTGAAAGAAAAGGACATAGGGTTTAAAATTAAGCTAGGTCATGAAAGTGGATTTACAATTGGGCTTAAAAGTTGTCCCTAATTTGATAAAAGGGTAATGATTAGAATCTATGAATGAATGTTTCTATAAGTGCAAGGATGTGGGTTGAAATCAAAAAGGGTTTGAAAAATATACCCTAATGCATGCTTATAATACAATTTCTAATTGTCTAGAAATAGGGTTGTTACAAATGGGCAGTGTAGCAACAGCCCCTTCTCCTTTATTTTCTCACTCAGTTTTCCACCCCTAACCCCTCTATGACCCATGGGACCAGGCCTCATTTGTAAGAGAGGGATGGGTAACTATGTAACTCACCTATCCAACCCTTCCCTCTCTCTAATTTTCTTCATCCTCCCACAAGCTGAAGGACATGCTGTTTATCCTCTGCTCCATCTTATATTTTGGACCCTAACTTGAAAACATATGTTCACCTATAGTGTTACATACCGTTGGAAAGCTTAACTCGTCAGCTATCCATCCATGACCATGGTAAGCACATGCACAAACTTTTTCTATGGTTCTGTAATAGCCCAAAAGTGGGAATTTTCAAAAACTTTTGTAATGCTAGTTATTGAGCATATTTTTCAGCAATGACTGGTAGGCAAATTAAAAATCACCATATCAATTAAATCAAAATTCTCCTTACAACCCTATTCATGCTCATCTGGGATATTTTCCAAATCAAAGTGATTAGGTTCTTGATAAATCCAAATCCATTTAGGACAATTTGACTACCTATCTCCATTGAACATAAGGCATAAACCATGAGCACTCCAAATTGGATTCAGAATCATAATCCAATTTTTAAATTGAAATTTTAAATTGAAATTAAAATCCTAGAAGACATATTTAGGACCTTCTTAGCCATTTTTCTAAAAATCCGTATTTACACCTATGCCCTTGGACCAGTCAAACCTAAGCACTAGTAATTGGACCTGAGCAATATCTAAGCAAGATTTTAACCAAGACTTAAAAGTCTAAATCATTTTATTTTTAACCTAACCAAGCTATCAAGGGTGATCATCAAAGCAATCGATAGTAAGGTCAAATGACAGATGATTATATCAAGGCAATATCATCAGGGTAAAACAATAACAAATAACAACATGACATGATATATCATGATTAAGCAAGTAGGCATAATTACTTAAAATGGCATGCAATTTGATACTGTAATTAAAATACTTTGGAAAAGTGGGATTCAACATGATCTAATTGAATGTTAACTCGCCTTGGTCCTGAGAGTAGAGGGGGCCTTCTTGTCGTTCTCCGAAATGCTCCACACACTCCTAAGTGCCTTATAACGGAACGTAAATGACAATAAACAACCAACGTGCAGCAAAAAAGAATGATGCATGTGATGCAACACACTCAACCTAGCGGTCGGAAAAGTCGACATAGAACTAACATTCATATCATGGAAGTTCCATAAGCCTAATAAAGTTCATGAAGTTCCACTAGGATAACAGAGGTGAACGATAACAAAAATGAAATATGATGATGATGCAGTAATAATAATATCCATAATAGTTTACCCATAGACTAGCAAATAGATATATATGAAAAATGATTTTGTTTGAAGTATTTCCTTCATCAACTCAAAGCAAATTACCTACTGTTTTTAGGGTAGATGGTTTGCTGCCAAATTAAGCTTATTATTAACCATTGGTTAAGCCTTTATTTAAAGTTAAAAGGATATAATTATAGTGTGATTAATATTTACCAAATGATGGAATATTAGTGTGCTGTAATTTAAATATTTTTATTTGGTCTAGAATGTTATTCTATATTTTCTAGAATTTTTTTGGTGTGTTTCGGTCATAGTGTTTTATCTAACTCCCAATTATTTTAACAGGAAAAGGAAATTACTAAAAGAGTGTTTTAATTACCCTAATTAGAAATTATGCATAAATACCATGCTAAACTAAGTCTCAATATTTTAATAATTACCTTAATGGTTAACTATGTCTTTGCCAAAGGTTGAGATTTAATTGAAGTTGTTTGATATTTAAAATAAATCAATTTTAGTTCTGTTTTATTAATATGTAAGGAAAATGGTTAAACTGCTCATTAAATTACCCTGGGAACAAATTTGATCCTAAAATCGTACAATACATTCACTTAAATCCTAAACCATATTTGTGTTTCCCAGGAATTTTTATCATCATATTAGGAAATTATTAACTAAGTAATTAAAGAGGGAAACCAGTTTTTAATACTATTTTGAGGGTTTTCTTTTAAATAAATAATTCTGAAAATAAACTAAATACACTTAGAAATGCATAAACATTGTTTTACTGTACCTACTTAATTTTGGAAATTTTAAATCTTTTTAGCTAGATATAAACGATTAATTTACTGTTTATAAACAATTTCCTATTGCTAGAATATTGCAGAAAATAAAATATGCTCCAAAAATATGAAAAATTCATGGGAGCTAGAATACGCCCCGATCTATTCATTTTAACTTGTTTCACCTTAATCGGATGATCGAAGAATTTTTCGCGACAGTGTCGATTGTCTCCAACCTCTGGCTTCTCTAGCGCGCAGCAGCTGCAGGGCGGCGGCAGCAGCAGCAGCGGCTTTTGTTTACCTTCCTGCACCACGCAGCAGCAAGAAGCAGCCTGGTGCAGTAGCAGGAAACCTACTCACCTCGGAGAAGGCTGAGGTAGAGAAGGAGGTGGTGGCCAGCTCCAGCTGGTGGCCGGCGGCGCCTGCTACGGCAGTTCAAGTAGCAGGGCAGCATGGCAACGGCGTGGTGCTGACCTTGCTAGCTTGAGTTGGGGAAGGAGATGGGACAACCGGGAGAGAGAGAGAGAGAAACGGGGTAGGGAGGAAGAGGTAGAGAGTGGGGCCCACCTAGCTGGATTCAACCTAATTTAAATTTTAAAATGGGTTCTACATACTAAAAGGGATTTTTGATGAATTTTAGGAAATTTTCCAATACAGGATTATACACATATAAATAGTTGTATGTATAAGTGTACATATATATAGACATACATATATACCAATATGTGTGTATAGATATTAATTCATGTGTAATTAAGAGAATTGGGGTGGAATGATTTAGTTTGGTGAATTCTTAACCCTAAAACTTTAATTTGCTCAATTAGGTTTAAAATTTAATGAGTTTTATTATGGGCATAATTTCTAAATTGGGTTTTCAAACTCGGTTAATTAGAGGTGAATTACTAATTGAGCTAGTAGATTTTAGGTTTAGACAGCTCATAATACTTTTAAAAATGTGAATTTGATTTGCTGAGGCTATGATACTATTCAATATCTGAAATACTATTCCTTATTTGACAATAGGCAAGAGTACCTATTTTATCTTCTTGATATAATCTTATATATATATTTACATTACAGGAATTATTTTTGCAGAGAGCAAAAGCAATCATTTAAGCATTTTGAATATAAAAATATATATTTATATACGAATAATCTATGATTTGAATTCAATTTGCAAAATTTGGGGCCCAAATACCTGACCATAATAATATTTTTTAATTTTTCACAATATCCCAAATCTGGGCCGTTATAGTTCACCCTCGCCTAAAGCCGATGTGAACGTCGTGTTCATTCTTCCTGATGAATACAAGGTACGAACTAGATTGCCAACGGCTGAGCAAGGCATAGCTCAACTTTGCTGGGGATGTCAAGAAGCAATGTTCGGAAAATCTCTAGCTCCGATGGGCAATCACGGAGATTCTGGTGATGGCTCTAGGAATTGGTGGCACTCATGTTGTGTGGGAGTGACCGCAAACCACCCGAGACGTTGTAGGATCAAGGATAACCGACTAGAGGGGGGTGAATAGGAGGTTAATTAAAATTTCTTCCTTAATTCAAGTTTCTTAATACAAATAATAGCAATATGACAATTTAGCACAAATTAAGTTCTATAAAGATTAAAACTTACTAGTTCACCAACAAATGAAATTAAGACTAGATTTTTCTAACCTAAGATGATAAGAAAAACACATCACAAGCTAGAGCAATATTTAGGAAAGTAAATGCACAAAATAAAACGCTCAAAAGATAAACCACACAAGTGAACAATCAATATTTTCCTGTGGTCTCGAAGACTTGCCGGTCGCCCCTACTTTATGTTGAGGTAGCTTGAACAAATCAAGTCGGCTGCACGCACAAATGAGCCTTCCTCAATCCACTAGTGGTAGCTCTTCCCCGCTCCGGGTAGGTGAGCTCCAACCTTCACACCAATACTGGGCCTTCCCCACAAGCTTCTCAATGGAGAGATCACCGGTCAACACCACCACACCTTCCAGGTGGCGGTAACCACTAAGAGTAATAAGTCGATGACAATCGCTTGATCTCAAATGAATACTAAGAAGATCAATGAATGCAACTCAAAGAAATTTTTGCTCTCAATTGAATGGAATAAAAGCATAAGAGAGGTGAAGGCTTGCAATAGCTCAAGTGTATGAAAATGAAGTGCCAAGAGAGTGGGCAAGCCAGCCAACAAGGGGTATTTACAGCCTCTCCTAACATTCTAGCTGTTAAGGACTTGTATTTCTGGAAATCCATATGCAGAAGGTCAGCATGTGTTGTGCGGACAAAGTGATTGAGAGTGTAACGGCTACTCACTGTTGAAATCGAAGCCTAAAACTAGCCGTTACGATCATGTGGACCGTTAACCTGACGGTCAGCTCAAAAAATGCTGACAATCCGCACCGCACCTGGGACGAGAACCAAACCAAAATATACCTTCATCTGCCAAATTGTCGACGATACACATGAATTATGACAGTTACCTATGCTCTCACACTCAAGCTTCCACCAAAATTCTTACAATTTCTCAAACTGCAAGGAGAGATGCAATTGGTGGCTAGTTCATGATAACCTGTACTCTGAAGGTGGCAAAGTGATTGCCAGTCTCTATTCCTGTGTGGTCTGTAGTAGGTGGAGCTTGGACAGGTTTTTTTTTGTATCAAAAGAAAAAACTAGAACTACACTAGCCCAAACAAGTTGAAAGAGCGTTCAACGGCGGTACTATGCTCCTAGGCTTGACCATGCTAGAGACGCGAGCCTAATCACAGACGATGTCACAGCACACAACCTCGATAAGTCCTCTACTCAAGCAACACAGCTAGGGCTCCTTGCTTTTTTTGCACTAATTTTTTAATTAATTTTTTTCTAGAGCCCAATTTTTTCTTCTATTTGACTCAAAAGGACTCCAGAAAATCACTCACCACATGCACCTTTTCTTGATCAGAAAATCTCTTTCACTCTCAACTTTGACTTGCACAGATCGCGTTGCAAATAGAGAGGGAGGGTCGGAAGAGTATTTCTAAAACTTTCTAATACCCAACTTTTTTTTCAGGTGCAGCTTTGATATACACCTGCCTTTTTTTTATTTTAGGTGCGGCTAAGGAGATGCGGTTGAGAAAATTATGGAAAGTGGAGCCGGCGATCGGTCAGGGAAGGAACGGGTAGCTCGGCGTGAAAGATGGGGCGAATTTCAACCAGGAAAAGGATGAAGTGCTTGGCTGAAATTAGGGTAACAGATCCCCCTATTTTTGTGGCATTGCAGCGCGGTTCAACCAGCAAATGTGCACGCAGTTTGGCTGGTAATGAAAGTTGCACGTGGTTAGCTAGAAATAAAGGTAACTAATCAGCTAATTATATGGACACCGTGATCTGGTGACCTGGAGTTAATGAGCGGCTCACGGTAGATGGAAAGTGGAGGCAGCGGTTTCAACGGGCAAGGAAATAGTTGGCTTGGTTGAAAAATAGAGGACGACCGTGGTGGTTTCCTAGATAATGGCCGATGGCAGCTCGTGATCTGAGGATGGTGGTGGTGGCACAAAAAGAACTCAAGAACAAAACTACGATGGCTACGTGACTCGAACTCGAAACTCTAAAGGCACTAGATACTAAGACCAGCAATGACTAGACGATGCAATGAAAATTCAACAAGTTTGAGAACTAGGTAGCAATAGTAAAGGCTAAACGGTCTTGGATCAAAAGGGAATCACACACGACGAACTATATTTTTGTGTGGCTGTTTTTCTGGACTCTAGGCTGAACAAGAACAAATCTAACAAAGGATAAAGTGTTCTCACCAGGCAACCATTGCTCTCACACCACCTGATGCGCACACGGATGTGTCCGATCTTCTGGAGAGAATGATACGTTGATTTACGGGATGACAGCGTCGTCATATTTGACTACCAACCAGCGAGGGCAAGAAACCGACAATCGCAATACCACTAACTCAAGTATTGTCAACCATGTCCAACACAATTGATCTTAATTCCTGCGAGTAATCAAGAAACTTGCAAGAATCAAGTGGAGCACAATCTGAAAATTGAACTCACGAAAACAGGGGTGAGGCTTTGTTTCCCGTATCGGGCGGTCTAGTCGACACGCGCAATCTTAGGGAGGGACATACGCGGGTCTACCACACGCAACAAAACCTAAAAGACGAAGTACGAGGGTGGTGGCCATATTTAGAGTGGCGACCAGGGGAGGGACACCCAAGCTAGGGTTGGCCACCACCAAACCCTAAAGATACATGGGCCATAGGCCTAGAAATACGGTGACGCAGCAACCTGAGTTTCTGGCCAGTGATGGTTTTCTACATATTCCTGTTTCTCCTGAATGAATCTGGCCATGGGACTAGATCCATTGGAAAGCTTATCTCCTAAGCTTTTCAACGAGTGGTCGCACGTCGAAAACGGACTCCGGATATGGCTGGAGCATCCGTTTGAAGTCTTGCTGCTCCTGGATGGCCGAACAAAGCGTGGCAACGAGTTGGGCTGATAGTTAGGCCATCCTTGGGGCACGTGACGTCCTAGGGAAGTGGGTCACTGCTGTTGGACTGTCGAGGAAGGTTTGAAAGGATGAGCTTCTGGATTTAGGCCTCTAGGCATCGACGAAGTTACGGTGGAAGTAGAAACGGTCGTCGTGGTAGGAATGGACGTCGGTGAAGAAGGGGCAGCGGTCGTATCCATAGCGGTGATGTCCTCGTCACACTCCCAAAACCCCCTGACACGGGATAACAAAATTATGGATGAATGGATTAAAAATGGAATGTCGGAAAAAAATGTCGTCGTTTTCATTCTTAATTGTAGAGGAAAATCTTACTTTTGACTACATAACAGCATACCTTCTCCTCTGCAGGTACCAGTCCAAATATTATCCTGGGCGATTTATTAAACAGATGTTACCCCCCAGGGAACCTGGCACAACTGAAACTTGTGCATCAATGATTCGCGGCGCGGCAACATGTTGTGATATCAAAGAAAAGCAATACATTTTCGGCTGCACCACAGCAGGGCAGTGTTATTCTGTTCATAAAAGTTTGGTTTTTCATAAATTATATTGCTCCGTTTGTTCAAGTATTAGTATTAGATTTAAGTTCAGAGCATCTTTAGCTGCGTCTATAAATTCGGATCTCTATATCCTCTTCTCCAAACCACTATTCGTTCCCTATATTTTCATCATATCTAGCAGAGTCTCTATTCTCGAAAAGATATAGAGACAGGAGAGAGAATCTCTAAATATAGAGACTCGGAAAGAGAATTTCTAAATTTAAGGAGTAACGTAGAGACTCTGCTGGAGTAATACAAAACTGAGAGGTTTTAAATATAGAGAAGATTCTTTTTAGAGATCCTGTTGGACATAATATCATAGTATTGCATATCCAAATCCCATCTATGTCTACGAAGATAATTAAAAAGCATAGATGTTTTTTTTTCCTGGAAACACCTCGACATTCCAAGCAAGGCCGCTCGCTGCTCTCATGGGTTTGATATATTATATGATATGACCCCACAAATTTTTGTTGTTGTGATTTTACTGCACACGAACAAAGTAGGGGTACAATGAATTAATTGCACACCACTCCTATTGCACCACTGTGCAGCCAGCAGCAGTTCTGTCACTGTCAGTAGCAGGTATGTACAGCAGTACACCCGTGTAGTGCATCAATTTTATTAGCGCACATGCATCACATACCCGAACTGTCAATACTTTTGCATGAGTTTTAATTTCGAATAATATTTGTTTGCTATGAATTGGTGCAATTTGTTTTGCCTGTAAACATTGACAGACGGTGGTGTACCTATTTTTTCGATGTATTGGCGAAGGAGATCACTGTAATTGACCCAACAATGATAGGTGGCGAGTGGCGACGCTGCAAAGGTGAAGGCAAGACACGATGTTAGCGTCGAGAAACTATATGATGCTCTGCTATCATCATGCGTACAATATTTTGAAGGGTGGGTCACTGAGGATTATCCATGGAAGCACTGGTATTTGGTAGACATTGGACCTCGTTGCAAAATGCAAGTTTAAAAAACCTGACTACGCTGAATTCACTCTTTATTCTCTATATTAGTGCGAATATCAAGTATGCCATTTGATGCAGCTACATTTCCGGTCTGTATGCAATGGCTTATGCTCGTGGATATGTTAGTGAGCGCTTCATGAAAGTAAAAATTGATGTAATACAACGCTTCCCTTCGACACTATTTAAATGTTCATATTAATATATTCATTTGCTATACTGAATGCCTAACATAATGATTTGTTACGTTGTTACAAAATGCAGGGCGTTCTGGATGTCCTCCGTGGGGAGCTATTGCACGAGCTGTTGACTATGAAAGGCAATATTGGTGACTTGCCTCTGACGATTAGAAAGAAGCAGATGTGTCAAGGTAAGAAGTATTCTGCTGAATTTCGAGGGATCCTTTTGCACTGTGAGGTCCCCTATTAATGTGGCAACTGTTAAACACAATCCGTCTTTTGGGGCACTGTCTAGCCTATTAATGGCGATTGTGTGGTAAAAAAAACGAAGACGGGTGCTTTACTGTTGTCGGCATGAATGGGATGGATCAGTCTGTGTGATGGAACTGGCGTTTCATATCTATCTATCATGTTCAACATGTTTAACCCGCTCTAGTGTGTTAGATTTGGCATATTATATCTATCTAGTAGAACATAAAGATTGGTGCATTCTGATGAGTGTCCCAATATTTCGGTGAGAGGTTAAGGCCCCTATTTGACATAGCTCTAGTGGTAGAGTTGATGGAGCACCCTATTCCTAACTTCAGAAATTCATGGAGCTGGAGTTTTAAGTATATTGAGGATATTTAGGTGAGTCATCTTATTTATATTTTAAACTAAAAATATAAACTTAAGTCACTTCATTTTAACCTACAAACTCCATATCTGAGCTGGAGCTGGCTGTGCCAAACGGAGCCTAACTATCGATTAGGTGAAGGTTGATGGTGTGCGCCTTTGCAATCACAGAAACAACTTCGAAAGGTTATTGACCTTGCCAGATAGCACGATCAACCATAAATAAGATTCAATTCCTGTGAGCAATTAAAAAAATAGCAAGAATAAGATGTAGGCAAACTGAAATGGCAAATAAAATAGCATGCAATCTTGTTTGACACGGAGGTGTGGTTCTCCAAGGCTGTCTTGTACGTGGTCGTCCGACAAAACTGAAGAACAGTGTTTGCATGAAAAAATAGCAAGAATAAGATGTAGGCAAACTGAAATGGCAAATAAAATAGCATGCAATCTTGTTTGACACGGAGGTGTGGTTCTCCAAGGCTGTCTTGTACGTGGTCGTCCGACAAAACTGAAGAACAGTATTTGCACAATGGCTAAACTTACACAAAAGAAAACATGAGTTCAGCCAGGGGTATAAATAGGGAGAGTGAAAGGAATTTCGGCTAGCATAAGAGGCAAGACGAAATCCCAACCTTTCCATATTTACTGAATCTGCCTAAACGAAGACTTTATTACATGGGCCCAGCCCAAAGACAGGTGGCGAAACACCCCTTTTATGTGGATCTCGTTTGTTGACATCTTCTGGACCTTTATTCCTTAAAAGAATCACATAATTGAGTTCATGTACACGAGCTCGAGTGACTGGTACTTGCATAACTGGTGTTGTGGCAGCAGTAGGTGATGTGGGTTGAACTAAAGACATGATGTCCTCATCATCCTCCCCTTCTTGAATTAGAGTCTTCCTCGACGGAATGTACTCTTCCTCACCTAAATATGGCTTCAAATCTGCAATATTGAAAGTGGAAGAAACACCATATTCCACCGGTAGGTCAAGTTTATAGGCATTATCATTTATTTTGTCTAGAATCTTGAACGGGCCATCAGCACGAGGCATTAGTTTAGACGTGCACAAATCAGGGAAATGATCCTTTCTCAATTGTAACCAAACCAAGTCACCAGATTGAAAAGTAACATGCTTTCTTCTCTTACTACCAGCAATTTTGTTCTTTGCATTCATGCACTCAATGTTCTCTTTGGTTTGCTCATGTATTTTCAATATCAGGTCAGCACGTTGATTAGCATCAAACTTTATGATCTCTATGGATGAGACAGAGACTAAATCAATTGGTGCAGGAATTAAACCATATACAATTTGGAAATGGCACATCTTTGTGGTAGAATGTACTAAACGATTATAAGCAAACTCAATATGAGGCAAACATTCTTACCATATTTTCAAATTCTTCTTTAGAACAGTCCTAAGAATGGTAGACAAAGTTCTATTAACTATTTCAGTTTGACCATCAGTTTAGGGATGACATGTAGTGCTGAACAGTAGTTTAGTCCTCAATTTGTTCCACGAAGTTCTCCAAAAATGACTAAGAAATTTTGCATCACGATTTGAAGCTATTGTATTGGGCACATCATGCAAGCGAACAATTTTACGAAAGAATAAATCAACAATATTAGTAGCTTCATCACTTTTGTGACATGGAATGAAGTAGGCCATTTTAGAAAATCTGTCAACAACTACGAAAATATTATACCTCTCCTTCTTGATTCTAGGCAATCGTAAGATAAAATCCATCAAAATATCCTTCCAAGGCATGCTAGGAACAGTAAGAGGAATATACAAACCATGGGGGTAAAGTCGTGATTTAGGTCTTTGACATGTTGGGTAGCAAGCGACAAACCTCTCCACATCCTGTTGCATCTTTGACCAAAAAAAGTGATCAGAAAGAATGTCCTCAGTCTTCTTGGCACCGAAATGCCCCATGAATCTGCCTTCATGCGCATCCACGAAACATGAATCCATCATCCATGAAGAACTTGCTCCATGTTCTCCCATCCTTGCAATTCAATAGCAAGTCCTTGAAATCAGGGTCGAGCACGTACTGCTCCTTCAGAGTTTCCAGCCAAAAATTTTAAAATCAAGTTGTGAGAGCATAGTGTATCGGTGACACAAAGCATCAACAATTACATTTTCTTTCCCTTTCTTGTGTTTAATGACATAGGGAAAGGACTAAATGAATTCCACCCATTTAGCATGCCGACGATTCAGATTTGATTGGTTTCGAATATGCTTCAATGATTCATGATCAGAATGAATAATGAATTCTCTAGGCCTTAAGTAATGCTACCAAGTTTCTAGAGTTCGAACTAAAGCATATAATTCTTTATCATAAGTTGAATAGTTCAAACTAGGACCACTCAATCTCTCGCTAAAATAAGCTACTGGTTTACCCTCTTGCAATAGCACACCACCTAACCCAATTCCACTAGCATCACATTCTAACTCAAACATCTTAGTAAAATCAGGAAGCTGAAGCAATGGAGCATGGGTCAACTTATTTTTTAAAATCATGAAAGCCTATTCTTGCATTGGACCCCAAGAGAAGGGAACACCTTTCTTCGTGAGCTCATTTAGTGGGGCAGCTATGGTGCTGAAATCGTGAATAAATCTGCGATAGAATCCAGCAAGCCAGAGAAAACTTCTGATCTGTGTAACCATGTTAGGTGTCAACCAACTCTGAATGGCTTCAATCTTGGCGTGGTCCACTTCGATACCCAACGCTGTAACAACATAGCTAAGAATCGACACATGATCTGTGCAAAAGCTGCACTTCTCCAGATTATCAAATAAACATGCACTACACAATGCGTCAAAAATAGCATGTAAATGATCAAGATGTTTCTCCAAAGATTTGTTGTAAATCAATATATCATTAAAATATATCACCACAAATTTGCCAATGAAAGCACGTAAAACTTTGTTCATCAGTCTCGTGAAAGAGAAAGTGCTAGGTGCGTTAGTTAACCCAAAAGGCATGATTAACCACTCATATAATCTGAACTTAGTTTTGAAAGCTGTTTTGTATTCATCCTCTAATTTCATACGAATTTGATGGTATCCACTACGCAAATCAACTTTAAAGAACACAATAGCGAAACTTAGTTCATCAAGCATATCATCTAATCTGGGGATATGATGATGATATCGGATTGTAATATTGTTGATGACTCAACAATCAACACACATACGCCATGAACCATCTTTCTTGGGCACTAGAATGACTGGAACGACACATGGACTAAGAGATTCACAGACGTACCCCTTATCAAGTAACTCTTGTACTTGACGCTGAATTTCTTTCGTCTTAACAGGATTGGTGCGATATGGTGCACGGTTGGGCAGCGAGGCTCCTGAAATAAGGTCAATCTGATGTTCAATGCCTTGGAGAGGTGGTAGGCCTACTGGTATGTCCTTTGGAAAGACGTCTGAGTATTCCTGCAAAAGGTTAGTGACCGCAGGAGGCAAAGAAGAGGGTATATCATCAAACGAAAACATGACCTGTGTGCACATGAGAGCATAGCAAATAGAGGTACTAGCATCCCACTCATCCAAATAAACTTTTGTAGCTAACAAAACATGGCCCTTCAGTTTTATTTCATGTTGTGCAGTGCGAGAGTGTCATTTTTATTGCACGAACTCTTTAGTTACAACCTAATTTTCACTTGGAGTATGCACTTGAGTTTTCTATCTTCTCGCACTAGCAAGTTTTATCTTTAACAATTTGTTCTAGAGTGATTGGATGCAACACAATTTTCTTTCCTTTAAAGATGAGTGAATATTGATTAGATTGACCATTAATTATGCACACAATCAGTATCATATTGCCAAGGTCGGTCTAGTAATATGGAGAACATGCTCGCATAGGAACAACATCACAATCAACACAATCATGATAAGAACCCATAGCAAAATGTACCCTCACTGAATGTGTTACCTTCAATTTACCACTTTGGTTGAGCCATTGGATGTGGTATAGTAGATAGAGCAAGGTTCTTCACCATATTTGTGCTTGCCAAGTTGTTGCAGCTCCCTCCATTTATAATGATTCGAGCTGTTCACTCCTTAACGACGCCTTTGGTTTGAAACAAATTATGGCATTGATTTTGTTCTGCTTTGGCAATTTGAATACTGAGTACATGCTGTACTACAACGCTCACATACTTATGAGCATCGTTAGCAGCAACATGTTCTTTGTGATCAAATCTATCTTCTTTTCCTGCAATGTCAATGGCAAGCATGGCATATGTTGCATCGTCCAGATCACTAGCTAAAGAATACTCACCATCCTCACGTACAACCAGCACTCGCTTGTTTGGACAATCATGTATGACGTGTCCATAGCCCTTGTAGCGGTGGCAATGGACATAATTGGTACGTCTGGTAGAAGCAACCAAAGCACTCTGTGTGGCACCATGGTGTGCAGCTTTGACTGCTGCAGAAGCTTGTGGTGCTGGAGCTAAAGTAGTGGTGTGTTGTTTGTTGTTGGAGGGGGGCAGTGCAGCCGAATGGGAGGCTAATGCAACCTTAGCACTTGGCTTTCAAGAGGTTGTGTGACCTGTAGAAAAGTTAGCTTGTATCCTCGTTTGACGTCCCTCCACTTCACGTTTAGCTTTGCAAGCAAGATAGAATAATCTAGTAATAGAATTGTAATCTTTGTAATCAAGTATGTCTATGTCACGATTCAGCCCATCCAAAAACCATGCCATAGCTATATCCTCATTCTCAACTAAACCACAATGCAACATACCAATTTGCAACTCTATACCAATTTGCAACTCCTAATAGTACTCTTCTACAGAATTGGTACCTTGATGTAAGCGTTGTAATTTATTTACATGTCACCAGCATAGTATGAGGGAACAAATCTATGTCTCATCAACAATTTTAAAGCTTCGCAAGTTGTGGGAATGTTATTGGGATGCTTAACGCAATGTTCTCTCCACCAAACAAATGCAAAATCCGTAAACTCACTAGTAACAGCCCTAACTTGGTTATTTGCAGACGCAAACTTTTGATCAACAGCTAGCTTCTAGTTAAGATAACCATCCGGATCATATTTTCCATTAAACGCAGGTATAGTGAATTTAACCTTAGCAAAGAATCATCTTGATTATGTACCCCACGTCGAGGCTGGTTTCAGTACATAGCTTGTTAATTAAAACGTAGTCGACACTATTAGAGAACTGGCCTTTAATACCGGCTCATCAGTCCCGGTTAGGCATGAACCGTGACTGATATTCACAACAGTCCCGGTTGAAGTAAGTTGGGCCATGGGTGGGGATCAGTCCCGGTTGGAGACATCAACCGGGACTAATCCAACACCATGATGTTGCCTGCAACGGCTTGCAGGCGGGAAGGGGGCACAATACCTGTCTGTGTGCCCAATAGGGATTAGTATGCCATATTTGAACATCCCGTTGCATGCGGGAAGGGGGGCACAATACCGGTCTGTGTCTCCAACCGGGATTAGTATGTCATATTTGATCCTCCTCCTTCCTCTCGCAGTCCCCACTGTGCCCGACCAAGAACAATAGCGCCGGCGGCCAAGAGCTTCAAGGAAGAGGAGGTGCTGCCAAAATTTTAAAATTTTGGTCATTTTACTCCAAGCCAGTTAATCAAGGTTTGTGCATCATTCCTCACTACATTAGATGTTCAATGGAGCTTCTTCTTTGCTTGAAAAATGAAGAAAATTTGATCTTTTTTCATGATCATTAAAAGATTATGAATGTAAAGATCTAGCTCAATTTTTTGTGGGATGTTTGTGGGATTATGATGTATCTCACATTGAAGGTGTAATCTAGGTTTTGGTCCCATCGATGGATAAATAATTTTGAATCTAGACTTCGATACATCAATTCATAGATCAATTCTTTTAAGTAGGTTGCAATACTTGTCAAGTATGAATACCAGAGCAAATAATCATTTTATAGGAAAAATTGTATGAAAATATAGTTTTTTACAAAATATGTAATGAAATAAATGTATTTTAAGTTTATAGTTGGCTTTAAAATAAGAATTGCTATGAAAAATATTTGATGCAATTTGCCCTAGGTAGGAATAAATTTAGCCACATAAAATTTTAAATAGTTTTTGAATACTGGTCATTTTATAGAAAAATATGTTCAATGGAGCTTCTTCTTTGCTTGAAAAATAAAGAAAATTTGATCTTTTGCCATGATCATTGAAAGATTATGAATGTAAAGATCTAGCTCAATCTTTTGTGGGATTTTTTTATGGGATTATGATGTATCTTGCATTGAAGGTGTAATCTAGGTTTTTGTCCTATCGATGGATGAAGAATTTTGAATCTAGACTTTGATACATCAATTCATAGATCAATTCTTTTATGTAGGTTGCAATAACTTATCAAGTATGAATACCGGAGCAAATAATCATTTTATAGAAAAAATTTTATGCAAATATAGTTCTTTACAAAATATGTAATGAAATAATTTTTTTAAGTTTATAGTTGGCTTTGAAATAAGAATTGCTATGAAAAATATGTGATGCAATTTGCCCTAGGTAGGAATAAATTTAGCCACATAAAATTTTAAATAGTTTTTCAATAAATTATTTTTTTGGAATTTGGAAAATGTTCAATAATTAATTTTTGGAGAATGAGCTAACAATTACCTTGATGAAACATAATGTAGATGGACCGGCGATGGATGTACATGGACCGACACTCCCCGGAGTTCTTGCAGGGTTTGCAAGCTTTTCTTCATACGGCCGATGCATATACGACATCAGGCTACATATGTTGTCCATGCATAGACTACAACAATGAGCATGGACTGCAACAATGAGAAGGAGTGGCCAAACACCAGTCACCTTCACTTCCATTTGCTCTCAAGAGGTTTCATGCCAAACTATACCTCTTGGACCAAGCACGGTGAAGAAAAGATTATACGAAAAGATGGTGAAGAAGGAGAAGAGGTGGACAACAATATCTCGGATGATGGCCAACACGTTGCTTTCGAAGACACAATGGGTCATTTTGGCGATGAGGACCTAGAGCAGATGCTGCTTGATGGAGAGGGAGAATATACTGATGAAAGGCATTATGAAAAGTTCCAGTGCTTGTGGGAGGACCATGAAACACTGTTGTACCCAAACTGACGACAGGGCCACAAAAGGTTGTGTACCACACTAGAACTGATGCAATGGAAGGCGACCAATGGTTTGTCTAATAAGAGATTCGATGAGTTGTTATACTTGATAAAGAAATTGCTTCCAGAGAGTAACACGTTGCCTGAAACTACGTATGATGCCAAACAAGTTGTCTGCCCATTGGGGTTGGAGGTACAGAAGATACATGCATGTCGTAACGATTGTATCCTTATCGCAATGAGTACGAGAACTTGGAAGCCTGTCCGGTGTGCAAAACTTCTCGGTTTAAAACCAGGCATGATGACACAGGTGAGGTAGAGGGGCAGCGTAAGAAGAAGAGACCCCCCACTAAGGTGGTGTGGTATTTCCCTATAATCCCCGGTTGAAGCGTTTATTTGCTAGCAAAGCGCATGCCCAGATGATGTGCTGGCACAAAGAAGATCGTAAGAATGACGGAAGGTTAAGGCACCCCGCTGACGGCTCGCAATGAAGGAAAGTTGATAGAAAATACCCCGGACTTTGCTGAGGATTCGAGGAAATTAAGGTTTGGGTTGAGTACTGATGGGATGAACCCGTTCGGCGAGATGAGCAGCAGTCACAGCACTTGGCCTGCGATTCTATGTATCTACAACCTTCCTCCTTTGCTGTGTTAGAAGCAGAAATACATTATGATACCGTTGCTTATCCCAAGGCCCGAAGCAACCTGGAAACGACATCGACGTGTACCTCAAACCGTTGGTTGATGATTCTCAAACCGTTGGTTGATGATTTGCTAATGCTGTGAAACAATGGTGTACGTGTATGGGATGAGTACAAAAGAGATTATTTCACCCTCCGTGCATTGCTACTCGTAACCATCAACGACTGGCCTGCACTTGATAACCTGTCAGACCTATCTATCAAGGGATATAAAGCCTGCATCGAGTGCTTAGAGGATACGGACAGCAAGTACCTAACAAATTCTCGAAAGATTATGTACATGGGCTACCGTAGGTTCCTCAATCTGAAGCACCCGTTACGGAGCAACCGTGTTAATTTTGATGGGACAGAAGAGAAACGTAAGAAGCCTAAGCATCATAGTGGGGCAGATGTATTTTATATGGTAAAGGATATGAAAGTAGTTTTTGAAAAGGGTCCTGGTAGTAAACCTGTCCCGCCACTCCCGAATGAAGATGCTAAGAAGAAGCCAATTTGGAAAAAGAAGTCAATATTTTGGAACTTGTCTTACTGGAAAGACATAGAGGTGCGTCACTCACTGGACTTCATGCATATCACGAAGAATGTCTGCGTGAGTCTACTAGGCTTTCTGGACATGTACGGCAAATCAAAAGATACACTTCAAGCACGAAAAGACCTACAACTATTAGGACTCAGGAAAGACCTACATCCGCAACAGAGAGAGAAAGGCCATTATCTCCATCCCACGAGCTACACTCTAAGTAAGGAAGAGAAAAAACATAATTAAGTTGTTGAATGGTGTGAAGGTCCCTTCAGGGTACTCCTCGAATATAAAAAGACTGATAAACACAAAAGAGAATAAAATCGTAAACCTGAAATCCCATGATTGTTATGTGTTGATGACACAATTGCTCCCACTGACGGTGAGAGGCATTCTGCCGAACATGGTACGAGGGACAATTATAAAGGTGTGTTCATTCTTCAACGCGATATCACAGAAGGTCATAGATTCGGGAAAGTTATCTAATCTGCAAGATGACATTGTCTCTGGTTTGGTTAACATTGAGATGATCTTTCCTCCATCCTTCTTTGATATGATGGTCCATCTCATGGTTCACATGGTCAAATAGATACAAATTCTCGGACCCGTGTTCTTGCACAGTATGTTCCCTTTCGAGAGGTACATGGGTGTCCTAAAGAAGTATGTTCATAACCGATCACGTCCAGAAGGCTGCATTGCCTAGGGTGTTGGCACAGAGGAGGTTATTGAGTTTTGCGTCGACTACATTAATGATCTGAATCCGATTGGCGTCCCTGTATCACGCTATGAGGGGAGGCTACGGGGATAAGGTACTCTAGGGAGAAAAGAATCCTCTTGCCAGGATATATTTTCATTTAGACAAGCACATTTTACGGTGTTGAAACAAGCAGCTTTACTGGCTCAGTATGTTCATGATCACGAGAACATTCTACGCGACTAATACACAGGGAAGTCAGATTAGTGGATTGCAGACAAGCAAGCGGAGAGTTTCGACGGTTGGTTACAAAAGCAATTGTTGGGTAAGGAGGGAGTCCATGAGCAGTTGCAACTATTGGCTCGGGGACCATCCATGACAATCATATCATGGCAGGGTATGAGATAAATGGGTACACCTTTTACACGAAAACCCAGGATAACAAGAGCACCACCCAAAACAGTGGCGTCCGTAAAGATGCCTCGGACAAAAATGGAAAGATGGACACCTACTATGGTTTCATAGAGATCTGGGAGCTCAAGTACGGACCTTTGAAAGTCCCTCTATTTCGGTGCCAATGGGTTAAACTGACATCCGTGGAGATCAATGAGTACGGTATGACAACCGTGAACCTGAAGAAAGTGGCCTACAGGAACGAACCATTCGTGCTCGCCAATGATGTCACACAGGTATTCTATGTGATGGACTATTCTATTTGTCTAGAGATGGTAGAGGCCTGTCATGGTGGAGGTCTGTATTCAACTTTTTTCGTCCACCAGTTTCCGACCCTCTAGAGCGGAGTAGAGCAGTTTGGTAGCTCACGAGGCTCATAACCTTGAGGTCACGGGTTTGATTCTCGTCTCCGCACTTAGCAGTCTGTATAAAAGGACTATTCTATTTGTATAGATATGGTAGAGGGATGTGGGCGGTATCCAACCCTTTTTTATTCATTAGTTCCCGGCCCTAGAGGGCCGAATTGAGCAGTTTGCGAAGTCACTTGCTCCTACAAGAAGAACTCTCAAAGCTCTTTCCTACCCTGTAGAAAAGACATGGGCATCAAACTGAAAAAGTAAAAGGGTAGGCCTACTAAAAGCAAGAGAAGGTCTACCAAAAACAAATCGCAGAAGGAGAAGAGTAGCGGTAGCGATCAGCGAAGGCTCCACGTGGCTCTTCCAGGTAAAAGAAGGATTGTCGGAGTTGAGGGCGTCACAGACAAAGAAGAATATATAATCAGTTCGACGAGCTATCGCCTTTCTCGATGAATGTAGATATTAGTGCCCTCAATGATGAGGAGGAAGCTCCTATGTACGTCACGATCATAATGAAGGATCACTTATAAAAACAAAGTAGTTGCTATTTTAGAATTTCAAGGCATTTTGTTATGACAGCAGCATTAGAGTTTTAATAAATAGATAACTATATTTGTAAAAAAGTTACAGAATTTTGAGTAAATCTTTGATAATTTTACATTTTTAGTAAATCTTTGATAATTTTACATTTATCAAAGAAATATAGAAAAATTAATGAGAAATTACAAGGCTCCCAACTCAATTTTCCATATTTTTATGATTTTTATGATATATTTATTTAATTTGTATAGGCTCCCAGCAATTTTCTATAATTTTCAAGTAATTTATGGCAAATTGCTACCACTGACATGTGGGACCCACAAGAGATGGGCCCACATGTCAGTGACCACATCCCTTTCTCGTAGGAAGGGTACAAAAAATATTTACGCCTTGTCAAGTCGACATAACTCTCTCCTCTCCCGTGGCTAGTAGCGTGCGCTTGAGCACGGGCTCCCCGTGCACGGTCGCGGGTTCGAGCCCGGCTCGCGCCGCTGATTTCTTTTATTTTGGGGGAAGCAATCCAGGTTAGTGTCTCCAACCGGGACTATGTGGGCTATCAATCTCGGTTGGTGTCTCCAACCGGGACTATGTAGGCCATCAATCCCGGTTGGTGTTACCAACCGGGACTATGTGAGCAGTCCAGCCGTTGGTCTTCTTCCTCATGCTCGATACAAAACTTTGTCTGCTTCAGTGCATTTCATGGTTTCATGGTTTTCTTCAGAAACTTGTGCATTTCTTGCTTGATTTATTGATTTTGCATCTGCTTCAGTGTATTTATTGATTTCACATCATTAACTTTGTCATCATTGGATTTTTGAGCTGACTACATTGGAAGTTGAACAGTTGACTACATTGTTCTTCGTAGTTGTCGATCAATCGGATCCATGGGATTGATCGTGCCCTTTGATCTTCCGCGTGAGCTCCCCTATATATGTCCCTCCAGCTTCTGTCTTGTTCTCTCACAGCCATACACTATGCCACGCCGCCTCAAAACATGTCGAATAGGGTCTCAGCCACGGCCACGACCACCTCCGCCGCTGCCTCCGCCACCTCTGCCGCTGCCTCCGCCACCATCGCCGCCGCCTCCGCCTCCTCTGCCTCCGCCACCTCTGTCTCCACCTCCGCCACCGCCCCGCTCCTAGGCAGAACTGGCGGCAATGCTGCTGCCGCGATCGCCATCCCAGGTATAAATTAGAGTTTTTCCAAACTGTTGAATTGATTTCTTCCGTGGTTGATCGATTTAAGGTTTTTGCAAAATTTTTAGGAGCCCGCCTAGGCTAGGGACCTCCCGACGTTGGAGGACCTCCCCTCCTCTGGCTTCCTCAATGGCGAGGACTGCCGGTGCCCCTGCTGGCTAGAGCACCAAGGCCTAGATCAGGATGAGGATGACGGCTAGCTTGGCTCCCCAACGGCGATGACAATGTGATCGGGTGTCTTGTAAATTAAAGCATGTTATGTCATGTAAATCAATGTTGGAATGAATAATATAAATCTTGGCACCAAATGTTATGGAAGAGTGGATTGTATATACATGATTTTGATGTTTGCATGCATTTCTTTCTTGCTTCTTGGTAATTAAAATAGTAATTTATTGTATACCCATAACGTTACAAGAAGAGAGCTATAATTTGGATTGAAGGCAGCTCCCTAAATAGACTTTGATTTCCAGGGAGCTAAAATTTGAAATATATAATCTTATATATTTAGAAAGGGGGCAATTTCCAGAGACGGTTTGTATAAGGAACCGCCTTTGAAAATTATTTTTAGGGAATCAATTCCGGTTGGTGTCTCCAACTGGGACTATATGAGGACTCCAGCGCTGGGGAGACCCCATCAATCTCGGTTGGTGTGTCCAACCGAGTCTGAGTCAACAGTCCAGCTTGAGAAGCCCCAACAATCCCGGTTGGTGTCTCCAACCGGGATTGATGGGGCACATCAATCCCGGTTGGAGACACCAACCGGGATTGAAGGCCACTCGTTTCGCGTGGAGATTTGGAGACAAGTCTCAAATCCTCTCTCGCGCGTGCTCCAACCCTAAATCGACTCTGCCACCATCCTCGTCTCCAACGCCGCCGCCCGTGAGGACGACGTCTGCAACCTCTCGCGCGCTCTGAACCCTACATCGACGTGCTGCTGTCTTCACGCCACTGCCTTCACGCCGCCGCCTCCACACCGCTCATCTCCAACGCCGCCTCCACGCCGCTCCTCTCCAACACCGCCTCTACGCCGCCGCCTCTACTCCGCTCCTCTCCAACGCCGTTCGTCTTGAACGCCGCCTACATGCCGCCGTCTCCACGCCGCCACCTCCATGCCACTCCTCTCCAACGGCTCCTCCACACTGGTAAGCCCAATATTAGTGAAAAAAAGACTTATTGTGCTATTAGACAAATGATAGTTGGTAATGGGGAGACTACAGATTTTTGGAGAGATTGTTGGCTTTATGATAGAATGTTAATATGCAAGCTTATATGCAATGTTAATTTTATAATGCAAGCTTATATGCAATGTTAACATCAACAAGCTTATATGCAATGTTAATTTTCGTGGTCTGTTTTCCAGGTCTGTTTTCCATTTGATTTTCGAAAGGAGTTTCCCATTGACATATGCATATTATTTGCCAAGGATAAGTGTACAGAATGAATTGCAAGCAGTTGATAATGTTTATGATTGATATGTTTCGTGCTCGCCAATGATATGTTTCAACCATGTGTACCTCTTATGTGAATTTCATCACATTTCTGTGTACTTTTACTATTTATGGCATAGGCCGCCCGTTTGGACACCTATTTGATTGTTGCTAGTGCAGGTCACTTCTTTAAAAATTATAGAACTTAAGCATAATCATTTCTTAATGGATTTGGGTATGGTGTGAATGTTGGATTCTTATTAAGTTAGGTATTAAGGTGGTGATAAATTTGAGAAAAGAGTGAAATAAAATGACTTAGACATCCCCTATATAAATTGTCATAAAAAAAGAGAGAGAATACGTTGTGTACTAATGAATAAATGTAGATAATTGAAAAGAATAAAATAGAGGTATATGAGAAAAAACCTCATTAAAATAGAATGCATGCCTTATATTTATACGCGCAAGATAATTTTGTTATGACAGCAGCATTTTTTTTGTTAAAGTTCAGCGCCTTTTTCTGTTACAATGGCGAGTGGAGGGTATCATGATGACGACATAATGAGTGAAATAATTGCACAAGGCTATTTTGTAGCAGACGACCTCATGGATCAACCTGGGGCAGCCGGTGAGGGCCCCCAAGCCGCCAATGCTGCTGAGGACACCGAGGCTGCCGCGACCGAGGACACTGAGACCAGTCATTCTACCAGACAATCACATCAACAAGGTGATAGCAAGAAGTCAAGAGCAAGACACATAATCACTGAAGTCGGTTAGAACGGCGAGCCTATGAAGCTAGACAAGGTGATTGGGCCGTTCAAATCGACATTTGGCGTGATCGTCAGGGACCACGTGCCCATTAGCATTGCGAAATGGGACGACGTACCTGTAGACCTGAAGAACATGCTATGGACGGATATGAAGGAGACGTTCACCTTTCCCGAAGGAACCAACCAGAAGGTGAAGAGGTACACATTGAAGAAGATGGCACTGGCATTTCAGACGTTCAAAAAGAAGCTAAACAATGAGTATGTTAAGGAAAATCTAACCCCCGACTTCAACAAGTTCCTAAAGCTTCAAGATCACTGGGATGAATTCATGCGGTACAAGTGTTCGGAACAAGGTCAGAGTTTAACTGAAAAGAACAAGCTGAATGCAGCAAAGAAGCAATAACACCACCGTCTCGGCCCTGGTGGTTACCACAAGGCGATACCCAAATGGGACAAGAGGGAACATGACTTACTGGTGAAGGGTGTTGAACCTATAACAATGAGATGGTCAAACAGATCGAGAAATTGGTTATTTGGTCATGACGGCGGCCTTGATGGCGACGATAGGGCGGTGTTTGGTGACAAGATCAGAGAAGTTGCCAGAAGGCTTCAAGAGGCCAACGATGAGTCGGCCCACGGCACCTTCATACCAGACAGAGAGAATAACGAGCTAACAAGGGCCCTACAGAACCCGGAGCACCCTGGACGTACACGAGACATTGGTAGCGTCCGGTGGAAGGTGGGTTTCGCTCAGGACGCCGATACTTACAGTAGTCGGGCAAGAGGCAAGGCCCGACATGCACAACAAGGCCCAACAGGCACAACAGCTCCGTGACCTTCAAGATGTCCTAAGAGCAACACAGGCGAGCATACAAGAAACGGTCCGAAGAGAGGTGCAGCTAGCCTTGAGCCAACAGCGGGAGGAGGGCCATTCACAACCTCCCAGTAATCCCAACTTCATCAGCCCCTCCGCGTGATGGAGCAACTGCGGTTCTGGTGGGCTGCCCGAAGAGGACTTGGGATGCTATCCGTGGATGACATCACGCAGCGGACACCTTGTGAGCTACACGTCGAAGCATAGAACCTGTCCTTCAAGGCGGCTAAAGGCATGGCTTACCCGGTGGAGTCAGGACAGCTCATCCATGGCCAACCGATAGCGTCGGGCTACACCAAGGTCTCAGTGGACGAGGTATGCCCAGGGTACGGGGACCTTGACCTCGAGTTCGAAGGAGGTGACGGGAGTACGAAGCTAGGAGATGCAGTGCGTAGTTTCATCGTGTGGCGCAAGCGGTTCATAATTTTGCGAGATAACATGGATGTGTCCTCTCCACGGTCTCCAGCGTCAATTCCACAATCTCTTGCACCGTCTCCTGAACGAAGCCAGTCTCCTCAATGAAGCCCGTCTCCTCAACGAAGCCCTGCAAGTGGAACTCCAACTCCAACATCGTTTCCTAAGCAGGTGCGGGCCAGGTCAAGCAACTCGGCTAGGAGGCCAGCACTTCTCAAGAAGGCAGGGTCCACCAAATCCAAAAAGAAATCTCCTTCGAAGCTGGCGTACCATATGATCGATGAGATGAACGAGAGGATAGTAAGAGGCGAGGTCACCACATTTCGCTAAGAAACCATCTCCACCGAGGGTCCAGCCTGGTACGGATGAATGGCATAGGCAAGAGGTGTCTGAAAACATTGAAAGATAGCATACAGAAACCAGAAAGGCCGGCTATATCAGACTACGAGCGCATCTTCCATAAGGAATCTGATAAGGAGATGCCACAAGAGCGGATGGTAGAAGAGGTCGCGCAGGAGATGAACAATTTTTACGATGAAACTGGACTCGATCCAGATCAGGTATTGGGCCTCAAAGACATCCCAACAGCGGAGGTAGCATGGAGATTTGTGCCGGGTGCATCATTGGTCAAGCGTGAGGAGATTCCTTAGCTAACAACGAAAATGCGGCAACTCCACCAATGGTACTTGCACGCGGCCAAACATAGACTATAAATGGTCGCTGTCCGGATCAAGCAACAACGCTTTTTCTGCGGGGACTCTGAGTTCTTGTTCCAATGGGAGCCTCTGTACGAGCTATACCAGGCAAGGGCCCTCGACGTGAGCATGTTGGGTTGCTGGATTCTATAAGTGTCTCGTTTCTAAATTCCATCATGTGCCCCCTTACACTATACTAACTTGCAAGTCTAACTAATTTCTTCTTGTGTAGAATGGAGATACAAAGATGTCAAAGGGAGAACATTTACAACATTGGCTTCCTTGACCCAGTAGTTATCTACGAGCGAACAGTTAGGACCCACCCAAAAGATACAGAGGATAACATATACAACGCACCAATGGGCCAAAGATTCAAGTCATCGATACTTCTAGCCAATGAATTTAAGTATGTATTTTTGTACCACCTCGTTCTAATCCTTTTTCTTAACAGGGTGTTACAACAAATTAGTAACATATGCTAACATATATATGTGCAGCTTTCACTGGGCCCTTTTTATTATTGAGCTAGATAGAAACCATATCATGGTTATGGACTCTCTGCGAAAACCACCTGAAAAGTACAAAGACTTCATCGCCATGCTCAACCGGTACATTCTTGTTCCTGTCATTATTGTGCTAGTTCTGTTCTTTCCATTCGAAACAAACTCTAATAATGTATAATTTGTAATCACATGTGTAGTGCCTTCGTAAGTTTCCATGACAAAAACGTTGGGGAATTCAAGAAGAATTTTGAGTTGCGCCTTGCTAAATATGTATGTATATCATAATACTAGCTTTTTAGTTAACTTAATTTTCATGCTTCCATTTCACGCTTCCAATATTTTTACCACAGGTCTTGCATCAGCCGCCGGAAAACAATTTATGTGGTTTCTATGTATGCGAGATGATGCACAACTTCGTCGGAGGCACTGCTGACTACATGAGAAAAGGTGAACAGTTTGGGGTAAGTATATGTAATTAGTACTTTACTAATGCCTAGCTATTTCGGACATCCATCTTCTATAAATTCAAGGATTAATTAGTTAATTTTCCTAATTAAAAACAGATTCTCCTAAAATTGGCGAAAAAAGGTTTGGACAAAGGCCCGGAACTTTCACCAGTGCGTGTCAAAGCAATACAAGAGCAACTCGCCGGCTTCATTTTTAACGAGGTCGTAAGTCCCACGGGTGAGCATTACCACCATATTTTTAATCATATTTCAAAGTCGGAGCCCGCCAAAGAGACCAGTCAACCGTCGGGGTCGACATCTACGGCTACCAAGAACAATGCACATAAAAGATCCCGATAAACAAAAATATTTGTAATTGTGTACATATGTCATACTTATATATAGGCTAGCTAGCTAGCTAGGTATTGTAATACATTTTTATTAGTTGTAATTAAAGTTTTAATGAATGTCCTTTGATTTAATTATCAGCTAATTGTGCATGATTAATTATATGGGTTTTAATTAATTGTGATTTAACACATGCATGCATAAATAAAATAAATATAATAGCTAGGGGCCACAAATAATAAAATAAATATAATAGCTAGGGGTCATAGATAATAAAAATAAATGTAATAGCTAGGGGCGTGGTAGGTGTCACATCACATGATCATAGTCCCAGATGGAGACACCAACCGGGACATGATAGTCCCGGTTGGAGACACCAACCGGGACTAATAGGCTCCACCGCCAACACATATGGGGCCTTAGTCTCGGCTCGTTGGAACCGGGACTGATGCCCAAGAAGCAGCAATCCCGTATTGGCTATCCCGGTTCAGGAACCGGGACTGAAACCCATTCTGAACCGGGACTGAAGCCCGATTCCCCAGTAGTGTGATAATGACCCTAAGCACTATTGTGGTTGATAATCTCTTTATACTCGGTATCACCCATGTAATCATCATCACCTTGTTCGTCAATCTCGCTGTAGGCAGCTTGGCCTTGTACAACAGTAGCAAGTGTTCATGATAGGTCCTCAAGGCATGTCACAATGTTGGCCAGATTAGTGTTGGTGTTGTCTTGGGCAGTCTTCATTTCGTTGAGAGCTGCACCGGTCTCAATCTGGGCGCCCTCAAGTTGGGCAGGGCGCTCATTTGTTGTCCTGACTGTTGGAGATTCAGAGTCGGTGCTCACTCGCGTGAATGCAGTGGAAGACTCAAAGGCAGCGAAGAACTGAAGGAACTCGTACAGAGAGTTTGGTGTCGCGCAAAACCGCGACGTTTTCTGTTGCCTCTTCCTTATATTATGCAAAAGAATCAACTCACAATTAGTTACAAATTCGTGATACAACGACGCGCTAGATCCGGCTGAATCACTCCAAGCATCCGCTTCTTCAGCCGAGTCACAGCCCATGCGAAACAGAAAACTTCTACGAGCCCGGGCGTACATACGCACAGGAGCATACGCTACGACATGCAGAAACGACCTTGAGCAAATCACGCAGGATAGCTCACAGGTCATGCAGGAAATACAGAATGTAAATACGACTAAAACAGCATGCATGCAACGTGATTATTCAACAAATCACCCCCTAATCATGTTGCATCTAACCTGTATTCACCATCCCGATTTTCTCCCTCATCTCCAGGAACTTAACTCGTCCAAGAGGCTTCGTCAAAATGTCTGCCAGCTGCTCTTCAGTTCTGATATGCTCAACATTGATGCTCCCATTCTCCACACACTCTCTTATGAAATGGAACCGGATATCAATATGCTTACTCCTATCATGCATCACCGGGTTTTTGCACAAGGAGATTGCGGATTTGTTATCAATCATGAGCACCGGCTTCATGGGTGCCCTCTCAAGCAGCTCACCAATTAAGCGTCCTAGCCAAACGCCTTGACAGGCCGCAGTTGTACCAGCAATAAACTCTGCCTCGCAGGAGGACAATGAAACAACCTTCTGCTTCACGGATTGCCAACTGATCAAGCTGTTGCCAAGCTTGAATAGCACTCCAGTGGTGCTCTTGCGCTCGTCCAAATCTCCGGCCATATCGCTATCACTGTATCCAATTAGCATCGGCTCGACACTACTTCTTCTGAACTCACACCCAAAATTCAGAGACCCTGCAACGTATCTGAGGATGTGTTTCACCGCTGTGAGGTGTTCGGCTGTGGGGGCTTCCATGAACCTGCTCACATAGCTAACAGAGTAGGCGAGATCAGGTCTAGTATTCACCAAATACCTTAAACTTCCAACAATACTTCGGTAATTGGTAGCATCTCTTGATGGCGCTTTCTTGGACTTCTTGAGCTTCAGCCCTGGATCCATGGGCACTAAACAGAATTGCATTCTAACATGCCGCACTTCTCAAGAACTTTCTTTGCATAAGCGATGCAGGTGAGGTGATACTTACGCAATTTGCTTTACCTCCATACCAAGGTAGTAGCTCAATAAACCCAGGTCAGTCATGCTGAAACGCTTCTTCATCTCACTCTTGAACTTGGCGACTTCACTTGTGCAAGCTCCAGTGATGACTAAATCGTCAACATACACACCAACAAGCAGACTTGATGTCTTGGACCCCCTTCTATACACTGCATACTCGGTCTTGCTTCATGTAAAACCAAGAGAAGTGAGTGTGCTGTCAAGCTTGAAGCTCCACGCCCTGGGAGCTTGCCGAAGGCCATACAATGCCTTATTCAGCTTCAGTACCTTGTCAGATTGCCTGTTATCTTCAAACCCGGGTGGCTGCAGTACATAAACCTCCTCTTCTAACTCTCCATTGAGGAACGCGGACTTTACATCCATGTGGTGTACTTCCCAACCCTCATGAGCTGCCAAAGCAATCAGGAGACGCACTGTCTCAAACCGAGCAACCGGGGCAAAAACCTCTTCAAAATCAACACCTTGCTGTTGGACATATCCCTTTGCGACGAGCCTAGCCTTGTACTTGACAATCTTACCCACTGAATCTCGCTTGATCTTAAAGACCCACTTCAGCCCAATGGGTCGGTGATTAGCTGGGGCATCTACCAGTTTCCAAGTGCCATTGTCTTCAATTGACTTGATCTCCTCAAGCATTGCACGTCTCCAGTTGGCATCTTTCTCTGCCTCCTAGTAACTTGTAGGCTCCTCAGCTCCCAACAAACACAGTCCACTGTACTGATAGTTTGTGACCGGACTGGTGACGTCAAGACAGTCTTGGATCATGCGGTATCGGCGCTGTGGCTCGTCACTTGGCTGCGATCCATCCTCAGCAAGCGGAGTAACAAACTCCACTGGTGGCATATGCGTGGATGGCAACGTTGCAGGTGTTGTTGGTGACTGGATGCTGCATTCAGACGCTGCACTTGGCCCCTCTAAATCTTGATTCAGATTATCAGCTCCACCAGTTTGAGTGCTTGAATTTGGTCCTGGAGACATAACACTTGTGTATCTCACTGTAAAAACATCACTCGGATCAACTCCATCATTGGGGCCGGCCTGCTCTTCAGAACTCTAGTCCCAGCTGGCCTCCTCATCAAACACAACATCACGAGAGATGTGCACCTTCCTCCCAACAGGATCATACAAGCGATAGGCTTTTGTTCCTTTCTCATACCCGATGAAGACCATCTTGGTACTGCGATCATCAAGTTTCTTGATGTTGGGTCGGACCACCTTGACATACGCCAGACAGCCAAAAGTCCGGAAGTGCCGCACGCTGGGTTTCGAACTGTGCCAAGCCTCATAGGGCGTCTTGCCCTCAACACTTCAAGTTGGCGATCGGTTCAGAATGTAGACAGCCATTGTGACTGCCTCGCCCCAAAAATACCTCGGCATGTTCTTCGACTTGAGCAGACTTCTCGCCATACCGATGATGGTTTGATTTCGCCGCTCCACAACTCCATTTTGCTGCGGTGAATAGGGCGCCGTGAGATGTCTCTGTACTCCTTGTGCTGCACAATACTCCCCAAACTCTACCGAGGTGAATTCTCCACCACGATCAGTGCGCAACACCTTCAGATTCCGTCCAGTTTCAACCTCGACATTGGCCTGAAACTCCTTGATTGCTTTTGGTGAACCAAGAGCTCAAAGATTAGTGGTCGAATAAAGTCAGATTTAATCGCCGAAGACCTCGCCGGATTTTGGCCAAAATCGCTCTTTTTCGAATCGCGCAGTGAGACCTCGGTTTCGGCCCGTCCCTTGTTTCCCCTGTCTCCCTCTTCCTCTCTAGGCCCTCGCTATTCCGTCATCTAGACCAAAGCGTTGATGTCATTTTGAACCGCCGCCAGGAATTGCTTCTGCCGCTGTTGCTCTCGCTATTGTGCCGCCGGCCGTGCAAGCCATTTGTGACATCCTATTATTTTCCCTAATGCTAGAGACATTTCCTAATTCTCTTCTTAATCATTTTTTTCCTAATCACATTTCCTCCTAATCATCGTATCGTGATATGACGACCGGCACTTAGCAATCCTCATTGAAGTCATCCAGCCCAAAAGATTTCACACCGTCGTCTCCATTTTTCCAAAACCAACACCCAAATCAAATCAAACCTAATCAAATCAGATCAAGCCAAATCAATTAATTCCATAGTTGCAACCCAAAACATGCCCAAATTAGAGCAATACCTTCCATACTTGTGCACCACAAATCAAGCCCCAAATCCTATCCAATCGGTGGAAATCAAGACCAAAATCCATCTTTGCCATATCTCCGTTTTCAAAATCGAGATCAAATCAACCCCAAATCGAATTCAAACATGCCATATATATCAACATGTCCACGGTATAAAACCCCAAGAAATATCGGTCGTGACATCCATCGTCACGAAGCGCCACGAACCCTAACAACCTGAGCAAGGGAGAGGTCGTCGAGGAGAGAGAGGTCGCCATTGTTACTCTTTGCCGAGTTGAGCGGCCGTACCAGCGCCGCCGCCCTAGCAGATCTTTGCCAGCCGCCGCCACAGATCTCCTCGCGAGCCGCCGCTGCTTTTCTTGCCCGCCGCCTATTCGCCGCCGCACCACCGCCATCACGAGGCCGTGTCGCCGCTTTGCTCCATCGCCGCCCTTGCTCGCCGCCTTCCGCGAATCTTTGGTTTGGCTGCGCCGCTCTCTAGGCCACCGCCGCCGAACCCTCACGCCGCCGCCGCCGATCACCGCGCCCCACCGCCGCGACTTTGTTGTTTGAGCGCCGCCACAGCGGATCTCGCGCCACCATTCGCCGCCTCTCCCTGCGCCACGCCACCACGGCCGCTGCCACCGCCGCCGCCCTTCTCTCTCCTCCCTTCTCTCTCTCCCTTCCCCTTTTCTTTTGCTCCTCCTGCACGTCAAGAAGCAGAGGCAGCAACAATGGTTGCTTTAATCCTTGATCCGGTCAACTCCCAGTCAAAGCATATGAACAGTGCTTTTTCATCTTTTCATATCTCCTAATCCGTAAGTTTGAGTCGCACCAAACCAATTTTATTGATTTTCTTTTAACCTAATCTACCTCCCGTATTTATTTCATAATTTTTCAGATTTTATTAGCTACTGTTGATTCGTTTGTGCCTCGATTTGTGGGTAGACGTCGTAGAGGATTCCGGAGGAGAGCTAGCTATCGATTATCAAGTATCGTGCTACCTAGACCCAGGTGCAAGCTAGATTCATATTGATCCATCGGTTTTTCTCTTAAATTTACTATTCGTAGAAATTTAAATGTGCATGCTATTTTTAATTTTATTTAGTGTATTTAATTTTAGTTATTGCCAATGACGTGTTAATCATCTATTAGCATGTGTTACCTTTCTATTGACACCTAGCATAATTTATATCTAATTATAGCCACCCTAGATTTGTACTCACGCTAGATGCTTACTTGCTTCAATGAGAAATCTAGATGATCATTCTGATGGGAAATCATTTGAAATCTTGGTAGAGAGAATCTACTCTTTATCGTGTGATTTTGATTAAACTTTAACTAAAATCAACGTGGCGTGAGTAGATTCGAGGTGGTGGTTTGATTGGTGGATGTTGGTTTGTGGTATGCCACCTCGGTCGACATAAGGACCGAACTTCGTGGAATATCTGACCGGGCAAAACAGTACAGCCATGGGTGTTAATAATGGTAATACCTTAGTTGTTACCTCGGAAAAACTAGGGTTGGTTTGTCATGGTGGTGTGAGTGTGGCTTGCGACCACCGTATACTCACCTGGCACAAGAGGGGAACCTCTGGCTTAGTGCGAAACGGCTTGGGACGAATCCTTAGTGAGGCAATCTTGACCCTAGATGGAACGGGATAGCGGCTTTGTCTCACTCTCGGGTGAGTCCCATGGGTAAAGTGTACACACTCTGCACAGATAAAACTATCATGATAGCCGTGCTCACGGTTAAGAGCGGGCTTAGGCTGCTCCACTTGTTAGTATCACCTTTTCTTAATTAAAATGGCTGTAGATGATAGCGGCAGGGATTGCCAGGCAGCGAATGCCAGGCAGCGAATGCCACGCGGTGCATTACAGGAAATGTATTGCTAGGGTTTTGTGTAGAGTTGACAGCGAATGTCATCTCGGTTTTGTGCTGAGAAGGCAATATTATAGTGTTGAGAAAACATGAGTAAAGAAATGAATTTAAAATCGTTTTACACTATTGCTTTAAAACTGATAGGATTGTTTAAAGGTGCTCTTTATGCAAATAAACCATATCCATTCCTTTGATACCTTGCATTTCATTACATAAGAATATACATGCTTGCTGGGTATGGTTTATCCATACTCATTAGTTGTTTATCAGATCTGTGCGCAGGTGATGACTCTGCTTAGTACGTGGTTTACGAGGGAGAGTACAACTATGGAGTTTTTCCAGCTACTAGAGGCGTACCCCCGGTCAGATGTCTATGGTAGTTTGACAGGTTTTAGCCGACACGTGTTCTTATGTTCCGCACTTTGATGTTTAATTTATTCATAATGTAAGTGGCATTCAGCCCATGTATGTTATAAGTTATTTTCTTTATTAATAAAGTATGTGTTTGATGGTAATCCTGTTTAACCTGCGTGTACTAGCATATGATCCTTGGGACTAATCTTGTAAACACGAGAGAATTCGGCTTTGTTGGTAGGGTCCCGACAGAGTTGGTATCAGAGCATGCTGATCACAGGACACGCTAGTTAGACTGGAAAGCCCTAAGTACTTATTTGGATCTTCCATTTGTTTTTGGATCTTTGTGTTGTATACTGCATATTTTCTCGTATGGCTTCGTGTATGTGCGTGTGCCACATGCCGTGGATATTTATCCTCGCCAGCTTGTCTTACACTGGGTAGCAATCCATGTACAAGTGGTCTATCATTCAAGTCTTATCAAAACAAAACGAAACTCTTCTAAAACCATTCACTCCATCCAAATTATCCTAAAACATCTTGTTACTCCGAAAATCTATTTGGAACCACCCCTTTCTTTTCCTTGTTACCGTTTCACAAGTATTTATCTGGTGGTTGGAAGTTGGATTAAAAGAGATCCTAGTTGAAAGATGATAGGTGGAGATGCTATGAGAACAAGAGTTCCAATTGATAAAAACATAGCTGTACATATTGGATTTGTAGAATGACCCATGCATATCTGTACGTATTGGATTTGTAGGTTAATATAGTATAATACTTGATGGATACTATAGTTTAGGAGAACTTAAGAGGAACAAGCATACTAATGGATCAATAGAAAAGGATACTAATGGATCAATAGAGAGTGCTATGAACAGTTGGATTGATTAATAGGAATAAATTTATGTGACACTCAAAGTTTACAAGAATTGGTGGGTTTTCGTATCGATAGGGGATGAGTCAAAGGACTTAGATTTCAATAAAAGACACCTTGTTAGGGATAATTGAATCAAATTGGATTACTCAGAGCAAATAGACTAGTAGAGCCTTGAAGTATTAGCCACAATGATGCAATTGCTATATAGTCGAGGAAAATAGTGAAGGTATTGGCTAAACACATAATGGTGGATTTATAAACTAGGATTAGTGGCCAATTCTAGGATTGATAAATTGCTTTTGGATTAGATAGAACAAATTTTGGTGGTTGAATTAATATACGAGTCAGATTATTAGAAAATTAAAGTTTGGTGGGGAAACTGGTCAAAGCACTAGCTAATACCATGATAAAGCCATAGTATGATCTTGTGAATTTGGAGTCTAGTATATAAGCCTTGATTGATTCGTGCTGATCTAGAAGTTAATATTAGCAAGAGTAACGAGAAGCAAGTGTAGTACATTGGATCAATTAATTATGTAGGACATTGGACCTATCAATTAATTTAACAATTCAATTTGATCATTGGAGTTGTAGCAAATTGCAAGCGGGGCCAGTAAATGACTAGAGATGAATAATGATGTAGTATGCATAGTCAGGAGTAGTAACCCATAATATCACCATTGAATATACCTTTAATGGGGACAATGTTTCATGCAAAAGAGCTCACATGAGTGATAATTTAAAATTCCCAAAGCTCTACCTTGGTGGTTTACTGATCAATAGTGGCGAGTTCCAAATGTACATGATTGGGTACATTGGTAGAATAACATGATGTTTTTGGAGTTCTAGCAGAGTTTGGTAGAAGATCGCAACGGATGACTAGACCTTACCAACAGTGTTTGGATTCAGAAAAAAAAGACCATGCCACCAGATATCTTGTGAATAAACCAAATTTCTATCACCACCATTGTAACCGTTGCCGCCTTACTGTCTACTTTTCCAATATCTCAAGGTTGTCATCCCACTCCCTTCTTTCTTTTCTGACTTCCTTCTCCAAATCTCGGGGACGTGATTCCGCTTAACGGGGGGAGGTTTGTAACATCCGGAACTTTCAAATTTGTGAAAATTAAAAATTTTGAGAGAAATAAAATTTTAGGAATATTTTCAAACTTTATTGAGGTAACAGTTTGTAAAATTATAATGAAATGGAGACTTAAAAAGATTTTCAAAGGTTTAAAAATCTAATTTTGAGAATTTTGAATAAAAATAAGTACAAAGAGTTGCTTTATAATATTTTCATTTTGAGAATACATCTAATCAGATTTTTCAATTAATAAAGTACTTTAAGCAAAGGTCTTATAAAATAAAAGAATTTCAATGATTTTTATATTTTCAGTTTTGGAAAAATTAAACCAATTTGATTTGTTCTGAAAAAGAAAAAAATTTGTCAAACAAAATAATTCAATCAATTGGGAGTTAAAACATAATGAAAGCCAGGGATTTCCTATTTGCTTTATTCTATTATCATCTCTTATTACAAGATTTGGATTTTTGAATTAACATGGTTTTCTCTTAATTAATTTTAATTAAGTTATATTTGGGAAAACCCCTTTCCTCTCTCTAACCGGTAGACCCCACTTGTCATCCCCTGCTTTCGTCCCTACTTTGATCTCCTCTTTCTTTCTGGGCAAACCGACCATGCTGCCTCCTCTTCTTGCCGGTTGTGTCATCTCAAAAATGCAAACCACAATTTTGAGAAAAACACGTCCTAGAAAATCCCTTGTAGATCATCCTCCTAAAATTTTAAATCCTAAAACCTTTTCCTTCGCTCTATAAAAATCACCGAAGGCTAACTTCTCAAAACCCTAGCCACCCCACTCTTTCTCGTCTGAGCGCCGTCTCAGTGCAGATCTATCCAAACCGTCCGAGGACGTCCTTCGTATCTTCATCACGAATCCATCCTAACCAAGAGCTCGAAGATTACTGGTCGGATAAAGTCAGATTTAATTGCCGAAGACCTCGCCGGATTTTGGCCAAAGTCGCTCTTTCTGAATCGCGGATTTCATTTAGTAAGACCTCGGTTTCGGCTCTTGTTTCCCCTTGTCTCCCTCTTCCTCTCTAGGCCCTCGCTATTCCGTCATCTACACCAGAGCATTGCTTCTGCCACTGTTGCTCTCGCTATTATGCCGCCCGCCGTGCAAGCCATTTGTGACATCCTATTATTTTCCCTAATGCTAAAGACATTTCCTAATTCTCTTCTTAATCATTTTTTTCCTAATCACATTTTCTCCTAATCATCGTATCGTGATATGACGACCGGCACTTAGCAATCCTCATTGAAGTCATCCAGCCCAAAAGATTTCACACCGTCGTCTCCATTTTTCCAAAACCAACACCCAAATCAAATCAAACCTAATCAAATCAGATCAAGCCAAATTAATTAATTCCATAGTTGCAACCCAAAACATGCCCAAATTAGAGCAATACCTTCCATACTTGTGCACCACAAATCAAGCCCCAAATCCTATCCAATCAGTGGAAATCAAGACCAAAATCCATCTTTGCCATATCTCCCGTTTTCAAAATCGAGATCAAATCAACCCCAAATCGAATTCAAACATGCCATATATATCAACATGTCCACGGTATAAAACCCCAAGAAATATCGGTCGTGACATCCATCGTCACGAGCGCCCCGAACCCTAGCAACACAGAGCAAGGGGAGAGGTCGTCGAGGAGGAGAGGTCGCCGCTGTTACTCTTGCCGAGTTGAGCCGCCGTACCAGCCGCCGCCTCGCATCTCCTCGCGCGAGGCCGCCACTCCTGCCTTGCCCGGCCGCCCTGCTGCCGGCGCTGCACCGCTGCAGTCGCGAGGCCGTGTCGCCGCCTTGCTCCATCGCCGCGCGCCGCGCGCCGCCCTTGCTCCGCCGCCTTCCGCCGCTGCTGGGCCGGCTGCGCCATCTCCAAGCCACCGCTACCGCCGGAGCCCTCACGCCGCTGCCGCCGGTCACCCGCGCCAGCTGCCGCCACCTGCTGTTTGCGCACCGCCGCGCCGGAGCTCTCGCGCCACCGTTGCACCGCCTCCTGGCCGCCGCCGCCACCAACAGCGGTCGCCGCCCGGCCGGGAACCCGCCGCCGGCCGCCGCCGCCGCTTTTCTCTCCTCCCTTCTCTCTCTGCCTTTCCCTTTTCTTTTGCTCCTCCTGCACGTCAAGAAGCAGAGGCAGCAACAATGGTTGCTTTAATCCTGGATGTCGTCAACTCCCAGTCAAAGCACATGAACAGTGTTTTTTTATCTTTTCCTATCTCCTAATCCGTAAGTCCGATTCGCACCAACCAATTTTATTGATTTTCTTTTAACCTAATCTACCTCCCGTATTTATTTCATAATTTTTCGGATTTTATTTGTTGCTGTTTATTCGTCTATGCCTCGATTTACGTGTAGACATCGCGGAGGATTCCGGAGGAGAACTAGCTATCGATTATCAAGTATCGTGCTACCTAGACCTAGATGCAAGCTAGATTCATATTGATCCTATCGGTTTTTCTCTTAAATTTACTAGTCGTAGAAATTTAAATGTGCATGCTATTTTTAATGTTATTTAGTGTATTTAATTTTAGTTATTACCAATGACGTGTTAATCATCTATTAGCTTGTGTTACCTTTCTATTCACGCCTAGCATAATTTATATCTAATTATAGCCATCCTTGATTTGTACTCACGCTAGATGCTTACTTGCTTTAATGGGAAATCTAGATGATCATTATGATGGGAAATCATTTGAAATCTTGGTAGAGAGAATCTACTCTTTATCGTGTGATTTTGATTAAACTTTAACTAAAATCAACGTGGCGTGAGTAGATTCGAGGTGGTGGTTTCATTGGTGGATGTTGGTTTGTGGTATGCCACCTCAGTCGACATAAGGACCGAACTTCGTGGAATATCTGACCGGGCAAAACAGTACAGCCATGGGTGTTAATAATGGTAATACCTTAATTGTTACCTCGAAAAAACTAGGGTTGGTTTGTCATGGTGGTGTGTGTGGCTCGCGACCACCGTATACTCACCTGGCACAAGAGGGGAACCTCTGACTTAGTGCGAAACGGCTTGGGGCGAATCCTTAGTGAGGCAATCTTGACCCTAGATGGAACGGGGATAGCGGCTTCGTCTCACTCTCGGGTGAGTCCATGGGTAAAGTGTACACACTCTGCAAAGATAAAATTATCATGATAGCCGTGCTCATGGTTAAGAGCGGAATTAGGCTGCTCCACTTGTTAGTCTCACCTTTTCTTAATTAAAATGGCTGTAGATGATAGGGGCAGGGATTGCCTGGCAGCGAATGCCACGCAGTGCATTATAGGGAATGTATTGCCAGGGTTTCGTGTAGAGTTGACAGCGAATGTCATCTCGGTTTTGTGCTGAGAAGGCAATATTATAGTGTTGAGAAAACATGAGTAAAGAAATGAATTTAAAATCGTTTTACACTTTTGCTTTGAAACTGATAGGATTGTGTAAAGGTGCTCTTTATGAAAATAAACCAGATCCATTCCTTTGATACCTTACATTTCATTACATAAGGATATGTATGCTTGCTGGGTATGGTTTATCCATACTCATTAGTTGTTTATCGGATCATGCGCGATTGGCGACTACTGCTTAATGCGTGGTTTACTGGCGATGCTGACGATGGAGTTTTTCCAGCTACTAGAGGCGTACCCCCGGTCAGATGCCTGTGGTAGTTTGACGGGTTTTAGCCGACACGTGTTCTTATCTTCCACACTCTGATGTTTAATTTATTCATAATGTAAGTGGCATTCAGCTCATGTATGTTATAAGTTATTTTCTTTATTAATAAAGTATGTGTTTGATGGCAATCCTGTTTAACTTGTGTGTACTAGCATATTATCCTTGGGACTAATACTATAAACACAGAGGGGTCGGCTTTGCTGAGCCGGGTCCCGACACATGTACTCCCTTCGGTTCCGGTCGGAATTACGAGCTTCTGGTTCTGCCAGCTTCTTCCGTTGGTAAGGAACCAATCGGTGATGCTGTTCCTAATCTGGATCGCATTCGGATCCAATCGGGAATTGCAACTTCTCAGTTGTCCGGCGTCCCGTTCGGACTGACAAACTCGGCCTCTGTTTCCATGAGATAACATGTCGTCTTTTTTGGTCTGGGCTAAGGAGCGGAGCACAACAAGCACACACTGGGACGAGTTTCCCGAGTTCCGTCTCGGGGATAACTCTAACCAGATTAGTTTCCCGGGTGGGTGCTATGATACCACTCGGATTGGTCAATTCGGCTGCAAGATTTCAGCAGATCTGTTCTGCTAAATCTCACCCGGATTTTCATCTGCCAAACGATCCATCACGAGAAGTAGGAGTTATAATCACTCCCATTGACGAACCAACAAATCGGGATCAGTTGAGCCTCTCTTACTTGGAGTCCGAGTCGGAGGAGAGCATCAACGGGTTCCCCAACTTTCGTGGATTCTATGTGGTGGATGGACAAGCCTTCGGATCGGCTCAGCATCCCATAGAGGAAGCAGGAGCCAAACATAATCGCGGAGGTGGAGAAGATCTACACGACAAATTGCGGGGTCGTGCGCGTGAAGTCTAGGAGGAATTATTTCAAGTCCGTATGGGAGATCACTCGGTCTTCCGTACACCACAGCAGAACATCCTCGCATGTAAGACCCTTTTGGACAATGTTGGTCCTTTACTTGGAGAAAACAGCCCCGCAAAGCCGATCATGGAACAGATCAAAGCCATGGTGACAGCAGCGGCTGTCCAAGGTACTCAGAATCAACAGGCCAACTCGGCCAGAAGCCAGACTACCACGAGTAGTACTCGGTGCAGTCGGCACACGCCAACTCGTGGGCAAGACGCTCGTCGAAGTACAAGTCGCGACCTCCGCCTCAACATCTGCTCGGCGGAGGGAGCGAGAGGAAGACCGGCGCCGCACTCCACGATGCCGGATACTTCCCCGTCAGTCTCCTCCCCCTGGGGACGAATTGATTGATGGAATCAAGGCGTTCACACCCCGACTTCGTCAGGTAAACTGGCCCGAAGGGTTTAATCCTAAGGGAATAGTGAAATTTGACGAGGAGCGGGACCCAGAAGCTTGGTTGCAGATTTACTCCTTGGCAATCAAGGCCGCGAGCGGAGGATACGACGTGATGGCAAACAATCTGCCCATCATGCTAACCCCTCCGGCTCAGGGTTGGCTCGCAGGCCTTCCAGAGAACTCAATCAGTTCCTAGGGAGAGCTTTGCGACCAATTCGTCGCCAATTTCCAAAACACTTACAAGAAGCCTGGAACCCAGTGGGACCTTTATTAGATTCATCAGAAAAAAGATGAGTCGTTAAGGGATTTCATTCGATGCTTCACAAAGAAGAAGAACACAATCCGGGAGATCTCTGAAGCGGTCGTCGTCGCGGCCTTCCAAAAGGGAGTTCGTGACCCCGATTTGATCAAGAAAATGTCCCGGAAGCCCCCAACCACAGTCAAAGAGATGTTCGCCCTGGCGGACCGGCATGTTACCGCCTCGGATGCTCTCGCCAAGCATCAGGAGGATCACCCAAGTAAGAACGAAGGCAAGAAGGACAAACCCGAATTATCCTCCAAAAAGGACAAAAAGCACAAGGGTGAAGAACTGGTAGCGGCTGCGGATCATGGTCGGCAGAAGCCACCTCGGTCCAACGACTACAACAAAGTAATGGAGGCGCCGTGTCCTTTCCATCCGAATGGAAAGCATGCGGCAAAAAATTGCAATGTCTTGAAGAGGTTCGCTGAGGAGCACAACAAGGACGCTCCGAAAAATACCAAACAAGATGATAAGCGTGACCCTCCTCAGGGTGATGCTTACCAAGCAACCGAGCACGAGCTCAACTACATATTCGGGGGATCAGATGCATACGAGTCCAAACGTAAGCAAAAGCTTAGTACTCGAGAAGTCAATGCAGCTGTTCTGGTCACCCCCGAATACCTTCGATGGTCCGAAGTTCCGATCAAGTTTGATCGCTCGGATCATCCTGACCACATACCTTGCCCAGGAAGATATCCACTCATCCTGGACCCCGTGGTACGAGGCGTTCGTCTGTGCAAAGTCTTAGTCGACGGCGGGAGCGGATTGAACATCCTTTTTCGCCAAGACGTTCAATGAGATGCAGATTCCAAGGTCGGCACTCCAGAAGACTGATGCGCCATTTCATGGCATAATTCCAGGAACCTCCTCGGTGCCCATTAGGAGAATCTCTCTTCTGATCACTTTTGGCACTCGAGACAACTACCGGGCGCAAAACCTCAGCTTTGTGGTGGCCGATTTCGAGACTGCGACTCACGCAATCTTGGGAAGGCCGGGCTTGGCCAAACTCATGGCCGTCCCACATGACGCCTACCTACTTATGAAGATGCCGGGTCCGCGGGGCTTAATTACGGTCCGCGGAGACGTCAAGTTTTCCTATCTCCTTGATAAGAAAAACTGCGACTTCGCCCAGTCAACCGTAGCGGCCGCCGAGTTGAACAAGATCCAGTAGGCGGCCACCACTCTTCGCGACGAGGGCGACCTGCCAAACAAGAAGCCATCTAAATCAGGCATCAAGACTGACGAAGATGTCAAGCGTATTTCGCTCTACCCGTCCGATTCAGCCAAAACGACTGTGATCGGGACAGGGCTCAATCGGAAATAGGAAGAGGCGCTCGTCACCTTCCTCCAAGCGAATCGGGACATCTTTGCTTGGAAGCCATCTGACAAGCCGGGTGTCCCGAGGGAGATGATCGAGCATTCCTTGAATGTACACGACAAAGCCAAGCCGATCAAGCAGCGGCTGCGTCGGTTCGCACAAGATCGGAAGAAAGCCATCAAAACGGAGATCACCAAACTTTTAGCCGCTAGTTTCATAAGGGAGGTGCTCCACTTCGATTGGCTGGCAAATCCGTTACTTGTACAAAAGAAGAATGGTACTTGGCGCATGTGTGTCAATTATACCGACTTAAACAAAGCATGTCCCAAGGATTCATTCGGACTTCCTCGCATCGACCAAGTGGTTGACTCCACTGCCGGTTGCGAGCTTTTGAACTTTCTGGATGCCTACTCGGGCTATCACCAGATTAGCTTGAAGGAAGAATATTGCATCAAGACTTCGTTCATTACTCCGTTCGGGGCTTTCTGCTACGTCACTATACCATTCGGGTTGAAGAACGCCGGAGCAACATATCAGCGTTGCATTCAGCGATGTTTCCACAACCAGCTTGGGCGTAACGTGGAAGCATACGTTGATGACATTGTCGTCAAGTCTCGGGTATCCTCCGACTTGGTCACCGACCTATCGGGGACATTCGAGAGCCTGTCGGCATACAACATGAAGTTGAACCCGGAGAAGTGTGTCCTCGGGCTCCCTTCGGGAAAGCTACTCGGTTTCGTGGTATCTCATCGCGAAATTGAGGCCAACCGGGAAAAGATCAGAGCTATCATGGAGATGGCTCCCCCAACGTGCCAAAAGGATGTCCAGCGTCCAAATGCGTGCATGGTGGCACTCGCCTGATTCATCTCGCGGCTCGGCGAGTATGGGTCGCCCTTCTTTAAGCTATTGAAGAAGCAACACGACAAGTTCGTCTGGACACCTGAGACACAGAAGGCTTTTCAGGATCTCAAATCGTTCCTCGCTTCGCCACCTGTTTTGACATCTCCTATGCCACAGGAACCAATTCTGCTATACATTGCGGCCACCACTCATGTAGTGAGTGCCGCGGTGGTAGTGGAACGAGAAGAACAAGGACACGTCTACAAGGCTCAACGCCCGGTCTACTTCGTCAGCGAAGTATTGGGCGAGTCCAAAGTACGTTATCCATAGGTGCAGAAGCTTTTGTATGTGGTTCTGATCGCCTCTCGGAAGCTGAAGCACTACTTTCAAGAACATCCAATTTCGGTGCTCACTTCTTTCCCTATTGGAGAAATCCTCCATAATCGGGAAGCCACTGGGAGGATCGCTAAGTGGTCAGTAGAACTTGAAGCTTTCGAGCTCTCGTCCAAGCCACGCAGCACCATAAAGTCCTGGCGCCATGACTTTGTTGCCGAGTGGGCGGAGATCTGAGCTCTGACCATCGAAGAGGCCGAGTACTAGAACATGTACTTCGACGGCTCTCTCCGACGACAGGGCGCGGGGGCTGGTATCGTTCTCATATCACCTGGAGGTGAACGACTCAAGTATGTCCTCCAGATTCATTTTTCAGCTTCAAACAACACAGCAAAGTACGAGGCACTCATCCACGAGCTCCGTATTGCCATATCGCTCGGTATCCGGCGATTGGTGGTTCGCCGGGATTCTCAACTCGTGGTGAGCCAAGTACAGAAGGATTGGACTTGTGTCAACGACAACATGACCGCCTACTGTGAGGAGGTCAGAAAGTTGGAAGACAAGTTCGATGGGTTGGAGTTTATACATATCCTGCGATGAGACAATGAGGCGGCAGATGTGCTCGCAAACATGGGCTCTAGTCGGGCAGCAGTCCCGGCTGGGATTTTTGTCCAAGAGCTCCATGCCCCCTCCATCACACCGCAGGAGCAACTACCCCAATCAGATGAACAACCACCCGAGTCAGAAGTGCTTACCCTCGACTCAGATTGGACGCAACCGTACTTGGAGTATCTGCAAGAAGAAAATCTTCCCGATGATCGGGGGGCTGCTGAACAAATTCAACGTCTTAGCCGTGCATATGTGGTGCATGAAGGAATTCTGTACCACCGAAGCGCCTCCGGCATACTTCAGAAGTGCATATCTGAGTCCGAAGGACACGCCCTATTGTGTGAAATTCACTCGGGTATGTGCGGCCATCACGCTGCCTCAGCAACGTTGGTTGGTATAGCCTTTCATCAAGGATTTTACTGGCCAACTGCCGTCTCCGACGCAAAGGAGATCGTCCGCAAATGCGAGGTTGTCGATTCTTAAGCAGCGATTCACATCCTCGGGAACTTCGTGACGATCCCGATCACCTGGCCGTTCGCCGTCTGGGGGCTCGATATTGTTGGACCCTTCAAAAAGGCCCCGGGTGGTTTCGAACATATCTTCGTCGCCATTGACAAATTCACCAAGTGGATTGAAGCTAAGCCTGTGACCAAGATTACGGTGGCCAAGGCCACCGAGTTCTTCTAGGAGATCATCGGTCGGTTTGGCGTACCCTCTCGAATCATTACGGATAACGGCTCTCAATTTAGAAGTGATGAGTTTCAAAACTGGTGCGAAGATGTGGGCATAAAGATTTGCTTTGATTCGGTGGCACACCCTCGGAGCAATGGGCAGGTCGAGCACACGAACGGCATGCTTCTACAAGGCGTCAAGGCACGCATCTTCGATCGGCTCAGTCCATATGCGACGAAATAGATGAAGGAATTGCCTGCCGTGCTCTGGGGGCTTCGCACAAGTCCTAGTCGAGCAATGGGGCAGTCTTCCTTCTTCCTCGTATATGGGTCTGAGGCGGTCCGTCCAATGGAGCTACAATTTGGGTCGCCCCGGGTTCAAAAGTTCAACGAGGACGAGTCAGAGGCCAGTCGGATTGACAAACTCGACCAACTGGAGGAAGCTCGGAACGCTGCAACAATTCGGTCGACCAAGTACCTCTAAGGGTTACGCCGTTAGCACAATCGTAATGTACGGGATCGTGCCTTCTCGGTTGGAGATTTGGTCCTTCGAGTCAATCAGTCGAGTGACCATAAGCTCTCACTACAACACACCTGGGATTCTGTGACGTTTTTCGCATGACAACAGACTAAAACGTCATTGATCTATGACGATTTTTCTAGGAGGCGTCATAAGGTTCAATCTGGGGTTGGAGCAAAGACAAATACGGGATATCGTCACAAAAATCGCGTCACTAACGTCCAATAAAAATGTCATAGATCATTGGACAAGAATTTGTGACGAAATATTGTTGTCACTATGGTTCGGTGAGCACATATGACAAAGCTAGATCGTCATAAAATTTTGTTTGTTGCAATTTACAAAATATTTTCATGAACACTCATTTTAAATACATTTTGGGCTTGCTAAACTTTATTTAATGGTTATAGGCCCATCCTAGCCAAGGTTTGTTTTTGGTCTGTAAAAAAGTTACGCTTGGAAAAAATGGAGTATACAAAAACCGGTGTCCAAAAATTAAAAAAAGGCCTAGCGGTGTCAAAAATGAGAAAAAAGGTCTAGCGGCGGATTCGAACCCCGACCGCAGGTCGATAGGACCTCGTCTATACCTCAAGTTTGCACATGAAAAAGGTGAAGCTAACGGTGGTCACCTAAAAACTTGGGGAGATAAGGAGAGTTCATTGTGAACATAAGCATGAATGGACCCCATATGAATGAAATCTTAGGCATCAGAGGCTATTTGGGTATTATTAATTTTTTAAGCTAGAAAATCACTAAAACTACAAATTAAATCCTCAGAATAATTTTTTTTTAAGAATATCACTAATCACTATAAAGATATACATACGAAGGGGCAAAAACACATAAAGCGTTTATTCACTCTTAAAACTCTACACGTTCAGACTTATATAATTCTGTTATTTTACAATAATCTATCTATTAGTATATAATTAGTACTAATACAGCTATAACAAGTAACACTACTATACCAAAATAATTCAGCTCTGCCGCCTTCTACCGTGAAAATTTCACTGCCCGCCAATGGCTTTGGAATGAAATGCCTTTATTGCCCAACAAAAGGGGATTAGCTTCCACTGCTCATTCACGCGTGCCTGAGCCAAGAAAACAGAGAGGAAGAGAGATGGAGAGGGAGGAGGAGAGAAGGGCGGCGGCGGCGGCTGGCCGGGTTGCGTGAGTGCCGGCCATGGGGCGGCGGCGCTGGCGGGCGGGCGGCGGCAAGACGCGCACAAGGCAGCATGGCGGCGGTTGCTGGCGGCTTACGGCTGGCTTGGCCGGCGGCCACCACACGGCGGCGGCGGCGTTGGCGGCGAGGCGGGCGGCGGCGCAAGGTCGGGCAATACGATCGAGGGCCCAACTTTACAAGATCTGGCAGCGGCGCGAAGGGTTACGGCGGCAGAGCTTCGGCGAGCGGCGGCTCCGGTGGCGATGGCGGCGGCGACTCACGCCGACGGCGTCGTCCTCTCCTTCTCCTCCCTTGCTCGAGATGACGGCGATTTTGGGCTAGGGTTTGGTGTTCGTGGTACTCGAGCCACGACGATGCATGGGCTTTTATATTGTGGGTTTGGGGCTTGATTTGGCATGTTTTGATATGGTAGTTGTTGAATTCGAGCGCGATTAGAGGTTGCAAATATGGTAAGGCTTGATTTGGTGCGTGTATTTGGCATGAGCGGATGGTGGGCGTGATTTGGGGTTTGGGTTTGGTAAAACAGATATGACGTGAATGGATTTGCTTTGGCTTGCTTTGTGATGAATATGGCATGAACAACTATGACAGGATTTGGTATTCGCCTGCACGGTGCTCGTCGACGAAGACACGGCAACAGTGCAAACGTGTTTAGGGGAAAGGGGTGATTAGAGAGTGATTAGGAGATGATAATGTGCAGATCAAGGGGGCATTGACTTCACTAATTAGAGGATATCGTGCGCTGATTTAGTGCCCTGCAGCAGCTCTATATATCAGCAGGATTCGCCTAACTTTTCTTACTCATATGCTACAGAACCCTAGTGCTGGTTTTTAATTTACAGACCAATGCTTTCTTGTTTAGTTTTACTATAGACTTGACTATTTTCGAAGCAAAATCATGTGATAGTAGTCTACCATATTATGAATTACACTAGTATTGATGTTGTGCAACTTTGGTAGCAAAAATTTACTCAATAAGCGTGTGACTGTTGTAGTTTCCAGTTTTTTTTTCCTATTCGACCTATGGTCATAATTTATTTGCTGCCTTGAGTAGTTGACTTTGTTAGAAAACAGCATATGCTTCTTTTGTATTCTCATAATCAGTTGTGTCCTTTTCCTTCATTGGTGGTTATTGATATCAGATTTTGTTATTTGTAGACTATTGCTGAATGAATTTCTTATCTATGCTCTTTACCTTGCTTGGTTATGTGTTTTGAATGGCGGTTCCATCTCAACCATGTATGATCGATGTTTATTCACAGTGCAAGAGCTCTAGGTGAGCTTCAAATAGAGAAGCAAGAAAAAGCACAAGCTGCGACAAGAATTGGATACTTTGAAGATGCAAGCACAAGAATCAGAACTTTAATGGCAAAAGCAGGTCAGGAGATAGAGAGTTTAAAGAAGGCATCACAAGAAACTCACTTCCTCCTTCGCCAACTAATAAGTTTCAACCAGTGGTCACTTAATGCGACCCATAAATCTTCAATGCCCTTAAAACCTAGTTGTGATGCTCTTGCTGCGAGTTCTGATTCTTTGGGTTTTTTGGTTAAATGATTGTAGGTTGAACTTTTGGATCCTAGCGACTAGTGGATGTTTCTGTCTATTTTTGGACAAGTGCTTGCTGGTTGAACTTCTAGTTCCTAGCACCGGTGGCTGGTTTTTTTCGACACGAGTGCTTCTGGTTCAACTTGTGCTTCCTCCTAGTAGATGGTTGAACAGGTTCTTTGGTTGTTTACAATCGATTAGTCTTTAGTAGCACCAACTTAATTTGTTTATCCGTGTTGTTTGGTTGATGTAATGTGGCCTATGAAATGAACTTGTGGTGCTATTATTTTTGTAAAGTGGATATTTGAACTTCGTGAGCTATGGTCGACTTGTAAAATGTCATAACCGTTTGCCACATCGATCCATGTCATCGAGTCCATATTTATTTTTCGATTTAATTCAATCCACGTGGCAAGAAATTTAGTTGATACTTAGTGACGTTTTTTCTTGGGTCAATGACAATTTTGAAGCGTTACAAAATCAATGACGAACTAATATCGTCATAGAATTTATGACGAAAATACCCTAAATCGTCACAAAAGGTGGTTAGCCACGTCAGATAGGTGACGAACCAAAATTAAATCGCATAAGCGTCACAGATTGCAGTTTATGACATATTTTCACTGATCAGTGACAAAAACCTAATGTCACAGAATCCTAGGTGTGTTGTAGTGTCTCCCCACGCTGGGAAGGTCCATACATTATTGACTCGGTGACACGCCCGGGGGCTTACCGATTGAGGCGAGAAGACGACACTCTCATGGATAACTCGTGGAACATCGAGCAATTACGTCGGTTCTATACCTGACGGCCGTTGTACACACATTTACAATTAAATAAAGACAAGTTTTCATTCACATTATCTTTACGCTTGTGCAATTCAGTTTCTGACTTGATACTTATTTGTGTTTCAATTAAGTAGTAAGTCGGGGGATACACCTAACTGGTGCGCAATCGCGCATCTTTTTTGTCTCTGATTAAGATTAACTTGACTTGCTCCCTAGTCGGATTCCGACTAGCTAGTAAGTCGGGGACTACACCTAATTAGGTGCGCAATCACGCACCCCTTCTCTTTTATTGAGATTAATTTGACTTGCTCCCTAGTTGCATTCCGACTAGCCAGTAAGTCGGGGCTACACCTAGTTAGGTGCAGTCTGCACCTATTCTATACCTAATCGATCTCTCTATTTTCGATTCTTGTTGAATTTAAGTGTTGGTTGTTCTGAGTAACGAAACTCTTGTCTCCACGCAATACTTATACTTCCCGACTGCGTTCTTAGAGACAGAGCTCCGCACCAACTCCTAACGCTAAGGAACTTGACGCGCTTGGCAGAGTGCTTAGTAAAAGGAACCTAACCTACTTGGATAAAATACAGAACTCAAATAAGAGAAATCAATTAGGTTATTTTATATCAAAAGAATCGTTTACATACAAACGAACTGATAATTTGCAAAGAGTTCTTATGTTTACAGGGAATCTAAGTCTAAATTGTCAACAAGGGACTCGGCCACCGGCTTCACTTCCTCAAGCAGGGCCAGCACCTTCTCCGCGGTGCAAGCGAAGCCGTCCTTGACAGCCTCAAGCTTGACTCGGGGATATAACGACTTGACGATACCCAGCGCTTGGCTGGTACACATCAAGCCGACCTCCTTAAGTCTGGCCTTCAGCTGCTTGGGGGCTTCGGTCCACCTCTGGATCAGCTCCGCCCGACTGCTCCACTCAGCTTCACCGGCGTAGAGCTGTCGCCGAGTGGGTTCCGTGGCTACCAGGAGCTGTTCATAGTGCGCCTGCGCAGTTTTGACGTTTTCACTCAAAACATCAAATTGCGCCTACGTCCTCTTCCTGTATTCTGTCAAGCAGAGGCATAATACATTTAGACGGCTACGCAACATTGGAGATACAAAGTCATTCGGGTTAGGGAATTTACCCTCTAGCTCGGCTACGACTTTGCCCTCCGACTTCTCCAGGCGGCTTACGGTCACGGGACTTCCACTTCCTTGGGCGGTGGCCTCAGAGTCCTTGGACTTGGCCAGCTCCTCCCGCAGGCTGGCGATCGTGGCATCACGGGCTGCACCTTATGCAGAAGGTGGTGTTATTCGATCATACATAAATCACAAAGTTCCGACTCAGGTTGGGATACTTACATCGAAGGGAGCCTACAAGGTCGAACTTCTCGTCTTGTTACCCCTTGATCTGGGCCTGCAGCTCCCGACGCTGCTTGGACGCCTCGGTCCGGGCCACAACTACTTGCCCCTCCACGGATTCAATCCGTTCAATCTAGGGGAGGAAGTAGTTGAGGAACTTGGTCTTCCTCTCGAAAAACTCACCAAGTTCCTACAGAAGGAGTAAACAATGACTATACTTCAAATCGGCAAAATATACTCAGCTGATCGGTGAACTTACCCTGATCAGTCTGCCGCATTCAGCGGCATGCTCGAAGAAGGTCACCCTGGCCTTATCCTCCGTCTGATCGTCAAGGTGAGTCTACTCACCGGCCTCATCCTTCCAGGCCGCCGAGAACTTAGGCTCAGGCTCCTCCTGGGGAGATGGGGGCCGGCGTAGAATCTCCTCCATCGGCTCGGCGTCTTCGCCGCCCTTGTTGATCGGCTTCGGGCTTGGCGGGGCGGCGGTGCCATCTTCGCAGTCCTCTGCCTCTGCCGCAGTCTACGTTGGCTTGGCCGGCGGAGGGACTATGTCGGTGGTCGGGGGAGCGGAAGTTGGAGGAGGCGGAGCAGATGCCGCCCGACTCGGCTCAGCAGGCTTCGGTGCTGGCTCCGTCGGGTGATCCGTCAGAACTTCCTCTGACGGTTTCCTGGGAAAAGGAAACGCTTCAGTATAACGAAAACAAAAAAGAAGGCTGCCAAGAGGTGACAGTGTTATGCTTACCGATTGGAAGTTTTGATTTTTATGCCGGTGCGTCTCTGAGCGGAAGACCCGCTTGAGAAGGCGTCGGGCGGGCCACTCGGCTCGGCCGAAGGCACCGAGGGCGCCTGTTTCTTCTTTTTCGGCGACGTCCTGCGACCGCCTTCGGGGGACGAGTCGCCTGACTGCTCAGCCTCTAGGCCGACGTAGGTTGGCTCGCTCCCCCCTTGGGGGCTTCGTTGATCTTGGGGCCCGAGCTTTGTTGGCTGTGTCCCTTGGGCGGAAGGTGTCCTCCTCCTCGAAGGAGGCCGGGTCCTTGCATTTCTTCCTCACCGGCGCCTCCTCAGACTCCTTGGTCGGGCGCTTCTCGCCCTTATGCGCAGGGGCCTCAGGCATCGGGGCAAGAAAACAACGGCTTGGCGGTCCTGCACAGGAATGCGGCCTTCCTGAGTTAGTACAATAACAAAACTACTCTACACGGAAACAAATACGAAGAATACTCAACCCTTACCTCCGGTGGCGGATTGGTGAGGGAGAAACTTCTGGGACACCCCAGGTTGGTAAGTGAGGTCCCCATGGTGAAAAACTCCGAGGGTCGGTCGACGGCGTCCGAGTTGGAGATCGGGGTGCCCGTCTCCCGAGTCGGGTCGGTCGGCCCGGAGTACTCGAACCCGAGCCGAACCCTTTCCTTGAGAGGCTGGATGCGGCGCCTCGTGAAAGAGACGGCGATGGCCATGCCGGTCAGCCCCTCTTCTTTGAGATTCTGGATCAGGCCGAGCAGCTCGCTGACCTGATCCATTTCAGAGGAGGGGGTGCAGAAGTCCAAGAGGGGGAAGCCCGAGGCTTTCTCCCGTCAAAGGCAGGGAGACCAGGGAGTGGATTGGATCAATAGAACCATTCCTGGTTCCACCCATTCAAGAAGGTTCGGAGCGGCAAGGAGAAGTACTCCTTCTTGAGGCCACACCGGAGTTGGAAACCGGCCCCGCCGACGGCCTTACGAGCATTGTCGGTAGGAAAGGCTTTCAGATGAAAAAGATGGTGGAAAAGGGCGAAGTAGGGAGCAATCCCCAGAAAAGCTTCGCAAAGATGAACAAAAAGAGAGATTTGAAGAATGGAGTTGGGGTTCAAATGGAAGAGCTCGATTTCATAGTGGTTGAGCAGACCACGAAGGAAGGAGGAAGTGGGGAGTCCGACGATCTCCTCTTGGCTAGGAGTGGGGAAGGACTCACCCGCGGCGGCGTGCCAGCTGATGAGCTCCGGCACCGGGAGAACACCAGCGTCGACTAGGGCCTGCAGCCGCTCCTCGGTGGTGATGGAGGTTGCCCAGTTCCCCGCCATTGGAGTGTGATGGGGAATGGGGAGCGGCGAAGTTGGGTCTGGAGTTCGGTGGTGGCGACGGCGCTAGGGTTGCCCTGTGGCGACGGAGGCACTAAACCCTATGAAATCTGTTTCGGGGAGACGAACAAATTTGGGCGCACAAGGCAAGCATAACTGTTCAAATGCCCCGGCGTGCTCTATTTTAAAGAAAGTGGGCGACGTTTCGGTTTCCACGCTGGGCGGGAAGGGATGATGTCCTAAAATCATCGCTTCAAGATTTGGGCCTAGACTTAGGTTCCAGAGAGCACGCCCCACGTGGGCCGCAAGCTGTACACGTCATTGCATGGGTACAGGTGTCACTCAGATTAAACCTAGTCGGGAAAAAGGGCGTGCCCCCAGTCGGTCCTTATGCCAGTCGTCTCTGAGGATTGGGCGCTTCCCGAATTACAACTCAGCTCTTGGTGTACCTCCTGGGGTCAATGGTCGGTCTAACTTTTAGCCAGATTTGACATCAAGAGTTACCTCTTCAGTTGGGTCTCAGTGGCACATCTCTGGATCGTTCGTCATCAAGACGAACACCACTCGGATGACCTCAACTTGGAGGGGGGCGTGTTCTCCCGAGAATCCTTAGCTTGACTCTGCCCTAGTCGGGTCAGGGCGCCTAAACACCCTACACGAGTTGTGGCATGTCCCTATTGGACCGAATGTCGAGTTCTGCTAGTCAGATCCGAATGTCATAATTCGTAATAGGGAGGATAAGGCAGGGTGACATTGATCACTCGCTACATCCACTTTTTGGTATGCCTCTCCGTGGGGCCAATAGCCAGCATACCGACCAGTCGGACTGGATACCAAACATCTTTTTGATACTTGCGATTTTTTCTTGAGTCCTTTGCAACTGTGTTGTTTGATCAGCAAGTTACTCGGCAAGCGGAACTTCATCAACCAAACAAAGAGTGACTTCACTCGGACTACATTTGATGGGCTGCAAGCTGAACCCGGAATCAAGACAACTCAGCTGCGAAGCACTCGGGGGCTACTGTGGACAACATGGGCCCCGGGTATTCGTAGATAGACGGTTAACGTACCACCTCCTTGGACCAAGTCGCATGGATCTTCCAGAAGACAGGCCTGGAGGATAGCGCGGCCCGACTTGCTCTACAAGGAAGCGAATTCGTATTCTACTCGAATACATGGAGATATGCGTAACCAACTCAGTTATGTTCCTTATCTCCCTTATACGGATTAAGAACCTATATGTAACCCAACCCCTTGCACTATATAAAGGGGTCGGGGGTCCCTAGTTAGATCATATCATCATCCAATTCTAGATCCATAGCATTGTCTGTTCTCGTGCCATCTCAACGAGAACATACATTGTAATCGACACCCCGCAATACAATCCACGAGCACAGGAGTAGGGTATTACCTCTTCGAGAGGGCCTGAACATGTATAAATCCTGCCCCTATGCTATCATCAAGTTGTGATCTTTCGCATAGCCCTATAAATTACATTGCCGATAGAAATCATCGACACCCGTGCACACTGTCCTCCCACTACGCACCGGGTCCTGCATCTCAGTCACACGCTCACAACCAATTGGGCTGAACGCACTATTAGCCCAGTAAGAGTTTAAAACGTTTTTTATTTTCTATTTCTATTTATACTATTTAATTTTATTTAAAATATCTAATCACTTTTATTATTTCTACAAAAATTCATGAAAATCTAAAATGAATTAAAGAATTATCAAAAATATAAAATAACATATTTTTACTAATAAAATAGCCATAAATAAATCCTTTTACTCTCTTCTTTATATATTAAAACATTTTAATTGAAGAATATAAAGTAGAATTAGTAAAACTTCCTATACAAAAATTTCTTAAAATAATGTTTTACATCTAGAAATAATATCTCTGCATTTTTAAAACCTATAGAAATTCAAATTTGAATTTAAAACCCTTTCTTTAATCTAATTAAAATTTTCCTTAAATATAAAATTAATATAAGATTTTGCATAGTAAATTTTACATGTCCCATCCAACTTATATAAGCATTTCCATATAGGATTATAATGCCCAAATCAATTCTTCTAATTATGATCACTATAAGGGCAAATAGAAACACTAATTAATATTAAAATATGAATTCTAAACTATTATATATTTTCTATAAAATCTCTCCTTAATTATTATTTACAATCACCAATTAAAAATTAAATACACTAACCTTAACTTTATACTACCCAAAATACCTATTTTATATCAACACCCCTACCCTTTTTCTTTTAGAAAATATTTTTAAACTTGTAGAAAATCGTACAACCCATCACCTTTTTATCTCAGACCTTTTATTTTATTTTGTAGATTATTTAAAACTTTTCTTATTTGGATATTTATTGGAGTTTCTCTCTTTTTCTATTTTTGCAACGTAGACGATGAACTTTGCCCTCCGGAAGTTTTAACCGAGAATGTCCAGAAAATATATAAGTGTGATCCAAACTCCAAATAAGGCAGGTTTTCTTATCCTTAATGCATTTTGATGTACCTACATTTCCTCTACTTATTATTTATTACATATATTTTCTAGTTACTTATTTGTACATTCCAAGTATAATTTTTATCCAAGCCCTAATACTTTAAAAAGCTACCTAAAAATAATCAACCCCTGATGAAACCCTAGTGTAGGCAAAAATACAAAAATTTGATTATCTCATGGAAGGATGGAGAATTGATCCATATAAATAAGTTAGGTTGGATAACTTATTTGATATGGAAAAGTTGTAGTTTGGAAGATTGAATAAATTTATATAGAGTAATTTGAAAACAGTGATATGTTATCTTGGGCCCGTCGGTACACAGAGTACCAGCTCAATAACACCAGGTGGGTAGGATATGAACTCCTTGGAATCGTTACTCTATAAACTATAGAAGCAGATTTGGAAATAGTATTTTGCCGTCTTGGGTTAGAGGATCAAGCTGGTGGAGCGTTGATTGACACTCAAGGGCACTAGATATTTGCTCTGTGGTAAGAGAATATCTAGATATCGTGTGCTTCTATAAAAACTCGGGTTTAAAAGAATAAGAATGACACAAATTTTCTCCCATCCATGTAGTAGGCCACTATATGGGTAAAGCTGGGTAGATTCTGCAGAGCTAATAACAAATTCATCGATGGACCTTACTTCGGATATATGAAGGTGTGTGAAATGGGTGATGCCTCTCTTATTTGTCAAAACTCATGAATTTGTCCTACAAAAATTATTGTCTGGATTGCAAATAAATAAGGACGGAGAAAGATGATAGAATTTGTACCCTTATTATTAATTGTTTTAGATATATGATAGGACTTTTAAAGCTCAAAATTGCATATTCACCATAAAACCTTGCTATTCCTTGAATCATGTTTTCATATAATATTAGTGTTATTTTCTTAAGAAACCTGCAAGTACAATTAGTACTTACCTACATTATGTGGGCAATTTATTTTTTTTATAGGATCCACTTTATAATCAGAAATGAACATTTATGAAGAAGACAGGAATTCGCATAGGATCAATTTCTAAGGTTATATTGAGGTTTTACCTGTGGTATATGGGCATGTATTTTCTTTTTATTACCAGGTTATATTTCCACTTCCGTTGTAAAATATTTTGTAACATGTAATAATAAAGCAAGGCTGATGTGACATCCTAATAAAATTATTAGTCTGTCACTTGTTTTATAAAAAGAAAATAAAAGATAAAAAAATAAAATAATAATAGGAAAAAGGTCCTAACCAGGCTTAGGTAGCCTAATTAGGCCCTAACTAGGCCCAAACCCACTTCCCCTAAACCTAAACCCATTAGGACTCTTATTCTACCAAATATAATCTAATTCTCATCTAACTCCAATTCTACCCTTAATAGGATTGACCTAACACGACCCAAGCCCTATATAAACCACCTAGAGCTCCCCTGGTCGGGCAACACCTCAAGCCCCCACGAAACCCTAGCCGTACCTCGGTTCCCGTACCAAACCGAAGCAAATCGAGGTATATCTCCTATTCCAGTAGCCAAACCCTAAATCTAAGGACAACACATTGTAGAGCTTGTCGCGCTGATCAATTTGACTATATGGATCACTACTTTTGGTGGAGAATCGACCAAGATACGAAGCGCTGAAGTTTGGTCGGAATCCACCGCCGCCATCGCCGCCGACGAGCCCGCCGCCGCCCCCGGATCCCGCCGCAAGACGCATTCCCACGCACACCACCCAATGAGCGCGTGCCACGCCGCCCGCTGCCCGCCAGCGCTTTGCGTCGGCCACACGCCGCCGCCAATACCTCGCCGCCGCGTCTTCCGCAACCGCCGCTTCCACAAGCACTCTGCGAGATTCGCGCCGACCGCCGCCACGTGCTTTCGCCGCGGATAGGCCGCCGCCCGTCTTTGCCCCCTCCCTCAGCAGCAGCCACGCCACGCCAGATACCCGCCGCCACGCGCCCCATCCCCATCGCCGCCACCCGTCCATCGTCCCGTCGCCGCCGCCACCCAATTGCCGCTGCCGCGTGTCCGCCGTCGTATCGCCCCGTGCACACGCGAAGCGTTCAAGGCGCCACGTGTCCCTCGGCGCGTCGCCCGCCCAAATGACCCGCCCGCTCCGGTTGTCCGGATTTTTCTCCGGTTAACCGAGGGTTAACCTGCTTTATTCTTTTCAAACCTTTTCTGAATTTTCCAAAACTTACAAGATTTGTTTAGGGAGTTCCCGAATTCCGATTTAGATGATTCCAGAGCCCAAAAATCACAAATAATCCCAAAAATTATATTTATATTTATCATACTATTTTCTCAGTGTTTGTTATTTATTTCTGTTTTATTTCTTTTTCGCATAGAACCGACGTGCACCTGCTGTCCAGGAGACGTTTCGGAGCCGTTCGAAGGAGGAGAACCAGAACCAAACTTCTTCAAAGGCAAGCTAGATTCATATTGAATCCCTAGTTTGCTAAAATTTATTTATTCCATGTTTATTTAAATTGCATGCTTAAATTATCATCGTATGTGCTATTTTGATCCTGTTTCATATTAGTCCTTTACTAATATGGTTTAGCCTACCATTGTTAGCCCGATTGATACTGTTTTCCTAGTCTATCCTTGTATAGTTGCTTAGCCATGCTTCTGGGATTGGTAGTTGATAGGTTTCACTTATTATTAAACTTTTATCCGTAGAGTTTCGGCTTCGTGGTGTTGTTTTTCTAAACCTAATCAACTAAAATCAACGTGATGTCTGTTGATCTGAGGAGACCCAGAAGAGGTGGATTTTGGGCTTGTGGTTGAGACGTGCAGGCCTCCTCTATCATATAAGGACCGTATACTTGTGACTACCATACCGAACCTGAACCGTACAACCACTTGTGCCTTCTGGCCCTAATCTATTAGCTGTGGAAACCTAGTTTCCGGTGTACTCGTAGTGGACGGACGTGATTCGCGATCACCGGTTCTGAATGGCTTAAATGGGGGCTAACCTCATGCTGTGCGCTATCAGGCCTGGCTGAAGGAGTGGGCATGACTGTCGGCCTGGTCGAAGTGTACCGTATGGGGCACGAAACCAAAAGAAAGGGTACATTATGGGATAGGTGAAAGCAGTGAACGGTTTTGTACTGTTTCTCCTTCGGGATGAGACGGGGCTTGTGGGGAACGTGTATACACTCTGTAGAGTTAAAACTATCATGGTAGCCGTGCCCGCGGTTATGGGCGGGGGAAAGGAGTTTGACACAAGGTAGTCCAATGTGTTTTAAGTAATTAATTTGATGATAGTGTAGGCAGGGATTGCCTCTCCTTTGAGCTGGTTAGCCATCCTTTGGCTACCGCTCATGTGTTATCATGTGTTCAATGAATCAAGAACAAATAAACAAGTAGATAGGTGATGTTTTAGCAAAATAACCCAACCCATCCTTTGACCTTGCATCATATAGTAAGGACTGCTTGCTGGGTAGCCGTGTACTCATTATATGGATCACGGATTATTTGTTCAGGTGAAGAACTCGACGTCGGTGCCAGTTGTGACCAGGAGGGTCTGATTAGCTATGCGTTCCGGGTCAACCTCGGGATATCATCGCATTAAAGTCTTCCGCTGTGTTTTCTTTATGCTATTGAATTATGTCCTGTGCAAGACTATGTAAACGTCTATGTCGACTGGATGATATTTATGTTATATGAACCGTTAATTTCTAGTTAATTCAATGCCTGCGATGATATTCCAAATGTCCTTGAGTGCAATACTAGCTATGATCTTCTGGGACTAGTATTTGGCTACTCAAGCCGGTAGAAATATCGGGGTGCATGACAGATTTGGTATCAGACCTAGGTTGACTTAGGATACCGTAGCTAGTTGACCCGAAACCTTAAGGAAAATATTTTATATTAAAATAAAAAAATTTTAAAAGCATCTTTGCTTTCTTATCTCTATCTATACAATTCTATTTGATTTAGTCTCTTTCCTATATAGGAATTCTATGCTTTCAACTTTGCTAACTTACCATCTGGATTCATTCTTGATTCTTTCCTTTTCATGTGATTCAACAAAATTTTTATTTTCACTACTTATCTATTTCAAACCTAGTTGGTTGAACCTAGTCTAAGAAATCAGATGTTGCTGTCAAGACATGTCAAATCAAGTCGAAGAATCATTGTGCACAGAGTTCATTTACACCAAGAAAAGAAGACCTAGAATAGCAAGTACCTGAATACCCAAGATTGAGTTAATTAGGTGTTGCTAAGATCGATCGTACCTTCATAAAAAGTTGATTAGAGTAGACCGTATCAATATTTGTTTTTTCATTGAGATGCGGCTATTCTTACCTAAGGTAATAAAGATAATTGATTAGTTAGTTTAGAATGTTTGGTGTATTGCTTTGTTTTATTTATCGCAACTACAAGAAGATCTGAAGAGTTGAAGATGGAGCGAAGTCTGCAATAGCAAAATCTCGAAGAAGATGATGCGTGAAGATTTGAGGTATGTTCAAAAAGGTTTTGCAAATAAGTAAAATAAAATGAACCTAGTATATAGGATTTGATTTGTTTTTGGTGCTTTGTAACACAACCTAATACTTCCTAAGTATGAAGGTTAAGTTAGCTAATAATATTGCATTATTATAACAATTAATTTGTTGATTGTTTGTATAAACCATGTATTGAGTTGCAGTTTTATTTGGGATCTACGTACCACCATGTTGTGAGTACTTGATTAAAGGTGTGAATTTTTTTTTGTTGGATTTTTTTATTGAGTGGAAAAAAATCATTTTCAAAACTATTTTAAATTAAGAGATGTCACTAGAATATATAGTTACTACTCCCCGTATAGTTTCCTTATCTCCTAGAAACCTCTTTTCTCTTATCTACATTCTTTCTCTTCCCTACTTGCTGTCAGTAGTTAGTTAGGAAGAATAAGATCAAAGCGAATTACCATCAATATCAAATCAATGGAAGCCATGGAGATACTACAAGCTTAGGAAAACTCATAAGGAGGAGCGGACCAATAGTCAACATCAGAGTTGTGTAACAGAAGCATGATGGGTCCATAACCCACAGGTCCAGGATCGGAACCTAGCTCAATGGAAAGCATCATTCCAACAAGATGGGGCGACTGAAATCAACGAATTGGAGAAAGACAATCAAGCTTGTAATTATGTGATTACAAGAAAGAAGATTAAAATTTTCTTTCCTATGTTTTCTAAGCCATTCTGTTCTCTCCATGTCGTCATCAAATCTCGAGAACGAGATTCCCTTAAGGGGGAAGGATTTGTGACGTCCGTTGCACGTCAGTCCCAGTAGAACCCTACTAACTCCCAAATCTCGGGGACGAGATTTCTTTAAGGGGGAAGGATTTGTGGCATCCTTATTAGTCTGTCACTTGTTTTATAAAAAGAAAATAAAAGATAAAAACATAAAATAATAGAAAAAAGGTCCTAACCAGGCTTAGGTAGCCTAATAAGGCCCTAACTAGGCCCAAACCCACTTCCCCTAAACCTAAACCCATTAGGACTTTTATTCTACCAAATATAGTCTAATTCTCATCTAACTCCAATTCTACCCTTAATAGGATTGATCTAACACAACCCAAGCCCTATATAAACCACCTAGAGGTCCCCTGGTCGGCCAACACCCCAAGCCCCCACGAAATCCTAGCCGTACCTCGGTTCCCATGCCAAACCGAAGCAAATCGAGGTATATCTCCTATTCTAGTAGCCAAACCCTAAATCTAAGGGCAACACATTGTAGAGCTCGTCGCGCTGATCAATTTGACTATATGGATCACTACTTTTGGTGGAGAATCGACCAAGATACGAAGCGCTGAAGTTTGGCCGGAATCCACCGCCGCCGACGAGCCCGCCGCCACCCCCGGATCCCGTGCCGGCGCGCATTCCCACGCGCACCACCCAACGAGCACACGCCACGCCGCCCTGCCTGCCGCCACAGCTGCGTCGCCACACGCCGCCGACCAATACCCCCGCCGCCGTGTGTCCGCGGCCGCCGCTTCCACGCCAAGACTCACACGAGATTCCGCGCCGACCGCCGCCACGTGCTCGCCACGATAGGCCGCCACCCGCGTTGTCCCTCCCCAGCGCAGCCCACGCAACGCCGGTACCCCATCGTCATCGCCCGCCCCATCGCCGCCACCGCGCCGTCCCCGCCGCCGCCACCCTATTGCCGCTTGCCGTGTGTCTGCTGCCGCCATCCGCCCCACGTGCACATCGCTAGCGTCCTGTCGCGCCTAGTCGCACGTCGCCATGTGTCCCTCGGGCGCGCCGCCCGCGCCAGCCAACCCGCCCGCTCCGGTTGTCCAGATTTTTCTCCGGTTAACCGAGGGTTAACCTGGTTTATTCTTTTCAAGCCTTTCCTGAATTTCCCAAAACTTACAAGATTTGTTTAGGGAGTTTCCGAACTCCGATTTAGATGATTCCAGAGCTCAAAAATCACAAATAATCCCAAGAATTATATATATTTTTATCATACTATTTTCTCTGTGTTTGTTATTTCTTTTTCGCATAGAACCGACATGTACCTACTGTCCGGGAAACGTTTCGGAGCCGTTCGAAGGAGGAGAACCAGAACCAAACTTCTTCAAAGGCAAGCTAGATTCATATTGAATCCCTAGTTTGCTAAAATTTATTTATTCCATGTTTATTTAAATTGCATGCTTAAATTATCATCGTATATGCTATTTTGATCCTGTTTCATATTAGTCCTTTACTAATATGGTTTGGCCTACCATTGTTAGCCCGATTGATACTGTTTTCCTAGTCTATCCTTGTATAGTTGCTTAGCCATGCTTCTGGGATTGGTAGTTGATAGGTTTCACTTATTATTAAACTTTTATCCGTAGAGTTTCGGCTTCGTGGTGTTGTTTTTCTAAACCTAATCAACTAAAATCAACGTGATGTCTGTTGATCTGAGGAGACCCAGAAGAGGTGGATTTTGGGCTTGTGGTTGAGACGTGCAGGCCTCCTCTATCATATAAGGACCGTGTACTTGTGACTACCATACCGAACCTGAACCGTACAACCACTTGTGCCTTCTGGCCCTAATCTATTAGCTGTGGAAACCTAGTTTCTGGTGTACTCGTAGTGGACGGACGTGATTCACGATCACCGGTTCCGAATGGCTTAAATGGGGGTTAACCTCATGCGGTGCGCTATTAGGTCTGGCTGAAGGAGTGCGCATGACTGTTGGTCTGGTCGAAGTGTACCGTATGGGGCGCGAAACTAAAAGAAAGGGTACATTATGGGACGGGTGAAAGCAGTGAACGGTTTTGTACTGTTTCTCCTTTGGGATGAGATGGGGCTTGTGGGGAACGTGTACACACTCTGCAAAGTTAAAACTATCATGGTAGCCGTGCCCGCGGTTATGGGCGGGGGAAAGGAGTTTGACACAAGGTAGTCCAATGTGTTTTAAGTAATTAATTTGATGATAGTGTAGGCAGGGATTGCCTCTCCTTTGAGCTGGTTAGCCGTCCTTTGGCTACCGCTCGTGTGTTATCATGTGTTCAATGAATAAAGAACAAATAAACAAGTAGATAGGTGATGTTTTAGAAAAATAACCCAACCCATCCTTTGACCTTGCATCATATAGTAAGGACTGCTTGCTGGGTAGCCGTATACTTATTATATGGATCACGGATTATTTGTTCAGGTGAAGAACTCGACGTCGGTGCCAGTTGTGACCAGGAGTGTCAAGGTGATTAGCTACGTGTTCCGGGTCAACCTCGGGATATCATCGCATTGAAGTCTTCCGCTGTGTTTTCTTTATGCTATTGAATTATGTCCTGTGCAAGACTATGTAAACGTCTATGTCGACTGGATGATATTTATGTTATATGAACTATTAATTTCTAGTTAATTCAATGCCTGCGATGATATTCTAAATGTCCTTGAGTGCAATACTAGCTATGATCTTCTGGGACTAGTATTTGGCCACTCAAGCCGGTAGAAATACTAGGGTGCACAACAGCTGACTAATATGCATCTAAGGTTCATCAAGGGAAAGGCAAGGGTACTTTTTGAATAAAGCCAGTTTTGTAAAATTTTACCTAAGGTTTTATAAAATGCTTTAAAACGTGCTGAGAAAAACAAATGTTCGAATCAATTTCTTTGAAATTCCGGCACCAACCGGTTTTTGCCCAACCTGGCTACTCACGGCACCCACCGTGCAAATACCCTCATCGCTCACAGCACCTACTATGAGGAGAAAAACCGAAACACACGACGACAATCATGGTTTTCCTTTGAATCACCATTTTGAAAACAAATAGATAAGAAGTACCATTGATGCAACTCCCCGTCGTCCGTCCTTGACCGTGGACACAGCTATCATGATAGTTTTACACTCTACAGAGGTTGTACGCTTTATCCATGAGAGGTGGTTTTTCCTAGGAATCACCCAAAGGAAAATGATCACTACAAGGTCTTTCACCATGACCTTCTCTTAGCCCGGCATTCCCACTAAGGTTTCCACACCAATGCCCCTCTTGTGCCGATAGGTTCTATTCTATGGACACACCTGGATACCCACTCCCAACCACCAAGGAAAGTTCTGTTCTATGGACGTATCCAGATGCCCACTCCCTATTCTACCTGGAATGCCTGACCAAGAGTCCGAAGGGTACTCAACCAGGGCCTACCCATACAGGCACTCAATGGTCGCACTATTGTACTTAGTTAGACTACCTCAAGGAATCGGTCCTTAGGGACCAGGGTGGTTCCCACACTTGGCCCACATCTCGTGCTTACTGCACCCCCCTTACAACTATCCACCCCGATCAGGTTTTGCAAAACATTTTTACCCGATAGCACCCACTATCTCAACTATACCCATTTGCAAACATGATAGCAGCCACTGTTCTTTTTAAATCCATCATTTAAATAAGCATTTAATAATGGCAGCTATCAAGAATAGACAACAATTCAGTTCTAAGCATCTCTAAGCATTGTGCAAAACCTAATTCAAGGGTGATGTTTAGTATTAACTATTTAATAACCTAAGGTAGCAAGGAATATTTTAACAGAATAATTGTTGACTGGGTGTTATCTAAACAACTAAGTGATTAGCATTTTTAGTTTTGAATATAACATGCATTTTATAAACTTTTAGAAATTGAGTTTCAAAATCATAGGACACAAGGTTCAGCACTTGCCTTGCTCAGCAAAATCTTAATGATCTTCCGGTGGATTGGTCTCGAAACTATCGTCGTTGGGACCTAACAAACAATAATAACCTAAAATAAACACGAATGCTAAATTAAAAATTTAAAATGACATGTATTCTCATGCTATGCAAAATTTAACTCAAAATGGTAAATCTTTATTGTCTGGCGAAAACAAAACTTATTTGCAATTTTATTGAAATTAAATTTATCTAAACACCAATTTTAAAGATACTTTTCCCATTTATCAATTAAACAGAAAGTTAAATATTCATTAAAATTTATATATTGGTAGAACACATTTTTAAAAAACATTATGAAATTTATTTTGATATTTTTGGATTTGTGGAATTACAGATATGGAATTAATAAACTATTGTTTATAGGAATTTAGAAAAGAAAAGGTTTGGACTGTTGGGCTTGGCCCACGCATAAGATGAGAGCCGACCGTATTGGCATGTGAACATAACCCGATGAGGTGGCCCAACAGCTCGACAGCCCATACCATGGCGCTGCCTTACCTTAGCTTTGTGCCGCTGTCTTGGCATCTTGGCGTGGGCCAAATACACACAAGCGGGCGGGCGTGCGAGGCGATCTGGCGGCGATGCGGCGAGCGCATGCGACCAAAATTAGCTGCGTGGGAGAGGGATCGGTGACAAGCGAGACTGGTCACCGGTGGCTCGGGCCGGCTGACAAGCGGGGCCCGCCTGTCAGCGACCCAAGATAGGGGAGCGGCGGAGTGGCTCGGGCGGCGATGATTCCGGTGGCGGCGGTGCTCCCATGAGGAGAGAGAGAAAGGGAAGAGGGAGGAAGAGGACTCGGGGTGGGGTCGGCGGCGGGTGAAGGCCAGGTGACCTCAGCAGCGTCTGGGCGGAGACGGCGGCGGCTTGTCGCCCGGCCGAACGGTGGCGAGAGGAGCGAGGCGGCGGGCTCGGCGAGCTACTGAGGTGGAGGAAGCTAGGGTGTCTTTGGCGAGGGCAGATCGGCGGGCGGCGTGGCGTGGCGTCATGGCGGCGAAGCGAGCAAGACGCACACGGCGGCCGATTCCGCCATAGGAGGCGGCGGTGGTGAAGGGAGAAAGCTCCTAGGGAGAAAGGGGAGCTAGAGGGAAAGAGGGAACGAGATTTCACTTATTAGGGGGCCTCGACGGCGCACGGGGTGGCTTCGACTCCGGCGGCCTCCTCCGGCGAGGTCCGGCAACGGCGGCGGCGACGACCGACGAAAACGGAGCAGAGGGGTCGAGAGGGAAGATGTACTGGAGGGGATTGGGCAGGGGAGGAGCACCTGGGTGGTTTGAGTGAGAGGTCAGTGAGGAAGTGAGAGAGGGAGGAGAGTTCGAGACAGAGTTTCACAAAGAGAGGGGTAGAGTGGCGTGGGAATGAAGCAAGGGGTTGACAGGGGGTTATTTTGGTGGGAGGGGGAGGGGAAAAAGGGGGAAGAGAGATTGAGCTGCTTTGGGGCATGTCCAATTTAGGAAAGGGGTAAAAAGGGGAATTACCAAAAATGGAAGGGCCAAAAAGGGAAAGGCCCAAAAATAGGAGAGGATAACAAGGGGGACCCAATTGTCATGGAGGGAGAAAGGGGAGAGATAGAGAAAATGAGTAGGGGTTAAATAGGAAAAACCAATGATTAATTTAATTAATCACTTATTTTGCAATGCAAATTTTACTTTGGACTTAGTTTTTAAATTGTTGCTTCAAGAGTCTAATTTCAAATCACAACTTTTACAAATTATCATATTAGGTTTTTAGTGAATAATTTGTAATTAAACATTGTGAAAGCAAAACTTTTAATTATGGCTTTTATTTGAAATGATGAACTTGAAACTATTTTCTTTATGGGAAATAAAGTGTTTCTAAAACTCAAATAGATTCTTTAATCTTGATAAATCATTTATTAAAGGTTTTGCCTTTGAAAGATATTAGAATCACATTTTAGAAATAAACATCTTTTCAAGCAAATCTGTTTTAAAAGTTAGGGTTAAACCCTTAACAAATCTCATTTAAAAGTCCTCTTTTACTGAGGGAACCAAATTATTTAGATTTATAAGCTCAAAAGTTAATGTAACATACTTATTTTCAAAAGTTTTAAATTCTAGTGAAATTCATTAAAATGCAATTGCATGATGCATGATGATTTTTAGTTTTTGAAAATAAGGATGTTACATGATCAATTCCTATTATTAGGGGAGGAATAGAACCCTGAAAGAATAATTCTGGGGAATCACATGGAAAGCTACAAAGATACCCACACATGACCCCCGCACTAGTAAAGCAAATGAAGAAGTCCAGAAGACAATAAAAGAAAATGAAAAACTAAGCAAATGGACTGCCTAATCATTTTTGTGATTTGAAGAACATGATCAAGTCGCATTACCCGTAGTAATGCACTAGAGAGGCTTGAAATACCATTAAAGGTAGCCCTCATACCGTTTAGAGGCCTCAAAGAAAAAGATCGAGACATCTGGCACCTTGAATTCCAAAGTATTTGGAAACGTATGAAAAAACATAAAAGGGATTATCACAACCGATCATAGAAATGCCCCCAACAAAAGAAGGAGAGCCAGTTGAGACTGCCACTGGAGAGCAGCTTGCTAGCGAGGCACTCTCTGATTTGAATCTTCCATTGCAGGAGATGCTGGCGAAAATATGTGCGCACACATCGATAATAAACTAAAGAAGCTTGCTCCTATGATGGAAAATAACTATGAACAACAAGTAGAAGTACAAGAAGCACCTCCATGAAAAAATGGGCATAAATTATGTATTAGCAGAGGAATTTATGAATAAAGCAACAACCACTATCGACATAAATTTTACAAAGAAAATTACCACCATTATTGAACTCGACCCAAAGCCTACATCTCTTGCAGAGTGCAAGCAAAGACATGATTAGGAAGAATGGAAGAAAATAATTATCGCAAAACTTTCATCTCTAAGAAAAATAGAGATGTTAGGGCCCATAAGCTACACATCTCCCCATAAAAATTGGTATTTTTTTATTAAAAAAGAAATAAATATGAAGTGGTAAGGTACAAAGCACAATTGGTTGCTCAAAGTTTCACTCTTGCAAGAAACCTATTCCCTCATCATAGGCAAAATTACTTTTACATATTTAATTTCATTGGCAATACTCAACTTGAAGTTAAAAATAAAATTGAAAATAAAATTGAAAGACATTGTCGCTGAATATATGGATAGAGAATTGGATTTAGAATTGTACATGAAGTATCATTATCCTTAACCAAGATAGAGTAAATAGAAATATGTCTATTGTAACTATGAGAGTCACCATACGGACTAAAGTAAAGAAAAAGAAGAAGCAAGCTCATACTTAATATGAGAAATAAACGAATGATTTAGCTATTGCAGCTTAGACTTGTTGCTTGAGCATATGCACACTAATCAGCCTACACCTAGAGGAGTTGGAAAGGTTTGGTTTTAAGAAGGCGTACCCTTTGAAATCACCAATGGTTGATAAGTCTTTATAAGCAAATCAAAACCTAGGGATGAGAAGAAGGAAGTCCTGGAACCTGAAGATCCATGCAAGAACTTTAAGTTCTTAAGTGCAATTGGAGAGCTCATGTACCTCACAAACAACACACGACGGAACTTGGCATTTGACATTAATTTGCTAGCTCGGTGCAGTGCAAAGTTCAAGAAGAGACATTTGTAAGGAATTAAGGACATCCTCCGCTGTCTGCTAAGAAGTATAGATTTTAGATAAAAAGAATCAAGACTTGAATTGGAATTTGAATATATTTTCCTATGTGGTGGAATTGAAATCTCATAGAAGTTGTCGAAGAAAACACTTGTGTCAACATCGACAAACCACTTGGAAATCATAGCCTTGAATATGAATGGCTTTGAAGAAGAATATTTCACATCTAGAAGTTATATGAATTGAATTTTGAATGAACCCTACTATCATGAAAATAATGACGCTTGTGTTATTCAAATGCAAATGAGCTGCATGAAGTGCAATTTGACGAACCTCATTAACTCATGAATATTCAGCACGCTAAGTCATGTGAAATTCTCGTAGATATTTTCACTAAGATTAAAAAGTGCAGAATTTAGGAGGAGAAACTTCATATACTCTGAATTAAATCTTGAACAGGTAGTTCAGGTACCTAATATAATCTCAAAGGTTAGAAAGCAGAATTGGGTGGGTTGTACCCTTTTTTTCTTACGTGAGTTTTTATAGAAGTTTCTCATATAAGGTTTTTAACGAGGCAATCCGAGCAATATTAACGAGGCAATCCGAGCAGTACAGCAAATGTATGCTATGTATTTTTTCTCCAAAAAATTTTTCTACTAGTTTTTATGGAGTTTTGATTAGGCATATGCATCTCGCGACTAGGTCAAAGGGGAGTGTTACAAACCTACCCACGAAGGACCCAATATGGACTCTAGCCAAAACCCTAGCCATTACTGTATAAAAATGATGATACCCTCTCTATATCTCTGTATCCATGTTCTTTTTGTTCGTGTTTGCAATTCATGAGTGCATCGGGAAATTTCTGGACTACACCCGGTAGCAATGGTTCCTCAACACTTTTCAAAGGTTCTAAAACCATTTTTTATAATTTTATTAGCTCTCCAAGCCCCCTAGTGAGGACCCACAAATGATTATGATCTACTGAAAAGAATAAGGCCTTAGAGCATCCGTAGCAGAAACCCTATATAGGTATAGAAATAGAGTTTTAGAGATAGAGTTTCTGATGGAAGGAAGGAATCTTTTAGGGTGTAGTGTAAAGTGTGAAGGAATTTTAGAGTAATGAAGAGAGAAAATAGAGATAGAGTTTCTGGTGTGGATGCTGTTACCTACCTGACCCATTATGCCAAACGTGCTTGTATCGACCCGTTGCTAAGTCCACCAGTCGCCATGCCCATTTATTCAGTTAGGCCTGGCTTGTATCATGTCATGCATGGCTGACATGAATTATACGTGCAAAAAAAGTGGAATATAAAAAACACTAGCGTTTCTAGACTTGCTAATAGGATAGGCCATGCCCATTTATTCAGTTAGGCCTGGCCTGTATCATGTCATGCATGGCTGACATGAATTATACGTGCAAAAAAAGTGGAATATAAAAAACACTAGCGTTTCTAGACTTGCTAACAGGATAGGCATCCACCATTCAGTTGATGCACGCAGCAGCGTCAATGGCAAGGACACGGCGATGATGCCATGCTGACATCATGATGACCAGTACAATGAATGTGTGTTAGTAACTATCACAATTCGGATTAGACACACATGATGAAACCATATTATATCATATGAAACCATACTTCAACGATGAAACCCTTGAAATCATATGAATATGACGGTAGAGTCACCTATAAAACCATAAGATGTCATTCTTTTTTTTTTTTGAGAAAGGTACCGCATATTTCATTCCCATAAACTCATGTCCATTACAAACAGGTCCTTGCTAAAAAACAAAATTACATTATCGTCCTGAAAGGATCTATCTGCAAGACCGAATGTGATTCTTCCCCAAATCCCATCGCCGGCGACAAGCTCCATCACCAGCCACGAAGCCAACACCACCGAGCTCACCTCCTCTTGGCCAGGCCACAAAGGGCGGGAGATAAGAACATCAAGTAAGCCAAAGAAGGCTATAAGCATCGAGGGATTAAGCTCCAACACTGCCAAAAGATAGGAAGGTGAAAGCAAGAGGACGGCAACACCGCACGCCGGGGTGAACCTCATCATCGGCGAAAGATTCGCACCAAACCCTCGGTACCCAACATCACAAAACAAACATCCCCAAAATGCCCACCTGTGAGGTCGACGGCAGACTTGAAGACCACCCAGACCCTCACCGAGGCTCTCCGTTATTCTCACCCAATCCAGACCCGGACCGGAGAGGTCTACCATCAACATCATTCCCATCGTGGCTTCGAAGATACTCACTTGCCTCGAAGCTATCCTTATTGCTGCCGAAGATGCCGCCCCCTGCAGGACGACGACGAGTAGACGAGCACGATCCGCAGCGGCAGACAGGCTAACGCCGGAAGAGACGACGACCACCAGCAATGACCCGCAACCGCATCCGCCTCCGGCCAAAAATCCCTAAAACCTAGTCCTATCCTACCTCGAAACCTGCTACTATACAAGCCCCGACCTAGATCCGCCGCTCCTCCACCCCGACGATGGCCCGACGGCCCGCGGCGGCGAAGGATCTGGCCGGATCTAAGCCGGCCACTCCTCTTCACGCGCTCCGCCTTTTTTTTTTTTTTTTGTCTCCCCGCCTCTCCTTAAACCAAATTTCGAGAGCTCCGAAGACTACCTTCGAAAGGTCGAAATTCCATGTCATTCTTGATCCATATGATATCATCATACATGCAGGGGGAAAAAACAAGCCCACACTACCCGGCCCAGTTTCCAGTCTGACTGCAGCCGCTGGCCCTGGATCCGCTTCCCATCTCCCACCTTGCCCCTCGCCGCCGCCGCCGCCGCCGCCGCCGGCGCAGCCCATCTCCATCACACCACCGTGGCAATGCTCACGGCGCCATAGATCGCCGCGCCATGCCCCTAGCCATCCCTCTCACCCGCCTCCTAGCGGCCATCTCTGCTGCCGCTTCCTCGCCCACCGACCTCCGCCGCCTCTCCCACCTCCTCCTCTCCCCCTGCGCTTCACTCCCACCGCTCCGCTCCCTCAACACCCTCCTCATGGCTCTCGCGCGCCACCGCATGCTTCTGGACATGGAATCCCTCGCGTCCCGCATGCCCGCGCGCAACCTTCACACGTACACAACCCTCATCAACGCGTACTGCCTCGCCGGCGATCTCCCCGCCGCCAAGCGGCATCTTGCCTCCCTCCTCCACGCCGGCCTCGCACCGGACTCCCACGCCTACACCTCCTTCGTTTTCGGGTACTGTCGTGCGGGGCTGCTCGCGCACGCCTGCCGGCTGTTCGTGCTAATGCCACTCCGAGGATGCGTGCGCACTGCGTTCACGTACACGGCACTGCTCGATGGGCTGTGCGGCGCTGGGATGGTGCGCGAGGCGATGGCAGTGTTTGCTGGGATGCGGGCGGACGGGTGCGCCCCTGACGCTCACGTGTACGCCACCATGGTGCACGGGCTGTGTGGGGCGGGCCGAACTGTGGAGGCGGAGGCTCTGCTTGCAGCAGCAATGGCAGAGGGATTTGAGGCTAATGTGGTCGTGTACAACGCACTGATTGATGGGTACTGCAATGCTGGGGACTTAGAGCATGCAGTTGAGGTCTTTGCAGGTATGGCTGGTAAGGGGTGCTCACCGAACGTGCGGACATACACCGAGCTGATATGTGGGTTCTGTAAATCTGGGAAGGTGGACAGAGCCATGGTTTTATTCAGCCAGATGGTTGAGGCAGGTTTGGTGCCAAATGTGGTGACATACACGACCTTAATTCAAGGGCAATGCAATGAAGGGCAGTTGGAATATGCTTTTAGGCTGCTTCATTCAATGGAGGCGAATGGGCTGGTTCCTAATGAGTGGACTTGCTCAGTGTTGATTGATGCTCTGTGCAAACACGGGAGAGTTGCGGATGCTCAGGTGTTTCTTGGGTCTCTTGTACAGAAGGGAATTAACGTGAATGAGGTTGTCTACACCAGCTTGATAGATGGATTGTGCAAGTCCAGAAAGGTTGATGCTGCTGATGAGTTGGTGCAGAAAATGGTTTCGGAGGGGTTTGTGGCAGACACCCATACATACAGTTCACTGATTGATGGGTTGTGCAGGGAAAAGAGGTTCTCACAGGCAATGCTGTTTTTGGATGATATGATGGAAAAAGGAGTACAACCCAGTGTTGTTACATATACTATTTTAATTGATAAACTGATCAAGGAGGTAGGTTCAGAAGGACCAAAGATGATATTTGACAAGATGATGGCAGCTGGTATTATGCCTGATATTTTCACCTACACGGTATGTGTTCGCTCCTATTGTCAAGAGGGGAGGATGGAAGATGCTGAATACATGATGGTTCAAATGGTTGATCATGGTGTTTGCCCTAATTTAGTCACGTATAACACTTTGATTATTGGGTACGCAAATCTAGGACTAGTTAGTCAGACGTTTTCAACTTTCAAGCACATGGTTACTAATGGGTGCAAACCAAATGAGGAGTCCTACACAGTTCTCCTTAGACTCTTACTAAAGAAAAATTCCTCTGATAACATCCCTTCCAGCTATGTCGATATATGGAAAATAGCAGAGATGAAAGATCTTGAGGAACTTTTGGAGGAGGTGGCTAAGCTTCAGTTGCCTCCAGCCATTGATATTTACAGTTGTTTTATTAAATGTTTATGCCGAGTTGACAGATTGGTGGAAGCAAAACTTTTGCTTGTTGTGATGCAGAGTGCTAACTTGACCCCCAGTGAGGATGTATATACTTCTATTATAGAGTGTTGTTGCAGACTAAAAATGCTAACTGAAGCTTTGACATTTCTTGATTCAATGACCAAAAGTGGTTATTTACCACTTTTAGAGTCTTATAGGCATATTATTTCTGCTCTTTGTGAGGAAGGAAGGTTTCACACTGCCAAACAAGTTTTTGGTGATATGTTATCAAAGGAATACAATTATGATGAGATTGTTTGGAAGATTCTGATTGATTGTCTATTACAGAAGGGCAATGTTGCTGAGTGTGCAAGCCTGCTCTCAGTCATGGAAGAACGGGATTATCACCCTAGTGATGCAATATATGCCAGGCTTACAGGTGAAGTAACAGTTGCAAATAGTATTCAGGAAATTGCTGGATAAATTTGGGCCAACCAGCCAACTGCTGTGTGTTGATGGTCTTTTGCAAAAGGTATGCATTTTCATCTCTCATTTTCCATTCCAATTTATACTGTGTGTTTTTTCTGTTTTTGTTTCCTTTGTATTAGCAATGTAATAATCCTGTTGCTGATGTTGTTGTTTTCAGATAGGTTGTCTTTTTTGATAGATAATGCAAGATGTCTAATGGAATATGTTGATAGTTCTGTTCAGTAAATCTGCTATAGAGCCCTTATGGCCTTCTTTGACACAATGAATTATAAGAACTATATCATTGGTGATCAAATAGTTAGGTCACAAATACATGTTGTTTTGGACATTGACACGGTTTCCAAAATACACATTTGACCACTAATTAACAATATAATTCATTATAAAACCTATCAAAATTATAATATGATGAAAATACTCTTCAAGTTGAATCTGGACATATGATTTAATGTATTCAATCTAAATAGTTCAAAATATATTTATAGCCCTCTTCAAAACTTTGACTTGCACGTACTCCAATCGACATGTATTTGTGACCGGAGGGAGTAATAATTTGGACTATAAGAACTCTGTCATTGGTGATCAAATAGTTACTAATATCCGGGATAGCTAAACTCAGGCATTTTGTTTCTCTAATAGAAACCTAGGCCTTAGCTCTTTTATCCAAAAATATTTATTATCCTAACATGCAAGTAACATTTATTTTCTGTGAGATGATCCATATGTGAATATTAAGAAATTTGTGGTGCAACTCAGATTATATTAGGATTATTAATCTTTGGCAGATTCGTAGGAATCTTTGTCGTGCCCTATTTGCTGTCCCAATTAGTACTGCCAACATTTTGCATAATTAAAATTTGTTGGCTATTGTTTCTGGTTCTCTGTAGCCCCTTTCCATTCCAAAACTCAAATTGCCCTTCGCAAGAAACCAGCCAAAGAACTCTGGTAAACAGGCAAGTTATGAAGTTGCTTCCCTAACTGTTTGAAAGATACATTGATACCTAGTTACTACAATCGGAATGAATCATCTATAGCTGTTAGAAGTTAGAACTTCTTGCACTAAAACACCATGTTAACACAATTCGCTCTGTGGCTAGGATAAATTTATGTTGTGTCTGTTCTCTCAAATTTCAGCCTTGTGCTTTGTATCCAAAATGCCAACTGATTTTTCTATTTTCACACTAGAACATGTATGATGTCTGCTTCCTCCACAATTTTAGTAATTAGTCAATATAGTTGATTTTGCAATTGCTAGAAAATAAATAGATAATTTCTGTCCAATTTTGGTTGCTTTCAAATGTAAGTTGTTTGTCTGCTTTATTGAAGTTTGTTTGAAGAATATTTTGATGCTGAAATAGTGAGCATTAGTGCTATTGTGGATGATTGCCACTTTGTCAAATCATTTGCTTGAGTTATATTCTGCTGGATAACCATGACCAGTTTTTTGTATCTGTGTGACTGTATGTGTTGCGGATAGATATTGATCTGCAATTGGATGGTTGAGAATGTGACTCTCATTGTTGTCTTGTTGGCTTCTCTTATTTTGTGAGTTATGCCTGAGCACTTGATAAATTGCCCATTTGCCTGTGTATTTTTCTTTTAACTACTCTATTTCATGTTGTGCAAGAAATGTCTTTTGTATCCTGCCTGTAACAGTCAAATTCTCTTTCAGCTCGCTCTGCTTTATCCTTTGCAATAAGCACCTCATTTGAAGATCACACAATCTCCACACGTATGCTCTTGCTGTCACCACAAATAGCTAGAGCTGAACGTGACATGCATCAGCAAGTTCTCAATGTTACTGGGAACTTCTCAGCTTCATCTAAATTAGCTGGAAGAGGAGTTATAGCAGTCTACGTGCTGTTTTGCAGATGGCAACATAGTTTTTGTCACAGCACTAAGAAGGTATCCAAATATATTCTTCTTTTAGATGTTTTATGTTATCTTTAGTTCCTAATGTTGATTTCTCATGTCATGTTTGTGACATGTTTTACTCCATTATCTATCACCTTTGAGTTAACTTTCTTTTGTTGCTGAGTTACATTAACTGAACTTAGAGTTACACGTTTTACTACATTATCTATTTATTTTCGTCCTCTCTCTCTCTCTCTCTCTCTCTCTCAGGATCAATTTCCTGTATGCAACGATGAAGTGATATCGCTTAAAAATTGATCAGTGGAATGTGATGAAATTACTGCGTTTTACTGATGAAGTACATGAGCATGTGGTGATTGTTGAGTATCCAAACAGCTCTCTCTCTCAGAATATTTGGATGGTAAGCTGCATTTGCTTATATTCTCCCTTGAGTCCCCTTGTTTTTTCTTTTGTATTTAAATTCTAATTATTTCATTCACCAGGTATATAAGGTTATTAAGTCTTGAAAGAAGCTACAGATGCTGCTCATGGCTCATGGATTGACTCAGCTCCATTTATCTAAGTGGGCTGGTGATGTACCTCAATAAATGAATGCAACATCGCTTGTTCTATCCATACTTCAAAATAATTATGTTTAGTGCATGATTTATCATTCAAATCTGGGTTATACGGATATAGTTGTTCAAGTATTATTCAAATCTGGGTTATACGGATATAGTTGTTCAAGTCAAAGTTATACATTGGTCATTGCGTTTCTGGTTTAGTACATATTCTAGTTCTAGAAACCTTGGATGACAATTACAATTTATATTCAATGTAAATGGTTTGTGGATTAACGTACTGTGATAAGATTCTTTGTTGTACCATTTTTTCGGGCCTAATTTTGATGGAATGATTGTCACTATTCAAAATAAACTATATCTATAAAACGATAGGGATTGGGGTCTGCTCGCCGTGGCCATGTCGGCCGAATGACGCCGACCGTCCGATCGTCGGGCGAAATGGGATCCGGCTGTCCGTTCAAAAGTTTTATATAAAAGCAATTTTTTCTGACAAGGCGGACGAAATGGCCAGTTGGTCACCCGCGCTAGATCTTAGTGCACTGAGTCGGGTTCGATTCTCAGTCACGCACATTTCTCTCAGTACTTGCTTCCTTCCTTCTTCTTTTCCTTTTTTTTCCCGCATTTCTATTTTTTTTCTACGACGTTTAAAAATTTTAAAAAATAGAAAGTTTGTAAAAATGAAACCATGCTTGCACAAAGAAGCTCCATAAAAAGTTTGGATATTTCTGAAATTTTTTAAATTAGAAAAAAAATTTTGCTTCCTCTACCTTCTTCTTTTACTTTTTTTTTCTTTCCTATTTTTTTCTATGCTGTTTACAAATTCCAAAAAATAGTAAGTTCGCACAAATGAAACCATGCCTATGTAAAGAAAGTCCATAAAAAGTTTGGATATTTTCCAAAAAAATTTTGTTTTCTCTACCTTCTTTTACTTTCTTTTTTCTACACCGTTTAAAAATTCCAAGAATTTGAAAGTTTGCAGAAATAGAACCATGCCTGCACAAAGAAAGTTCATAGAAAGTTTAGATTTTTGTAAAAATTTTTTAAGCTAGAAAAATTTTCAGTTTGAAAAGATATTAATCCGATAGGGATTGTCAAATGCGTATCCTCGTGTCCCTTTGCTAAGGTAGCAAGAATTTGAGCCCGGATGAGCTATTCACATGGCGTTTATCCATCCGTTCCATAATTAATCCGTATGGCTAATCCATAGTTGCCCTTTTCGGGTGTAGCACCCTCGCCTGGCCAGCTGCGATGCCCTCCTCTTTGTATGCATGCATGGGCATGCAGTGACATCAGCAACAATGTCAGCAATTAATAGAGATATCTTTTTTTTCCCTTCCATAACTTTTGACTCGAGGCTCCAATTCATGAACGGTTTTCACCAGTGTGTTCCTGACATTTTTACGAACAAAACAAGATCACACTCAGCATATAAATCCAAAATATTTTATGATTGACTACTTTGGCATACATGACTTTGTTACGGCATGTCACATGGTACCTAACCATTGTGGCAAGCCACCTCTATTAATTTTGTTGCCCATCTGATCATTTGTGTGATGCAGGTCGAACTGTCCAACCTACTAATATAAAAAAAATACATATTAGAGCATGTAAAATGAGCTCTCCGTTAAAGCCACTTAAAGTTTTCTCCCTTGTCCTTACGCCATGTCTCACCCATATCTTCTCACCATGTGAAGCTCTCTCATTATGCCATGTTGTCTTTAAAGACCCTAATATCACCCTTACCTTGTGCCAGTTGCCCGATAAAACGTCCCCATCTGATAACCCACATTGCACATATCGGGCAATCTAATAGCAACACAGATTTAGCCATCTTACCTACTAACGTTGTGAAAAAAAACACTTCCATTTCGCAAAATCTATCCGCACTTCACGTGTAACCTACAAACATTCCAAGAAAACCTTTCGGCCTGACGGAACAAAAAGAATTATTTCCATCAATCGTCTATATGCATACAAGTTGTATTTGCTATTAAAATTATTTTTTTTCAAATAGCGGCCTGCCAATTAACGGCGTGCCATTGGCGCGCAAATATTCCTAGTATTCATTATTGTAATATTTCAGGATTTTATATAATGAGGAAGTATTTTTTAAATAAAATTTTGATGTTTGGATCACCTTGGAGATCGGCAGGCAACTGGTGTATATCTACACCCTACTCCACTTGCAACTTGGTTGTGACAGCCAACACCAGGTTCAAATCTCCATCGGAACAATAGAAATCCAGGTCTCATTTTTGGAGGTGTGTTATTTGATGGAAAACCAGCACACGAAGGGTCCAGATGGACCTAGCCATCACTATATAAGAAGAAGGATACCCTATTATAAAACAAATATGAGAATAATGAAAAGCATTGTTTCTCCTCTATATCTTTATGTTCATCTCTATGTTCATGTTTGCAATCCCTGAGCACATCGGAGAACCCTGAACTATACTCGGGAGAAAGGATTTCTCAACACGTTATCAGCATAAAGGACTCGTGCAAGCGATGAACGCGGGAGACGAACGTGAAGGTGAACCGTGACACGAGGATGGAAGAGGTATCGGGATCGACTACCGGCTACCTCATCGGCTGCATCGATCCATCATCGAGCCAGCAAGTCATACGGCCTAGCCGAACGTGACAGTGTTGGATTTCTTATTGCCTCCATGATTGGTGAAGTTTTGGTGTTGATGATAAAGTGAAGACAAATGGGGTGTTCTCGAATTTCTCGGAACCCTGGGTTCTTTTGCTGCGGCATCAAGTGCAAAAGACTAAGGATCTTTGTTTAGAGGATGGCCGAAGAGGTTATGGCATCCTTAGATATAGATCTTTTGCTTTCATTTTTGCCGTACTCTTAAGGGGGTTCGGGAAAGTGTGGTGGTCGCATGGTTAATCCCTATTTGATGCACCTAGGTTGAGTTCTCCTCGGGCCATGAAGGTCACCTGGAGTGGGCCAATCGGGTACACGAGCTTTGATTTCTCCTTGATTTTCTTCTAGCCCGAGGCTTCGTGTTTTCTGATCTCCCTTCTTCTGTGGTTGCAGCAAGAGCTTCTTGCCAAGGGCCCTCGCAACCGAGACTCCGTGGAGGCGCAGGACACCTAGCCGGCGCCGAAGAAGCATCGGCTGACGCTGGGCGAAAAGCCCGTGGACACCGGGTCGGCCGAAACCGACCTCGACCTTGCCTGTAAGCCACTGCTCTCTTGCTTTCTTCCTTATTCCTGGTATCATATGCCTCGAGCTAACGTTGGGCTGGTTCTCTAGGACGCAGTGGCCATGTCTGTGGGGGCGGAGAAGGTTCTTTTGGTGCGGCCGGAGGAAGTGGCCCGGGAAGGCAAGCTCGTTCGAGGATCCAAGAAGCGCTAGGGCTCCGGGGCGTACTTTCTTCCCCCGGTGGTGCACAGTGATGTGCGCTGCCAGGCCGTTACCATCGAGGTGGAGGCCGACCTCGGGACGACGGCCCTAGCGCCGCTTCGAGTCGAGGGGCGGACGGGATTCGGGTGGCGGCCCATCGACCTCAACGGGCTCGTCGAGTTCTCACAGCACGGCAGGCCAGTTCCGCCGCTGGACTCGAGTGACATGCTCCTGTTCGGCTGGGATTGGCCGGTCCGAGTGATTACTGCGATCGACGTCGTCCCGGTGCGCCTGCCGAGCGTCGCCCCGCTCGTCGCTGCGGGCTGGATCGTGGCGACGCCCGCGTGGGTCGAGTAGAAGCTCACCGACATCAAGGCCCATAGGGAGGAACCCGTCAAGTTCCGGCCTCTGCCTGACCAGTCTTTCAATGAGTGGGTGGTCAATGCCAAGGTGGCTTGGCGACTTACAGACTTCGGGGTGTAGATAGACCTTGCACGCGCACTGCACTTGCCGGCCATCGAGGTGGCCGAGCCAGCCGAGAAGGCGCAGGTAGCGGCCCGAGACGCAGGAGGCCGAGTCGAGGAGGAAGCAGACCTGGTTTTGGGCGACGACGCCTAGGCCGAGCTTGCGAAGGAGGTGGTCCCAGCCTTGGGCGGCGATGCCCAGGCCGGGCCTACGGAAGCGCCCGAGGCTGAGGCGAGCGGCTCGGAAAGCGGCTCGGGAGAGTTGGTCGTGGTGGCGCTCGCGCCCTAACGTGTTGCCCGGACTTCGCTTGAAGCCGACCTCGCCGTGATCTTAAGACGGGTAAGTTCCTCGAACTTGATCTTGATCGCACTTTCCTTCTCATTCCTTTACTGAGTTTACTCCTCCTATAAAGGCCTACCGCGAGGTCATCGGTCGCGCGTGTGCATCCATGGCCGAGCAGGAGGTCGCGCTAGCGGAGGTTGCGATTTGGTGGCAATGGGCCGAGGCCGCGCGTGACGAGCTGGAGGAGGTCCACCTGGCCGTAGGTCAGATCGCCGCGGCGGAAGCGGCCTTTGCTGTGGCATGGGAAGACGCTGAGGAGGCGTCTCATCGAGCGGAGGAGACTTTTCGGGGCCGAGCGCACCCGTTCAACCGAGATCGAAGAGCGGCTTCGGTCGGAGGCGATGAAACTCGCCACCGAGGCCGCCCAGGCCGCGGAGGAGCGTGATCGCCTTGCCGAGGAGCTGTCTCGGCTCTAGTTGGCAGTAGCTACGGTGGAGGGTCGCCTAAAGGCTCGCGAGGACTCCATCCAAGAGTTGGAAATGGCCAACGCCGCGTTGCAGAATGAAGGGCGAGCCTCCCGTGAAGATCGGAGGGTTCTTCTCGCGCTTCAGGATCGCTACGACAACGGCGTGGCTGAACTTCGCAAGCTTAGGCGTCGGCTCGGCCTGTAGGCCCTGTACATTACTTACCGCTGTAATCTTTACTCTGTTCTTGACCTGTTTGTCCCTATTTTCCTTCGCTCCCTGCATACATAGAACGAGAACAATTGCGAGTAGTCGTGTAGGCGAAAGGACTTAGAGAACAAGATATGCGCCTGTCGATCCTAGCCCCCAAGCCACGGTCGAGCCTCTGGATAATCAGAGGGTCGGGCGTGGTTTAGAGAACGTGACCTTAGAATAAAGCTCGTGGCCCTTGCGCCGATCTCTTGCGAGACTCAGAACCTCAGGACTCTTGATTTGTCCCGGGTTTAGGCAGCTTATGCGGGCTTATGGTATGGACCGGAAAGTGTTTGTCCGCGCGGAGTCTTACGTGGTGCGATGAGGATTAGCTTACCCGTGTGCAAGGGAACCGGGAACCCCGGGGTGTAGCTTCTGCATAGTCGTTAACCTGCCGGTGTGTGTCGAGGTAGCCCGAGCTTTCTCTTAAGCTCGATCATAGGTCGGACTCTTAGGGGATTGTCTATACGTTTGAGAGAGACAAACGGGAAGGGTAGAAAAGAGACTTATGACCTTAGTTTAGGCGTAGAATTTTCGGAGTTGAGTGATGTCCCAGGAGTTATTGAGAACTCTTACATCCGGCATAGCCAGTCTTACAGCCCCCGGGCGTGCAGCTGATACGATCGTGTATGGACCTTCCCACCTCGGGGTGAGCTTATTGGCTTGTGCTAGGTTCTGAATTCGTCTTAGAACTAGGTCGCCAACTTGCAAAGTCCAGGTCTGTACCGATTTTGCTGCATGCCGTCTGAGGGATTCCTGGTATGCTGCCGCTCACAGTAGCGCTTGCACACGGCAGGACTCGGATAGGTCGAGATCCAATAGACACTCCTCATCGTTATCGATATGTCCTGCAAAATCAACACAAATCGAACCAAGTCTTAACTTGGCGGGTAGGACCGGTTTCGAGCCATACACGAGCCTGAAGGGAGTCTCTCCAATGGCTCGATTAGAAGTCGTCCGGGTTGTCCACAGCACCGAGGGTAGCTCTTCCACCCAATTTTGGCACTGTTCGGCAAGAGCGTCGTAAACTCGCCACTTGATGCCTTGCATGATCTGTTCGTTCGCACGTTCAGCCACGCCGTTGCACTGTGGGTGAGCCACCGAGGCTAGGACGACCTTCATGCCGAGCTCTTCACTGTACTCCTGGAATAACTCACTCGTGAATTGTGTCCCATTGTCAGCGATTAGATTGCTTGGGACGCCGAACCTTGCCACGATGTTATTCCTGAAGAGCCTCTTGGCCGTTTGGGCTGATATGCTCGACATTGGCTCAGCCTCGATCTAAGTAGTGAAAGTGTGAATGGCGATGAACAAGTGTGTTCATCCTTTAGGCCTCTAGGGAAATGACCGAGAATATCCATACCCCATGTTCAGAATGGCCAGATCAGCGGGATAGTTTGTAGCTCATATGCTGGTTGGTGGGACATCCGGGCATGGTATTGGCAGGTCGGGTAATGTTTTACCAGTGTTTGTGTGTCGGTCATCGCGGTGGGCCAGTAGTATCCCATGCGGAAGGCTTTGCCCACTACGGTTCTGTGGGAGGTGTGCGTCCCGCAGACCCCGTCGTGGATGTCTTGGATGAGAAATTTGCCTTCCTCTTGGGTCACGCACTTACAAAGTACGCCGTTAGAACCCCTTCGGTACAGCAAGTCCCCGAGCAATCGGTAAGGTTGGGCTTGCCTTTGAAGCCGGGACTCTCAGCTGTGTCCTGTGGCAGTGTCCCATATGCCAAGAACTGGACGAATGGCGTCATCCAGGTATCGCGCTGCTCTAGGAACGAGACAGTACCGGTCGTCTTGGTCGAGACAAACGTCTTCTCAGGGGCCTCTTCTCCGGAGGGAATAGAGGGTTTTAGTAGGAGCTGCACGAGCACTCCCGCTAGGGTGGTTTCTTGTGAGGAACCAAGCTTCATGAGCTTATTGGCCAGGCTATTAGCCAGTCTGGGAACGTAGCACACTTCGAAATTTGTGAAGTGTTTATCCAGCTTCCTCACTTCTGCCAGGTATCGCGCCGTTGAGTCGTCGCAACACTGAAACTCCTTGTTTACCTGGCAGATGATCAACTTTGAATCCCCTTTCGCTGTCAGTCGTTTTATGTCGAGCGCAGTGCATGCTCGTAGCCCAACTAGGAGGCCTTCGTACTCCGCAACATTATTCGTTGTGGGAAAATGGAGCTGTACTACGTGCTGAATTTGCTCTCCTTGGTGGGAAACAAGAACGAATCTACATCCTGGTCGCTCGAACTGGCGCGACCCATAAAAGAACATGGTCCAGTGTATCTCCTGACTCGAAGGCTCGGGCGAACTTTCGCAAGGTTCGGTAGGTCCGGTCCATTCAGTCAAGAAGTCGGCCACGACCTAGGACTTGATTGCTGTGCATGGGACAAACTTGACATCGAACTCACCAAGCTCGACTGCCCACTTAGCGACTGGCCTATTTGCATAGGGATTTCTAATGATATCCCTTAGCGGGAAACTTGTTGGGACCGTAATTTGATGAGCTTGAAAATAGTAACGCAATTTCCGCGAGGCCATGAGCAAGGCATGTAGAAGCTTTTGGACCTCGGGGTATTGCTCCTTAGGCCCGTGTAGCACCTTGCTTATGTAGTAGACGGGTTGTTGTATGCCCTCACGTTCGACTGCTAGTACAGCGCTTACAGTCTGTGGGGTGACTGCCAGGTAGAGGAGCAGGGCTTCTTCGAACCTTGGCGTAGCTAGGATAGGTAGCATAGACAGGTAACGATTTAGCTCGCTGAAAGCGGCTTCAGCCTCCTCTGACCACTCGAAGCCATCGTGCTTGCGCAGGAGTTTGCAGAACGGTGCACTGCGCTCGCCGAGACGAGATATGAATCTGCTGAGGGCCGCCATTCGCTCGGTCAGGGCATGCACCTCCTTGATGCAGGTCGGTGACCTCATATTCTCGATGGCTTCGTTTTTTCGGGGTTAGCCCCTATGTTCGCCTTGCCTATCACATAGCCGAGCAACATCCTGGACCGAACACCGAAAATGCACTTCTCAGAATTTAATTTGACTTGATGTCTCTTGAGATTAGCGAATGTTTCCTGAAGGTCGGTTACATGATCGTGTGGGACTTTGCTCTTTACAACAATGTCATCTACGTAAACCTCTATGTTGCGCCCTATCTTATCAGGGACTATCTTTTGCATTAATCGCTAAAACGTGGCTCCCGCGTTCTTCGGACCAAACTTTATGGTCGTGTAGAAGAAGGTACCAAAAGGTATTACGAAGGCTTTTTTTTCTTCGTCTTCCCTAGCCAGTGCAATTTGGTGGTAGCCTGAGTAGGCGTCTAGGAAGCTCATGATCACTGAGTCCGCTGTTGAGTCGACCAACTGGTCTATACGCGGCAGGGGAAATTATCTTTGGGGCAGGCGGCATTGAGGTTGCGATGGTCGATGCACATTCACCATTTTTCGCCCTTTTTCTTGACGACGACTGGATTAACGAGCCAGTCGGAGTGCTCGACTTTTCGGATAAAGTCGGCTTGAAGGAGCTTGCCACGTTGCCCCTGGATGATGTCAGCTTTCCACTTGGAAAAGCGTCGTAAGGCCTGTCGAACAGGCTTCTTGTCAGGCTGAATGGCTAGACTGTGCTCATCACCTCCCTCGAGACCCCGGGCATGTCGAACGGTTCCCACGCGAACATGTCTGCGTTAGCCCGGAGGAAGGTAATGAGCTCGAATTCCTATTTAGACTCGAGGTTAGTCCCATGTGGATGACCTTAGAAGGGTCGTCGTCGGTGAGAGGGACCTCTTTGGTGGGCTCCTGCGGTTGTAGGGCCACTTTAGGGAGGGCCGGTGGTCGTTCACCCTTGGCCAGGCCACGCTCGGGGAGTTGCCCGACCATTGCCAGGGTACTTTCGTCACAAGCCATTGCGGCCTTGTAACTACCCTTGATCGTGATGACCCCGTGAGGGGCAACATCTTGAGGCAATGGTAGCCATGATGGGTGGCCGCCATGAACTTTGATAGGACGGGACGATCCAGGATGGCGTTGTAAGGCAGCTCGGAATCCACCACCTCAAAGGTGACATACTCCGTGCGAAAATTCTGCGGGCTCCGAACGTCACAGGCAGGACAATCTGCCCGATTGGTTGTAGGGACGGCCCTGGGACAATGCCCTGAAAGGGGATGGTTATGTCCTTGATCTTAGAGCGCGGGACCTGTATTTGATCCAGGACTCGGGCTGTAATGATGTCAAGGGAGCTTCCGCCATCAACCAACACGCGGTCGACCCGCATGTTGCTAATTGTAGGGCAGAGTACCAGCGGCAGTCATTGGGGTCTCGTCATTCCGGGGGGACAATCGTCCCCGGAGAAGGTGATGGGCTGACCAGACCACCGTATGGGTTTATCTCCGGGCTTGCCCCTCTCGAGGTGCTAGACCTCCCGAGCGGTGGCCTTAGGCTCGCGGCGCAAGCTATAGGCGGGCGCACCATCGAAGATCACGGCGACATGTCCGCGAGCCTCCTGGAAGGCGTCGCCGTTGATGCCGGCGGGCGCCTGGCCATCCGGTACCCCGTTAACTGGGAGCTCGGGCCTAGGGCCATGTTCGGCGTAGAAGTCCTCTAGCCATGCCGCCCATGTCCTGCAATTACGTAGGTCATGGCCGTAATGCTGGTGGAGCAAACACTCGCGGTTGTTTGGAGGGTTCACCTCCTGGGCTGGTCGAGGCCGAGGCGGGAGAGCTTGCACCTGCCTCTGGTTTGCGCCGTGGCCGTTTCCGCCGCTTGCCGGATGAGCTGGCCGAGGAGGTGGCCGCTCAGGGGGAGCGGGCTTCTCTGCCTCCACTGCCGAGACGTAGTTCAGGGCAGCGGGCTCCTTCTTCTTCTCGGCGTTGCCCTTCTTGGAGCTTGCTCCAGCTCAGGCTGCCGCCTTTTCCTCCGTCCTTCCTCTCTTGCGCTCCACCACCTCGGAGGCGTTGATGTACCCCTCCGCGGCATGAAACAGGTCGGCCGCAGACTGGGTAGAGCTCAAGGTCTTCAGTAAAGTGGGTGTTCCGTACTCCCTCCTTGAAGGCCTCGATAATGGCCTCGTCGGAGATCGGCGGGATGGTGTTCCCCACCTGAACGAACTTACGGACGTAGTCCTGCAACCTCCTTGAAGCACCCTTGAAAGTTCGTCCGGAGTGCTTCCTCTGACTACTCCTAGTCACAGATGCAACCAAGATCGTTGAAGAGCCAGTCTGGCCATTCCTCCAAAGACGATAGGGAAGTAATTAACCAAGACGGTCTCATTACCGCCGGTGGCTAGAATGGCGGTAGTATATACGACGAGGTATTCGTCGAGATTCTTACTCTCGTCGAATTTCTCAATATTCCGGGGCTTAAACTTCTGGGGCCAAGGAGCCTCGCGCAAAGCTCGGGAGAAGGCCGGGCATCTCGGGGCAGCTTTGTCGTTGCCGACCCGGGGCCTTCCACCCGGAAGCGGTCCGAGGCGGGAAAAGACTCCGCCCTGTGTGCGCTAAGGGGCACCGTCCGTTGTGGATGTAGATGTCTACTGGGGCGACCGATCGCTCTGGCCGCGCCATCTCAAGGTGCCACTGGTGCGCGTGGTGGCCTGAAGGTGCTCACCTAGATTTCCCGCGAGTTCCTCGAGGCTATCAGCGATCGCGGTGTCTAGATCGGCCATTGTGAATCCACACGGGTCTTTCTCCAGGTCGCGCATGACCTGAATAATCGCCCGAATTCGCTGCTGGTTGCGCCGGACAGGGTTGGTCACAGTAGTTGTCGGCGAGGGTGCGCGCGGGGCCCGAGCGGTGGGTGTCGTACCGGCAGGCCTACGGCGAATATCTGCCAAGGTCCGCCCGATTGACCCGGCGAAGAGGCTTCGCACGGTTTCACGATGGCGGTGCTCCTCGCCTGGGTCGGCGCGCGACTGGTACGGAGTCCTTTCACCCGACACCATGAAGACGCAGCGTAAGCCAGGCTATCGTGAAGGGGACATGCTGGTATCGCCCACGGAGGCGGTGCCGTAAGCACCCTTAACTTCCATAGGTGTACCTCGGTCTACTACCGGCCTCGACGAGCCAGGGCGCCAGTTGGACGAGCAAGACCGGTCCTCCCCTTCGGACAGGGCCATGAACGTAGGCGGGTCGTTCGGTTGCGGCCTCGATAGAGGCACCTCCAGCCCCTCCATGAGGGTCTCACTAACGTGTGTTAGTAAGGCGCCGCCCCGGCCGGGCGATGCGGAGGAGTGAACAACTGCTCCTGAGGCAAGCAGGGCCTCCACCTCCATCTCGTTGGCATGGGTCTCGGTGAGGAAACCGGCTTGCCACTTCTCATACAACTCGTCGACGTCACCAAGATCGTCGCAGTCGTCAAAGTTGAGGTCCAAGCCGTCGTCGTCGTTGTCGTACGACAACAGAGACATCCTTGACTCGATAGAGGGGAGAAAACCACAATCGGGCCCTATGGTGGGCGCCAGCTATCGGCATCTGGGAGACGAGCTCCACATGCCAATATACAAGAGTAGGAGGTGCAACCCAAGAGTGGCCTCGCCCCCTTGACCGAAACCTGTCAAAGGGAAGGGGTTGACAATGATCAACGGCACGAGTGTTTTTATCCTGGTTTGGGCCTCCACAGCAGGATAACAGCCTTACATACAGTCCTCATTTAGGATTGGGCTTAAACGAGTACAAAGGGTGAGATCGAGCTTTGGGAAGCTCGGGCTCGAGTACAATAAGTGCCCAAGTCACTATGTGTGTTCCTAAGGTGACTAGGCGAGAAGAACTACTGCTTAGAACTAGGAGTCCTACTTGGGTGCAAGCGCTCCTGTTCTATGACGACTGAGCGGAGTGTTGTGGCTTCTTGGCTTGTTGCCCGTCCTTGTGGCTTGCGGCTTGTGGCCTCTTTTATAGGCGACCTTCGGCCACTGTAGCATGCCTTCGGTCTGGTGGGAAATACCTTACCGTCCTTTGGCCACCAGGCATGCTCTCCCGTCTTGCTAGGTTTTGGCGTAGCCGATCTTAGAACCAACTGGGCATTGGGCATGCTTACCCGACTTGTCGAGCTCAGCGTCCTGACCGCTGGGCAACAGCGCGTCTTTCTCTTTAGGGTCAAGTGGGCAAGTTGGTCTTTGACGTGACCGGTAACCGCCCTGCTAGTGGCTGTGGCAGCGCGCATCGGTGCTGTGGCCATATTTGACTTGCGATGATATGCGGGGCCCGCGACGCCCTACGCACGGTGTGGCACAGTCCGCCTTGGGGCCTGAGCCTCATCCTGAGCTTTGGAAGCTCGGGAGCTAAGAAGCTCGGACACCCGAGTTAGGAAGCTCGGGCGCGAGCTTACGAAGCTCGCACAGGTCTTTCCTTGGACCAAAGGGGCGTAAATGGGCCGTATCCCACATGGGCCGCGTACTTTCCCCAACAGGTTGCATCGCAGGAACAAATCTTCATGACCAGGTCGATCGTGCTTTGGCGTTGTTTATAACGCTCGTCGTGGTGGTTTAGCGATTGCTGGGTTTCAATCCTTCGTGGTTTGTAGCCGGATCGTCAAGGTCACCGTGACACCAAACCATAGTTATCCTTCTCACCAGAAGATCGAGCGCCCCCGTGTGCGCATCATTTGGTATCAGAGCATCGGTTGACTAGTGAGATTCATCTCTTTGTTTTATTAGATTGATTACATACCTGGAGTCCAGAAAATTGCCTGACAAAAATTATTTGCATCTACTATCCGAGCCCTGTGTGCATTGTTCTTTATTGTTTTTGCATCATTAAATTTCGCTCATTGTCATCATCGTTGCTGTCCACATCTAGGTTCTAGTTCTAGTCTCGAGTTTGCAGCAGCTGTGCAATCCGTTGCTTAGGGTTTGTGTCCTTATCAAAAAATCCACAAAAAAAGTAGTAGATTGGTTTTGCTAACCTTCCACACGTCCCCCACACCCCCTGGCCAAGCCCTACTTCTTCCCTAACTTGGTCAAGCCCAGAAGGCCCACTCCAAAACCGAGTCCAATTCGAATTTGCGTCCAATCTATGACCCCTTCAGTAAAACAGCCTTAACTTTCGCATACAAACTCAGATTTGGACGTTCTTAGATTCGTTGGAAAGAACACAAAATTTCTCATAAGATTTGACATTGAATTTGCCAATCTTCGAATCCCCAAATTTGGTTTATTTCGGGCTATATTGGCCTATGAACATTCAGATATCCATTTGCTTCACTGGTTCGATATTCAGTTTTGGTTTTTCCTCTCGCCATCTTGTGTAAACTTCTGTGAGCAGTCCACTATGGTGTGTTTGTGCTTAGTTTGAGAAAAAAAAAAGAGGTAAAAAATTGCAAAGAAAAAGAAGAAAAAAGGCTAGCGCAGCAAAAGAGCCGCGCTATTCAAAATTAAAAGAGAAAAAAAAAGTCAGTGTGCAAAGGAGGATTAAAGATAGGTATTTCGTCGTTGGTGTTGCATATTGAGGATCCTAGCCTATCTTCATCTTGTTTGCTGGAGATTTGCTAGGTCTAGGCCGGTCTAGCAAGCTGATACTTTGGGCTAATCTTCAAATTTGCATTACTTGTGTCGGCGACTGGGAGGCGAGCCTCCGCCGGCCAATGAGCAAGAAGGGGGTGCGAGGCCCGAGGGCGGCCCTGTCCCCTGGACCGAGGCTCGGCCGCTTGCCGGGCGCCGCCGAGGGAAGGAAGGTCCGCGATGTGGGTCGGACGCGCGTGCTAGTGTGACACGAGGATTTTTATCTTGGTTCAGGCCTCCACTGTCGAATAACAGCCCTACATCCAGTCTTCATTTAATGTCAAGTTTAAACGAGTACAAGAGGGTGAGGCCGGGCTTTGGGAAGCCCGGGCTCGAGTACAATAAGTGCTCAAGGCACTATGTGTGTTCCTACCGTACCTGGACACAAAGAACTATCGCCTGGAACTAGAGCTCCTACGTGAGTGCAACTGCTCTTGCTCTACGGTGGCTGAGTGCTCTTCTGTCTAAGTCTATCTCCTCGCTGTTTCCTCGTGTCTGTGTGTGTGTGTCTTGGTTATGGCCTGTGCGCCCTTTTCATAGGCGGCCCCGGCCACTGTAGCCTGACCTTGGTCCGTTGTGATGCACCGAGTTATCCTTCGGTTACTAGTCATCTTCTACTGCTTTGCCGTGCCGAGGCATGGCGGACGCACGAGGTCTGCCGGATATTTGGGTGTATTTCCTCATCCTGCCCAGATAGTCGTTCGGACCGCTACCCGGCAATACGTGTCTTTCTCTATAGGGACGGATGGTAAGCTAACCGTTGACACGACCTGCCACCAACATGACAGCGGTTTGTGGCGGGCTTGATCTGTGAAGCATTTAACTTCGCGGTGACCAGCGGGACCCTGGCGTGGCGATCTTGTGGCCTGGGCGCGGCACACCGCCTTGAGTCCGAGCCCGGGCCGGAGCCCGGAGGGCAAGTGACCCGAGCCTCGGAGCGGGGAAACTCGGGCTAGCCCCCGAGCCTCGAGCGGGACGAAGACGTGCCACTCGGAGGATTATTGGTAACTTCCCCCAAGCGAAATGTTCGCCTCCGCTCGCGCGGTTTTTGGCCCTGGCGGTAATTTCAACCGAAAACGAGGTTACGCGCGCCGCTGTTTCCTTCTCGGTTCCTGTGCCCTTGGGTGGATAGGCGACGGTTCGTCTTCTGCGCCGGTTTATAAGAGGTGGTTTTCCTCCACGCTCTCTCGTATCCTTTCTTGTGCTACTGCCTTCTTGCCTCTTCCATCCTTTCGCTCTTCTGTCGCCTTCGCCTCCCGACCTTCCTTCTCCGAGGGCGCCCTTTACCCGGAGTCTTATTTCCGAGGACACCTTGAAGGAGTTGGCCGCCACCGGCCTCATCGAGGTCAGTGGCTGGAGGGTGGCCGACGAGGAGACAACTCCCGCGCCTGAGAGTAAAGAGGTTGTCTCCTTTGAGATTTTTGCTATCCATGGGCTCCGGATCCTGGAGTCTGACTTCTTCGCCGCCATTCTGGCCTAGTGCGGGATCGAGTTGGTGAATCTCAACCCCAACTCGATCCTGTTCCTGACGATCTTCGCGCATCTCTGCGAGACGTTCGTCGGGGTAGAGCCAACGGTCAGCCTTTTTCTCAATTTCTACGAGCTGACCACGACCGGCGGGAGCGACGCGACGGGGTGCGCCTATTTCAAGCTGCGCCACGACATGAAGCCTGCGTACTCGGCGTTCAAGGCTTAGGAAAACGTCGGGGGTGGGCGTCGCGGTTGTACTACGCCAAGGTGCTCAGCGATTGTGGGCTCTGGTTCGCGAACGCGAACCTCGGGAAGCTGACGCTGCCCCGCCCTTCGCTGGAACCGGCGGAGGCAGTCTCGGCGGCCAAGATCCGGGAGCTGGCCGGCCGAGGACTGAACGGCTACGACATCGTAGCTGACTTTATCAGGCATCGGGTGAGCCCGCTGCGGAATCGGGTTCACCCTTTCTTCAAAATCCGCGGGCGGGACGATCTCACCCGCGAAGGCACTTCTCGTAAGTTCCCCTTTCGGCCTCTTAGTCCTTTGCCCGAGCTTCCTTTGGGGTGTTCTGATCTTTTCACCTCTTTCTACGCAGCTCTGCCCCGGGACGACGTGGTCCGGGCCGTGGGGCTCCTGCTACCCGTGAACCACAACGAGCCATCGGGCTCGATTATTCGGAACGTCCTCGACGAGGTATGCGTTCCCGCGAGCTAAGCGCCCCTGGAGGCGGCCTTCCATGGGCACGGGCTGATGTTCACTGGCTTGTTTGCAAGGGAAAGCAGGTGAGGGGGCCGAGCCCGATGCCACCGCGCTGGTGGCAGCCGAGGCCGCCTTCGATGAGTTCGTCGGGCGGCGGCGATCGCGGGCTTGGCCGTGGCAAGCAAGCGGGCTGCGAGCACGCAGACGCCCTTAAAGAACCGGACCGGGCTCTCCCGTCGAGACAAGGTCGTCGGCCTTGATTTGGTCGGCGGCGGGCTCTGCCTCCGTTCCGACCTAGCCAGGCTAGAGGTTCCGGGCCGGGACTCTAACGCAGCGGATACCCAAAAGCGTCGAAGAGGCATCCGTTGGTGTTGGATGATGATCCCTTGGACGGCGGGTCGGCGGAGACGGATCTCGAGCTCGCCGGTTGGTCACCGCGCTTTTTGGCTTTCCCTCCTTTTCTCCGCTCATCACGACTCTTGGTTGATCAGGCGTGCTCGACTGTTTTTGTTCTCAGTCACCATGTCTACCGGGGCGGGGAGGTCATCCCGGTGCGGCCGGAGGAAGTGGCCCTAGAGAACGAGCCCCTTCCGAAGCATGGTGGGCGCCGGGGCTCGGGCCCTATTTCCTCCCACCGGTGGTATGCAGCGACGTGCGCTGCCCATCCGTGATCGTGGAGGTGGAGACGGACAACAGGACGTCGGTCCTGGCGCCGCTCCGCGTCGAGGGACGGACCACGTCCGGGTGGCGCCCAATCGACTTCAATGGTCTGTCGGAGCTCTTCGCGGGGTGCGATCTGCCGTCCCCACCGCTGACATAGGCGACATGCTCTGCTTTCGGCCGGAATTGGCGGTCCGGGTCATCACAAAGACGATCGCGTCGATCGCCTATGGGCGTGGCCCCACCGGTCGCCGGGTGGATCGTGGCGGCGCCGGCGTGGTCGAGCAAAAGTTGTCGCTTCATGGGAAGCCGGGAGGAGTCCATCTGGCTTCGGCCCGTTCCTGGCCAGCCCCTTGCGGAGTGGCTGGTGAGCATGAAGGTGGCCAAGCCGAAGGCGGATGCCGAGGTGCAAACCGACTTTGCCCCGAGCCATGCCTCAGGCCATCGAGGCGGCCGAGCCTGCGAGGGAAGCGGCCGAGCCTGCGGAGGGGGTCTCCGAGGAACCAAGCAGCTCGAGCGATAGCTCGGGTGGCCTGGTCGTGGCGTTGCCTGCGCCTAGGCGCGCCACCCGTCCTTGGTACGAGTCCAAGATTGCGGCGGCCATGAGGCGAGTAAGTGCCTTCAAGCTTGGCCTTCGAAGTCCTGTGTTGACCCTGCTTTGGTTCTCTCTTTTTCTTGAGCCTGCTTTCTTGGTGTAGACCTACCGCGAGGTTGTTGGTCTCGTGTGTGCGTTCGGGGCTGAACATGAGGCCGAGCGGGAGGCCCTGAAGGCAGATGGCGTACGCTGGCGACAGCGAGCCGAAACCGCGGGCACCGAGCTGGAAGAAGCTCGTTCGGGCTCGGTCCAGGCAGTGGTCCTGGAAGCTCGTGTTGCAGCGGCAGAGGCAGCCCTAGCCGCGGCGCGGGAAGATGCCGGGGAGGTATCTCGTCGGTCCTGAGAGGCCCTTAGATTTAACGCGACCGCTCCACCGAAGCTCGAGGCGCGCCGGTCGATGGGCGTGCCATCTTCCGAGGTCGCCTGTCTTGGCGGAGCGCGACCTTCGCCCTTGGCTATCCGGGTGAAGTCGACTGCGGCCGGGACGGAGGATCTGCTGAAAACCCGCTGAGACATCGTCCGGGACTTGGAAGCGGCCAACGAGGCCTTGCGGACTGAGGTACGGACCACCCGGAGTGGTCAGAGGGCCCTCCTCGAGCTTTAGGACCGTTATGACGAGGCGATGGCCGAGCTTCGTAAGCTTAGGTGTCAACCCAGGTCATAGGCCTTTGTATTGTTTTTCCTTCTCTTTTGGCTGTGATCCGACTTGCCCTTCTGTAGATACTCCTTTAAGAGTAATGTTATTGCTTTGTTTTTTCCTTTGTCACCCCTCCGATCGATCTTCTTCCTAGAATGCCGATCGTCGATTTGACTGTTGCGCCAGTCCCGAGAGACATCCACGTGTCATCTTGGAAACGGTTCACATCTGAGTCATTTCCCGATGCCACTACTCCTGGGATCGGTTCGACTTCCCGGGCTTGGCTATAAAAAGAGGCCGAGGCGGCGACCAATTTTCATTCCAAACTTCTTCCTACAACCCCTCCTCCTCCGGCGAACCTCTGCTGCAATGGCGTCTCCGTCTCACTCTGCCGCTCTTGTCGATGCTCCGCCGCCGGAGGACGCCCCGCCTGCCCTCATGAATCACGAAGAATTCATGGAGGTTCTCTGGGCGGATTACGATATTGCTCTCGCCGAGGTTGCTAAAGGAGAAGCTCGTGCTCGCGACGTCGCCACCGTCGCTGTCCTAATCGAGGTCGTCCCGGCTCTCGCCGAGGTGGCCGACATGATCGTCGAAGCGCTGGTCCGCGCTCGCCAGCATTTCCTGTAATCTGCTTATAAGCCATTTCGAAGAGCAATATATTTGTTTGTTTTGCCTCCTTCTTTTGTCGTTTTTCCTGCATGCAAATGAACACAAGTAGTCGTATAAACAAGAAGGATTTGAAGGTTGAGGTCAAGTCCTATCGATCCTAGCCCTCGAGCCATGGCCGAGCTTCTAAAAAGAGGCTCGGGCATGGCTTAGAGAAGATAAAAAATCAACCCTCGGGCAATCAACCCTTAAAAAATCGACCCAAGATCGACCCTTAAAAAATCGACCCTAGCCCCCAAGCCACGGCCGAGCTTCTGGGTTGACAGAAGGTCGGTCGTGGTTTAGAGAGATCAATTTTTGAAAAAATCAACCCTAGCCCCCGAGCCACGGTCGAGCTTCTGGATTGACAGAAGGTCAATCATGGTTTAGAGAGATCAATTTTTAAAAAAATCGACCCTAGCCCCCGAGCCACGGCCAAGCTTCTGGATTGATAGAAGGTCGGTCGTGCTTTAGAGAGATCAATTTTTAAAAAAATCGACCCTAGCTCCCGAGCCACGGCCAGGCTTCTGGATTGACAGAAGGTCGGTCATGGTTTAGAGAGACCGCGTCCTTAGAACGGAGCTCGTGGCCCTTGCTCTATTCTTTGTACGAGGCAGAGTGTTGGGCTCTGGAATTATCCCGGGCTGCAACAATTTTATACGGGCTTATGGTCTAGGGCCGGAAAGCGTTTGCCCGTGCGAGGTCTTGCATGGTGCGATGGATATCGGCTTACCCGTGTGCAAGGGAATCCTGGGGGTGTAGCTTCTGCATAGCCGCTATTCTACCGATATGTGCTGGGACAACCAGAGTCTTCTCCCAAGCCCGATCGTAGGTTTAGGTTTCCGGGGGTTGTTTGAGGGCTCACTAGGGAGAGAAAAATGGAAAAAAGGAAAAAGGGGTGAGAAAGGAGACTTACTACCCTGGTTCAAGCGTAGAACCTCCGGAGTTGAGCGATGTTCCATGAACTGTTGAGGATTCAACCATCCGGCATAGCCAGTCTCACAGCCCCCGGGCGTGTGGCCGATACGACCGTGTACGGACCCTCCCACCTTGGGGTTAGCTTATTGGCGTTGGCTAGGTTCTGAACTCGTCTTAGAACAAGGTCGCCAACTTGTAAGGTCCGGGTCTGTACCCTTTTTGCCGCGTGCCGTCGTAGAGATTGCTGGTATGCTGCCACTCGCAATAGTGGTTGCTCGCGGCAGGACTCGGTTAGGTCAAGATCCAGCAGTCGTTCCTCGTCGTTATTGATTTGACCTGCAAAATCAACGCGAACTAAACCAAGTCTTAGCTCGGTGGGTAGGACCGCTTCCGAGCCGTATACGAGCCTGAATGGGGTCTCTCCAGTAGCTCGATTGGAGGTTGTCCGGGCTGCCCAAAGCACCGATGGTAGCTCCTCTACCCAGTTTTGACGTTGTTCGACGAGAGCGTCGTATATTCAGCGCTTAATGCCCTGCATGATTTTTCCATTCGCACGTTCAGCCGCACCGTTGCTCTGTGGGTGAGCCACCGAGGCTAGGGCGACCTTCATGCCGAGCTCTTCGCGGTAGTCCTAGAATAGCTCGCTTGTGAACTGTGTCCCATTGTCAGCGATCAGCTTGCTCGGGACGCCGAACCTTACCACAATGTTGTTCCTAAAGAACGTTTTGGCCGTTTGGGCTGCTATGCTCGACACTGGTTCGGCCTCGATCCACTTAGTGAAAGTGTCGATGGCAATGAACAGGTACGTGCACCCTTTTAGGCCTCTAGGGAATGGACCAAGTATATCCATTCCTCACGTCGAGAATGGCCAGGTCAGCGGGATATTCTGCAGCTTGTATGCTGGCTGGTAGGACACTCGGGCTTGGTATTGGCAGGCTGGGCAACGTTTTACTAGTTTCCTTGCGTCGGTCAACGCAGTGGGCTAGTAGTACCCTATGCGGAAGGCTTTTCCCACTAAGGTTCTGAAAGAGGCGTGGGCCCCACAGATCCGTCGTGGATATCTTGGAGGAGAAATTTGCCTTCCTCCCGATCCGCGCACTTACAAAACGCCGTTAAAACCCTTGAGACAACAAGCCCCCGAGTAATCGGTAAGGTCGGGCTTGTCTTTGGAGCTGGGATTTCTCAGCTATGTCCTGTGGCAGTATCCCTTGCGCCAAGAACTGGACGAATGGTGTCATCCAGGTGTCGCGCTGCTCTAGGAACGAAACGGTACCGGTCGTTTGGGTCGAGGCAACCGTCTTCTCGGGGCCTCTTCTCCGGAGGAATAGAGAGTAGGTGTCTTTGAGCACGAGCACCCAGGCGGTTTCTTGTGAGGAGCCGAGCTTTGAAGCTTATCGGCAAAGCTATTGCTTGATCTGGGAACATAACACACTTCGAAGTTCGTGAAGTGTTTCTCTAGATTTCTCACTTCTGCGGTATCGCGCCATTGAGTCGTCGCAACACCAAACTCCTTGTTTACAGCGGACGACCAACTCTGAATCCCTTTCGCCGTTAGCCGTTTTATGCCGAGCGCAGTGCATGCTCGTAGGCCGGCTAGGAGGCCTTTGTACTCCGCAGCATTGTTCGTTGTGGGAAAATGAAGCTGTACTATATGCTGAATTTGTTTTCCCTGGGGGGAGATGAGAACAAAGCCGCAACCTGATTGCTCGAATTGGCGCGACCTATCAAAGAACATGGTCCAGTGTGCTTCTTGTCTTGTAAGCTCAGGCGAGACTCTAGAAGGGTTGGCAGGCCCGGTCCATTCAGCCAAAAAGTCGGTCACAACTTGGGACTTAATCGCTGTTCGTGGTACGAACTTGATATCGAATTCACCAAGCTTGACCGCCCACTTCGCGACCCGCCTGTTTGCGTCGGGGTTTCTAATGATATCCCTTAGCGGGAAGCTGGTTGGGACCATAATTGGATGGGCTTGAAAATAGTGACGCAGCTTCCATGAGGCCATAAGCAAGGTGTATAAAAATTTTTGAACCTCGGGGTACCGCTCCTTAGGTCCATGTAATACCTCGCTTACGTAGTAGATGGGTTGTTGTTTGCCCTCGCGTTCGACTGCTAGTACAACACTCACAGCCTGCGGGGCGACCGCCAAGAAGAGGAGTAGAGCTTCCCCGAGCTTTGGCGTGGCTAGGACGGGAGGCGTGGACAGATAGTGCTTTAGCTCGCTGAAAAGTGGCCTCGACTTCTTCTGACCATTTGAAACCATCGTGCTTGCGCAGGATCTTACAGAAAGGTGCACTGCGTTCGCCAAGACGAGATACGAATCTACTGAGAGCCGCCATCCGCCTAGTGAGGGCTTGTACCTCCTTGGAGCAGGTTGGTGATCTCATATTCTCGATGGCTTCAATTTTTTTGGGGTTAGCCCCTATGCTCGTCTTTCCTATCACATAACCGAGCAGCATCCCGGACCGGACACTGAAAACGCACTTTTCAGGATTCAACTTGACTTGCTGTTTCTTGAGATTAGCAAATGTTTCCTGAAGGTCGGTCACATGGTCCCGTGGGACCTTACTCTTTACAACGATGTCATCTACGTACACTTCTACGTTGCGCTCTATCTGATCAGGGACCGTCTTCTGCATCAATCGCTGGAGTGTGGCTCCCGTGTTATTTAGACCGAACGACATGGTCGTGTAGCAGAAGGTACCAAAAGGTGTTACGAAGGCTGTCTTCTCTTTGTCTTCCCTTGCCAGCGCGATCTGGTGATAACCTGAGTAGGCGTCCAGGAAGCTCATAAGCGCGGAGTCCGCCGTTGCGTCGACCAGTTGGTCTATGCGCGGCAGGGGAAAATTATCTCTGGGTAGGCGACGTTGAGGTCGCGATGGTCGACGCACATTCGCCATTTCCCGCCTTTCTTCTTAACGACGACTGGGTTGGCGAGCCAGTCGGAATGCTCGACCTCTCGGATGAAGCCGGCTTGGAGGAGCTTGCCGAGTTGCTCTGTATGATATCGGCTTTTCACTTGGAAAACCATCGTAAGGCCTGTCTGACAGGCTTTTTATCAGGTTCAACGGCTAGCCTGTGCTCGATTACCTCCCTTGGGACTCCGGGCATGTCAGACGGTTCCCACGCGAACACGTCGGCGTTACCTCGGAGGAAGGCGACGAGCTTGAGTTCCTATTTGGACTCGAGGTTGGTCCCTACGTGGACGACCTTAATGGGGTCATCCTCGGACAGGGGGACAGCCTTGGTGGGCTCCTGCGGCTGCAGGGCCACCTTGGGACGGACTGGCGGCCGATTGGCCTTAGCTGGGCCGCGCTCTGGGAGCTATCCGACCATCGCTAGGGCGCTCTCATCACAGGCCATAGCGGCCTTGTGGCTGTCCTTGATCGTGATGACCCCGTGAGGGGCCAGCATCTTCAGCCAGTGGTACCCGTGGTGGGTGGCCACCATGAATTTGGACAACACAGGGCGTCCTAAAATGGTGTTGTACGGAAGCCCGGAGTCCACCACCTCGAAGGTGACGTACTCTGTTCGAAAATTCTGGGGGGGGGGCCAAATGTTACGGGCAGTACGATCTGCCCAATTGGTTGTAGGGATGACCCCGAGACAATGCCATGGAAAGGAATGGCTATGCCCTTGATCTTCGACCACGAGACTTGCATCTGCTCCAGAACCCGAGCAGTCATGATGTCCATGGAGCTTCCGCCGTCCACTAGCATGCGATCGACTCGCGTGTTGCTGATGGTAGGACAGAGCACCAGCGGCAGGCGCTGAGGCCTCGTCATTCCGGGGGGACAGTCATCCCCGGAGAAGGTGATCGACTGGTGAGACCACCGCATGACGCACTGAGCCCAAGTTATCACGAACCAGCCGCCGACCACACCGCCTGCTTGCGTGATAAGAAATTGTAAGGGCAAGGTAAAGCTTTGAGCGAGTTATCTAATTCTAGCACCTATTAGTAGATAGGATTATACATCTCTTTGTGTGTTTTTATGATCTACTACTAATAATGGTAGGTCCGCATAGAAAGAACGATGACTAACACTTTGAGGATGATCCGAGCATCTCACCTGGAACAAAGAAAGTCATGTGGGAACTTAATCGTCTGTTCGAGTCGCAACGGGAAGTTGATAGAAAGAAGCACTGTGAGTTCATGGCGAAATGGAGAACTTAATGGTGAGCGGTCGAGCATGGGACTCTCCCTTTGGTCAAGAACGAGAAAACAACATTAAAGAAAGAAGTGAAGCCTGCACAACATAAGAAGAAGGGTGATGAGTATACCTCGTTTAGTAATGGTAACATTGAGTTTGCTATTCCTGTGACTAACCATGTAGGCAAGGGTGATCAAGATGGTAGTGAGCACTTCAATGCTGCAATGTCAAACAAATACATGAGCCTCATGTCTCAGCCCATACTTATTGTGCAACCAGAGTGCGCCAATCAAATGCAACGCCACAACTTGCTCCATTCTAAGGTTGTTGTGCAAGAACGCTCGGTGCAAGTCATCATCGATGTTGGAAATTGCAGCAACCTAGCAAGCCAAAATATGGTCGAGAAGCTTGGCTTGGCGACAAGTCCTCATTCACATCCATATTCGATTGAATGGTTCAGCACATGTGGTAAGGTAAAGGTAACAAAACTGTGCGAGTATATTTCTCTATTGGTTCATACCATGATCATGTTGATTGCGATGTCGTACCTATAGAAGCATGCTTACTTTTATTAGGTAGACCTTAGTTATATGATAGAGATGTTGTTAATCATGGTAGAACTAATCAATATTCATTCATATTTAAGAGTAACAAATTTGTGCTACATCCTATGACTCTTACTGAATTATTGAAATCTCATGTAGAAAAAGCTAAAAGAGATAAACAAGAAAGTGATAAAAGTGAGAATCCTATTGTAGCTAAGGGATCAAACCCACCTAAGAAAGAAACTAGTTCTAACAAATCTGAAATGAAATCGAAGGGTGTAGTTTTATTAGCTACAAAATCTGTTTCTAATGACATGGACAAGCATAATCCTTGTTCTACTGATTTCATTACAATGGATGTGCCCATTTTTTGCCTCTTGTTCCTACTAACATTTTGCAGGAGAAAGTGATGGAGTCGAGGATGACTCCAAATAAAAAAAGGGGAGGATGATAAGGACATCATCTCTAAGGAAGATGGAGTCGAGGACGACTCCAAATCAAGAAGGGGAGGATGATGAGGACATCACCAAGACGGATGTGAACAGGGCGCCTCTTGCTCCTACCACTACAACTCCACCGTCATCGCCGACATCCACGCCACGCCGACGTGCTGAAGCGCCGCAGCAACATGCCGACGAGAAATGTCAAATGGGCTTAAATCCTTTGGCCATGCCATTCAAGCCAACAATGAGGGAGGTCCAACAGGCCACAACCAAGAACCAAGTGCATCCCCCACGTGAAGGGAAAAGTTTTGTTAGCTACAACTGTTTCTTTCGAGCGCGAGTCATCTTCCTCCTCTAGTTTCTCACCATCCTACAGACGGCAGCGGCGATGGAGCTCGAGAACGACGACGGTGACGGTGAAGCTGAGCACCTCCGGCGGCAGCATGGCTACTTTGGCTAAGGGTTTCCCATTCTCCGTGACTTTGCGATGCAAGTCCTTGATTTGGCTAAGGGTTTCCCCGTTTATCTGAAACCCTAGATAGTACATCCTGCAGAGAGGCATTGGTGGGATGAGTTCTGCAGGCGGTGGGGTGAACCCCAAGTCAAATGACGTTCCGGGGTAATTTATAGTTTGTTATTTGCTCTGATTTGACAGTGCATTTCACCCATAGTTGTAGAACAATAGTTGAACCCTAATACCTTTTTTCCTATGATAAAACCAATTGATAGATGTGAGGAAACACATACACCTGAACCTCTGGCATGGGTAGAGAGTGAGGAAACACATACTATCGGCGTCTGGGAGGCGAACCTCCGCAAGCCGATATGCAAAGGGAGGAAGGGTGCGAGACCCGAGAGTGGCCCTGTCTCCTCAACCGAAGCCTGGGCGAGCCAAGAGAACATGGTGAGCATGATGGCTCGTTGGCGATGTCAGATGCTGACGCGAGTGTTTTTATCCTGGTTCGGGCCTCCACTGCTGGATAACAGCCCTACGTCCAGTCTTCGTTTAGTATCGAGCTTAAACGAGTACAGAGGGTGAGGCCGAGCTTTGGAAAGCTCGGGCTCGAGTACAATAATTGCTCAAGGCTCTATGTGTGTTCCTAAAGTGACTGAACGCGAAGAACTATCACCTAGAACTAGGGATCCTACGTAGGTGCAAGTGCTCCTATTCTATGGTGACTGGGTGCTGTTGCTCCGCGAGTCTGCTTCTCCTCTTGTTTGTGGCATGTGCGCTCCTTTTATAGGCGGTCTCCGGCCACTGTAGTCTGACTTCGGTTCGGTGTGGAGCACCATATTATCTTCTGGTCACTGGTCGCGTTCTTCCGTCTTGCCGGGTTGTGGTGTGGCTAATCTTCAGAGTCTGCTGGATATTAGGCGTGCTTTCCCAACTCGCTAGGCTCAGCGTTTCGACCGCTAAGCAGCAATACATGTCTTACTCCTTAGGGGCGAATGGGCAAGCTGACCGTTGACATGCCCAGCCACCAACCAACCAGCGGAAGTGGCAGGCGCGCATCGGTACTGCGGCGTCCCGCGCAAAGCATGGCATAGTCTATGTTGGAGCCAGAGCCTCGCCCCGAGCTTTGTGAGCTCGGGAGCTAAGAAGCCTGGGCGCCGGGGTGGGGAAGCTCGGGCGCGAACTTATGAAGCTCGCGCAGGCCTTTCCTTGGGTTAAAGGTAGGTAAATGGGCCGTATCCCCATGGGTCGTGTACTTTCCCCAACAGCTAGCCTCCGGGCCTCGAGTGGGACAGAATAGACCACTCAAAGGTTTCTGACATCTGCCTCTCGGCGAAACGTCACACCTCGCGCAAGACGCTTTGGTTCCTTTGGAGTTCAAGCGAAGCCTTGATTATCGCGCTTATCGTTTTTTTCTTCGGTTTCGCGCCTTGACAAAGCGTCGGTTCACCTCTCCACACCGGTTATAAGATGCGGTTTGCTTCCTTGTGCGCTTTCCTTTTCCCTTACGCTTTCCTGTCTTCTCTGTGCTCTTGCCTTCTCGCTCTCCAGTGTTCTTGCTCTCCAATCTTTTATCGCCAATGGCGCCCTTCACCCAGAGCCTTACCTCTGAGGCGGTTGATACGGGCATAATAGCAAGATTATCGTTTTCATCATGTGTTGTTGGTCAAGACTCCAAATCAATTCATGAACCAAAAATACGTGTGAAGCAAATTAATCAAAAGGTGAATTTGCTCCTTACAAACAACTATTTTACTTGCTGAGAATCAACTGCTACCTAATGGAAGTATTTTAACTATTCTCAGGTATGAAAATAATGCAAGAAGGTGTGAACATCTACGAGAAGATGAAGAGGAGGGAAGACAAGTCAGCAACCAAGCAATGAATGCAGAAATGGTCGGTTTCGCTTCCTAAAAACAGTCTGTAATTAAACGTGCATAGAGGATGCATCCGGACTCCGTTTGGGGTGTTTGACCATAGCTTGGAAAGCTTACCTCCTAAGCGTTGCAATGGATCCGGCCTCACCCTCAAATTCATCCTGAGCGTGGAGTTATCATAAAAATATTATGGCGACCAGATCCTGTCCAATTCCCACCTAGCCTAACTCTTCGTGTGCTGCGCCACACTTAATAGGATAGCTGGTCCATGTAGTGCACGAATTTACCAGCAAAACCTCTCAGCTTCCTCTCCTCTCCTATATATAGGAGGCAACCTCCCCATGTGTAAGACTTAGACCATTTTGAAACTAAAAACAGATCTGCTATATGCATATTCTTGAGATTTCAAGCCACCGGCTGAAATAAACTTGAGATTGTGTATTCCTTCCCGTTGTTCTTGTAAGCTCTTTGTGATTCAGCGAGGATTATAATCTGCTTGACTTGTTTGAGTAGCCAACGTGAGGATGGGCGAACTCAGTGCTGCAGGTTGTTGCGCTTGCAACGGTTGGCCAAGATTCGTCAGGTTTCGCGAGTATCTTCGATCCCACACCGTGAAGGTCGGGCACCCCTCGTACCAGCGGTCCTAAAGCAACTGACCGCGGCCAGCTTCATTGACGTCGGCGGCTGGAGGGCGGCTGGCTCGGAGGTAGTCCCGACCCCTGAGGATGACGAGATCGTCTCTTACGAGCTCTTCGCCATCCATGGATTCGGGGTCCCGGAGTCCGACTTTCTCGCTGCTGTCTTGGCCCAGTGTGAGATCGAGTTGGTGAACCTAAATCCCAACTCGATCCTGTCGTTGGCAATCTTCGCGTACCTCTGCGAGGTGTACGTCCACGTCGAGCCGACGGTGAGCCTCTTCCTCTATTTCTATGAGCTCACCACAACCGGCAGGAGCGACGCAGTGGAGTGCCCCTACTTCAAGCTGCGCCACGACATGAAGCCCGTGTACCCGTTGTTCAAAGCCAAGGAAAACGTCGGCGGGTGGGCGTCGCGGTGGTACTACGTCAAGAAGCTCGGCGGATGCGGGCTTTGGTTCACGAATGAGAACCCCGGGAAGCTGACGCTACAGCGCCCCGTGCTATAGTCGGCGAAGGCGGCCTCTGCAGCCAAGATCCGGAAGCTGGACATGTAGGGACTGAACATCTATGACATCGTAGCCAACTTCGTCAGGAACCGGGTGAGCCCGCTACGAAAGCGGGAGCACCCCTTCTTCAACATCCGCGGTGGGACAACCTCACCCGCGAGGGAAATACACGTAAGTCTTCTTTGACCTTCGGTTTTTCGCCCGACCTTTCCGCCGGCGCGTCCTGATGTTCTCTTCCTCTTTCTGCAACCTTGCCTGGGCGAGGTAGCCCAGGTTGTGGGGTTGTTGCTGCTCGCAAACCACAACGAGCCATCAGGCTCGGGCATCTGTAACGTCCTCCGTGAGGCCGACGAGGTTTGTACTTCCGCGAGCCCCGCGCCTTTGGAAGGTCTTCCCCGGACCTACGATAACCCCTCCCTGGTTCACTTGCATGAGGAAGAGGATGAGGAAGCCAGGCCCAGCGCCCTGGCGCTGGTGGTGGCTTTGAAGGTCGCCCTATCAACGAGCTCGGCAGGTGGCAGCCACGCGAGCCCACAGCAGGCACACTAGGGGCGGGCTGCGGGCGCGCAGCCGCCTCAAGGGAAACGGACCGGGGGTTCCCGGCGGGACAAGGTCGTCGGTCTTGAGATCGTCGTCGGCCGTCACCACGGCCGGAGGCCGACACCGGAGCCCGCCGTCGTTCGGACCCAAGACAGAGCTAAAGGCTCTCGCGACCGAACTCATGGGGCGCGGATACCAAATGGCGCCAAGAAGCGTCGGCTGATGTTGGATGGGAAGCCAATGGACGCTGGGTCAGCTGAGACCGACCTCGACCTCGCCCGTAAGTTACCATACCTTTGCTAATGTGCGCTAGGGTCGGCCCGATCTTTAGATGAGAACGATACGTCAATTTGAGCGTGAAGACTCACAATAATCGGCTATTAACCAACAGGACAGCAACCAACAAACGTAAAGTCACCTTGCTGAGACGATCAACCAAGCCAAAACTCGATCGATCCTTGAACCTGCTGCAACCGAGAACATGCAAGAACAAGGTGATAGCAAATTAATCAAATTAATCTCACAAACCAGTGGTGAGGTTCTGTTTCTCGACTCGGGTGGTCTCGTCGACACACGCAAGATCGAGGGGGGACGCACAAAGGGTCTACCAACACGCAACAAAACCTAAACCACAACGGACGATGGCGGAGGCATTATATAGGGTGGAGACCAAACTTGGGGCACCCTAAATTGGGTCGGCCACCACCCTAGGGTCGGCCACCATGCAACCCCTGCCATACATGGGCTGTGGACCCAAAAATACGGTGATGCAACACTTGACAGATTTGGCCAGTGACACTCTTCTGCATTTTCCTGTTGATCTAGAGCGAATCTGGATGCAGGGCTGGATCCATTGGAAAGATTATCTCCTAAGCTTTCCAACGGGTGGTCGCACGCCGAAAACGGAGTCGGGGAGCCCGAATTACTCCCGTTTGAAGTTGGTGTGCTGTAGGATGGCCGAACCGGGCTTTTTGGCATCTTGAGCTTCCATGTGGCCTTCCTTGGCGCGTGGGCCATCCTCGGGGTGCGTGCTTGAGGCGTTGGTCCTTTGTCGTGGGCTTGAAAGGCTGAGCTTCTGGATTAAGGCCTCCGGATGTCCAAGATGACGTGATGGAAGGAGCAACGGTCATAGCGACAGGAGTAGACATAGGGGAAGGAGAAGCAGTGGTCGCATCCATGCGTGGGATGTCCTTATCATCCTCCCCTTTTTGAATTGGAGTCGTCCTCGACTCCTTCTCATGCTCCTGCAAAAGGTTAGTGACAACAGGAGGCAAAGAAACAGATGGTTGCAAACTTGTAGTGATGTCATCATGCGCAGTAACATTGGTAGCTAACAAAACAACACCTTTTAATTTGCGATCAGATTTATCACTTGTTGTTTTAGGTGAATTTAACTCTTTAGCTACACTCTTCATTTTAGAGTCATTACTATCGTGCTCTCTCTTAGCATGTTGTTCAGCAACCTTAAGTAACTCAGCCGGCGTCATTGGTTCCAAAATTATTTTCTTTCCCATAAACATGAAAGTGTACTAATTGGTCCTACCATGATGTGTGGCATCTATATCATATATTCACGGTCTAGCCAACAAAAGAGAACAAGCATCCATGGGTACAACATCGCAAACAACATGATCACGATATGAACCGATAGAAATAGGTAATCGAACAGTTTTTGTTACCTTAACTTACCATTAGAGTTGAGCCACACAATCTCGTATGGTTGTTGTAGTGGACATGTGGCCAAGCCAAGCTTCTCGACCATGTCCACACTAGCAAGGTTGTTGCAACTGCCACCATCAACAATAATATGCACTGCTCGTTCATTGACTACAAACTTTGTTTGGAAGATGGTATGACGTTGATTTGGCTCATCACGTGTGGGTTGCGCATGTAGCACACGTGTGACAACAAGAGCTGGATACTTCTTTGCCGAGGCAGCATCGCAAATCTCTTCTTCTTGTTCTGCAGTGTTAGTGACAACAAGAGCATATTTATTTTCGTCAATATCACTAGCACTAGAGTACTCACCATTTTCTCCTATTATTAGAGCATGTTGGTTTGGACAATCGCGCATCACATGGCCATGTCCCTTGCATCGAAAACATTGTACTTCTCTTGTATGACCAGTAGATGCAACAGATGATGCACTCTTCGCCGGAGCGTGTTTTGCAGCTGATTTACTTGACTCCGGAAGGTGTGTCGGTGTAGGGGAAGCGGGGGCAGCAAGTGAAGGCATACGTCCTGGAGCGGAAGATGTCACCTTCGTTTGGATGTGGACCGACTTGGATGTGGAAGAACCTCCAAAATTACCTCGCGTCGTCGACCGTCGACCCTGCACTTCCCTTTCTGCTTTCAAAGCAAGATGATACAAATGGGTGATAGAGTTGTATTCCTTATAATGAAGTATGTCCTAAATTTCTCGGTTAAGCCCACCCAAAAATCTAGCCATTTTCTCATCTTCGTCCTCTTCTATCCCATAGCGCAACATGCTAATTTATAATTCTTGATAATATTCTTCAACAGTTTTATCACCCTGATTAAAACGCTGCATTTTATTCAATAAATCGCGAGCATAGTATGTAGGAACAAATCTAGCTCTCATGACACGCTTTAAACCATCCCAAGTTGTAGGCACATCCCGATTAGCTCCACAAAGTTCTTTCCACCAAATAGATGCAAAACTAGTAAATTCACTAGTGGCAGCCCGAATCCTCCTACGCTCAGAGAAATCATAGCAAGAAAATTTTTGATCTACCGCCAACTCCCAATCTAGATAAGCAGCAGGATCATATTTACCATCAAAAGGAAGCATAGTAAATTTCATATTTGCCATCGAGTCATCATTGTCCTCCGTTCGAGCATACTGATTTGTACCCATACCTTGCCTGTTGTTGCGGAGTCAACGATGAGCTCGGTCGTTGTTCACATTCACGACGTAGTCGTCCTCAGTATCAGCAGCGTAGTTGTTCTCCTGTTGATCCACCCTGTTTAAAGGAGCAGGGGCAACCGGTTGAGCAGGCGATGGAGGGACAGCCGGTAGAGCGCCACATTGGCCCAAAGCATGACCAGCGGCACCATTGTTGGGGGTGGCACTAGCGAGAAGTTGTGCTAGCTGTGCTTGAAGATCATTGAGAGGTGCTAATTGAGCTTGAATCGCATTGAGGGCATCACGAGTTCGCAACTCATGCTGATTGTACTTTCTCACGAAGTGAGTGACCCATCGCCTTTGATTTGGCGTAAGGGGGTCCTCATGTTCACTTCCACTGCCGGCATTGCTCCCATGATTGCTTGGAATACCTGCCATGATTAGGAGCAATAAACAGAGAACTCACAATAGAATTAGTCCCTATGAACCACTATAATGTGGACAGTGGAGGATCTCACACGCTCAAGCTCACACCAAGTTCTTACCAGTTCTTACCCTGCAGCTTGTCAAGGTGCGATCGGAGAATGACGGTAACCTGCACTTAGGGATGACAAGGCGATTGCAAGGCACTTTTCCTGTGGTTAATAGTGAGTGGAGTTTGGACAGGTATTATTTGTAGCAAAGGAAAACTAGAACTACACTAGCCAAAACAAGTTGAAAGAACGTTCATCGACGGTACGTGCTAGTTCTAGGCTAGACCGTACTAGAGACGAGAGCCTAGACACCAAAGAAGTCACAGAACAGCAACCAGAACGTTCTCAACACACAAGCAACAGCTAGTGGTCCTTTCTTTTTTTTTTGCCAGAGCCCAATTATTTTTTTTCTTCTATTTGACTCAAATGGACTCCAGGGAGACACTTACCACATGCACTTTTTTTTGACCAGGGGTATTCCGGTAATAAAAAGAGACTTGCAATTTTTTTGTTGGCGCGTTAGAGAGTACAGAGAGATGGCCCAGCTACTAGTTACCCCTTTCCTTCCTTTCTCTCTTTTTCTTTTTTTTTGGTGCGACTTTTGATCTGCACTTGCCTTTTTCTCTGTTCTGGCTGAAATATGGATGGAGATGGTGCGTGGCTCAGCTTCCGTTTTCCTTTTGGCAGGGCAAGTGATGGAGGGATGTGTGAGATAGAGGTGGTTTGGTGTTGGAGGTAGACGTGGCTTTTTTTTGGTGGAGGCACAACTAAAAAATAGGAAACCAAACCACTAATTGGGGGGGGGGGGTCGGTTGGGAGGGATGGAAAGGAGAGGGCGATCCACTCTTTTGTGTCCAGGGGTTGGCAGCGGAGTTGGAGAGGTGGCGGCGGTGGAAACAACCCTAAAAACAGGGCGTGGTGGATGGATGGTGGCGGTGGCACAAAAGGAACTCAAGAACAAATCTGCGACTAGACACTAAGACCAGCAACGACCCGACGATGCAACGAAAATTCAACAAATATATGAACTAGGCAGGAATAATAAAGGCTAAACGGGCTAGGATTCAAAGGGAAACACACAACGAACTTTTTTTTTTGTGTGGCTATTTTCTGGACTCTAGGATGAACAAAAACAGATCTAACTAAGGATAAAGTGTTCTCACCAGGCAACCATTGCTCTGATACCACTTGATGTGCGCTAGGGTTATCCCGATCTTCTGATGAGAATGATACGTCGATTTGAGCGCGAAGACTCACAATAATTGGCTACTAACCAGCTGGACAGCAACCAACAATCGCAAAGTCACCTCACTGAGGCGATCAACCAAGCCAAAACTCGATCGATCCTTGAACCTGCTGCAACCAAGAACATGCAAGAACAAGGTGATAGCAAATTAACCAAATTAATCTCACAAACCAGGGGTGAGGTTCTGTTTCCCGACTCGGGTGGTCTAGTCGACACACATAAGATCGAGGGGGGACGCACAAGGGGTCTACCAACACGCAACAAAACCTAAACTACAACGAACGATGGCGGAGGCATTATATAGGGTGGAGACCAGACTTGGGGCACCCAAAATAGGGTCGGCCCCCACCCTAGGGTTGGTCACCATGCAACCCCTGCCATACATGGCCGTGGGCCCAAAAATTTGGTGATGTAACACTTGACATATTTGGCCCATGGCACTCTTCTGCATTTTCCTATTGATTTGGAACAAATCTGGATGCGGGGCTGGATCCATTGGAAAGATTATCTCCTAAGCTTTCCAACGGGTGGTCACAAGCTGAAAATGGAGTCCGGGAGCCCGAATTACGCCTGTTTGAAGTTGGCGTTCTACAGGATGGCTAAGCCAGGCTTTTTGGCATCTTGGGCTTCCATGTGGGCCTTCCTTGGCGCGTGGGCCATCCTCAGGGTGTGTGCTTGAGGCGTTGGTCCTTTCTCATGGGCTTGAAAGGCTGAGCTTCTAGATTAAGGCCTTCGAACATCGAAGATGACGTGATGGAAGGAGCAACGGTCATAGCGGCAGGAGTGGACGTAGGGGAAGGAGAAGCAGCCGTCGCATCCATGCGTGGGATGTCCTCATTATTTGTGTTTCTCTCCTTTCCTGTTGTTGTGTGCTCCGGGCTAATTGTGGGGTTGTTTCTCGTGGTTGCCAGTCGCTATGTCCATGGGAGCGGAGAAGGTCCTTCCAGTGCGACCGGAGGTGGTGGCCCGGGAAGGCGAGCTCGACCTGAACTCCAAGAGGTGTTGGGGCTCCCGAGCGTACTTCCTTCCCCCGGTGGTGCGCAGCGACGTGCGCTGCCAGACCGTCACCGTCGAGTTGGAGGCCGACTTTGGGACGACGACCCTGGTGCCGCTCCGAGTCGAAGGGCGGACGAAGTTCGGGTGGCTCCCCATGGACCTCAACGGGCTCACTGAATTCTTCTCGCAGCATGGCCGGCCGATTCCGCCGTTGGACTCGAGCGACTTGCTCTTGTTCGGTTGGGATTGGCCGGTCCGGGTCATCATGGCAGTCGACACCGTCCCGGTGTGTCTGCCGAGTGTAGCCCCACTACTTGTTGCGGGTTGGATCGTGGTGACGCCCGGGTGGGTCGAGGAGAAGCTCATGCTCATCGGAGGCCGCCGGGAGGAGTCCGTCCAGTTCCGGCCTCTGCCTGGTCAGTCCTTCGCCGACTGGGTCGTAAGTGCTAAGGTGGCCAAGCAAAGGGCGGACTTTAGGGTGCAAGTAGACCTTGCACCCGAGCCGCGTCTGCTGGCTATCGAGACGGCCGGGCCAAGAAGAGTTCATATGTCAGGCATGTGCCGCTGGGAAAATGATCACTAGGCCCTTGACCATGAAGGTGCAAGATGAAATCCCCGCATTTCTTGAGCACATCCAAGGGGATATTTGCGGCCCCATTTAACCTCAATCAGGTCCTTTTAGGTACTTCATGGTGCTCATTGATACTTCCTCAAAGTGGTCTAACGTGAGTTTACTCTCGACAAGAAACCACGCATTCGCAAAGCTGATCTCTCAGATCATAAGAATTAAGAATGCATTCCCAGATCATCACGTAAAGTCCATTTGCTTGGACAATACCGGCGAATTTACTTCAAAGGCATTTGATGATTACTGTGTGGCATCAGGAATCAAAGTAGAGCACTCAATGCCACATGTCCACACTCAGAATGGACTAGCAGAAGCACTGATTAAAAGGATCAAATTTATAGCAAAGCCGCTCTTGCAGGGTTGTAATTTACCAAACACGTGTTGGGGCCATGCCATCCTACATGCAGCAGCATTATTGAACTATACACCGTCAGCGTACAACATCCAATCACCAATGCAACTAGTTCAGGGGATCACACCGAAAATTTCCCATTTAAGAAAATTTGGATGCATGGTGCATGTACCGATACCACCACCACAGTGAACAACTATGGGCCCTCTCCGGAGGCTGTGAATATAAGTTGGTTATGAGATAGTGTCCATAATCAAGTATTTTGAACCCTCGACTGGTAACTTGCATACCGCCCGTTTCGCTGATTGCATCTTTGACGAGGATAATTTCTCGTCATTAGGGGGAGATAAAGAACCCTTATCAGAAGAATGTTGAGAAATCATCTGGCAAGCCAGAGGTATTCCCGCACATGATCCCCGTACTAAAGAAGCAAATGAAGAGGTTCAGAAGATCCTCGATTTATAGAAATTAGCAAATGAACTGCCCAATCATTTTTGTGATTTGAAGGTGTGATCAAGTCACATTACTCCTAGTAATGCACCAGACAGGGTTTGAAATACCATAGAAGGTATCCTCATCCTGTTCCGAGGCCTCAGAGAAAAAGACAGGAAATCTGGTTACTCAAATCCCAAGTATGCGTGGACGCCTGGAGAAAAATGGATAAGAGAGCTTATCACAACCAGTCACGAAAGTGCCCCGAAGGAAAAAGAAGGGGAGCTAGTTGAGACTTGGCAACTCTGGTAAGAAGCAGCCTGCTAGCGAGGCGCTCCCAGATTTGAATATACCTGTAATAGAAGAAGAAGCCGATAGAAATACGAGTGCGCACATCGGCAACAATAAGCTAAAGGAACTTGCTCCCCTGATGGGAAATAGCGGTGAAGAGCAAGTAGAAATGCACGAAGCACTCATGATGAAATGGCCATAAACTTTGTAGAATCAGGGGAAATGATGAATAGAGCAACAGCCAATGTCGACATATACTTTGCTAAAATGATTGCTAAGCGAATAGATTCCGATCCAGAGCCGGCATCTCTTTCTGAGTGTAAGCACCGACCAGATTAGGCGGAATGGAAGAAGGCAATCACCGCGGAACTAATCTCAATGAACAAAAGAGAAGTGTTTGGGACTATGTGCCTTACACCCTCCCATGTACGCCCTGTGGGCTATAAATGGGTCTTCGTTCAGAAGAGAAATGAAAACAATGAAGTGGTACAATGCAAAGCAAGGCTGGTAGCTGAAGGTTTCACTCAGCGCCCAGGTGTTGATTATGAAGAAACCTATTCCTCGGTCATGGGTGGTGTAACCTTTAGATACCTCATCTCAATGGCAGTAAATATGAATTTAAGAATAAAATTGATGGATGTGGTCACAGCTTATCTTTATGGTAACCTGGACTCTGAATTGTATATGAAAGTACCTGATGGCATGCCAACCCCGAATAAAGAGAAGAAAGAATTATATTGTGTAAAATTGCAGAAATCCTTATATGGATTAAAGCAGTCAGGAAGAATATGGTATAATCGTTTGAGCAAGTTCTTGAGTAAGAAAGGTTATACGAATAATGAAGATTGTCCATGCGTTTTTATACAATGATCACAAGATGGCTTTTATATAATTTCGTTTTACGTGGATGATTTGAATATCATTGGCACTGATGATGAAATTAAAGAAGCAAGCTTGTATTTGAAATCTGAATTTGAAATGAAAGATTTGGGTAAAACCAAATTTTGCTTGGGCCTTCAGCTTGAGCATATGCTAGATAGAATACTCATACACCAAGCCGCCTACACCCAAAAGGTGTTGGAAAGGTTTAGTTTTGAGAAGGTGTACGCATTAAGAACCCCGATGGTCGAAAGGTCATTACAAGTAGACCAAGACCCGTATAGACCTAGAGAAGAGGGGAGGAAGTCCTGGGATCAAAATTCTCATACTTTAGTGCCATAGGAGTGCTCAAGTACCTAGCAAATAGTACACGGTCTAACATTGCGTTCGCCGTAAACTTATTAGCAAGGTACAGTGCAGAGCCAATGAAAAGGCATTGGAAAGGGGTAAAGGACATCTTTCGCTACCTACGGGGAACAGTCGATCTTGGATTATTTTATAGAAGGAACCAAGATTTGACTTTGGTCGGTTATGCAGATGCGGATTATCTTTCATATCCACACACCGGCCTGTCCCAAACAGGATATGTTTTCCTATGTGGAGGAACCACAATATCATGGAAGTCGTTAAAGCAGACACTTGTGTCAACATCGACTAACCATTCAGAAATCATTGCATTGTATGAAGCAGCATGTGAATGTGCATAGCTTCGAAGAATGACATTCCATATTCTCTAGTCATATGGATTGCAAATAGAACGAACCCCTACTATCATTTATGAAGATAATGCAGCATGTATCGCACAAGTAAAGACTGGATATGTGAAGAGCAATCACACTAAGCATATAAACCTCAAGTATTTTTATGCTCATGAGATGTATAAGATAAATGAAATCAATATTCAGCACACTAAGTCGTGCGAAAATTTCGCAGATTTGTTTACTAAGTGCAGAATTCAGGGGGAGAAAACTTCACATATTCTGAATTAAATCTTGAACCAAAAGTTCGAATACCCAACTATTACATTGAAGTAATAAGCAATGTTGGGTGGATTTGTACTCTTTTTCCCTTAAGTGAGTTTTCAAATAAGTTTCTCACATGAGGTTTTTAATGAGGCATATCCGTGTGCACAGCAAGCGTATGCTATGTACTCTTTCTCCAAAAATTTTTCCCACTAGGTTTTTATGGAGTTTTAATGAGGCATATGCATTACGCGGCAAGGTCCAAGGGGGAGTGTTAGGAAACCTATTCGGTTACGGGCTGACTCAAGCCGTATCCGGATAGGTTTATCCTTGATCTGCCAAACTCTACGAACCAGCACTATAAATAGGATAGGGATCCATCCATTGTATACACACGAAAAGCAATAAAAAATCTGTTCTCTCTCTACATCTGTGTTTCATCTACTTGTGTATCTGTCGATCTTGTTGTTCGTCTACGTCTTGCGTGCGAATCAGCAACCTCGGACTACACCCGGTAGCGTGGTTGCTCAACAGAAATGGCTCGTCCACTGCATGCAACGTGGCGCACGGTCGCGAAAAGTGCGTGAAATGGAACGGATTCCTTTCCCCACCGTCACTACCGTGGACTGCAATCCCGTTTAACCAGCTGTGCTTTGAAGTCCTCCACAGCCTAAAAGGCAAGGAATCATCATCATCGTCATTTTAACCCAAGTGCCAGCACCACTTCCCTTCCCTCACAGGACTCTCTAGCCTCCACCAGGGTTTTAAAACCTGTAACGGGACCCAAAACGGCTAACCTGGCGGGCCGGTTTTTGGCCAAAAACCGGTAAAAACCGTTAGAAATGGTCGGAAACTGCTCAAATTCAAATTCAGACGACAGCGGGCGAGCCACCAGTTTTTACAGGTGGTTTTTGCTGAAAAACCGCCGGTTTTTGCCGAAAAACCGTCGGTTCGAAAAACCGATACAAAAAAAGGGGGACGTGGAAATGGAAAAAAAAGAAAAGAGGTCTGAAAAAATTAAAAAAACTGGGAAAAATCATAGATGGGTGAGATATATGTGTTTGTAATTTGTTTAATTATGGAAGAACTTTTGATAAATATATGACATGTTGAACATATGAACATGAAGTCAATAATTTGAACAAGGTAGTTTCCAACAAAAATATCAATATGAAGTCAATTTGAACATATCAATATGAAGTAAATAATATGAAGTCAATAATGTGATATGCATGGTAGTTTTTAATAAAAACATATATTCGAACTAGGAAAAAATTTTAACATGACCTTTGCTAAATATTAGAGAGTTGGAACATTTCAACAATAAGTGAATGCATACAGACATATATTGCATTGCATAAGATGATAGACATACATATCACGCATTACAGTACAAGCACTCCCTCAATATATATAGAACCAAATTAATTCATACCATAATTTTTGGGAGCCTTAGTACGCATTCCATCCCATAGCTTGCATAAATTTTGTGAAGTGAGAATGGCTAGTATAGTAAAAAAAATTGTGAGAGAAAACAAATTTGAATACATCATCTGTTGTAATCCTCAGTGGAGAACATAATTATTTCCTGTTGTTTCGCCAACTGCATTTTATATCCATGCCAGGACAAGCCGGTCCACATACTCGTTCGACTCCACTCATTGAAATGGTAGGTAAATAATTTCCCTTCTACCCACTCATACATATATCGAGCATGGGGCTGTGGTGGTGCAACTAGCATGTTTGCATAAGAGGGGTAGCCGTAGGAATTAGATGTCGACGTGCTTGAGCTATCATGACGGGGATCCACTGAAATGGAATGCCTTCTATGAGTACCTTCACTTGTCCAGGTCTCCCTCTGTGACGTAGGCATCCCATGATCTTGGTCCCGTGTGGCCCATTGGAACTGGCTCTCCCCTGAAAAGCGTAGGGGAGACGGAGGCTGCTCAGTGTGTGCCCAGTCTATTCTCCCTGTCCTCCACCATCGTCATCTCCGCCGCTCTCTGCGGAAGAGCTGTCGTTGGACTCTTGGTACGGTAGACTCCTGCCGGAATCATCTGTGTTGTCATCGCTGTCCACCACGACACTACCAGCCTTTCCCTTCCCCTTGACCTTGGGCTTTTTTGGGACCTTTCTAGCTAGTTGCTTTTTTGCTTTCTTTTTCCAATATGTGTGTCTCCCACTGTTTTCTCAGCCCAATCTGTAATTTTTGCAGCCTTGCCCTTTCCTTTCAATTGTGCAGTATCCAATGAATGTGTGACAAGCGTGGAGGGGATTGGAGAGTCCGTGTCGCTATCATCTTTGGCAAGCTCCGGTAGAGCGTTAGACCTACCATGCTCCATCCACTTTCTGATGGGGTTGTTATGGTCAGTCAAAGTAAGATGGACAAACCGGTCAATTGGATCCTCTTCAGGTTGTGTCCACCCTAGTTGTTGTTGTACCAGTCGAAGCCTAAGATTGTAGTTCACATAGACTAGCTTATGAAGCTTCTTATATGACAGTCTATTCCTTACTTTTGTATGGATGAAGGCAAAGGTGCTCTAGTTCCTTTCACACCCACTTGATGAGCACACTTGAGAGGTCAGGCATCTAGCAATCTTGGTGAGTGTAGGTCTCGGTGCCGAACATTCCCCACCAGTGAGCTATAAGGCATGTGAAGCACGGTACTAAATGGTTGACGTATCAAAATGAAAATTTGATCATTAGTATATTGAACTTACATGCATTTGTCCTCTCATCTCGTGCCATGCGCACAGCCAATGCGGAGGAGAAAGGGCCAAATTTATTGGAGAAGCTCTTGGCTTCGAGGAGCACCTGAGCCGTGGTTTCAGTGTCACACATCTTCTCGAGTGCATCGCGTAGGTCGCCCGTCAAGTTCGGGGCAGAACCAAACGTGTACAACACCAGAAGGCTGAAGTAGGCAGCTACACGAAGAAAAGAAGAGTTAGTTAACATGAAACACCAGTACTGAGTATTCAATTGAAACGATGACAAAATACCGGCAGAGACGTAGGTGTCATTTACTATGTCTGCCATCCTAGTGTCTATCACTCCCATCATCTTGTCGAACCGACCAGTGTCATTTGTAAGCAAGCTTGTATACTTCTGGCGTATATTTTGGTACCTCATTAAGATCTCGCAAAGAGTAGGGACCTTGTCCTGTCGGCGAACCGTAAGAAGCTGTACAGTGGCTCCACTTCCTTGCAAACATAAACCATGTTATTCCACCAATCGAGAGCCGCCATGCATTGGTGAGCATACTCACCCTCTTCGTCCCTAACGAAGAACTCCCCGAAAACACGTAAAATGCCATCCATCATATGAGTGCCCACATGTTATAATCATGTATGGATTGAAATAATGAAAAACACTCGAACCTAAAAACTCAGTAGATGCCATCCACTGCATGAACTTCTCCTTTTTCCTCAGGAAGCTATTTAGGAACATGTAGTTCGTTCCAAATCGTGTAGCATTCCACTTCACTAACTCCCACCGATGGCATTTTCATCAATGCATGCAACTTGTTTGAGTTGTAAAGCCATCTCGATATCTTTCGAGCACTCCGGATGACCTCCATATGATTCGGCCATGATGCAACCTCTTTCAGCATAAGATTGATCGTGTGCACCACGCAAGTCTGCCAAGCAATGTGTTTATGCTCCCTCACCAGCAGCTGACAAGCCTTTTTGTAGTTGCTCCCATTGTCCGTGACAACCTGTACCACGTTATCTGAACCAACAAAGTTGACCACTTCTTTAATCTCCTAAAATTCAAGTCATGTGTAGATAATATTACAAAGTGTGTACAACAATTCTTGGGAAACCGTCATATGCAGATATGTTACCTTCAACAAGTAGTCGGCACTCTGCGTGTTCCCTGTGGCACCGACGGACTTGTGAAAAAATATCTTACCATGACAACAGAGCATAAAATTAATTATGCTAATCCCTATTGGACCTGTCCATGAATCACACATAATGGTGACCCTATAGTTGTGAGGACCCAATTTCCGGTTAATCTTACCGGAAAGTGTTCCCTCAAAAGCACAATTACCCAGGATGCAACAGTGCCAGAGCTGATACAAAGTTCACTTTATTATATGGGGAGATATTTATTTTACATAAAATATTACAACTCAGACCTCTACTGTACACTTACACTGTTGCACAAGTTGTGAGGATAGGAAAAGCTCTCTAAGACTAAGACTCTAGAAACCAATAATGCCATAATTGTTCAATTCCTCCGCGGAAGATTTCTCAAAAATCGTCAGGAGCTGGAAGACCTGAAAATAGGTTATTCCCCACATAGTGGGTAAGTACCAACAGTACTTGCAGGTTCCCATTAGGAAGCTTAACTTACGATATGCAGGGATTCGACAAGAAGTAAGGTTCATACAGGAACGTAAATGCAATAATATACAATAGATTCAAGAACTTAAGGTTTAAAAGAACTTTTATAAACTGATTGAAACATTTTCATCTCTTCATAACACTATCACCATTCTCCACCTTCTACCTGCCTTATGCAGCGTCATACACCATAACCTTCCCTTGAAAGCATGAGTTTATTGAATAAGAGAGGCATCACCCATTTTGACACAACTTCATATACCCGAAGTAGGGTCCATCGATGATTTCGTTATTAGCCCTGCAGGACCTACCCAGCTTTACCCATATAACAGCTTCTTATATGGATGGGTGGTATTTGTGTCATTCTTACTCATTATACTCAAGTTTTTATATGAGCACAGCCTAGTTGTATCCCCTTGACAACTGGTACCATTGTAGGTCTTGTATGGCATATGTCCTCCTTGAGTCTTACCGGGCAATAGCCCCCTTGCGCCTTACTGGGCGATAGATTCTCATGGGATATATAGCTCCCAGAGTTACTGGCCTAGTCCACCTTCACTACACCTGGTGGCTCATATAAAATTCTTTTCTCGTAACATCCCCATGTCCAGATAAGCATCCCATACTACTTATCCACATGGCAAATGATTGACTTATCCTACGCAATTTAAATATTTCAAAACCTATTTTAGGCTTCAAAGGATAGAGCTAATCAACAATAGGTAAGCTTTCTGGTGTTTGTAGCTTGGCATGACCATTTTATAACACATGAAATAATAATTTGGCAAATGAAGTAATAACTAAAAAGTAATGCATATATGATGAAATAAATAGGAATTCAATGTGCATCAAAGGAATAGAAACCTGCCTTTAGTTACGCTTGCTACTAAACTTCTTCTTGATCATCATCTCCGTTCAGCGGGTAGCTTGAGTCTTCAGAGTTTGATCTTTTTCTTCTATTGATCGTGAAGTTTTGATAAAGAGAGAATAAGAATCAACTCAATGTAAAAAGGATTTTGGATGCTATGCAAAAATGTTCTTTTGAAAGGGTTTGGGTATTTAGAGGGTAATAGGTATGACGACAGAAGAGTGGTTATGGTGGCTATGGATAGATCTAGAATGAAGAAATGGTTTTATATGAAAGAGTTTTAGAATGTAACATAGAAATCTTCTTTTGAAACAGTCCAAGTTTGTGGCTATCATTTTATGTAGGGTTTAAAACTTGGGTAAGGGTGTCTAGGAAGGTTTGAATTTTATAGGTTAGAGTTATCTATTTTAATTAGGTTTAATTGTTTAAAATGGCTTGGTCATTTATTTGAACTTTATATATACTTTTGAAGAAAATCTTAAAGGAGGAAATAATCTATTTTTGGCTTTTTGTAAATCTCTTAGCATTGTCCTAAAAACAGGATTATAATTATCATTTGTATTAATATTGAGAAAGGGTTTTATCATAATTTTGTAATTAGTCTTATTCTTTTTATTTTTTAAAAAAATTGGATTTGATAAGTATTTATAAAAAGAAATTATTACATGACATGTTGGATAATTAATTATTTTAAGATTAATGGTGTAATGAATCTCATATATAGATTTTAACTTATTTAGAAAGAATAACCACATTTATTTTAATAAATTAGTTCATATAAAGTTTTAAAGAAGTAAAATCTAAAGGTGACATGCACTATGAAATAATCTCAGGTATAAATATTTTATAAATTCTGTATATATCATATATGAATAGTAAAAATATCAATTTCACTTTTATTGTATTACCTATTTACAATAATTTATTAAATAGCTAAAGAGAGGTTTAAATTCAAGTTTTGAAATCTGGATGAATGTAAAAATCTGGAAAAATCATATATAGATGTAAAACACCATTTTGAACAACTTTTATATAGAAACCTTTTGCTAATTTTGGCTCTAAGGCTTTCAATTTGAAGGAAGAACAAAATCGGGAGGAATGAATAGTGATTTTTCTAGGGTTCTTGAGCACCCGAATTGGGGCTTTCTATTTGGCTTGGTTTCGGGCAATTAAGCATGGGGTTTTTGTTTCTAGGACGTGTAGGGATGTTTTGGATGTGGATTGGTGGATCGAAGTGGGCGGTGGAGGCCAAGGCGGCGTGGTCGGGCATGGCATGAAGAACGGATTTGGGTACTTCGGTTCGTGGACACAATTGATCGAATTGGTGGTGATTTGAGCTTGAGAGGAGGTAGTGGGTCCTTACCATGCCATCAATTGGGCTCGAGGAACCCCGAGTTGGCGTGGCGACATGAAGCTCATGGCGGCTCAAAAAGAGGAGGATCTTGTGGCGTGTCGCGGCCGATTCTCCTGCTTGATTTCGCGACAATTCCTTCTAGGTGTAGCTCGGGAAGCTACCACGGCTCTAGCCAGCGGCGTCGAACTCAATTCGCCGTGGTTGGGGAGAATTGTAGGGAAAGGCGGCGGCGGCCGGGATGAGGAAGCAATGAAATTGGAGCTCGGGTGTGCTATTTATAGGCGCGGTTGAGCTTGGATAGGTACGCAGCGACACTGAGGAGCGGATGAGCTCGAATCGGCGGTGATCTTTGCAGCAGTTCGGTCCAATTGCAGAGGAGCAGGTGTACGGGGCCACGTGGGCAGTGATGATGGCGGGGGAGGAGAAATTCCGGCGGGGTTCTGCGTGGCAGGGGCAGGTGGCGCCGATTCTGCATTGCCTTGGCGTGCAAGATCAAGCTTGGAGCGGTGCAATGGATTGGAGTGGCTGCGGTGGACAAGAAACAGAGGGAACAGGGAAGAAGGGAAGAAGAAGGAAGAAGGAAGAAAGGCCTCAAGGGCAATTTGGTAAATTCACAGAGATAATGTTAAAACCGAATTTAGCTTTTGAATCCAAGGTTTGAAATTAATACAAAATATTATAAAGTGATAATTAGTTAAGGTTGAAAAAGGAATTTGGGGGTTTCAAGTTCTAAGGGCAATTTTGTAAATTCACATAGAAAAGCTTGAATTCAACTTTTAGTTTGGACCCAAAATTTGTGTGTTAATTTATATAAAGATATTATGCATGTGATAGCTAAGTAAAATGAAAAGAGAGGAGGATTTTGGGGGTTTTAAGCTCAAAGGGCATTTTTGTAATTTCTTTGAAAGTATCTTAATTCAAATTCTAAAATGAATTTTAAGGTTTGAAATCAAAGTTGGGATTTAAACAGATGCAAATGGTTATATAGGAAGATAGGAGACAATTATATAAAAGAAGATGATCTTTAGAAATATCAAGTTGAAAGGGCATTTTGGTAATTTGACTGAAGATAGTTCTAGTTCAAAATTTTAAAATTATGTCCAAGGGTTGGAATTGGGTTTAAATGAATATTGGTCCCGCAAAATAGTTGAATAGGTTTTTAAAAGAGGAATTTAGAGATTTTTAGCCAAAGGGCAAATTGGTAATTTTACCGGTATATGTATATTTAATGCAAGTTCAAGGTCTAAATTTGAGTTTTGAGTTTTGGGGGAAATCGAGTATGCATGGTAACTATTTAAATTTAAAAGAGGAAAACTTGGGATTTTAGCTAAAGGGTATTTCAAGAATTTACTAGTGCACCTTTTGATATATAAATCCAAGGTTTGAAAGTGGTACATTAGTTATTTGCATATTTTGTGCTTATAAAGGATTTATTAAAATCTATATGGAAGTGTCAGGGGAAAGGGTAATTTGGGGATTTTTGTCTTAAAAGGGCGAAATGGTAATTTCGTTAATGCCTGACGGTTGGGTATTATATTTGTAATCTGATGGAATTGGTTGCTTATAAATGAAAATGGTTAAAAGGAATAGAAAGTTGGATTTTTGAAACAGAGGGTATTGAAAACACTATTCATTATCTGAAAACACTATTCATTGTGTGAAATATTAAAAATAGGTCAAAATGTGGTTTTGGTCTCTGAGGATTCATATAATAGAAATATGAAATAATAGGTTGCATGTTATAAAGGACCTTCTTTATATAAAAATAAATAAAGCTTCTTTTCTATATGACATGTGGCCTTTTAAAATATAAAATTGGGGAAAATTATTAAAAGGGTATTTTGGGATCTTAAGAAGGATTTGGAAGTGTAGGTAGTGTTCTGGGGAACTTTCATGCATTTTATGCGCGAAAAAAAAATTTTATGCAAAAATTCGGGCTATCACAATAGTCCAACCACTCCCGCCGCCATTTCTCCAAGTCTTTCTTGATATCCCTCTCATTCTCGTCTAAGTACTTGCCATCAATTTCCCTCCCAGTGGGAGAGGTCACACCTTCACCTGCACAAATTTGATGTATAGGTATCTATAGTTTACACATAATTATAAATTAAATTAATGCAAAAACCATACCTAGTTTCTGTGTTTCCTTGATGACAGCGACAAAGTAAGGGTCGTCAGCCCTCCTCCCAAGGATCCCGAACACGTGTAAAACTTAGACCACACACTCCCTAACATCTCCCTGGCCGCTTTGCCTGCTTTAGACCAGGCCCCCCTATCAATCCTCGTCTGGACCAGAGCGAACGCTTGAGACAGATGGTAATCAGGAGCTCGGCCGCTAAACCTCTGCGAACTGGACCTACTCCCCAACCTCGACCCCCGCTGCTCTGTCTGCGTGGCTCCACTGCCACCTCCGTGCTCGTACCTCTGCCCAGCCTGCGTCAGGGAATTCGCCTCCATGGTTGATTACGCAGTTGCACGATGGATCTGTTCCTCCTTATCTAGCCCTGCTGTGTATGCGTCACGCTAGTTCCCATGCCCTGCCGCCATGTTCTCTCGTCTGAACTGCTCTTCGACCCTCTATCTCTTTCGGTCCTTGATCCTATCCAATTCCCGTTGGAAATACTGCCTCACATTGGGGGAACAGAGTTGCAGCTAGCAACATCCTTCCCCGCCCTGCCAGATAGTGCTTCAACCTTGATGCTCCCCGTCTTTCTTTGTTTTTCGACAATAATTACATGTTCAAATTATTCTACAATCTAAACAGATAATTACATGTGCTTGCTGAAATCAAACTCAATTCCAAAATTACTAATTCTAACGTTCTACCAAAACCACTAAAAACATGAATATAAATTTTTGCAAACACATACAGAGAGGGGGGGAGGGACCGAGGAGGCGGTTTTTCGTCGAATTTGGAGCGGCTAGCCATTGATCCGTGGCTGGTTTCACCGGCCATGGCAGCAAGCGGCCAGCGGATCTGGCGGGCGGGCGGGTCGAGGCGGGCGAGTTGAGAGGCAGCAAGGGGGCAGGGTCACAGGAGTAAGAACAAAGTGCTGCAACACGCACTAATAGCCAAGGTCACAGGAGCAAAAGTTAGAGAGAGAGGGGGATATATGACCTCTCCTGAACTTTATTTTAAATTTTGTTTTATACAAATTGTTCTGCTGAACATCTAGTTTTTTTATAATTTTTTTAAATTATTTTAAAAAATTAAATTCAAAATTTTAAATCGGACCAAGAAAAAACCTGCGGTCTCTCGAACCGCCGCTTAGCGGTTCGGCGAGAAACCGCCTGTTTTTAGTGGTTTGCGGTGGTTTTTTTTGGAACCCTACACTCCGATCGATCCCTCCCTCCCCCGCCCATTCCTTCCCCCCATCCCATCGCATCCCACCTCGTCGCTCGGAGAGCACCGGAGAGGAAGGAGCCAGCGGCGTCCGCGCCGAGCTCGGGGAACTCGGCGGCGATGGCGGGGAACGACTGGATCAACAGCTACCTGGAGGCCATCCTCGACGCGGGCGGCGCCGCGGGGGAAATCTCGGTCGCGGCGGGCGCCAGCGGCGCCGATGGAGCGGGGGAGAAGCGGGATAAGTCGTCGCTGATGCTCCGCGAGCGTGGCCGGTTCAGCCCCGCACGCTACTTCGTCGAGGAGGTCATCTCCGGGTTCGACGAGACCGACCTGTACAAGACCTGGGTCCGGGTAAGCGTCACCGCTACCGATTTTCGCCAATACCTCAAGTTTTGGGGTGATTTCTCGTGATACTTTCAAGCTGTTTTTGGTGAAATTATTTGGACTTCTTTTTGTTTAGACGGCGGCGATGAGGAGCCCGCAAGAGAGGAACACGCGGCTGGAGAACATGTCGTGGAGGATCTGGAACCTCGCCAGGAAGAAGAAGCAGGTATATGCATGTTCTGGTGGACTAAGAAAGTTGTTAAGGCCTTGACTTGCTTCTTTTTGCATGCTTAGCGGTATAATTGTGCCCACCAAGTTGTGCGCTTAGTAAACTTTTGGACAATCATAAATTTATGTTTCTCTATGGCTCACTACTGTTGGTAAATGAGCGCTAGCTGTTGACCACTTGTGCGTATTTGGGTTATGATGGTTGGGCGTCATAATATCTTTTGTTGCATGCGGGGAATACTTTATGTACTTGTGCTGTGTGTGAATCGACTCTTGTGGAGGCGTTATAGATTATTACGATTACATGATGGGTGTCCATGTTATGGACAAAGTTTGTGCTATGTGTTGTTCTTTCTGATTCTTCTTGTTAGCTAGAAATTTCCAACCCTGTAGTGTGGTTGGATAAGTTCTGACTGTATAGTGTGTTTGGATCCCTTTTCTCAGGCAGAAAGTACATATTCTTATTTAAAGGACTGGGTACATGCATAGGTGCCAATGCACATCCTGGTGTTCATATTGAAGGATGTATTTTCAGTGAATGATATTTTGAAGTATTTGTAAAATAGATAAATTGTGAATGTGAATATATAAGTGGGCCTTCCCCCCCTAAAAGTTTTATGGAAAATACTACCATAGTTTTCATCCAAAGAGATGGTTTCATGTCACCATATTGGATGCTGATGTGTACCGGGGTGTTCAGCATGAAGGAAGTATTTGTTGTGGCATCAATTATTTTATTACTTTATAAAATTAAATAGATAAATATTGAATGACTATGCATTTTTGTTTTGTGTCATACTCCCATTCCATCTCTAACTTCAATATAGCTGCAGTGCAGTACTAGTCAATTAGTCAACTAATTATTTTCTCACTAGGTCTTCTGATGCAACTTATGATACTTAAACCAACTAATTGACATGTGCAAGTATGTTTTGTTTAAACTGTGGGGTTGATACTCCCTCCAGTCTGAGATTTTTTTATTTCCTTTTGATGCTTTCCTAAATGAACTACTTTAGCTAGTAATTTTTGTAATTGTTTATTGGGAAAAAATAGAACTATAATATTAGTATAATAAAATTATTTTGATAATGAATATGCCTACAACAATTGTTTTCTGCCCAGTCTTGACACTTGAAAATAAATGAATGTTTGAAGCCTTGAAGATTAGTAGCACACATAAACAAGTAATATTCCTTCTTATAAGTACTCAGGAGGGAGTTTTTGTTGCTTGAACATTGCATCTCCATCATTCCAGACCAATGTCTCATGCCATATATAAATATTATCAAATTTACAGAAAAACTGAATTGGGAGAGAAATATTTCCCTAAAGGTCTACTTGAATTTTAAGGATAGAAGAAGTTCTGAACATAAGAATATGCTCTGAGTACTTCTCCTTCCCCGAGTAAATATTTTTATGTATTTACATAAAAATTTGAGATGGTTTAAGCATGTTATTTGTTTATTCCCCATCTTGAGCTTGTTCAATACAGATTGAAGGTGAGGAAGCCTCCCGTTTATCTAAACAACGACTTGAGCGTGAGAAGGCTCGTAAATATGCTGCTGCTGATATGTCTGAAGACCTATCTGAGGGAGAAAAGGTAGAAAACATTAATGAATCATCTATGCACAATGAGAGCACAAGGGGACGAATGCCAAGGATAGGTTCAACTGATGCTATTGAGGCATGGGCAAGTCAGCACAAAGATAAAAAACTGTACATAGTACTGATAAGGTATGGATCTAATTGCTTTGCTCTACAGATGGTATCGGTGTTTCTATTCAATGGGCTTGGTGTTTAGAATAACAATGGAATCTGAACTGTTAGTATGGGTGTGATATTTTCTATATAATCTGCAGATGGGTTAACATTTGATCATAGTTCTAGTTTGAACATTGGACAATTTGATGAAGGCAGTGCTCGTGGATGTTTGTCTCTCGCAATGCATGTCTGTGTATTCAAATTATGGCATTGCATGGAAACAAAGTGATTCAGTTATAGATGCTTCAAATTAGAACACTGTCATTGGTGCAGTAGTTAAACCGTAACCAAAGACATCCCGTGTGATATCATTGTTTCGGGGGAGTAAAATTTATAGTTTATTTATCTAGTTATGCCTTTGTCAAGTTTTGTTTTGTTATTTTTCCATAGTTAATAGGTTGGTGCAATATTTAATCTGAAGCATTTCTTGCCTCACTTCTTATTCTTCTTCTTACATGCATGTTATAACCATTTCAATCATCATATGTTTTTCTGTCCTCCTTCTCTTGGTATTGTCAGACTGTTTCATATTTCCTTGAATACACTGTTACGAAATAACATCATTCTAATGCATGGGTTGATTGTACTCGCATGTATGATATGAGTACAAACTGTATATTTATTAATTATTCTCTTTTCATTATTGAGATCAAACATGCAATTATGCTTTTATTACAGGGTTATTAATACAAGGAAGATATGTGCTTTAAAATTGTTGTCATTACGTTGAGATTGTATGGTTAGAATCCTTTTTTTTTTTTGGGGGGGGGGTGGACATTATTTATGCAGATGCTTACCTTTTACTTTCCTCGGATAATTACTGTGTTTATGCAGCATTCATGGTCTTATACGTGGTGAGAATATGGAGCTTGGGCGTGACTCAGATACAGGTGGTCAGGTACTCATTGCGTCTTCCTATTTTTCATGTCTAGTTGTCTACATAATTCATGTTGTCTTCATGGCTGTACCTAATTGTTTTGTTCATTCCTGTTGTGCTATGCTTATCTTGTCTGGTTGCTACCTAGTTCCTATAGGGTAGAGTGTATGCTAATGATGCTTGAGTTGAACTAATTACTTCCACAATTTGCAGGTCAAATACGTTGTAGAGCTTGCAAGGGCATTAGGTTCAACACCTGGAGTATATCGAGTGGATCTGCTGACAAGACAGATTTCTGCACCTGATGTTGATTGGAGTTATGGCGAACCTACAGAGATGCTGAGTCCAAGAAATTCTGAGAACTTTGGGGATGAGATGGGTGAAAGTAGTGGTGCTTATATTATCAGGATACCATTTGGACCAAGGGACAAATATATCCCTAAAGAGCATCTCTGGCCTCACATACAGGAATTTGTTGATGGTGCGCTTGTCCATATCATGCAGATGTCCAAGGTACTTGGAGAACAAGTTGGTAGTGGACAACCAGTATGGCCTGTTGTTATCCATGGACATTATGCTGATGCAGGCGATTCTGCTGCTTTACTATCTGGGGCGCTGAATGTCCCAATGGTATTCACAGGTCATTCTCTTGGCAGGGACAAGTTAGAGCAACTTTTGAAACAAGGTCGTCAAACCAGGGAGGAAATAAATACAACATACAAGATAATGCGGCGAATTGAGGCTGAGGAACTTTGTCTTGATGCTTCTGAAATCATAATTACAAGCACTAGGCAAGAGATAGAACAACAGTGGGGATTATATAATGGTTTTGATTTGACTATGGCAAAGAAACTTAGAGCCAGAATAAAGCGTGGTGTGAGCTGTTATGGCCGTTACATGCCTCGTATGATTGTATGTACATCTGTATCAACTCTTTTCTGCTTGAGTACATTCCATTCTTTCAATATTAACTTTCGGCACCACAATTTTACTATGATATCATATTATCAGGCAATTCCTCCTGGTATGGAGTTTGGCCATATAGTGCCTCATGATGTTGATCTGGATGGTGAAGAAGGGAAGGAAGATGGCTCAGGTTCACCAGATCCACCTATTTGGGCTGATGTGCGTTTTTTTTCCATTATATTCTCCCTTAGGATAGAACGGAGTAAAATTGTGGATGTGCCTGTAAGATCATTTGCTTGATTTACTTACTATTATGTTTGATAAAATTTCAGATAATGCGCTTCTTCTCAAACCCTCGTAAGCCCATGATTCTTGCTCTTGCTCGTCCAGATCCCAAGAAGAATATCACTACACTGGTCAAGGCATTTGGCGAACACCATGAATTGAGAAATTTAGCAAACCTTGTATGTGTGCCAATCCTGTGTGGTTTGTCTCGTTGACTTAATTCTTGTTTTGCTGTTCTTTTTTGTGGTCTAGTGGTGGTGTTGTGCCACTGACTAGCGATGCCTGATGATCTGTTCTTGGTATTGAAAACTGTCTATTTTTCTGCAGACACTGATTATGGGTAATCGTGATGTTATTGATGAAATGTCAAGCACAAATGCAGCTGTTTTGACATCAGTACTCAAGTTAATTGACAAATATGATCTATATGGCCATGTGGCATACCCCAAGCACCATAAGCAATCAGAAGTTCCAGATATTTATCGTTTAGCGGCAAGAACTAAGGTAATAAAATCTTTTTCTTCATAAGTTGACATGTTTCTATAGGATTTCTGCAATAAGTGCGCTATTGGATTCTGTGAGACTGTGACATATGTCTATTGAGGTGTGGTTGATGGGATCAAAATAAAGCGCTGACTGGATGTTACACCTGAATTTACTAGGTTGCGTTAGTGACATGCTTTTTCTATGATGAATAATTCCTGTGCTGGTAACTACATCAAACCTTTCGTCAATATTAGTTTTTGTCATGCACTCATGCATATCTTATGTTCTGTTTTTTTATGGCATTGCTTTGCTTCTTTTTTCTTTCAGTTTTACTTTTAGCAATGAACTGATGTCCTGCTTCTTTGTGCCTTAAATCACATCTTCATACATAAACACATGCTTATTTGAGTTTCTATCATTTTCAGGGGGTATTTATCAATTGTGCATTTATCGAACCATTTGGACTCACCTTGATCGAGGTTGCTACTGCTGCAACATTTCCTTTGGTTGCTTACTTTTTATACATGGATTGACACTGTTTATGCAATATTTACACCTTGTTGTTTGGCAGGCTGCTGCTTATGGTCTTCCAATGGTTGCTACCCGAAATGGTGGGCCTGTCGACATACATCGGGTATTGCTGCAGACTCCTTGTTTACATTTCTCTGAAATTTTTTGATCTAGTTGTTGATGCCATACAATCATACACACCTCTTTTTTTTTTTTTTGCTTTTTTTGAGTTCAGGTTCTTGACAATGGTATTCTTGTCGATCCTCACAATCAAAATGATATAGCTGAAGCACTTTATAAACTTGTTTCCGATAAGCATTTGTGGGCACAATGCCGCCAAAATGGTCTGAAAAATATCCATAATTTTTCTTGGCCTGAACATTGCAAGAACTATTTGTCACGGGTTGGTACGCTCAAGCCAAGACATCCTCGCTGGCAAAGGAGCGACTATGCTACTGAAGTTTCTGAAGCAGATTCACCTGGAGACTCTTTGAGGGATGTTCATGATATATCTCTTAACTTGAAGCTTTCCTTGGACAGTGAAAAAACAGGCACTGTAAGAAGAAAGCTTGAGGATGCTGTACAACAATTTTCAAGAAGTGTTAGTGCCAGCAGAAAGGATGGGTCTAGTGAGAATGCTGAGGCTATCCCAGGATCCAATGAATGGCCATCTTTGCGCAGGAGGAAAGACATTATTGTTATTGCTGTGGATTCTGTACAAGATGCAGACTTGGTTCAGATTATCAAAAATATTTTTGAGGCTTCAACCAAAGAAAAATCATCTGATGCTGTTGGTTTTGTATTGTCAACTTCTCGAGCAATATCAGAGATACATTCTTTGCTAACATCTGGGGGCATAGAAACTACTGATTTTGATGCCTTCATATGCAACAGTGGCAGTGATCTTTGTTATCCGTTGTCAAGTTCTGAAGACATGCTTAGCCCTGCCGAGCTTCCATTTATGATCGATCTTGATTATCATTCTCAAATTGAATATCGTTGGGGAGGAGAAGGTTTAAGGAAGACCCTGATTCGTTGGGCATCAGAAAAGAACAGCGAGAGTGGACAAGTAGTTGTGGAAGATGAAGAATGTTCATCGACTTACTGCATTTCATTTAAAGTGAAGAATAATGGGGCTGTATGTTTATTCTCCCTCCCGTCTTCTTCATCAAGTTGTCTACATTTCAGCCTTCTCTTCAAATAGCTGGCATTTTATTATGTTTCAACTGTTTTAGGTACCTCCTGTGAAAGAGCTCCGAAAGACAATGAGAATTCAAGCACTGCGCTGTCATGTTTTGTACAGCCATGATGGTAGCAAGTTGAATATTATTCCTGTTCTAGCATCACGATCCCAAGCACTAAGGTCTGATTATTCTTATAACTGATAATTCTTTGTTTTCATGAGCATATTCTTCACTTGAGTAAAATGTTATTCTACATCAGTTAATAAATATGGGTTGTTCCTCCATGCTCGTATGTCGTAATACAGCTTGAATGTTGAAATGGTGTTATTCTTTCCTTAAAAAGCCATATTAGCTTTTCAAACAGCTCTTTCTACATCTATTCCTTCTTTTAAGGCATATTAGCTTTTCAATCTTATTACAAAATGTAATGCATGCATGTGGATTTAATGCTAATCTCTCTTCTACCCTTATTTCATTATCGGTTAAGAAGTTTTGCATAACCACCATACAAATCTCCATTTCATCTCTCATGTTTCCGTAACACTTAAGGAAGGGTACTACTGTACTAGAGTCATTTTCTCTTGTGGATTTCTCAAAGTGACAACTTTCTTAACATCTGTGCTTGGTCAAAATACACCTTACAATAGGGACGGGGCAATTAGCTGTAACTTTGTATTGTTATTAAAAAAACTGGAGTGCGCTAAAAAATAATCTTAAAGGTGGTACCACAGTAGCTACGTAAGATCTGAAGATTTAATTTGTCAAAGAGAAGATTTAATCTGTCAAAGAGAACATTTAGTTTTTCCTTGCGAGGGGAATAGATTGTAGCCAGTAGGACTGTTGGAGAAAATGAAACAGCCTGTGTCCCCATATAACAGGAAAGAAGCTGGAATTACTAAGATGTTTTGTTGTTTTCCATTTTTACTTCAAATCCATCTTTCAGTAGCTTTGATGGGATAGTTCTTCCACCATAAAGTATGCCTTCAAGACTAATAGACCCTTCTAACGGTTTTAGCAAAAATTTGACAGCCATGTCAAGATTATTTTTCTGAATGTATGTTTTGTTCTTTTTTTTTTCCAGGTACTTGTATATTAGATGGGGAGTAGAGCTGTCAAACATGACAGTGGTTGTTGGTGAAAGTGGTGATACAGACTATGATGGACTACTTGGAGGTGTACACAAAACAATCATACTGAAAGGCTCATTCAATGTTGCTCCAAACCAAGTCCATGATGCGAGAAGCTATTCCTTACAGGATGTTGTATCCTTTGACAAACCAGGAATTGCTTCAGTTGAGGGATATGGTCCAGATAACCTAAAATCAGCTCTACAGCAATTTGGTGTACTGGAAGTCTAAAATGTCGAACTGGCAGCGGAGGAATCAAGTAGGTATCACACTTTACTGATATTGAACAATATCTTAGGCTCTCAGCTCTGGATATCTGTATTTCAATGACATAACGTTCATAATTTTGAAACTCAAACGCGGCATCGGCCCATGGGTCATGTACTGCCCAGGTGAGCAATACCCGTGGCAGTACTGTAGCCGCACTGTAGCGATGGGAACAGTGCCTAGGTACTGTAGAGCTCGATCATCTGCTTTGGGATTAGTTAGATGGGTTCTATCTGATAGATTAGTTAGGATAAGGTTACGTTGATAGGGATTTAGAGTTTATCTTTTAAGGTATATTTAATGGTGGCCCTATATCTTTACTGTAACTGTAGAAATAGGGTTGTGAATAGTGAAAATAGGGTTGCGAGTAAAATATAAAAGAGAGATGTAGGGATTGGGAAAATAGGGGCAGAGTTGTAGAGGTGAATAATAAAATGGATTGTGAATAGGAGGTAAATAGTAAAATAGAGCTAGGAAATAGAGCCAGCGTTAAGGTCCCGTTTGGTATAGCTCCAGCTCCACCAAAATTGGTGGAGTTGGTGAAGAACCCTATTTCTAACTCGTGAAATTCATGGAACTAGAGTTATGGGTACATTGAGGATGTTTAGGTGAGTCATCTTATTTACATTTTAAACTAAAAATATAAACTTAAGTCATTTTATTTTAATCTACAAACTCCATATCTGAGGTGGAGCTGGGAGCTGAAGCTATGCCAAACAGGGCCTAAATGTGGCCGCTCTCTCTGAATTAGCGGCTAGCCCTCTCTATATAAGGAGGGGTCATGTAATAAATAAATCAAGCAAGAATTATCAGATTAGTCAGATTATCTACTCCTTGCTCCTAGAGTGCAATCGTCAGCCTTTCATAACAATGTTGGTATTAGAGCCATTGATCCCTTTCCATAGATTATGCTTTCGAAGGGTTGGACCTGTTTATAACAATTTTGGTATCAAAGCCATTTATCCCTTTGCATGGCTTATGTTGTCGAACCAGTTACCCTTAAGAGTGTTGTAGGGCCGATACACCTATCCCTACGACTGGATGGATCGAAGTGAGGCCTATGAATTATGCTTTCAAAGGGTTAGACCTGTTCATAACAATTTTGGTATCAAAGACATTGATCCCTTTCCATGGCTTATGTCGTCGAACCAGTTACCCTTAAGGAGTGTTGTAGGGGTGATACACCCACCCTCTACGACTGGATGGATCAAAGTGAGGCAAGGCGAAACACCAGCTTCGTCATGCCCCTATGGCCGCTCTGCTATGCTATGGGGTGATGAAGGGAAACCGGAGGACCTAGGGCCGTCGATGGGGCGAAGCAAAGTGGAGGCTTTGGCGGACCTTCGTCTTTGCTTCGCCGACAACGTCGAAGCAAGGCAGGACCGTCCCGAGTCAATCTACAGGATGAAGCAAAGTAGAGGCTCCATTGGAACCTTTGCTCGTGGCCCTCGAAGGAATGGGCCCCAAGCATTGCTCCTTCGTCTAAACCATCGAGGGCTAGCAGAAGGACCAACTTAGCAGCCAAGGACCCTAGGGACAAATAGTACCAGATAGGCTTGCGCCAATGTCAGGATAAGCATTATTGGATCCCTCCCAAAGACATTTTCACCCTCGCTTTAGTTGTACGGTGATGGTAGCTTAATCATTGGATATAAAAGTCTATTGTACCCTTGGTTCTATAGATCTGAATGGGCATTTTGGTCCTTCCTATGTAAATTCACCCCTTATAAATAGAGAGGCCTATGTACATGTAAGGGGTTTGAACCCTAAAAAGCAATATATCAATACACATCATAGAGTTCCACTATCCCCAAAAAGCTAAGTGTTGAGTCTCTTTTGATGCTGTCCCTTTGCTAGGTCGCACTTCGCTTCGTTAGGTATGCGAACTGAAGAAGGGATACCCTCAAAAACATCTGTTGTGGAGTATTCCGTCAACAAGGAGCCTGCGTCGTGGGGATGTAGGCCAGGAAATCCTCTTTGGAATTAGACTCAAATTTGTTCCGTGCCAAATAGTTCCAAGAGCTTGCCACCAGTGTAGAGTGCAGGCATGGAGATGTCCCAGGCGATGCCTGGGACATCTGGGCATTTCTATGTTCCTTGGTGATGGTGAATAGCAGCAGCTTGCTGTAGCACAAAGAGATGCCCGGTCTGTAGTTGTAGCTCTATCCTTGCACGTGGCTCATGTGGTGTCGTTAGCCTGGATCTACGAATAAAGAATGGGTGGATTCATGCACTTGCTTCATCCCTCTCCCTACATATTTAATTTCTTCTCCTATACAAAAACCAGCAAGGCCCACTCCATAAGTAATTCCATCAATGACACCCTTATCAAAAAATTGCCTTAGTTTGGTTAATCTTATACCCAGGGTAAATAACCTAGATAATCATGATTATATGACCAACCGTATATCTTTTTTTAGGAAAATTTATATACATGCCATTACAAAAATGTGGCATTTCGAAATATGCTACTGATATATCAAATGATATGTAGACCGGGACCCACATGTCATTAACAAATCGAGTGGCATATTTCGAAACAAGAACCTTGGAGTGGCATAAATCTACATCACCCTTTTTTTTAAATTGATCCAAAAAAACTTTTTCGGACACTTTTTTACAAGAGAATTTATTAAACCTAAATTTTGAAAAAAAGAATAAGCGGATCCATAGAAGATAGCATGCTATGAATAGACCAAACATAGTGAGACTTGCAGAAGAAATTACATTAGTGAGAAATTCATATGAATTTATGGAAGAATTAGAACTTTTCTAGAAAAAGTTTATTGAGGGAGTTAACCACTATGATAGTATCGTGACCACCACCTAGCGGTTCGTCCTCGAGCTGCATGTTTAGGAGGGGCAAAGTGTCATAGGCATCGGCCATGGGCCATGTACTGCCCGGATGAACAGTCACCGAGCGAGTACTGTAGACACATGAACAGTTCCATGGTAATGTAGCGCTGAGTCATCTGCTACGGGATTTAGATTGGTTCTATCTGCTATATTAGTTAGGATAAGGTTACGCTGTCAGGAATTTTTCGATTTTTCCATCTACTAGGGGTCAGCCCTCTATATAAGGAGGGTAATGTAATTATTATAAATCAAGCAAGAATTATCATATTAGTTATAGACTATCTACCTCTGCCCTTGGAGTGTGGTCGCCGGCCCGGTTTGATCCTGCTCCTTGGGTCAAGGCTGTCTAATAACTGTTCATGACATTCTCATGGAGTCATGGTTGATTGGATGAGCTGACGTAACATTCTCTTGATGGTAATTTGTTTAATATTACATGCCTAGATGTTCACGTGCTAAAAAATAAGTACAAAAATAGGGACGTGCTTTTTAAGTTTTATGACCTTCTAGTTTTAGTTATTATGGTTTTGAAATTTGGAAACCTAATTAATTATAATGGGGAGAGTGAATATCATCAATCCAATTAGATTCGAATTTTCCATTCTGTTTATCTGTTTTCCATGTAGCATGATAGTTCAAATACTTAATTAACTAATAAGTGTGTCCAAGAAAATGAATTAATAGTGTCTATTCTGTGTGATCCAGATGGAGTAGAGGAGTGGGTACTTTTGCTTCTACAGCGTCAAACACGGCACGAATAAATAAGCTCCTGGGTCGTAAGGTTTGCTTTGTGCGGCCCTTTCTGTACACCAGAGGAATGGGGTTACGAACTTGGATCTGTTTCTTCTGTGCAAAACTCATGGTAACACCATGATGCTATTTTGTAACTGCATCGCAATAATATGTCTACAAACATGCACCGCATTTGTAACATCATTTTGAAGCTTAATGGAAATCGTGATTTCCATCAATAGTGAATGCTCTGTAATGCGTTGTCCTGAATTATTTTTACCCGCTTGATTGGTCCACCGACGTGGTGGTGTCTGAATGAGCGAATTCCTTTGTAAATAGAGTATTTGAAATGAAGCACTCAATCCACGGTTATACTTAATTCTATACCGCACGCTGATCCCTGGAATGAAGCACTCAATCTGGGGTCCTTTCCCATGTTTACGTGAAAAAATAGCTAAAAACCTGCAAGCACGAATGGTACAGTATTTTATCGGAAATTATTGCTGTTATGGTTTTCGCTTGTGTGGATTAATTATATAATTAGCAGTTTCTAAAGCAATACTTAGGCCGCATCAAATGGATGATTAAATATACAATAGTGGCGTTCATATGTTCTATTCTAAAGACGTTGTTGTTGCAGTAATATACACTATTTTACTGTCGTGGTTTGCAAATATATATTTTTTTCTTTTGCAAAGCCAATTCGAATGGTGCAATAAATGCGTGTATGTTCCAATCGTTGCAAGATGGTTTTTACTGGCGTCCATGTGGCTTTTGCCCTTCTAAAAAAAGGTGGTGTTTTATATAAGGCATCTCTTTCGGTCTTTCCCATCTCTCCCCTGATAGATGGCCACGTTATTTTTGCTTACCTGGCGGGCTATGGACATTGCCAGCCCAAACCATTGGAAGTTGTGACGGTGAGGAAGATATTTTACATATGTATATTACGTTATGGGATATGGTTTGCATTTGACAGGTAGATATTCGTAATTTACAAACGTTGTATACCTACCTCTACAACCTGATGATTCCGAGGCGAAGCAAAGCATGAGCTTTGTGGGACTTACACACCTGCTCCACTGAGGTTGCTGAAGGAAAACAAGAGGTTTTGGACCAATCATCGAGGTGAGGCAAAGCGTGAGCCTCGTGCCTCCTATGTTGAGATTGCCAAAGGAAAGCAAGAGATCCTAAGCCAATCAATAGGGTGAAGTAGAGCATAAGCTCCGTGAGACCCTCGTGGAGATTCCCCGGTTGGGAGGGGCGCGGTCCCGACTTTGCTTGACCCTCATCAAGGATGCCCTCAAAGGGAAGGACCAACTTTTCAAGGATGCCCTCATCAAGGATACTCTTAGAGGCACGGCAATCCGAGGACAAACTTTTCAAGGGGGTCTGCTTCCTTGTCAGGATAAGTATTATTGGATCCTTTTTCTTGGAGGGGCAAGCCATAACCACCCAAGGGACGGAATTTCCTATTGTGCCCCCACTTTGGTACGACGATGGGACGACATTCTAGTCCGAAGGTCTCTAGAATGGGGTCGAAGGACATGTATGTCCCTGCCTTAGTCGTACGATTGGGGTAGCCTAGTCATTTGACATAGATGACCAATGTAACCCTGCTATTACTAGGGAGGCATGTGTACTTGTAGAGGGGTTCAAGACCTCAGAAAAGAAAAGGAATAAACTCCTGGAATTCCCACAAGGTTATCCCTTTGTTAGGTATGCGTGTTGCTTTGCTAGGCATGCGGAGCTGAGAGGGGGTGCCCCTGAAATCTAAGAATTTTTACAAATTACTAACAAGGGATATATGTTCTAAAGAGTATTACCTAGATGAACCATCTAACTAATGTTGTCTTAACTAAAAATGTGTTTACTAGAAACACTGATGATTTTCTTGATGTTACCGTCTCATTCTTGCCGCCATGAACTCTAAGTCTTAAAAGCAATATGAGATTATGGACGTCTACAATATGATTGTGGATTATAAGGGCATATGTGAGAACAAGAAAAGGGCTAAAGGATTTGATCATTGTTTGTGTGCAAGTTAGCACAAGAAAATTCGGTTAGCCCACACATGGTCAATGTGATTGACTATATTGGGTGTTAAAAAATTAGATTTTTCTTTAGCTAATGATTGGATATTGATGTGATTCTTTGGTTGCTCTTTCTGAGTATTCAGCTAGACATTTTGATACATGGCTTGGAGGAATCACTAACCGAGATGCATAAGATGCATTTAAAGGAAAGCATTCATAAAAGCTTAAATCATACGACAACGGTTCAAGAGACTACTCAACTTGTGAAGGAGAGTTAGTCATATGGTGAAATGGAAAGAGTAAAGTTCAAGATATTGTTTTCAATAATAAATCTAAGCTTACGAAGCCAAAGATTGGTGCTATCCTATCACAACACAGTTGGATTTTAGAAGAGGCGAGGTTTATCTTCGCATTGGCAATGAGGTAAAAGTTGTCTCATTGGCTGTTGACACACTTTTCTACAATAACCCTAAGAATTAATGTTGGAATTAAATAATTGTTATTATGATTCCTACCATGGGACAAAATCATTATTTCTAATTCATGTTTAGAAGCAGGAGAGGTTATGAACTGCAAATAAAGAAAAATTTCAATTAGTTTAATTGATTTGCTTTATGGGAATGCTCCATTGATGAATAGATGTGTGTTATAAATCCTGAGGTTGTACCTATATTTGTGCCTTGTTCTTCCATCGTCTCTCTTAGGGTATACTCTAGAAATAGTTGTGCTCACTTTTAAATAGGGTTCCACCAAGTCATAGACAAAACACTATATGAGATATGGATCGGAAGGTGTTTCGTGTCGTCTTTTTATCTAAATTTGGATGTAAGGCAAATGTAAGATGTTTCACATCTAAAAAGCTTACAGTCAAATAAAATAAAACATTTCTCTGTGAGATACAAAGTGTTTGTATATTCCGTAAAGGGGGCGAGAACAAAGTGTTTGTTTCTCATAATGGTATTTTTTTTTGGAGAAAGTGTTTCTTCAAAAATAGTTAGTAGGAGTACAATATGACTCAAAGTAATTCGAAAATCATCAGAAAGTGTTTCTATTCCTACTAAAGTTTCACATAATGCATACGTTGTTGTACAATATGTGGAAGAAGAATTGGACCCTACATAGGTTCAAAGGCGACGTTAGTCACCTATAAGATATAGGCATGACGCATGTTGTCGCACGAAGGTGAGCTTAAGACTTATTAAGAAGAGATGGTGGACCCATACTCTGGGAGATGGTTTAAAGCCATGAGATCTAAAATAAGCCATGCATCATAATTAAGTTTTGAATTTGATTGGTCTGTTTGATGGTTTTTGAATAGATAGACATGGATGGAATTGTTCACGTCCATAGAGCATGATTTGTGGCCAGAAGTGTTAAATAGGTTTAAACTATTGACTTTGATGAAACTCTCGTCATCGGTTTGCTTGAGTCTATCTGGATCGTTCTAGCTACTGTTGTATATTTCGATATGCAATATGGATATAAAAACGGCTTTTCTAAATGGAAACCTAAGTGAGGACATGTACTTGATACAACCTCAAGGTTTTATTGATCCATAAAATGTTAAAGAAATATGCAAGTTTCGGATATCCATCTATGGATTGAAGGAAGCATCTAGGAGTTGAAATATTTGTTTTGATGGAGAAGTCAAATAGTTTGGCTAATTCATCGAGATAAAAAATCCTTCTATTTAAAAGAGGCTAGTGGGAGCACACTTATTTTCTGATCTTATGTATGTATGACATATTATTGATCGGAAGTGATATTCCTATGGTTAAATCTGTCAGATCTTATTTAAGAAATAGTTTCTAAAAGACTCAGTACAGGTCATATATTTGGCATAAAGATCTATAGAGATAGGTCTAAAAGGCTAATTAGATTAAGCTTTGAATGTATGTTGATAAGAGGTAGAATGGTTCAACATGCAGGAATGAGTTATTGTGCATGTCACATTGCATAGCAAGAATTAGTATATGTTAATACTTGATGAGCTTTGTAAGTGCGAAAGAAGGGTTTCATGCCTTGTGTATTTAGGTGAATGTCACCGAATATGCAAATATCAATCAGAATGTGTTTTTCTTTTTGTTAGTGAGGAGATGTGATGTGTAATGGTTACATCACACACTTATTTCCAGACTGATACTTTATGAAGATGTACTGAGCTGGAACTGTTCCAGACTAGACAAATATCTACCACAACCTCTATGCTAAGCGCACAAGAGCAATGGATATTGGATATCTAATTGGTAGACTCTATTGCACGTGCGAGATTATTGGTGATAAGTTTGACATACCCAAATTTTTTTTCTCTTATTTTAGCATGAAATTTTTTTTTCACAAAAAGCCATATTTAAGTTCTCTCAAATATCTTTGAGAATTTTCCTAAAACCAAATTCCTATTTTTCCCAAGGAAAATGCCTTATCTCCATTTTCCAAAAATATTCATTCCATAAAATAACAAATTTTATTTTATATTTGGATTCTTCACATTTTTCTGAATTTTTAGAAATTTATTTCATAATTTTCTGAGCCCTATAGAATTTCCTATGAATTTCTAAATCCCTATTCAATTTCTGGAAAATCATTTCCTATTTAAATTTAAATCTTTCCGTTTCTGGAAATTCCGGGGGTACGCTTTCCCTTATGGGAAGACGCCCTCTCCCACCCCGCCTCCAGCCTCTCTCCCACTGACCGGTGGCCTTCACCTGTCGGCCTCAGACTGATCCAACCACTGCTGCTTTCCTCCTCCTCCTGTGCCGCCTGTTCAACCCACGGCCCATGCCTGCTGAATTCTCGCCACCACCATGTCCAGCTGACCCCTACCCCTATTTAGCCCGCACTAGAAAGCACTCCACGTTGCCGATCTCATCCACCACCTCAGCGTCCCTATCTCTCCACGACGGCTCACCAATAACTCGCCACCGCATTACGCCGCCGTGAGTTCGCAATGCCGTGCCCGCCAATGCATCCTTGGCCTATAAAATACCCCTCCCGACGACGCCGCTATGACCCAAGCCACCTTCCCTACCCCTCCATTCCTCCCTACTTTACCCTATCGCCGTCATGTCCCGTTTCTTCCCCAACTCTGGTGAACTCCCTCGCCGTAGTTCCAATCCTTCCCCAACCGTGATCCCAACATAAAAAAATAACCACTTGCTTCCGCAAAGCTCGTGAAGCCACCCCCGAGCATTGACGATCACCAGAGCTAGCTCGCCAGCGTAACCCGACTGCACCGCCGCTCCGACCTTGTCGCTCGACCTTCGCTGCCACCAAAGTTTCCCGTTCTCCTCCCACTGACACCGCAGCCCCACCTGTCAGCTGTTTTGAGCCAAATTTACGCCAAGACTCTCTCTCTGACGCTTCGGTCCCGCTCATCGGCCCAAACAAGACGCAAATAGGTCGAGCCCAAGATCAGAGCCCAAGAAAACCCTTCCAAAAATTCTACAGAAATTTCTAAAATTTTAAAATGAAATATAGAATTTTATAAAAATATAATATTCCATATCTTTGTAACAAAATAATTCAAATAAATTCCTTTTACTCACTTTCTTACATATAAATCATTTAAAAATTTTAATAAATTTGTAAAATTTTGTTTGAGAAACGCTAAAAATATATTATAGTACCTAATAATCCAATAAAAATCTATTTTTGATTTTACACCCCTATATCTTCGATAAATTCCATCTCGGAACTCCGGTAATTTTTGTCGTCAACCCTGATCTCTGGAAATTTGTCGATTCATACCTAAATTCCCACGTACACCAGTGTTAGCTTCATGCTGCTCGGAGAAAATGCCCATTTTTACTCAAAATATTCCCACCCTTATTCAATTGAAAATATTTTTAAATTCCTAGAAAAATCGTATAGCCCATCACCTATTCACCCAACACCCTTTTTATGCGTTTCCATCATCTTATGCATAATGCTTCTCCAATTCTTATTTGAATATTTGTTGAAATTTCTTTTCTCTTTTCCGTATTTGCGACGTATAGACAACGAGTTGATCGCCTCCGGATCTTTTGAACAAAAATATCCAGGAGACACTTTTGAGTTTGATCTGACTACCGAAGAAGGCATGTTTCTATCTTTTGACGCATATTTATTTCCTAGTTCCATTTATTATATATTTACCGCATTACTTTTTAGTTATTTAATTATAAATTATTCTTTATTTGAATTATGGTATTTAACTTTTTATGTAGAATAGATAGTCTAAACCCCACAACCAAAAACCCACCAAACAATGATTAAACCTGATAATACCTTAGTATAGGAAAACTAGATATATGGTTATTTCAATAGGTACGATAGTACTCACCTTGTCTTTGGATAGACAATGTGTTGAACAGAAGATAAAAAAATTTAAAAGTATAGACATGAATTACCATATAGGTAATTGCATGGGCAAGGTACTGATTTAGTGCTTTCGCAATACTGAGCATTTGGGATGCTGGCCAAGTAGTCACCGGTAATGATCGTGCGGAGGCCAGACATTTGCCAGGTTCTAGGATATTGGGCCAAGTGATTCACATGTTACTGGCTGTGTTTGTGCGGAGGCCAATATCGCCAGGGTTTTTCCTCAATATTTGTACCTTGTGCAAAACATTACAAAACTTAGACTATTTTGAATAGGAGTGACATAAATACCACCCATTCTTATTATCGGCCATTTTAGGGGAAAAGCTGGGCAGGTTCTGCAGAGATGATAATAAAATCATTAATGGACCCTATTTCAGGTATATGAAGTTATGTCAAACTGGGTGATGATTATTCTATTCAAATAAATTCACAAATTTTAAAAAAGATAATGGTTGTTAAATGAGTTAAGGTTGAAAAAAGGAGATAGCAATTTACAAACTCATTTAAAAATGCTTTAGAAAACATCTTTATAATACTGAAGTTAAGTCTTGAAATATTGCATATTATGCTAGCTGAACTATAGCCGTACCCTTCTTTGAAACATTTTGCATATAGCTAATATTTTATTTCCTATGGAAATCTGCAAGTACTGTTGACGTACTTACCCGCTGTATGGGAACTGTTCATTTAAATGAACAGATCCCTATTCCGCTGCAGATCCCGACTTTGACTTTTTAACACAGGATATGGAACTCTTCGGCTTAGAATACTAGATATTTCCTAAACTCACAAAATATAAAGTGGTTTGTATGATACCACAATTTTGGTATTGTAAATGTATATTGATTATAGTTAAATAACATGGCAAGGTTGATATACTGATTCTAGATAAATATTTATAATATTAGAGGAGACCAATTTTTAATATTATGTATCAAAAATCAGTCCCCCACAATAAACCTATCAGGCGGTCATATAGATGATTGTATCAGTTCTATCTTTATGATTTTTGTATAATATGTTATCCTGGTTCCTTGAATAAACATCATTTCTATTAATTAACATGTACGACTTGTTTGTGGAACTCTTTATTATCATAATGTTTGTTGTTGGCCCAAGCCGGACAACCCAGAAAAGGAAAGCCCTCGGGGAGTTCGAGCTCTACACGGAAGGAACAAGACCTCGGGAACTAGCTCAAGGGGAACACACAAGCTTTGAGAAATGGTTTTTCTTTTGGATTTCTCGTGCCATTTCATTTACTTGAGTATCGTATTTGTACAAGGAGGTTACAAGCCCATTCGGACAGAAATGCTCTCAAGCATCACTGGCTTAGGCAATAAAGCAGGGTGACAGGGTTGATGCTCCGGTAATGACCATGATGTCCCTTCCTTTCTGCTCTCCCAAGGGATACTAAGGGGTTTTCCTCGGCTAAGAGACACAGATTTCTAAAATGCCCTGCAAACGACTATCTTTAGTAGGGTTACTGGGGTCATTCCAACTTTTACGGGCGGTTACAGCTTGTCCCCTGGCTTGGAAGGCAATGATGCTTTTACACACTTTGTCCTTGTCTAATACGGGTTGTCTCCCGGGAGGTCGAGTAGCGCCCAAGGAACTTGGCTCTTCCTCCGAAAGTGTTTCCCTCCACATGCTTCTCCGTGGGCCGCTACTGCTTCCTCGCTCCATCCTGAGCATCTCGCTCTGATGCGACCCCTTCGCTGGGTGCCTCAAAGCGAGGGGGCCGCGAGAATCCAGCGCAGCCTCGCCTCCTCCGGCTAGACACTCCATTCCAAAGCAATCCCCTCGTAGGACATCTCCGAGTCAGGGGCCACGAGGCTCCAGCGCGGCCTTGCTTCCTCCGGCTAGGCGGTCCACTCCGAAGCGATCCCCTCGCTGGACGTCTCTAAGCGTGAGGGCCGCAAAGCTCCAGTGTGGCCTCGTCTCCTCCGGCTGGGCGTTTCGTTCCGAAGCGATGCCCTCGCTGGACGCCACCGAGCGAGGGAGTCACGAAGCTTCGGCCTAGCACCCCTATGTCTGCCCTGTGCTAACCTTCCACAATAGGAGCCCCCCATGGTCAAGTGCCTGCCCCGCCATGCTCTTGGCCACGCTTTCGTGCCCATGCACCCATCCCCTTCGGCATGAGGGGCAGGCTTTGCCTTTGGTTCCTCGCACCTGCAACACTTTTCAATTTTGCACGGTTAAAATTTTCGCGGTGCCATTTACACACCTTCGGTTGTGTCGCTTGGTCATCAGATTCGCATTGAGTACATGCTCACATGCCCCGTCTTGGGCATCCCAACAGTCGCTGCACGCGCTGCCAAGTGCAGTCGGTGCTGCTTTTTATGCTCCGGGCTTCGAGCCATTGTAGTGTGGTTAGGCTGTCCGCAGTTTTTGCGCCGAGCTTGCCACGCGACTAAATCTAGCACCTAGTCTGGCTGATCCAACGGCTCGCGCGAACCGTCGCCCTTTATAAATTGGCCGCTCAGGGACTTGTGTATTTTCTCCCACGCTTCCCTAAGCCCAAGCTAGTTTTCTTGCTGGTGCCATTGCTCCTGGGTCCTCCCACCTACTTCCAGGCTCGCATCCTTGATCTCGCACCGGTTCCTTCCTTTTTCCTCCCTGCCTGCCAGCCATGGGTCGTGGGCCTCGCACCTTCAAGTTCGTTCTCGACGAGTCCGCAACGGCCGCCTTGACACCGAAGCTAGGGCGCTCCGTCATGGACAGTGATAATGGTTGGAGAGATCCTATCTCTGTATGGCGTGGAGCTCTCACAGTTCACTCCCAATGCCATCACGAGGATGACCATCTTTGAGTGGGCGCTGTGGTCTCGTGGGACGAAGCTGAAGGATGTTCGTGCAAGGAGAAGCATGCGCGACCTTGCGGAGGAGTGCGCACTGCTCTTCCTTGCCTTCCTCGCGAGGGAGTGGGGCATCTCTATGAAGGCGTCCCTAGACGGGGCACTCACAGTGACCGGGCGAGACGGCCTAGAACCACGAGGCCGAGGGGCAGCAGAGCGGTACGCAACGAGGCTACTCGGCCTTTATATAGCAGCGGTGTAAGGAATCGGATGCCCAAGAAGGGAGGTGAATTGGGCTTCTTAAATTTTACTTTTCTAATTAACCAAGTTTTATGCTTGTGTCCAGACCCTAATTAAATACGAAAGTGAAATACTAATGTTTGAACACAAGTTGCTAGTCTACGTGATGACAATACTAAATGAGGTGAATTGAAACAATAAAGCAATAAAAACAAGCACCCTAGATAAAGTATAAGCTATATTGAGGTTTGCAATCCTAGGGTGACATGAGAGCAATTTAAATCTAGGAATATAAATAGCAAGGAATTAAATAGAACAAGATAGATAAGCCTGCACAATCATGATCAGGGTAAACTACACCGCTAGGAGCTATTCACAATCCATACAAGTGTAATTAGCACATATACAATCATAAGGTAGATAAATGCAAAGGAGAGCACAAAAGATAACCACAAGTGACACGACAATTTTTACCGTGGTTCGGAGCCGTGCTCCTACGTCCACGTTGAGGCAAATCCTTACTCCTCACAAGGACCGGCTCCCGCTTGAGGCAACCGCCTCCACTCCACTAGTGGTTGCTATTTCCTTCGCTCCGAAGATGGCAAGCACCAACACCACTCACAAGATTTGCCCAGGCCTTCTCACAAGCTACTTGAGAAGGTCACCAGCGCACGATGTCTCCCACGCCATCTAGGTGCTCGTAAGCACGAAGAGTAACAAGACCGAGATGAATTGGTCACTCCGGATCAATCCACAGCTTGAAGCAAACTCTCAAGAAAACTAGGGCTTAGTGGCTAAAGGACACACCTCTTAGCACTCACTAACACCCCTCACCCTCCTGCTCAATCCCTCTCACGATAGAGGCTTCAAAACTATGCACATGGGAGGGCTGCCCCTCCCAAAAACCTCCCTAACGGCTATATACGAGCTCCCAAGAAAACAAACTAGCCGTTGGACCAATTTACACTAAATCACACCCATCTCGAATCAGTCCGAAAGGTACGAAACCCATGTGAAGAGGATGAGTCTGAACAGTCCAGATGGTCCAGACTGAACTTACTCGCTAGCGCCGAAAAAACAAATTCCGGACAGAGTGGAACCAATGGAGTCCGGACCGTCCGGCCTCCCCCGATAGCCTTTCGCTAAAACGTCCGTAACTTTTAGCTCCGAACTCCGATTTCGGTGATCTTGGGCTTTTCAGAAAGCTAAGAATGAGTGCTATCCAACCGTCTCACCACCTTAAGCCAAAGGATAGGTGCACAAAAATTAAGGAATCCAAAGGAGACCCGTTCCTCACACTATCCAACACCGCCGACACCTCTCTTTGTCGCTACACGCTACCAATACCTAAATACCTTACTACTCTTACACGAACCCGACAAGGAACACCTAGAGAGTTTGCAACATGGTATAGGTGACCCGAGGTGACCCAAACACCTCGATCCCCTCTTAATAGTACGGTGATTTATCCTATTAATCTGGTCTTCCAACCAACGCCGAGACCGACAAAAGACTAGGAAAATCCTTAGCTCTACACTAGCCAAATCTTTGATTCATGATGATGCTTTCGTCTCATCAACCTCGACTTGATCACCTCATGAGGCTCTCCCGTCCTATTAACTTTGACCCGATCATCTCCTCGAGGATCCTCCGTCAAATCAATCTCGACTCTGTCCTCAACTCTTGGTGAACCTTCGTCTAGTTGACCTCAACTTAGCCATCATCCATTGATTCCTCTCCTTCACTTGACGACATTTTCTAAATTGCGATGATGCCTTCGTTTCATCAACCTTGACTAAATCCAAAAGCTTGATGACTTCGCGGTTTTGTTGACCTTAACTCGATCATCCTCCTAGACGATCATTCCGTCCTATTGATCTCAACCTTGTCATCAACTATTGGTGATTCTCTTGTCTTATTGATCTCAACTTAGCTATCATCTTATCTCACTTCTTTGTCGTTATCCACCTTCATGGGACCTAATCCTCTTCACAACACTCAATGAAAATATTTGTCCCAAAAGCTCAATGTAAATTAATAGAATTGATACTTATACTCAATTAAGTAGCACAAGTGTTTCACAATAAATCTTGACATAAATGGAAACACTTGTCATATGATAGTTCTCTAATGCGCATCATATAAAGAGGCTTTATATCAATATGCACACGATAGATAGATGCCAAAAGATATTTATACTAAAATCCAAGGCAAAGTAATTTATCAATGTAATTCAATTTCCAACTTCACTAAATGTGTACATGAATAAATATATAAGAAATACATATGTACAATATGATTCAAGGCACATATGAAGTTATTGATCCAATAAAAAAGATAAATAAGAGCATGGATCAATATAGGAGACAACATAGCATACATGATAAACTTCGTGAAAGAAGTGCATATGAAAATATACAAGACAATCATATATGCACAAATCCTATTTATGACATGGTGAAGTCTATCAAGTGAGTCACCTAGGAGATCACTAATACATGGTATATTTACGGGGCAAAGATCTCCTAGAACAAGAAATCATCATATCTATGGCATAGACCAAATATAAGTATACTCAAATATATATGACATGAAACAATGAGCATAAATACAATCCAACTATACCATGTGCAGGCAGAAGAGGAATGCGCTAATGGATAGAAGTGGAATACAAAAATACATACCTTGACTTTTCATATACATCCTATTTGCAGGTATGAGGCTAAGAGAATAATTCAACTACAATTGTTAGTCTCACAAGATTTATGAAATTTACCAAAACACGTACCTTGCAATGGATGAATATCTTATTCATATATGATTCCCTTTAAATAGGATGAAACTTATAAGAATCTTTACAATAAACGCATCAGTCTTATACAAATAAGCAAATTAGAGGTTTGTCATTAATAAGCATTAAACCATATTTGCCATTTACAATATTTGTCATCAACTATGTTTATCATTTAACAATAATTTTCTTTAAATATGTTTGTCATTAATCACCAAAATCACAAGGGCCACTTGAACTTACAAGCGGAGCATGAGAAGTGCGCCGAGTCTGTGAAGGGGGCACAGGACTGCCGCCTCATCTAGTGGGACGAGCTCAACGCCCCCCGAAGCAAGCGTGGGGCCGTCGAGATGTCCTCCTCCCCAGCGAAAATGACCAGAGTCGCCACGACGGGGGCCTTCTCAGCCTACTGACCCTGCGGGGGAAGAGGAGGAGGACGAGGAGGAAGAATAAGAAGCGGAACCTAAGGCGGACGAGGGAAAACACGACTCGCCGATCCCTTCTTCACGCGGGCCTCTAGCATTCTCCCTGTCTCGCGTCGTTCCCCCCTTGGTATCCTTTATCCAGGTGCTAGGGGTGATTATTGTCCTTTCGGACGATGAAGGTGAAGAGGACCTAGCTGGTGCCGGGGAAGGATGTCACACGCCAGACCCCAAGAGCCCTCAGGCTGCAGGGCCTCCGGAGGGCAGCTATACTGGCGGCCATGCCCGTGTTTTGACCAACGAAGGCGGCCATGCGACAGACGGGGCTCCGGATCCCTGTCCTGCGGGAGTCCGCTATGAAGCAATCGGTGAGGTGGCGCCTAAAGCCCCTAAGGGAGGTGCAACGGAGATTAAGGAGGAGGTCCCAAAAGACGTACCCTGGTGCAGGAGGCGCCTTCGGAAGATCTGGGTGAGGCCACAGCCACCTCCGCCCCGCAGATCGTGGCCCCTACTCCTCTTCTTGGCCGGAGCGAGGATGCGAGGCGTGCTGCCTTAACCGACTCTTCCTAGGCGGTCCCTGTGGTGGGGATGGCAGATTCTGACTTTCGGACTCACCGCAATGCCATCCTAGCCTTTAGGGCTGCGAGCGCGATCTTTGCCAAGCCCGCCAGGTGGCCCCTCCTAGAGAGCTTCGATAACATCGAGGTCTTCGACGCTCTTCGCGATGTGCTAACTAAGGTTAGTGACCAATACCTTTCGCTATTGTTTCAACCTTCTCGTGCTAACTATTGTTCCTGTCCCACAGGGCTCCATCTTGGCGGGCAATGTTGCCGTGCGGTTTCATGAGCACAAGGCTGCTTGCCAAGAGGAGGAGATAGCAACCACGCAGTTCAGCGAGGAAGCGCATGCTCTTATGTCTCTTCATGAGCTTCTTAGAGAGTTCTCAATCCTTACAAACTACGACCAACAGTTGGCTCAAGTAGGTGTGTTCGTACAAGAATACCTTGTAGGATGGTATCCTGCTGGTAGGCCTTTGAACACATTAAGACAAAGTAATTTCTGCCTTACAGTTATGAGAGTACTGTATCTCCAATGGAGTAGGCTAAATAAAATGTACTTTCACATTCACACATACAACTTGTTTTTCCCAAAGCCTAATTTACGAGATCTCTGATCACATAGGTTCGGGTTACCACTATGTGTAACTCATGTGGGTATCAATCCCATCTCCTTGATGCAATATCTATCACATTTTGTGATAGTCCCTTTGTAAAGGGATCTGCTAGATTTTTAGCCTTTTGGATATAATCCACAGCTATCGCCCCAAAGTTTCTCAATTTTTCGACAGACATCAAACGTCTTTTCACATGTCATGATGATTTCATATTATTCTTTGCACTTGCCACTTTTGTGATAACTATTTGGTTATTGCAATATATAAGGATAGTTGGAATAGGTTTTTCAACCACAGGTAAATCCATCAAGAGTTCTCTTAGCCATTCAGTCTCAATAGTGGCTATGTCTAATACAGTAAGTTCTGCTTCCATAGTTGACCTCGTGAAGATGGTCTCTTTGCATGACCTCCATGAAACAACATCATCACCAAGAGTGAAAACATATCCACTCGTTGACTTTATATCATCGATATTAGGTTGGAATCACTATAGCTCTCAAGTATACTAGGGTATCCAGCATCAGTCCATAACTCATTGTACCTCTCAAGTAGCACAAAACTCGATCAAGTGTGCACCAATGATCATCTCATGCATTAGCATAATCTGACTCAATTTGCAAAGGAGATGTCAGATCGAGTAGCACCAGCTAGGTATATGAGAGAACCAATGATATAAGAATATCTGAGTTATAGATATGTACATCACAAACATGAATATTAGCTTTTGTATCAATCCACCAATCAGTATATTGGCATGATGAAAGAATAGTAGGTAAATTATCATACCCTGTTACTCCAGATCATTCAAAGCATCATCACTCATGACCATATTAGCAAAATTCTTCTGCTCTTGCTGATTCTTCTTGCCCACCATCTTGTTGAATTTTTTTAGCAAAGTGCCCAGTCTTTCCAAAGACAAAGCAAACAATCTCATCCATATTGATCTTCTTCTTCTGACTGTTCCTCTTAAAGTTGGTGGTCTGATTAACCTTATTTTTCCCTTTATTCTTTCTGGCGTGTTGCATGACATTGGCACTGAATTACCCTTCATATGTGCTTGATATGCCATCCTTTGCCCGATCATTCTCTTTGAGATGATCAAGAGTGACAATAAGATCCTCAACAGAAATATTCTGCCCCATGTGTTTCAGAGATGTGGCGAAATTTGTTCAAGATGGAGGTAGTTTTACAATCATGCCTCCAGCCGCAAACTTGTGAGGCAACTTACTACCAAGTTGCAAGAGCTCATTAACAATGAGTTGTATTTCATGGGTCTGCTCGACTACATATTGGTTGTTAACTATCTGGTAGTTATGATACTTTTCTGTGACATAACTCACATCCAACATCACATGCACTGAACTCGAGCGTCACTCGGAGCTCTTTCGCCTTCTTCATGTGCATATACGCATGTCAGACAACACGCTCGCTCAGAATTCAACCCATTGCTATAGTGTTGGCTGTGTCAAACTCTTGTTCTATTTTTCAACAATAAGAGGTCCATCTGCCATTGGCATCACATTCCACTTTCTATTCATAGTAGTGAGCCATAGATCAAGCTTTGTAAATCATCTCCTAAAGTTTGCAATGCTAAACTTCTCAGGTTTCATCGCATCAACAAAGCTATTACCCATCATAAAGTTCCTATCAGGTTTTTTGATTGTTAGAATATTACACATTTTATGATGAAATTAATCCCTCAAACAACCATAAATAGCACAACACACATATAATAGGTAAATCACATATTACGAAACTGGCATGTTCATACACAGATTAAACCTATCTCTTAAATGAGCAAAATAGATCTGTTAAATCCTGACTTACAGCGAATCGCTTCGGCGAAGATTGATGTTGTGTCGGGTATCGTCGTAGTTAGCAGATTGAAAGCAGGAAACAATCGCCGTGAGCGCTACTGAAAAACCTGATCATCCCTCGTCCATGCAAGTTCTTCGGTGGAGCGTGGTTTCCGAGACACTACTCTCCCACACGTCGATGACACGCTGGTGCGTGGGATGGAGAATCCTGGAGATGCACATTACCAAGGATGGAGAAGCTCAAATGCCGTACCTCACCAAATCGGTTCACTAGGTATGGTCGTGCTTGCCGAACTGAAAGGGCGGCCCCATTATACAGGGCAGTTGGCCCTCAGTTAACTGACACGCAAAAATAACGACTAGTTATATAGCTTGATGGCCAATTGGCGCCAATTTATAAAAGCTTGTAACTCTTTCCAAAATAACAACTTTGCATTATTGATATCTAGAAAATAGAAATTTTTATTAGTGTGAAGTACTATCGATTTCGCTATGCCATAATTTTATTCTGTCCCCCGCCATTCATACATGAACAAACGACATCATTGTAAGTTTCATATTACCGCTACATGCCCTGAAAAACAAAACACTATTGTGTATCCGGCAAAGTTCAGAAGTAAAAACAGAGCAGAAGAACAGAGCAGGTGAGGGGAAATTTTCTCAAGGGTTCTTTCTCTGAAAACAGAATGCTTAAGTACAGAATAGCAGCTAAACGCTAAGAAGGACACCCCGAGAACGAGAATCGCGCCATCCCATGATCCGGTAATCTCAGCAACTAATTTTACTTGCTGCTGATACAGACGCGCACGCACACACACACATGCGGGCTGAAATTTTCTGCTGCAGACCCGGCAACTCGCTTCACCTCCTGCATCCGCAGAACTCGCTCCAGCTCAGCCAAACGGGATTAATTCCAACAGACCCCCTTAATCCTGGCTTGGCTGAAGATCACGAACACCCATCAAATAGCGCATCATCCCCAGCTTTGGTCCTGATAGTGCCTTTGTCAGAGCATCCGCTCTTTGCTCATCAGTGCACACATACTCAACAATGATCTGTCCATCTTCAACACAATCTCGAATAAAGTGAAACTTCATGTCAATGTGTTTCCTACGACCATGAAACACGGGATTTTTCATTAGTGCTATGGCTGATTTGTTGTCGCTTCACTGGTTTGAGCTTTTAGCCTGTTAGCTCCCCTAGTAAGCTTCTAAGCCACAACGCCTGGCGTGCCGCCGCCGTTGCTGCCATAAACTCCGCTTCGCACGAAGACAAAGCCACTGTTCTTTGCTTCTGCGAGCTCCAAGACACGAGACTGTTGTTGATATAAAATGTCATACCTGCGGTGCTTTTTCTGTCATCTAAATCACCGGCCAAATTACTATCGGTGTATCCAGTGATTACCTCCTCTTCTCCTCCCCTCACATAGGCAAGACCAAAATGCATTGTCCCTTTCAAATATATGAGGATCTGTTTCACAGCCTTGTGATGCAGTACAGAGCGCCTTTCCATATATCTGCTAGCCACTCCGACACTCCGACAGCAAATGATAAGTCGGGTCTAGTGTGAAGTAGGTACCTCAAGCAACCAATTACTCACTGATACTCCGTTGCATCCACGGGCTATCCTTCTGGATCTTTATGCAGCAGGATCTTAGGTTCCATATGGAATTTTGTTGGATTACAATCAACCATGCCGAACTGATTCAGCACCTTCTTCGTATATGCAGTTTGCTTGAGGGTGATTTGTGCTGCTTGCGCCACCTCAATTCTAAGATAGTACGCCTAGGTCACTCATCTCAAACTCAGACATCATTTGTTGCTTGAACACCTTGATCTCCTCTACACTTTCTCCTGTCACAATAAGATCTACACCCACAATTATGCCGTCTCGGCCTTTTCCTCTGATGTACACTGCCTGCTCTTGTGCACATTTAGTAAAACCAAGCTGTTTTAAGCTTCTGTCTAGCCGAATATTTCATGCTCGAGGTGCTTGCCGAAGCCCGTACAAAGCCTTGCTCAGCTTGTACACACAATGTTCTTTTCCTGTTACAATGAAACCTTCCGACTGACACACATACACTTCCTCTTCGAGCTCTCCATTTAGAAATGCAGATTTGACATCTAAATGGTGGAGTTCCCATCCTCGGTTGCCGGCAATTGCAAAGATAACACATGTCCAGTCTAGCCACCGGTGCAAACACCTCTTCAAAATCCACGCCTTGTCGCTGCACATATCCCATTATGACAAGCATCGCCTTGTGCTTAATTACCACTCCATCTGAATTTCTCTTCAACTTGTAAACCCATTTCAAGCCTATGGGTCTCTGTCCAGCAGGTAAATCAGTAAGTCCAGGACTGATTCTTTTCTATGGACTCCATCTCCTTTTGCATTGCATCTTCCCATGTTGCTTGTCCAGCAGCATCCTGATACCAAACCAGCTCCTCCATTTCAGCCATCAGCCGCTCGTCATAGAACTCTTCATCTTGAAGTTCTATCCTTGGTGTTTGCTGCATGATTTCATTTATGCTTCTGAACCTGGTAGGTCCTTGATCAGAACTGCTGCCGCCGCTGAAGCTTGATGTTGGAGTAGTCGCAGCAGGCGTCACGGGTGTGCCTGTTGTTGGTCCCTGTCTCGACGTTACTGCCACCATCGCTGCAAGGTCGATGGAGATCGGAGGAGAGCTTGGAGATGCGCAACGTTGGAGCTGCTGTTGCTGCTTCCTGTGCCCCAACACGTGCACGCGCGCGCGTCACAGGGCCTGGTGGAGCTACCCCAACCGACACAGTGCATGCATGCGTGCTAGTCATTGGTGTCGAGGGACCCTGGTCCAAGTTTGCTGCAGGCACCGGAGGTCCTGACGCAGCTCCTGCTTCCATCGGTGCAATTCCTGCGGTTGGTCCAGGCTCACCCGTCTCTGGCTCAGGGAAGAACACCTCCTCCACAACAAAGTCTGAACTTTCACCAGCGCTTGCACATGCACTCCAATTCCACTCCACATCTTCCTCAGACATTACATCTCTACTTACATGAAGTTTGTCGCGCCGTAGATCATAGAGACGATGAGCCTTGCAGCCATCCTCGACGCTGAGATACACCATTGCTTGACTGCGGTCGTTGAGCTTTTTCTGGTGCGGTGTCGTCACCTTCGCATGGGCAGTGCACCCAAACACCCTCAAGCGAGGTGAGGGTTCCTGCCGGTCCAAGCTTCAAAGGGATGCGATCACCAAGCGCTTTCGTTGGCAGGCGATTCAACAAATGCACCGCGAGTCTCACAGCCTCCTCCAGAATCTTGCAGGAACATTCACGCTCTTGAGGAGAGATCTCACCATCGCCATCACCGTGCAGTTTCTTCGTTCAACGACACCGTTCTGCTGCGGCGTGTACGGCACCGTCAGATGCCTTTGGATGCCACTGTCTTCACACAGCCTAGTGAATTCATCAGAGAGAAACTCGCCACCCTGGTCGGTCCTCAACGTCTTCACGAGGCGTCCAATGGTGTTTTCGACCTGCTGCTTGAATTTCTTGAACGTGGCACATGCTTGATCTTTTGATTTTATCACATACAACCACATCCACCGTGTACAGTCATCAACAACAAGCATGAAGTAGCTATTACCGTTCAGGGTCGAAGGAGTGATTGCCCGTAGAGATCAGCGTGCAGCAGCTCGAGTGGCTCCTCGGCTCGGTAGCTCGCGACTACCGGGAATGGCAGTCTTGACTGCTTTGCGACCAAATACCCTTGGCACAGCTTGTTGGGGTGAGTGATTAGCGGCACTCTCGCAGCCATTTCTGTAATAACCCAAAAAAAAAAAGAAAAGAGAAAGCAGCACTGGACTGGGCCGGTCAGCCCAGCCCAGCCCACCACGGGACTGCCCTTTAAGACAGAGCGCAGGTGGAGGCAGAGGACTTGATCCCTGCCCAGCGCCGCCCTTGCTCTTTCCCCTGGCGCCGCCCGTGCTCTTTCCCCGGCGCCGCCTTGCTCGTACCAGCCGCCGCCCCTCCCTGCTGCCCAGCGCCGCCCCTTCCTGCTCCTCCTCCACATCCCCTAGCTACTCGTCGCCGATGGCCGCCGTCAAGCCAAGCACCGCGGGGGCACAGCTGCTTGGCGTGCTGCAGGAGAAGAAGTGAGGGAAGAGGAGAAGAGGAAGGAGGAGGCCGGCTGTGGAAGGAGAGAAGGGAAGAAGAAGAGGGGAAGTGGATTAAGGGGGCCGGCTTAAGGTGGAGGTGGAAGAACTAGGGTTCCACCGTGCAGCCTTCGATCCACTTTTGGGTAACGAATTGATGCTCTTCCCTATGATATTCTTATACGGATTGGTCGATTAGTGGCTAGAGTTAGTGGGTTTTGGGGGATTAAGCATGGTTTTGTGTGGTGAGTGTATATGGACAGCATCTGCAGCGAGCTTGGAGACCGCTTTGGGCTGGTTCCATCGAGATTGGGAGCCTGGTCATATAATAAAGAACGTGGACGACGTTCTTAGCTTTCCGTGGAGTCCTAGAATGCACGATTTGGCCAAGCGGTTTGGGAGATATGCCCTCTGCTGTGCTGCTGCCCGGTTTTGGAATTTGGTGAAATGAAGGGGTTGCAGGGCTTGCAGTCTTTAGCTATTGTACGGCATTAAATTATCGAAGGATGGCGCTAGTTGGTACTTGATAATGTTGGTTGCTTGTATATTGAATGAATAATGGTGATGTGTAGGGGAAATTCCTCCCGGGTCGGGGTCGGGGCCGCTGGAGCATTCCTCGACGTCCCTCGGTAACTGAGGCAAGTACATGATGCGATGTGCGTATTATTTGATTGAATGGTATGGTGTGCCATTTATACTTGCTTTTGATTTGGATGGTGATGAGTGGATGGTTGATGGTGATGTGTGGATTTGTGTTGATTAGTGGCAATTACTTGTTTTATGTTGCAAAGTTTATTTGAAAACTTGCATACGAGCCAGGGCGGTGAGAATTGTCATTAGCTAATCCGGAGAGCCATGGGCCAGGTCGGAAAGAAAGCTATATGACTAATCCGGCGTGCTCTTGAAATAAGACCTACAGAGGTAGACACCCCTCCACGGGATGGCGGGGAAGTCCCACTTTGGTGGGCAAACTCCACGGGATGGAGTACAGAGCGGGACATCGATGGGTGTACGCTTAGATACCGGTGCGCGCTAAGAGAAAGGATCATTTTGCATTGCATTGATAAAAAAAGTGGTGGATGTGTTGGATTGAGATGAATTGATATTGTTGGATTCTTATGGATATGTTTTTGCCATCATTATTATGTACTTTGCTGAGTCATCGACTCACACTTGTTTCTTTATGTTTTTAGGTGATTCCTGAAGAAACATGCATGGGGCAAGGAGTAGTCGACATCAGTGTGCAAGATCGCACTAAGCAACATTAAACACCTTAATAACCTAAATAATATAGTCTCCTAGTTTTACTTTTGGACTTAGTTCTTTAGAACTTAATGGACCAAGTTGCATATGTGAAACTTGTTCAGTTATTTAGAACTTTTGTGTATATATGTATGTCGGCTGTGGTCCATCGCTACCAAGGTAAGCGCGGTTCTTGGGCGTGAGGTCCCAAGTTCCTTGTTGAGTGGTCATGGTGGCCTACTGAATGGTTGTTAATATGTGCGCTTGGGTTATGGGATATATTGTATTCTGCTCATTGTGTTTTGTCTGTTGAGTGGATGTCCAGCTTTTAGAGCAGATGCTGCCGAAATTTAGAGTGAATGGTCGAGTTGGTAGCATTCTGGGCTCAGAGAGGAGCCGGGGGTGTTACAGTTGGTATCAGAGCGGGCTTTAGGTCCGTGGTAAAAGTTGAACTGTGACCTAATAGGCTAATGAACTAAAAAATTTGACTTGGTAATTTAAATCAAGACTGGACACACTGGTGCACAATAGGTTGGGATTGGGATATGCGTTGCATTCATGGTTTGATGTTTTATTGATTGTCTAATGATGACATGATTGGATGTGTTTATGTCCGCTATGTATTTATGATGTGGTTATTAGTTATGTTGCTGTGGTAGGGATCCAGGGTTTGGGATGCCTAGGGTCTAAATAACGTGAGGCCGTTGTAGAACATGTCCCGAGTTGAGGTTGTGGTCCAAGGGAGCCACCACCCTGGGACGATTATAGTTGAGAGAAGTGGTTGGTGCCAAAGGAAATAGAGCTAGTTATATATATTTTTCCTATTGGCTAAGTGAAGACAGAGAACCAGAATGAATGTTGATTTTTGAAGGGAAGCCTTTACCAATGGTATAAACAACTCTTATTGTCACACAGGTTGTAGTCTCTGCTGACTGCTGCTACCATAGAAGTGATGAAAGTAAGAATATGACTTTGTGGTTGGAGATTAATCTATCGAGAGACGATAGCTTAGGTATGATGGGTCAAGTAAGACGAATTATGTGGCATGGAAAGATAAAGTGAAGCCTGCAAGATGGATTGTGGCTATTTAGTTGGTGGAATAGGTGGTTATATGTGGGAGTTCTTTTACCAAGGACACCCATTAGTGGACATGTAACTGGCGAGGACTCCTCTTAACAGGTTAAGAAGAAGTTATACCTAAGGGTATTTTGGGAGATGTTGGCAGATACTATTCTAGACAAGTTTGGGAGATGTTGGCAGATACTATTCTAGACAAGTGCATGAAAGGTTGTATGCGGCGGAATATGGAACCTAAGTTTAGTAAACCCGTTCGTTCATGACAGGTATGGGGAAGGATAGCCATGTGAGGACCAAGAGGCTACTTAAGGGACTTAAGGCATGAATCCTACCGTGTCATGAGCTCAGTTTCACTCTGTGACTCAGCCCAAAGATTAATTTGTCAGATATATGGAGTCTGAAACTACACTCCACCGAGCGAAGGGACCTTGGTGGTTCAAGGGGATAATTTGGTATCACTATTAGTTAAGAAAAAAAAAAGGTACTTGAGATGAAGTGGGTGGACCCGTTTACGGTTTGTTTTTATGGAGATCAAGATAGGGCAGAGAATGACTTGTTTCAAGTGTGGTGGTAGCCACTGCGCTGCCAAATGCTCCCGGTGTTGATAATGTTGTTTCGTCGAGTGGGAGGACCAGGATCTACTTTCTCTTGATCTGTTTGGGACATCTTCCAAGCAAAAGGTAGTGGAGTACCGTATTGATTTTCTTCGTGACTTTGAATTTAACTCTTTCTATTCATATGTATTGTCTTGTTTTCTAATGAGGTCGGAAATATCAGCTGAATAACTTGTTACTCAAGTTGTTGGAATCATCGTGTTCCCTTTAAAGTGTTCTTGTTTATACAACATAGTGAAGTTGGTATTTGTTATTGAGTTTAATAAGGGAGGGTTCGTGGATGTTATTTTGTGTCAAGTGTTTTCTTATGAATTCTTGTTGCTACCAAGTTAGGGGCGTGGGTGTTTTTCTAGAAGAGGGGCCGGACAGTTATCTGGGGGTCGACCTCGAACTCTTGTTCGTGCCCATGTAACTCTTCCGTGGCCCTAATAGTATGAGTGAGTTTGCCTGACCCGTTTAGCCTACGTATCGAGTGTGTAGTATGAGTAACGGATGGCCTGATCAACCATGACGATTACCCATACTATTCACTTCGGCTACGATGGAGTAATGGGTTTGGATGTCCCTATTTGAAAGTTCTTTGTGACCTGATGATTATTAGGTCAGACATAGAAGGTACGATTGTTGAGGGCTTGTGCCTAGCATTCCTTTGTGCTATTGTTTCATCCGGATTTGTTTGGAGCTTTCCAATGCTTGATTCTGTGCCAAGTTGATTCACGTTCGTGTGAATAAGAAATGTGAATGAAATGTCTGATATGGGGGGCCGTGTCTTGACTCCAATGAATCTATATGATACAGGTGGGCATGTGATTAGTGCTTTTAGTTGTTGATATAATAGTTTTATGGATGGATTCAATGGTTTTGTTGTTCAACCATAGAATGAACGGGAATGTAAGGTGCTTTGGGGATGGATTCCCCTCTAGTTGGGAAAAGACTTGCCTGTCGAATAGATCCACTAGTGTTTGTAGTTGGGTGTATTATGTTGTGTGGCTTTATGTTGATGAAGTGGTCGAAGGATCCGAAGTTTGAACACCATTCGAGATTTGTGTCTCAGCCTTTTGGAGAGCATCAATTTTGGGTGTGACTAAAGAAGTGTGAGTTTTGAATTTTAGAAGAGGGACTCTTAACCCATGACATTAATCTGGACGGTATTTGTATGGACTCGATTAGGGCTTCCACAACGGTGGATCGGAAGAAATTGTTCAATGTGAAGGAAGTAAGCAGTTTCTTGGGTTTAGCAGGATGCTACCGCTACCGATGATTTGCGAAAGATTCTATGATTGCTAAGCCTGTCTTGAATAACCTGAAAAGATGTGAAGTTTGAATGGGCAGATGCATATGTGCGTAGTTTCTATATATTAAAAGAGACATTTGTGGCTACTCCTGTTCTTACCCCTTTCGGAGCAAGGATAACAATTTACGGTTTGTTCGGATGAATTTCAGAGTAGGGCCTGGTTGTGTACTTATGAAAAATGGAAAGTGACTGCGTACGTGACACGCTAATTGATGAAATACGAGCAGGATTAACCTGTCCATTACTTAGAGTTGGTTGTTATTATCTTTGCTATAAAGATTTGGTGGCATTATCTGTACGTTGAGACTTGATATATTTAATGATCATAAAGGCGTTAAGTACATTTTTAATCCGAAGGATTCTTATTCGAAACAAAGAAGGTGGTTGGAGTCTATTAGCGACTATGATCGTACAATTCAATATCATCCAGGTAAGGCGAACGTCGTAGCGGATGCTCTAAGTCACCAGGCGACACCATCTACCCTGAATTTTCTCGTTACTGATCTTGAGCGGTTGGGTGTTTCCTTCGGCTATGCGGGACTGCGCAAGATGAAACCCAATTAATCCTTGAGTTAGCCATTCTAGATCGGGTAAAGGAAGCGCAACGACATGATCGATTGCTCCAGGAAGTAAGGAGAAGTCTAGATAAAGGAAAAGTGGGTGATTTTAGTCTTGATGAGAATGGAGCCTTGCGATTTAAGGGGCGTCTTTGTGTGCCACAAAAGGTTGAAATCAAGAATGAGATTCTGAGAGAAGCCCATCGTACTCCCTACACTGTACATCCCGGTGAGAATAAGATGTATCGAGATTTAAAGAAGTGTTTCTGGCGGAAACGAATGAAGGTAGATATCGCACAATATGTGGCATCTTGTGGGATCTGTCAGCAAGTGAAGGTTGAGCATAAGCGTCCTGCAGGGCTGTTGCAACCGTTATACGTTCCTATGTGGCCTTGGGATGATATAATTATGGACTTCGTGGTTGGTTTTCCTCGCACTCCACGAGGCAACGATGCTATTTAGGTTGTAGTTGACTGATTCAGCAAATCTGCACACTTTATTCCTATTCGTTCCACCAACACAGCTAGCGATTTGGCTCCTATTTATGTTCGAGAAATTGTGAGGTTGCATGGTGTGCCCATGACCATTATCTCCGATAGAGACGCTAAGTTTGTGTCCAAATTTTGAGAGAATATGCAGAGCGCTTTGGGTACACAGCTTCGCCTAAGCACGACATTCCACCCGTAAACCGATGGCCAGTCAGAGCGCACCATTCAAACGTTTGAGGACATGCTTAGGCCCTATGTATTGTCTTGGAAAGGTAGTTGGGAAGATCATTTGGTACTTACTGAGTTTGCTTATAATAACAGTTATCATGCTAGCATTCAAGCAGCCCTGTTCGAAGTTCTGTATGGGCGGAAGTGTAGATCTCCTCTATGTTGGGATGCAGTGGGAGAAAAGGCAGTGTTGGGACCGGATTGGGTCCAACAAACAGTTGATAGGGTGGCAACGATTCGGCAGAATTTGCTAACGGCTCAAAGCAGACAGAAAAATTACGCGGACATTAGGAGGAGAGATCTCGAGTTTGAGGTGGGTAATCATGTGTTGTTGAGAGTTTTCCTACTAAGGACATCGTTCCCTTTGGTACTAAGGGGAAGTAAAGCCCGAGGCATGAGGGGTCGTTTTTAATTGTGGCACGTATTGGTAAACTGGCTTATCGCTAGGATCTCCTAGAAGCTATGAGTGGGGTACACAATGTGTGCCATATCTCTATATTGAAGAAGTATTTGAAAGACCCGGAATATCATGTACTCGTAGAGCCATTGATCGTTGAGCAAGATCTCTTATTTGAGTCTCGACCTGCTTAGATTCTCGAGGAGTCGAAGCGAGTATTGAGACATAAGGAATTGAGAGGTGTCATAGAGCTTTGGACACATTAGACAGAACGTGGTAACTCGAGTTGAGTATGTGCGAGAAGTATCCCAAGTTGTTCCTTTCAAGTAAGAGTGGGTATCTGATTCTTTGTGGTGTCTTTGTTTTCTTGTTCTCAGCTGTTGAGCCTAGAATTCGCGGACGAATTCCTTTGAGGGGGAAGAATGTAATAACCCAAAAAAAAAAGAGAAAGCAAAGACTTGATCGGGCTTGTCCACCCAACCTAGCCCACCACGGATCGCCTTTTAAGACAGAGCGCAGAAAGTGAGGCAGAGGACTTGATCCTCGCCCAGCCGCTTCTTGTTTTTTTCCTGGCGCCGCCTTGTCTTTTTCCCCCGCCGCCTTGCTCAGACCAAATTACCGCCTCCTCTGCCGCTTGCCACCGCTTTTTCTCGCTCCTCCTCCACATCCCCTAGCTACTGTCGCCGATGGTCAGCCGCTCAAGCCAATCATGGGCACACACTGCTTACGGCGTCTGCAGGAGAAGAAGCTGAGGAAGAGGAGAAGAGGAAGGAGGAGGCCTACTGCAAGGAAGGAGAAGGGAAGAAGAAGAGTGAAGTGGATTAAGGGGCGGCTTAAGGTGGAGGTGGAAGAACTAGGGTTCCACTGCAGCCTTCGATCCACTTTGGGTAACTAATTGATGCTCTTCCCTATGATATTCTTATACGGATTGGTCGATTAGTGGCTAGAGTTAGTGGGTTTTGGGGATTAAGCATGGTTTTGTGTGGTGAGTGTATATGGACAGCATCTGCAGCGAGCTTGGAGACCGCTTTGGGCTGGTTCCATCGAGATTGGGAGCTCGGTCATATAATAAAGAACGTGGACGACGTTTTAGCTTTCCGTGGAGTCCTAGAATGCACGACGGCCAAGCGGTTTGGGAGATATGCCTCTCTTTGTGTGCTGCCTTGTTTTGGAATTTGGTGAAATGAAGGGGTTGCGGGGCTTGCGTCTTTAGCTATTGTACGGCATTAAATTATCGGCGATGGCGCTTAGTTGGTACTTGATAATGTTGGTTGCTTGTATATTGAATGAATAATGGTGATGTGTAGGGGAAATTCCTCCTGGGTCGGGGTCGGGGCCGCTGGAGCATTCCTCGACGTCCCTCGGTAACTAAGGCAAGTACATGATGCGATGATGCGATGTGCGTATTATTTGATTGAATGGTATGGTGTGCCATTTATACTTGCTTTTGATTTGGATGAAACCGTGGTGATGAGTGGATGGTTGATGGTAATGTGTGGATTTGTGTTGATTAGTGGTAATTACTTGTTTTATGTTGCAAAGTTTATTTGAAAACTTGCATACGAGCCAGGGCGGTGAGAATTGTCGTTAGCTAATCCGGAGGGCCATGGGCCAGGTCGGAAAGAAAGCTATATGACTAATCTGGCGTGCTCTTGAAATAAAACCTACAGAGGTAGGCACCCCTCCACGGGATGGTGGGGAAGTCCCACTTTGGTGGGCAAACTCCACGGGATAGAGTATAGAGCGGGACATCGACGGGTGTACGCTTAGATACCGGTGCGCGCTAAGAGAAAGGATCATTTTGCATTACATTGATAAAAAAAATGGTGGATGTGCTGGATTGAGATGAATTGATATTGTTGGATTCTTATGGATATGTTTTTGTCATCGTTATTATGTACTTTGCTGAGTCATCGACTCACACTTGTTTCTTTATGTTTTTAGGTGATTCCTGAAGAAACATGCATGGGGCAAGGGAGTAGCTGACACTGTGTGCACACTGCACGGCAACATTAAACACCTTAATAACCTAAATAATATAGTCTCCTAGTTTTACTTTTGGATTTAGTTCTTTAGAACTTAATGGACCAAGTTGCATATGTGAAACTTGTTCAGGTATTTAGAACTTTTGTGTATATATGTATGTCGGCTGTGGTCCATCGCTACCAAGGTAAGCGCGGTTCTTAGGCGTGAGGTTCCAAGTTCCTTGTTGAGTGGTCATGGTGGCCTACTGAATAGTTGTTAATATGTGTGCTTGGGTTATGGGATATATTGTATTCTGCTCATTGTGTTTTGTCTGCTGAGTGGATGTCCAGCTCTTAGAAGAGATGCTGTCGAAATTTAGAGTGAAAGGTCGAGTTGGTAGCATTCTGGGCTCAGAGAGGAGCCGGGGTGTTACAATTTCTTTCTGAGCGAGCATCTTCAGCGCATGGAAGTTAACGTGGCCGAACCTAGCGTGCCACAGCCATGCTGGGTCATCCAAGCTTGCCAAGGGACACGCCAGGCTGGATATCTACAAGTCAATCTTGTACAAACGATTCGCTGTGTGTCTCACCTTCATCAGCAGCTGCACAGGATCCCTGTCGAACACCTGCAAATATTCTCCTTCCATTACCACGCTGTGTCCGACTTCAGTCAATTGCCCAAGGCTGATTATGTTGCTGCAAAGTCTTGGGATGTAGTAAGTTTCTTGGAGCAACCACTGGCCTCCGTTCTTGCAGGCAAATAGGTCAGAGCCTTTTCCCATGATCCCCATAGCTGAGCTGTCTCCGAAGCGCACAACTCCGATACACCATCATCCAGCTCACGGAATTTTGTCTTGTCTCCTGCCATGTGATTGCTCGCTCCATTGTCTAGGTACCACACGCCATTGCCGATCGCCCCCTCTGCACCTTCGCGTAACTCCGGCACCATCTTCACTTCATTTAGCATCATTTCATCCTGCCTGTCCAGCCGCACCGGCACTAGTTCATGTGACACGGCGAGCATTAGGGCCGGCTCGGTGTCGTCTGCGCGTGTGAGTTGCATTTCCTCTTCCTTCTTCTTGGCCTTGCACTCTAACTCATAATGGCCCATCTTCTCGCAATTGAAACACTTGATGTGGCTTTTGTCGTGTCTACTGCCGCTGCCGCGTCCACCCCTGCCACGCCCTCTGCCACGCCCACAACTTCCCCGACCGCGGTTGCTGCTGTCCGCAGAGGTATTGCTCTTGCCTTTGTTGCCGGATGACGAGTCACCGCCATGGTGCTTTTGCCGCGCCTACCACTCAGCCTGAGTAAGCAAGACCTGGCCATCGCCATCGCCGCCGAGAGCGCGCAGGCGCAGGCTCTCCTCAAAAGACTTCAGGCGTCCCACTGCTTCCTCGAACGCCATGGTTGAGGTCACAGAACTGCTCGATGCAGGCAACGACCGGATAAAACCGGTCCGGCACGGTATTGAGCAATTTTTTGACTAGTGCTGTGTAAGCGAGTGTCACCCCCAAGCTGGTATATCTCGCCGACATACCACTCATTTTGCCAGCGTACTCATCCAGCGTCTCCCTGTCCTTCATCAGTAGCACATCGAACTTGGCCTTCAGAGTTGCGAGCCACGCTGTCTTGATGCGATCAGCCCCGATGAACCTCGTTTTGAGGCTGTCCCAGAGCTCCTTCGCTGTCCTCTTCATCGCAACCTGCAACAAGATATCTTCCGGAAGAGTTTGGAGAAGATGTACCCTCGCCGTCTTGTCTTTCCGTGGATCCACGGCCGCCGCCGCCACGATTTCCCAGAGACCCTAGGCGTCTAACAGCGCCTCCACCATGATAGCCCATGTCGTGTAGTTCGCCGCCGACAGCTGCGGGTAGTGGAACGGCAGACCGCCGCCATCTCTTGCCGCCGCCGCATGTGGAACCATCGCCATGGGTTCGTATCGAAGGATCTTTGGCATGCACAGCCGGGCTGATACCAGATGTAAGTTTCAGGTTACTGCTGCATGCCCTGAAAAACAAAACACTATTCTGTATCCGGCAAAGTTCAGAAGTAAAAACAAAAACAGGGCAGAAGAACAAAGCAGGTGAGGGGAAATTTTCTCACGGGTTCTTTCTCTGAAAACAGAATGCTTAAGTACAGAATAGCAACTAAATGCTAAAAAGGAAACCCCGAGAACGAGAATCGCGCCATCCCACGATCCGGTAATCTCGGCAACAAATTTTACTTGCTGCTGAAGATACAGACGCGCACACACGCGTGCTGGAATTTTCTGCTGCAGACCGGGCAACCCGCTTCACCTCCTGCATCCGCAAAACTCGCTCCAGCTCAGCCAAACGGGATTAATTCCAACAATCATACCAGAGGGAGCTCTGTCCCATCGAACTTCTCCTGGAGTATCTCATCCAGGCGTCTCGCCATCTCAGGCGTCATGTGGTTCACCCAGTCTCCCGCGGCCCCCCTTTCTGAAGTAGGAGTCATGCGAGAACTTGACAAAAACTCCCTGAGAGCCCTTCTTGTTGGCTTCTAGATTCTTCAAATGGTCCAGGCTGCACAGATGCACGATTTCCGCGACGACGCCGGCTTCCTCTTCAGAGCTGGAGAATGGCTGCCCGAGGAACCGTGCCAGCTTCCCGCACATTGTTAGCTGGATCGATCCTGAAGCATCTGCTCGTAATTGAGGAAAATCACCCTGTTTGGCTCTGCGTTGCTGAGCCTCCAGTAGCCGAGGATGTGATCCCAGACAGGTCCAGCGTAGCACGTGCCCTCGCGTACAGACTCCAACACCTCAGAGAGGGTTAGATCAGGCTGAACACGCTTCCGGAAATGCCACATGGAGACCACCTTATCCTTCTGATCCCTGCAATGCAAATCAGTAACGGTGGATCACACAAAAGAAAAGGTCCAAATTGCCTCCAGAACCATCGGGGAGTCTCAAACGACTCAAACCTAAAACTATATATCTCAAGAATGGAAATCAATCCTTCTAACTTTGCATGAGATGAATCGAACGGTGTGCTGCCTTTAGGCGGCTTTCAGCCCTTGGATCCAAAACTGTAAACTACAACAAATACAGGTGTTATATGCTTTTCCAGCTGTCAGTTCTATTGTCTCCGTCCCTCCTTTTGCATGAAAGAAGCGTTTCCCAAACAATCCTGTAAAACCATCTAAAATATTCCTTGGGCAACCACTCATAAGAAAAGCTGCCATTTTATGGATCGGTAGCAAATTTTATTTTTAAATTTTAGCCATACATCTTTTAAAAATTTGGATTTAATCTATGTTTACATTACCTTTAAAAAGAGGCTAGTGGCTAATGGTGGTGGTCTGTCATCTATCTATTTAGATCATCCAATTCCATCAATCAATGGTCCAGCTTTCCCAATAATGTTTATATATATATATATTCCCTATTTTACGAATTGGTTTGGCTTGTTTTCTATTTTAGTGTGTTTGTATTTCAAGAAGGTTTCAATCATATGTATGACATATTTAATTAATCACATTATCAAGTAAGCATCATACATAAACATATATAAACGAATAAAAATAGACATAGATACAGAGGCGCGTGACATAGTCGAGCATGAAATTGGAGTGAACGGCATGGCCAGACACATCTACCATAACATGATAATTCTTCGTATGATATGCATTTTATTCATAGATTAGCACAAACACTTGGCTAGTATTATAATATTAAAAAAATCCAATGGTAAGTAGTGGGGGTGGTCGTCATCCATCTCGACAATTAATCTCTTTTCTTTGTAATTTTTAGGATTACTGTAGGGATCTGGCAGTTCGATCCCACAGATATAATAACACCCCAAAACACCTCAAGAATGAGACCTACATTTTATTTGAGGATTACTGCAGGATTCGACAATTTAATATCACGGCTATAACACACTCCAAAAAATGAGACCTGGATTTTTATTGTCCCATGGGGATTTAAACCTGAGCAGTGGACTTCACAATCACAACAAAGCACCTTACCACCTGATAAGGACAGTTCTCTTTTCGTGAGTTGTATTTATTAAATAAATTAAATTAGAGGATGCAAGATAAACTCAAATTATGAAAAACATGTGCATAGATTCGTGTCGGCGACCGGGAGGCGAGCCTCCGCGGGCTCATGAGCAAGAGGAAGGTCGGAGCGAGGCCCGAGGGCGGCCTTGTCACCTGGACCAAGGCCCGGCCGCTGGCCGAGCGCCGCCGAGGGAAAGGATGAGAGGCCCCGACGTGGTTGGACGCGCTGGGCCCTGGGTATGACACGGATGTTTTTATCCTGGTTCGAGCCTCCACTACCGGATAACAGCCCTACGTCCAGTTTTCGTTTAATGCCAAGTTTAAACGAGTACAAGGGGATGAGGTCGGGCTTCGGAAAGCCTGGGCTTGAGTACAATAAGTGCTCAAGGCACTATGTGTGTGTTCCTACCGTATTTGGAGGCGAAGAACTACCGCCTGGAACTAGAGCTCTTACGTGAGTGCAAGTGCTCCTGTTCTATGGTGGTTGAGTGCTTCTCTGTCTAAGTCTATCTTCTATTGCCCTTCTCCTGATGCATGCTCTGGTTGTGGCCTGTACGCCCCCTTTATAGGCGGCGCCCGGCTACTGTAACTTGCCCTTGGTCCGTCGAATTACCCTTCGGTCAATAGTCATCTCCTTCTGCTTTGCCGTGCCGGGGCGTACAAGATCCACTGGATAATCGAGCGTATCTCCTCATCCTATCCAGATTGCCGTGCCGGACCGCTACCCGGCAACACGTGTCTTTCTATGCGACGGTAGTCGATTGTTGACGAGACCTTGCCAACTTGTCGCTGGCTTTTGTCAGCGCCTCGATCGCTGGTCGATTTAACTCTTGGTGACCTTCGACCCGCAACTGGTCTTGTGGCGCAAGCAATGACCGCCTTGGGCCCCGAGCCTGGGCTTTAGAAGCCCGGAGGGCGAGCGGCCTCGAAGCTGAGGCGGGAAGCTTCGCGAGCTTGTTGCTTCGGCGTGAGCTACCAAGCTCATGCGCGCATTTCCCGTGGGGCCGAGGTAAGTTAGTGGGTCAGATTCCACGGGCCATGTACTTTCCCAACAATTAGCCACGAGCCTCGAAGGACAAAACGTGCCGCCAAGGTTTATTTGGTAACTGCCTTCGGGCCAAATGATTGTGGTGCTCGCGATTTTCTGGCCTCGGCAGGAATTTCAACCGAAACGCAGTTATGCACGCCGCTGTTTTTTCCTTGGTTTTCGCGCCCTCAGGCGGACAGACAACGGTTCGCCTTCCCTGCGCTAACTCATAAGTGGCGTTTTGCCCAATCCTTGCGTTGCTTCCTTCATGCTTTCTTGTGCTATTGCCTTCTTACCTTTCCCATCCTTTCAATCTCACGTTGTCTTCGCCTCCTGACCTTCTTCTGCCAATGGCGACCTTCACGCGGAGTCTCCTTTCTGAGGACGTCCTAAAGGGGTTGGCCTTCGTCGGCTTCATCGAGGTCGGCGGCCGGAGTAGCCACGAGGAGACAGCCTCGCGCTCGAGAGCAAAGAGTTTGTCTGCTTGCTTTTAATTCCACGGCTCCGGTTTCGAGTCCAACTTCGCCGCCGCCGTCGTTTAATGCGGATCGAAGTTGGTGAATCTCAATTCTAACTCGATCCTGTTTCTGACGATCTTCGCGCATCTCTGCAAGGCGTTCGTCGGGGTGGAGCCGATGGTCAGCCCTTTCCCTCAACTTCTACGAACTGACCACGACCGGCGGGAGCGACGCAGCCACTTCAAGCTGCGTCGCGACATGAAGCCCACGTACCCGGCGTTCAAGGCTAAGGAGAACGTCGGGGGTGGGCGTCGCGGTGGTACTACGCCAAGGTGCTCAGCGACTGTGGGCTATGGTTCGCGAACGCGAACCCCGGAAAGGTGACGCTGCCCTGCCCTTCGCTGGAGCCGGCGGAGGTAGCCTCGGCGGCCAAGATCTGGGAGTTGGCCGACCGGGGACTAAACGGCTATGACATCGTAGCCGACTTCATCAGGCACCGGGTGAGCCTGCTACGTAAGCGGGTTCACCCTTTCTTCTGAATCCGCAGTGGGACGATCTCACCCGCGAAAGCACCTCCCGTAAGTTCCTTTTCTCGGCCTTATAGTCCCTCGCCCGAGCTTCCTTTGGGCGTGTTTTTTGATGCTCCCGCTCTTTTCTTCGCAGCTTTGCCCCAGGAGGACATGGTCCGGGCAGTGGGGCTCTTACTGCTCACGAACCATAACGAGCCATCGGGCTTGGGCATCTGTAACGTCCTCGACGAGGTATGTGTCTCCGCCAGTCAAGCACCCCTGGAGGCGGTCCTCTACGGGTGCGAGCTGATGCTCCCTGGTCTGTTTGCAGGGGAAAGTGGGCGAGGAGGCCGAGCCCGCCACCCTCGCGCTGGTGGCATCCGGGGGTTGCGAGTTCGGCTGTCGGCGGTAGTGCGGGGCCGGTCCCGATGCGGCAAGAGTAGGCTGCGAGCACGTGACCGCCTCTGAAGGAGCAGACCGGGCTCTCTCGTCGGGACAAAGTCATCAACGCGGGGCGGTTGGCGGCCCGAGCTCCTGCCTCCGTTCTCGACCCAGCCCGGGCTAGAGGTTCCCGGGATCGGGACTCACCGGCGCGGGATACCACGGCCAAGAGGCGCTTGTTGGTGTTGGATGATGATGACTCGGCCGACGGGTTGGCGGGGACAGACCTCGAGATCGCCGGTAGGCCACCGTGCTTCTTGGCTTTCCCATCCTTTCTCCACTCATCACGATTCTTTGGGTTGATCAGGCATGCTTGATTTGCCTTTTATTTTCAATCGCCAGGGCCGGGGAAGTCATCCCGGTGCTACCGGAGGAAGTGGCCCGGGAGAACGAGTTCCTTCCAAAGCACGGAGGGCTTTGGCTCAGGTCAGACATTTTCGCCGGTAGTACGCAACGACGCAGCGCCGCCGGCCGGATCATGGAGGTGGAGACGAACGACGGGACGTCGATCTTGGCGCCACTCCGCATCGAGGGGCGGACCTCGTCCGGGTGGCGCCCAATCGACTTCACCGGTCTGTCGGATCTCTTCACGGGGTGTGATTTGCCCGTCCCGCCGTTGAACATGAGCGATAGCTCCTGTTCGACTGGAACTGGCCGGTCCGGGTCATCACGGCCGCCAGCATCATCACGGTACGCTTGTGGAGCGTGGGTGGATCGTGGCGACGCTGGCGTGGGTCGAGCACAAGCTCTCGCTCGCTCCCATGAATCACGAAAAGTTCATGAAGGCTTGGAAACGGTTCATATCTGAGTTGCTTCCTGATGCCATTACTCCTGGAACTGATTCGACTCCCCGGGCTTGGCTATAAAAGGAGGCCGATGTGGCGGCAACTTTTTATTCCAAACTTCTTCCTTTAATCCCTCCTTCTCCGCCTGCTCCCATGAATCACGAAGAGTTCATGAAGGCTCTTTGGGTGGAGTACGATCTCGCTCTCGCTGAGGTTGCCGAGGAAGAAGCTCGTGCCCACGACGTCGCCACCATCGCGGTCCTGATCGAGGTTGTGCCGGCTCTCGCCGAGGTGGCCGATGTGATCGTCGAGGCACTAGTCCGCGCTAGGCGACATTTCCTGTAATCAGCTTGTAGGCCATCTTGAAGTTTAATAAAGTTGTTTGTTTTGCCTCCTTCTTTTGTCGTCTTTCCTGCATGCAAACGAACACAAGTAGTCGTATAGGCAAGAAGGATTCGGGGGTCGGGATGTATGTTCCTATCGATCCTAGCTCCCGAGCCATGGCCGAGCTTCTGAAGAGAAGCTCGGGCGTGGCTTAGAGAAGATCGAAAGTTGTCGCTCGGATAATCGTCTTTGAAAAATCGACTTAGCCCTCGAGCCACGCACCCGGCCTTCGGGATCGGCGTAAGGTCGGTTGTGGTTTAGAGATCAATTTTTGAAAAATCGACCCTAGCCCCCGAGCCACGACCGAGCTCTTCTGGACTAGCAGAAGGTCGGTTGTGGTTTAGAAAGATCAATTTTTGAAAAATCGACCCTAACCCCCGAGCCACGGCCGAGCTTCTGGACTGGCAGAAGGTCGGTTGTGGTTTAGAGAGATCAATTTTTGAAAAATCGACCCTAGCCCCCGAGCCACGGCCGAGCTTCTGGACTGGCAGAAGGTCGGTTGTGATTTAGAGAGACCGCGTCCTTAGAACGGAGCTCGTGGCCCTTGCTTCGTCTCTTTGTAAGAGGCAGAGTGTTGGGCTCTGGAGTTATTCCGGGCTGTAACAATTTTATGTGGGCTTATGATATAGGGCCGGAAAGCATTTGCCCGCGTGGGATCTTACGTGGTGCGATGAATATCGGCTTACCCGTGTGCAAGGGAATCTCAGGGGTGTAGCTTCTGCATAACCTCTATTCTGCCGATGTGTGCTAAGACAGCCCGAGTCTTCTCCTAAGCCCGATCGTAGGTTTAGGTTTCCGGGGGTTGTTTGAGGGCTTACTAGGGAGGGGAAAAAATGGAAGAGAGAAAAAGGGGTGGGAGAGGAGACTTACGACCTTGGTTCAAGCGTAGAACCACCGGAGTTGAGCAATATTCCAGGAGCTGTTGAGGACTCTACCATCCGCATAGCTGGGCCCACAATTTCCAAGGCGTGTGGTCGATATGACCGTGTCGGACCTCCCACCTTGGGGTGAGCTTATTAGCGTTAGCTAGGTTCTCAACTCGTCTTAGAATCAGTCACCAACTCAGAAGGTCCGGTCTCAGACTTTTTGCCGCATGTCGTCAGAGGGATTGTTTGGTATCTTGCCGCCGCAATAGTGCTTGCTCGCGGGACTCCTGATAGGTCGAGATCCAATAGTCGCCTCGCCGTTGTCGATTTGGCCTGCAAAATCAACTCGGACTGAACTAAGTCTTAGCTCGGCGGGTAGGACCGTTTCCGAGCCGTATACGAGCCTGAATGGGGTCTCTCCAGTAGCTCAATTGGAGGTTGTCTAGGTTGCCCAAAGCACCGAGGGTAGCTCCTCAACCCAGTTTTGACGCTGTTCGGCCAGAGCGTCATATACTCGGCGCTTAATGCCCTGCATGATTTTTCCATTTGCATCGCTCAACAAGCACCGCTGCTCTCAGTGGGTGAGCCACCGAGGCTAGGGCGACCTTCATGCTAAGCTCTTCGCAGAGTCCCGAATAGCTCGCCAGAACTGTGGTCCCATTGTCACGATCGCTTGCTCTCGACGCCGAACCTAGCTACAATGTTGTTCCTATGAACTTCTTGACCGCTTGGGCTGATATGTTTGACATCGATTCGCCTCGATCCACTTAGTGAAAGTGTCGATGGCGGCATTTAACAAAGTCGCGTGCACCCTTTAGGCTCGGGAAATGGACCAAGTATGGACCAAGTATGTCTATTTCCCATGTCGAGAATGGCCAGGTCAGCAGGATAGTCTGCAGCTCGTATGCTGGCTGGTGGGACACTCGGGCGTGGTATTGGCAGGCTGAGCAACGTTTTACTAGTTCCCTTGCGTCGGTCAACGCAGTGGGCCAGTAGTACCCCATGCGGAAGACTTTTCCCACTAAGGTTTTGAAAGAGGCATGGGCCCCGCAGATCCCGTCGGGGATATCTTAGAGGAGAAATTTGCCTTCCTCCTGGGTCACGCACTTGCAAAGTACGCCGTTAGAACCCTTCACGACAACAAGCCCCGAGTAACCCAGAAGGTCGGGCTTGTCTTTGGAGCCGGATTTCTCACCGGTGTCCGTGGCGGTCCCATGTGCCAAGAACCGGACGAATGGCGCTATCCAGTGTCGCGCCGCTTTAGGAACAAAACGGTACGGCCGTTTGGGCCGAGACAACCGCTTTCTAGGGGCCTTTCTCCGGCGGAATAGAGGGCTTTAGTAGGTGCTGCACGAGCACCCCCGCCGGGGCGGTTTCTTGTGAGGAGCCGAGCTTTGTGAGCTTATCGGCCAGGCTATTAGCCAATCTGGGAATATAACACACTTCGAAGTTCGTGAAGTGTTTCTCCAGCTTTCTCACTTCTGCCAAGTATCGTGCCATTGAGTCATCGTAACACTGAAACTCCTTGTTTACCTGGCAGACGACCAACTGCGAATCCCCTTTCACTGTTAGGCGTTTTATGCCGAGCGCAGCATGCTCAGAGGTCAAGCTAGAGGCCTTCAGACTCGCAAAGATTGTTCGCTGCGTGAAAATAAAGTCAGATGATATGCTGAATTTGTTCTCCTTGGGGGATGATGAGAACAAAGCCGTAACCTGATCGCTCGAATTGGCGCGACCAATCAAAGAACATGGTCCAGTGTGCTTCTTGGCTTGCGAGCTCGGACGAGCCTCCAGAAGGGTCGGCTGGCCCGGTCCACTCAGCCAAGAAGTCGGACACGACATGAGACTTGATCGCTGTTCGTGGTACGAACTTGATATCGAATTCACCAAGCTCGACTGTCCACTTTGTGATCCGCCCGTTCGCGTCGGGGTTTCTAATGATGTCCCTTAGCAGGAAACTTGTTGGGACCGTGACTGGATGGGCTTGGAAATAGTGACGCAACTTTCGTGAGGCCATAAGCTAGGTGTACAAGAGTTTCTGAATCTTGGGGTATCGCTCCTTAGGTCCATGCAATACCTCGCTTATGTAGTAGACGGGTTGTTATTTGCCCTCGCTCGATCGCTAGTACAAAGACTTACAACTGTGGCGCGCACGCCAAGTAGAGAGTAGAGCTTCCCTAGCTTTGCCGTGGCTAGATGGGGCGTGACAGATAGCGCTTAGCTCACCGAAGCTTACCTTAGTTTCCTCTGTCCATTCGAAACCATCGTGCTTGAGCAGGATCTTACAGAAAGGTGCATTGCGCTCGCCGAGACGAGATATGAATCTGCTGAGAGCCGCCGTCCGCCCGGTAAGGGCTTGTACCTCCTTGGTGCAGGTTGGCGACCTCATATTCTCGATGGCTTCGATTTTTTCAGGGTTAGCCCCTATGCTCACCTTTCCTATCACGTAACCAAGCAACATCCCAGACCGGACACCGAAAACACAATTTTCAGGATTCAATTTGAATTGATGTTTCCTGAGGTTAGCAAATGTTTCCTGAAGGTTGGTCACATGGTCCCGTGGGACCTTACTTTTTACAACGATGTCATCTACGTAAACCTTTACGCTATGCCTATCCGATCGTGGATCGTTTTATACATCAATCGCCGAACGTGGCTCCGCGTTCTTCGAGCCGAATGACATGGTCGCGGTAGCGTATGTACCGAAAGGTGTCACGAAGGTTGTCTTCTTCGACTTCCTTGCCGCCGCGATCCGATGATAGCCCGAGTAGGCATCTAGGAAGCTCATGAGCGCGAAGTCCGCTGCTGGGCCGACTCACCGCTTGGTCTATGCACGGCAGGGGGAAATTATCTTTGGGGCAGGCAACGTTGAGGTCGCAATGATCGACGCACATTCGTCATTTCCCGCCCTTCTTCTTGACGATGACTGGGTTGGCGAGCCAGTCGGAGTGCTCGACCTCTCAGATGAAGCCGGCTTGAAGGAGCTTGCCGAGTTGCTCCTGAATGATGTCAGCTTTCCACTTAGGAAAGCGTCGTAAGGCCTGTCTGACAGGCATTTTATCACGCTGAACGGCTAGCCTGTGCTTGATTACCTCCCTTGTGACTCCGGGGAATGGTTCCCACGTGAACACGTCTGCGTTAGCTCGGAGGAAGGCGACGAGCTCGAGTTCCTATTTAGACTCGAGGTTGGTCCCTACGTGGACGACCTTGGTCGGGCCATCCTCGAGAGGGATCGCTTGGTGGGCTCTCGCCGCAGGCCACCTTAGGGTGGATCGGCGTCGATCGCCCTAGCCGGGCCGTGTTTCAGAGTCTGTCCGACCATTACCATGGCGCTCTCATCATAGGCCATTGCGGCCTTGTGGTTACCCTTGATCGTGATGACCCCGTGAGGGGCCGGCATCTTCAGGCAGTGGTACCCATGGTGGGTGGCCGCCATGAACTTGGACAACGCGGGGCGTCCAAGAATGACGTTGTATGGAAGCTCAGAGTCCACTACCTCGATGGTGACGTACTCTGTCCGGAAGTTCTGGGCGGTCCCGAACATTACGGGCAAGACGATCGCCTGACGGTTCTGAGGACGACCGGGACAATGCCATGGAAAGGAATGGCTATGTCCTTAACCTTGGACCGCGGGACTTGCATTTGCTCAAGAACCTGAGCAGTGATGATGTCCAGGGAGCTTCTGCCGTCCACCAGCACGCGATCGACTCGCGTGTTACTGATGGTAGGACAGAGCACCAGCGGCAGGCGCTGAGGCCTTGTCATTCCGGGGGACAGTCATCCTCGGCGAAGGTGATCGATTGGTGAGACCACCGCATGGGTGCGTCTCCGGGCTTACCCCTTTCGAGGTGGTAAACCTCTCAGGCAGCGGCCTTAAGCTCGCGTCACGAGCTGTAGGCGGATGCGCCCCGAAGATCACGGCGACGTGCGCGCGAACCTCCTGGAAGGCGTCGCCGTGGCCACCCTGAGGCGCCCGATCATTCGGCACCCGGCTGTCGGGGAGTTCGGTCATGGGCTCTCATTCGGCGTAGAAGTCCTCCAACCATGCCGCCCACGTCCTGCAATTACGCAGGCCGTGGCCGTACTGCCGATGGAGAAGGCATAGCGGTTGTTCGGAGGGTTAGCCACCTGGGCCGGTGGAGGCCGGGCCGAGGAGCTCGCCCCCGCGACGCCAAGACTCGCCCATTTCCGCCACCGCCGGGCGGGTTAGTCAGGAGGCGCCGCCAGTGAGCGGGCCTCTCGTTCCACTGTCGCGACGTAGTTCGGCGGCGGGCTCTTCTTCTTCTTCTTCTTCTCGGCGTCGCCGCTTCTTGGCGCTCAAGGCTAGTCCGAACGCCGCCTTCTCCTCCGCTTACGCCGATGTGGACTGGATAGAGATCAAGGTTATCGGTAAAAACGGGTATTCCGCACCCCCTCCTTGAGGGCCTCGACAATGGCCTCGTCGGAGATTGACGAAATGGTGTTATGCGCTGATCTAACTCATGGACGCTTGTCCTTCAGCCTTCACCCGCCTCTGACCACGAGCTTGAGGTCCTGGGCTTTACAGGCGCAGAGCAGCCACAGAAGTTCGTCCGAGCGCTTTTTTCACTGCTCCCACCACGATAGAACCTCTACACGGTTAAAAGCGAGTTCGGGCCATTCCCTCCAAGACGGTAGGGAAGTAGTTGACCATGACGGACTCATTACCGCCTGCGGCCAAGATGGCGGTAGTATAGACGGCAAGATATTCGTCGGGATTCTTGCTCCCGTCGAACTTCTCGATATTCCCGGGTTTGAACTTACGAGGCCAAGGGGCCTCGCGCAAAGCCCGAGAGAAGGCCGGACATCCTGGGGCGGCCCTGTTGTTTCCAACGGGTGGCCTCCCGCCTGGAAGCGGCCCGAGCAAGGAAAACACTCCGCCCGGGGTGCGCTGGGGAGTGCCATCCGTTGTAAACGTGGAGGCCTACCGACGCGACCGAACGCTCTGGCCGCACCGCCTTGAGGTGCCGCTGGTGTGCGACTGAGCCTGGAGGTGCTCGCCGAGATCCCCGACAAGCTCCTCTAGGCCGTCCGCAACTGCAGCGTCTAGGTTGGCCATGGTGAATCCTCGTGGATCCTTCTCCAGGTCACGCATGACCTGAGCAATTGCCCTAACCTGCTGTTGACTGTGCAGAACTGGGTTGGTGATTGTAGTAGTGGGCGAGGGCGCGCGTGCGGCGTGAGTGGCGGGCGTCGGGCCGGTAGGCCTACGACGACGCGTCGCTAAAGTCCGCCCGATCGACCCAAATAAGAGACTCGAGCGGTCTCACGCCGCCGGTGCTCTCGCCAGGTCGGTAGCGCGTTGGTCTTGCGGTAACTCGCCGACACCACGAAGACGTGGCGCGAGGCGGGTTCCCGTGAGGACATGTTTGTGTCGCCGACGGAGGCGGTGCCGCTTAAGACCCTCAACCACCATGGGCACACATCGTTCATTGCCGCCCGACGGGTCGGGCACCGATTCTTGCCAGCAGACCGATCTCTCTTAAGACAAGACCACGAATGTCGCGGTTCGTTCGTCATGCAGACTGCGTGGCGGTGCCTCCATTCCTCCATGAGGGTTTCGATGTGAAGTGAAGTGCCGCTCGCCGCAATGCTTTGGGCGAATAATTGCTCCCGAGGCGGGCGATGCCTCCACCTCCATCTCGTCACCGAGCTTTGGCGAGAAACCACCGCCATCTTTCAGACGACTCGCCGACGCCGCCGAGATCGCCGCAGCCATCGGTTAAGGTCTATGCCCTCGCGCCATCAGATGACAAGAAGGCCATCCTCGACTCGATCGAGGAGAAGACCGCAGCGGGCCCCACGGTGGGCGCCGCTTGTCGGCGACCGGAGACGAGTCTCCGCGGCCAACGAATAAGAGGAGGAAGGTGGGAGCGAGGCCCGAGGGCGCCCCGCCCTCGACCGAGGCCCGCGGTTGGCCGGCGCCGCCGAGGAAAGGATGAGAGGCCCTAACGCGTTGGACGCCACTGCCCGGGTGACGCGATGTTTTTATCTGGTTCGCCTCCGCTGTCGGATAATGTTTACGCCCGCCTTCGCTTAATGCCAAGTTTAAACGAGTACAAGGGGTGAGGCCGGGCTTCGGAAAGCCTGGGCTTGAGTACAATAAGTGCTCAAGGCACTGTGTGTGTTCCTACCGTACCTGGATGCGAAGAACTACCGCCTGGAAATAGAGCTCCTACGTGAGTGCAAGTGCTCCTGTTCTATGGTGGTTGAGTGCTTCTCTGTCTAAGTCTATCTCGTGTTGCCCTTCTCCTGATGCATGCCTCGTTGTGGCTCAGGCGCTTCTTTTATAGGCGGCGCCACCATCAGAATCTCGCCTTGGTCCGTCGAATTACCCTTCGGTCAATAGTCATCTCCTTCTGCTTTGCCGTGCCGGGGCGTACAAGATCCACCGGATAATCGAGCGTATCTCCTCATCCTGTCCGGATTGCCGTGCCGGACCGCTACCCTGCAACACGTATCTTTCTCTATGCGAACGGTAAGCCGATTGTTGACGAGACCTGCTGCCAACTTGTCAGTGGCTTTTGTCAGGTGCGCCTCGGTACTGTTGGTCACATTTAACTCTCGGTGACCATCGGGACCCGCAGCGTATCCTACGCGGCGCAGCGCAATCTGCCTTGGGCCCCGAGCCCTGGGCTTTGGAAGCCCGGGAGGGGCGAGTGGCTTTGAGCTTTCAAGGCGGGGAAGCTCGGGCGCGAGCTTGCCAAGCTCGGGCGTGAACTTACCGAGCTCGTGCGTACTTCCCGTGAGGCTGGAGGTAAGTTAGTAGGCCGTATCTCCATGGGCCACGTACTTTTCCTAACAATTCGTTTAGGAAATTACTTCTGTAATAAAATTATTTTCGGTTTTGATCAAACCTCCCATGCATGCAGTTGATTTTCCTACAACACAGTCTCCCGCTGCTACCTTCTTCTCGATCTCCAGCCACCACTGGTTCGGATTTAGGTTAGGGTTTAGGATAGGGTTCACCAAGCCCCCATCTTAGATGGATGCCGCGTTGGCGGTGGGGCGGCGAGGTGGCGGTGGCGCTGCCTCGGCCATGGGAACGGAGGACAGCGGTGGGTGGGTTGGCCATGGGATTAATAGGCAGAGGCGAATCTGGCGGTGGGAGCCACTAGAGACGAGGAAGGAGAGTGGGGTAGGGAGAATCACATCATTTGCGATCCAGCATGGAAGAAGAACGGAGAGAGCGCAGAGAGGAGCATGGAGGTGGAAGAAGAACATGAGCAATCTGGGCCGTCCAAAATCGCCAGCGCGTGGGCTTGAAATGCAGGCGACTGTGGGGGAGGCGCTCCCAATGATTTTGAATTTTATTAATAAATGTAGTAGATATATATTTCGTGAGCTGTGTCAAGTCCGGTCCGACATTGGAGATCCGATGAATTAAAAGGTGGAATCACGTGATTTAAAAGAGACATTGACAAATGCTGGCGACGCTACCATAGTCGGTTACCTCCAAATGTAGACGATTTTGCAGCCGGAGCTACCAGTGATTGATACCGGCAGCACCGAGAGCGGCATGTGCGTGCACATGAGCCTTGACGACGGCAGCGCGTCCAGTATGGCCTCACGGCCTACGGCGAAGAGCCTGTCGAGGAGAGGCACGCAGTCGTGCGGGTTGAGGCGACGGAGCGGGTGGTCGGTGCTTGCCGGAGGGCATACGCCGCGCGCCGTCGTGGCGAACGCGATGGCCTTGAGCCAGGTGGTGCCGGACTTGGGTAAGCTTGCGACGACAACGTCGCCGGGGCGAGGCAGCAAGGTGCGCTGCATGGAGATGATGCCCGGCACCCAGTCCTCCATCACCCAGACTCCCTGGTAGCAGCGCATCTTCATCTTGTTGCTGAAGTTTGTTGGGAGGGATGCGACGGCGGCTGCGTGCTCGCCGGGAGGGCGCATGGCGATGGTGCCGTCGTCGGCGTCCTTGAAAGCCACAGGGCCTGAGAGACTAGTCATGTTGGCATTCGCCATACCTGGCTGATATGATGTGCAAGATACTTTCTGATAAATAAATGCATTGCGTGCGATTGATTCTTGGCACGAGATGGTCCACGTCCCTCCAAGAATTGATTGATATGGTGGCACATGGGCTGCCCAATATCCGTGGGGCACTGCTTATTTATTGTGCGGTCTAGCCACATTAAATATCTTACGAAAAAGTCCTTAGAGCATCTTTAATAGGACACCTCAGCTGGCTATAAGCTAGAAATTCACCTCAGCTTTTAGTTATGTGGAGGAGAGAAGAAGATGAGAGAGATAGAGGCTGCATCTTAGCTAAGAGCCAGACTACAGCGGATTACAAGGTGGATGCACACTATTTAATGTGGGTCCAAATTAATGTTAGAGACAAAGTTATAGCTAGCACCATTGGAGAGGTTGGCTATTTACTATCTATAGATGATATGGCACTTTGTTATAGCCAACACCATTGGAGATGTTCTTATCCTGGGCTAAGTGAAAAGAACTCTTTGCATAGTGAGCCTATTTTCATGCGGTGGATGGGCTATGCTTTGTTGCCCAGAGAAATCGTTAATTCAGACAATAGGATTTAATTGCTACCCCTCTTAAAGTGGGTGGAGAACAGAACTCTTGCATAGATTCATCTCTACCATTTAAAGTTACACCATAGGCACTATTTATAGGGATTTAGTATAGAAAGAAGACAGAATGCACACGGTAGGTTAAAATTATGCCCCCCTTTAGCTGTCTAAAAGCATAGGCTCTTTTGTATGGTCCTGTTTGGCACACCTCCAGCTCCGTCAAAATTGGTGGAGTTGGTGGAGCACCCTATTTTTAACTCCAGAAATTCATGAAGCTGGAGTTATGGGTACATTGAGGATGTGTAAGTGAGTCATCTTATTTATATTTTAAATTAAAAATATAAATTTAAGTCACTTTATTTTAACCTACAAACTCCATATCTGAGGTGGCGCTGGAAGCTGGAGCTGTACCAAACGGGACCTATATTTACCGGATCGTTGTACCTAGATGATCACCCCTCGTAGGGGGAGCCCCTATGCGCGCCGAGGAGGGGGGGTTATCCTCCTCGAGCTGCCTCTAGTTTGCTCTCTGCAGCTCTAAGGCACAAGGGAAACTCCTAGGCCTGGTTCGAAGGGTAGGTGGACCAACCCTACAACAGGAGCCCCTTGCAGTTAAATTCTTGCGCCGCCATGCTCCTTGGCAGCTAGCATCAAATGTTGTATAGGTGCCCTATTGATGAGACCATGCACATCATGTATATAACCAGCACCACATCAACATACTTACCATCTAAGTTTTTATCAACAACATATTCAACATGGTCGTCATCGTGTTTTCATAGACTACTTCCTCTTCGAGCACTATATCTGCAACAAGTTGGCGACATTTTGCGGCATCCTCTAGTCCATCTACATATGCTACGATGTTTGCAGCTGCATGGTTTCCTCGACCACCACCTTGGCTAGGTTGCGCACGTAGGTGGTATGCTCAGCCTCCGAATTTAACGCTGCCATCACCACAACTTTGGCCGCCACAACTTTGGCCGCACCTTGTCTGCCTTCACCACATGAAGACGTAGTCAAGAAAGAAGCCTCTCCACCTCCTCCACGTCCTCATGCTCAACAACTCACAACGCTCCAGAGACCAGACCTAGCGCGAGATGAAGCCCACTTCATCGAGAAGCCCATTTCAGCCATCAGAGACCAGTCCAACCTCAAATAGACACCCATGCCACATATGAACTTCGTTTTTGACTTTATACCATTTCACAGAAAGCTCAGGAAATATGCTTTCCAAGGGATCTTGTCCCACATCAAAATTCCTTCGAAGTCGACTGGAATCATCGAAATAACAACACAAATAGAATCTGTCGGGTGATGCGCCATCTCTTCTGAGGTGGGGGGGGGGGGCCAAGGCCTTCTATGACCTATGGTCGGCCATCCACCCTCTTGGGCGCCACCCATGGTCATTGTAACACTCCAATTTTTATTAAGTAAATAAAACTTGGACTATTTTAAATTTTATAATTTTAAGAAAGTGAATTATTAGAATCAAGTAATAATTAAAGACTAAGGATTTTCTTTTTGCAAGAAATCCAAATGTCAAATGTAAATAATATGCAAACTCAACCTTTGAACATATTTCTAGATGTGGAGATAAAAAGAAAAAACAAGAAAATAAAAAACCTCCCCAAACCCCCGGCCCACTCCCCTCCTTATCTCTCTCGGCCCACCCCCTCTTCTCCAACGTGCCTCCCGGGCCGTCCCATAGCACCTAGCTCAATCGGCGCCCCTCCTCTTCCCCCCTCTCCCTCGCCCCTTCTTGGGCCGCCCGGCCTGTCCGATGCCACGCGAGCAACCTTGTTCGGCTGCGTCCGCCCCGCCTTCCTCCTCCCCTCTATCCCTCCCACTAACTTCTGCTCTCACCACATCCCCGTCGCAACGCCCGTGCCTGTGTACGCCCGCGCTGAGCACGCCGTGCATATACCTCCCCATGCACGTGACGGATTGTTGGTCGCGCATGTGTATGACCGTATTGACGCTACTGCGTCCTCGCTCCCCTGCCTCCCCCTTGGTGGCCATCGCACCACGCCTCGTCGCCCCGCGTCATGCCACGCGTGCCGCGCCGTCGCCTCAGCCAATCCTTCCCGAGGCGGCACGACACCATGCGACACGACACGGCACTATCTTCGTCGCCCGGTCGCTGCCTGCCATAACTCTTCACCCACTCCATTAGCTAGGCCGGCAGCTTACCCTGTAACAGCCCAAAATTTGGGATATTTTGAAAATTTTCAAATAGTTAATGTATTTTGGTCCCATAATTTTGGAAAACTTGACCTTTATTTTTCAAGTCAGGGATTTTCATATTTGAATACATTTTCAAAACATGCACGTTACTAGGAGGCTTCATAAAAATTAAAATCAAGATTTGATGTTTAAAATTTATATTTGTGAAACCCAAGTATAATGTTGTAAATACTAATTAGATCGGGTTTTTGGACTTAATAAACGATATTGAAAATCTAATTCATTTAATGAAATTGTTTTATTAAAATAATTATCGGGGAAATTATTTTTTTGGGCACTTGTATATATAAACGTCGGCATAATATTTATAAATCCATGTTCTGTTTCGGTCGACCGAATTCCGACCGCCGGTCTCTCTTTTTGAGGGCCCCATGTCACATACCCAAAATTTTAAATTTGGTATAAAATTTTTTGCAAAAGTCATAAATGTATTTCTATAACCATTTCTAACTTTTGAATAACTTTCTAAACTAAACTCTTATTTATTCTCTAAATAAAACACCCTATCTATTTTTTTCTAAAATATAAAATCCCATAAAATAATAAATATTATTTCATATTTGAATTCTACTCATTTTTCTAGATTTTTAGAGATTTATTTTATATTTTTATGAGTGTTCTAGAGCCTTCTATGAATTTTTCGAACCCCAAACAATTTTCTGGAAAACCTTTTTCCTGTAATTAAAAACCTTCCTTTTTGGGATTTCCCCAGAATGCGCCTTCCAGTTCTGGAAATACGCTTCCACTTAAAACCCCTCCACCCGTTTCACTCACTGACATAAGGACCCCACCTGTCATTCCCTTATACTAGTCCAACGGCGCCCACGGGTTGGATATTGATCCAACGGCCACCGTTGCTTCTCCTTCCTCCCATCAGTGCCACCATCTTTCAACCCACTGGCGCCATCGAAGCCCACCGGAAACCACACCGCCGCCGCCGTTTTCACCCTCCCTAGCCCCGGTTTTCCTACCACTAGATAGCCTTCGCTATCGCCGACCCACCCTGCCACCGCATCGGCCTCATCCACCTCCGACGACCGCCCAATCGCTCGCCGCCACCATCACAGCGCCGCCGTCGCCCACGGGAAAGCAACGCCGCCGCTACTACTAGCCCACCCCCGCCCCAGCTGTACGACCACTGGATCACCTTCGCCGCTGCCAACCCATTCCATCACCTCACCGCTCTTATCTCTCCCTAGCAACCCTCTAGTTCGCCGCCGACACCTTGCTCCGCCGCCGCCGCCACAAAGCTCACTATTCTTGCCCGCTAATCCACCCTGCGCCTATAAATCCCTTTCCCTGGTGCCACAACCCCTCAAGCACCCCTCCCCGCCCGCTCCTTCTCCCTCAAATCACCCCGAGCCACCTGCTTCGCCACCATCTTCTCCAAGTCCGGCCAACCTCTTCCTCTCCGTTCCAGTCTTCCTTTGACCCTGACGCCTATACATGAAATACTCCATTCCCCGCCATGAAGCTTCTTCAAACATCACCCAACCCCAATTCTCACTGGAGTCCCTCCATCGCCACTACCCCGATACACCGCCGCCATAGTCTCGCTGCCCGGCCACCTCAAATCATCCTAAGCCCCACCGTGACCACCAAACACATCTACATGACCCCAATTCCATTTTTACGCCCCCAATTACTCGCCTCCAGTCCCCTCCACCATCGCCGGCCATCTTCCCCACCGATCCCCTCTCAGCAATCTCCCTCTCTCACCGACAACCATGGCCCACACATCAGCCGCCCCCAAATCCACCCACACCCATCGCCACTGCCCAAATTTTGTCACCAAAGACGCCGGACCCACAATGTCACCCTTTCATTGTCAAGAACATGATGATCAATTGGGCCTAGCCCAACACCTATTAGCCCAGTAAGCATTAAAATTTTTTTCCAAATTCTATTGCTATTTATACTATTCAAAATTATTTAAATTATCAAATCACTTTTGTAAATTCTACAAAAATTCATGAAAATCTAAAATAAGATAAAGAATTATATGAAAATATAAAATATCATATTTATTTAATAAAATAACCCTAAATAAATCCTTTTACTCTCTGCTTTTTATATTAAAACATTTTAATCAAAGAACTTAAAAACAAAATTAGTAAAAACATTCAATATAAAAATTACTCAAAATAATGTTTGAAATCTAGAAATAATATCCTTGCATTTCTTAAACCTATAGGAAATTTAAACTTAAATTTAAAACCCTTCCTTTAAATAAATTAAATTTTCCTTAAAAATAAAATTAATATAAGATCTTACTAGTAAATTTCACATAATCCACTCAACCCATATAAACATTTTCACATAGGATTATAATGCCCAAATCAATTATTATCACTATAAGGTCAAATAGAAATACTATTATTTAAAAATTAATATTAAATATGAATTTTAACCTATTATATATATCTCTCTCCATAATTCATACTCACAATAATTGACTACCCATTAACCGAATCCTAAAATATATACTTAACTTAAAATAAACCCTAAAATATTAATCCCATACCACAACCTTAGCATTATGCTGCCCAAAATACATATTTTTACATAAAAACCCCTACCTTTTCTTTTAGAAAATATTTTCAACCTTTTAGAAAATCATACAATTCATCACCTTTTTACCCTAGGCCCTTTTATTTTATTTTGTCATTTACTTAATACTTTCCTTATTTGGATATTTATTAGAGTTTTGTCTCTTTTTACAACGTATAGACAACAAGCTACGCCCTCTGGAAAGAATGTCCAAAAGATATACTAAGTGTGATCCGATCTCCAAATAAGGTAGGTTTTCTTATCCTTGATGCATTTTGAAATACCTACATTTTTCTCTACTTATTATTTATTGCATATATTTTCTAGCTATTTATTTATACATTCCAAGTATAATTTTTATCCAAGCCCCAATACCTTAAAAGCTACCTAAAAATATTCAACCTCTGATAAAATCCTAGTATAGGCAAAAATATTAAAAATTTGATTATCTCATAAAAAGATGGAGAATTGGTCTGTACAAATAAGTTAGTTTGGATAACTTATTTGATGTGGAAAAGCTGTGGTCTGGAAGGTTGATTGAATTTATATAGAGTAATTCGGAAACAGTGTTATGTTAGTTGGGCTCGCTTGCGTGGAGTACCAAATTTCAATAACACCAAAGGAGAGAGTGTGAACTCTCTGGAATCATTACTCTATAAACTATAGAAGCAGATTCGGAAACAGAGTATTGCCGTCTTGGGTTAGAGGATCAAGAGTGTTGATTGACACTCAAGGGCACTAGATATTTGCTCTGTGGTAAGAGAATATCTAGATATCGTTTGCTTCTATAAAAACTTGGGTTTAAAATGAATAAGAATGACACATTAATCATCCATCCATATAAGGAGCTGTTATATGGGTAAAGCTGGATAGGTTCTGCAGAGCTAATAACAAATTCATCGATGGACCTTACTTCGGGTATATGAAGTTGTGTCAACTGGGTGATGCCTCTCTTATTTACCAAAATCCATGAATTTATAAAAATTATTGTCTGGATTGCAAATGAATAAGGATGGAGAAAGATGATAGAATTTGTTCTATTATTATTAATTGTTTTAAAATAATGGTAGGACTTTTAAAGGACAAAATTGCATATTCACCATAAAGCCATATTGAATTCTGTTTTCATATAATAATAGTGTTATTCTCTTAAGAAACCTGCAATTACAATTAGTACTTACCCACATTATGTGGGCAATTTACTTCTTTTACATGATCCACTTATAATCCGAATGGACATTTATGAAGAAGACAAGAATTCGAAAAGAATTGATTTTTAAGGCTTACCTTATGCTCAGGCTTACCTGTGGTGTATGGGCATTTATTTTCTTTTTATTACCAGGCTATATTTCACTTCCGCTGTAAAATATTTTGTAACATGTAATAAATCAAACATGCTGTACTATTTCTGAATGCAACTGAAAACCTAGACAGTTGGCATTCTGGACATTTTTTGGTAAATTTTTACCGGAATTTGGTCCGCCACACCCCACCAGTCATTTCCCTCTTCCCTTGTTCCCTTCATCTTTCTATCTTTCATTCATTCTCTTTTCCACTCAGTGACGCGTGGGTCCCAGCGTCAATCTCTCTCGCATGTGGCAGCCCACTTTGCCTCTCTCATGGTGCAACATCCCCATTTTCAAAAATTTAAAAATGCATAATCATTGCATGTGATTTAAGCATTACAAAAAATCATCATCAAATCAAAAATCATTTTTGAAACTGTGCATGTTACTATATGTAATTTCCTAACGTCTAATTAAAAATTTTACTTCTGAAATAATTAACTTGCTAAAACCCATTTTAATTAACAAATTCATCTTGAGTCAGAATATAGAAAAATTTAAACTTAACTTAAGTAAAATTTAGGGTCAAATTAAATTGGCTAAATTTAACAAATATCTATTTTATAATTAGGCCCTATCCCTAACCCTCTCTGTTTTCCCTCACTCCATGACAAGTGGGCCCCACTTGCTATTCTTTTTCCCTAATTGGGAAATTCCCTTTTAGCCCTACCCATTTTGGGCTTTCCCAAAATGGCCTCCCTTTTTGCCCTTCCCCTTTTCCCCTCCCCTAATCCTATTTAATCCCACCTCACTTTCTCCTCCTACTCTCACTCGCTCCCCCCTATCTGCTCTCTCTCACGCTTCTGGATCCCACTCTTGGACACCCCGAAGTCACCTCCCTTACTGGCCCTCTCTAAATCTGCCCAGGCCTCCGCCGTCGCGGTCACCGGAGCTCGCCATGCACCACCACCGAAGCTTGAGCCACCTCGACGGCGTCGCTCGTCCCCACTAGGTAATCCCCCTCCCTCCTGGCTCTTTCCCCTTCTCTAAGCCCCTAGAAGCTCACCCCCACCACCGGCGCCGCCCCTCTCTCGCTGGAGCTGGCCGGCGGCGTGCACCATGCCCCTCCCGACCTCGGCCGCGACGCAACGCCGCCTTGGCCGTCCTCGCCTCTAACCCGAGCCGCGTCTACCCTCCCCTCCGGCGGCCGGATCCGCCGCCACGCCAGCGCCCTTTCCGCCTAGGCCGGCATCGAGCTCGTCGCCACCCCTCTCCAAAGGGCTAATCCCCACCCCGAGCTCCTTGCCTCCCTTCCTTCCCTTCCTCACTCATGGGCGCCACCACCATCGCCGGATCGCCACCGCTCAGCCGCCTCCCACGTCTTGGCCACGCGTCCCATCTTGTGCTGTCTTTGCGTTCAGCTTGGGCCGACTCACACTGCCACCGCCTCACCCTCTCAGTTGGGTCGAGCTGGACCGCCCATTTAGTTCTTTTTCCCTTTCCTAATTAATTATAGGATAGCAAATTTGTTAATTTTATATCTTTAAAAATATAACTCCAAATCCAGTCAAATTAATTTCTAAAAATTCATAAAAATGCACTAATCATTTTAAAAATATCACTTGCATAATTTCATGCATATTAATGCATGGTTTTATAAATGCAGAGTTCATGTATTAATTAATCTTAATTATACCAAATAAAAATGAATTAATGATTTACGAAATTGTTAAAGAGAATAAAAGAAATATTTATTCTATGAAATTAGTTTATTTTCTACATTTTCTATTTAAAAAGAAATATTTTTGTCACACATGTTTATTAGCTAAATTCAATGGGGAATAGAATTTTTAAAATTATAAAATAAAGTAAAATAAAATTTCCAAAGATTTCAATTTAAATGCTACCATCATGTTTATATATCCATTTGCATGCATGATTTTATTTTATTTCTTGTTTTAAATGTGTGTTGTTTGCCATCGTTAGATCTAGTCGACTTCGCATCAGGAACTGAAGACCAAGCCAGGAATCAGCTGGACCTCAATCACGGCAAGCCATTGTTGACAATTCCCCTCCTAATTGCCTTCAATCATATTGATGCCTAGTTTTACAAACCCTTTCTTAGATGTTTATTAAATGTGCATGGTTATGTTAATTAAACACTGTCATTTTGGGTAGGAGTTTAGTTAAGGACCTAATACACTTTAATTATTTTATTAATCCTGATTCTTGATAACCTCAGGCTAATTAATTCCCAATTACTTGCCGATCCTTGATTAGCTTAATTAATCTGGCTTAGTCATGCTATTAGTCCTTAATAACTGTTTTGCCACATGATTAATAAACCACCCATGATTTAATATCTATTTTGATTGAAAGTATCTCTCTGTTTGCAACTGCTCGTTTGATCAGCAGTAGCAGGGTGCTACTGTGAAAAAACTGTTAGTGCCAGGTGGCGGGTATGTCACCTAGGGGCTTATAAAAATGTTTGCAAAACTTGATTAGGGTGGATGGATTGATTGGCTGGTGTGGTGAGCACGAGACTCGGGTCCAGTGTGGAAAGTACCCCTGTCCCTAAGGACCGCGACCTTGTGGTTATCAAGACTAAGTACAACAGTACGACCAGAGTACTTGTATGGGCGGGCCTTGGCTGAGTACCTTTCGAACTCTTGGTTTGGGCATCCCATGTTGTGGAGTAGGAGCGAAGCTATCGCCGACCTTCCAGGCTCAAAAGGGGGCTTCAGCCAACTGGGGATACCATCGCTGCGGTGAAAACCTTAGAGGGGATGCCAAGCTAAGAGCTAGATTGTCAAAGGCCTTGTGGTGATCATTTTCCCTTGGGTGATTCCCAGAAAAAACTACCTCTCATGGGTAAAGCGTGCAATCTCTGCAGAGTGTAAAACTTTATAGAAAGCCATGCCCACGGTCAAGGGCGGACGACGGTGGCGCTGCCATAATGGTAGTTTTCTCCCCTCTATTACTAAATGGTTTTTAAGAGAAAATCGGTAGGTGCCATGTTTGTTTTGGGAGCCTATGGTGGTTAGTCGTGAGGAGATGACCTTTGGTAGTTTAGCCGACCTTTGGGATTTGTCCCTACGGTGGTTTAACCGTTGAGAGCGAATGGTCCTTCGGTGGATTAGCCGTAAGGAAAATGTTTGGATGAAAACCACGATTTGCATCGTGTGAGCCTGATTTTGGATATGATCTTGTTAGGGCCGGACGATTTAAATGTTTTATCAATTGACTTGACCACTTCACTTCTTTCCTAAATTGCTTTAACAACCTTAGGTGAACTGTTTCAAAACTTGCTTTCCGCAACTAAGCCCTACTCTCCCCTTGTCGAAGCCATGCATGTTCATATGTCAATTCACTTGTGAGTATTTGCACCAACACTCACCCTCGTGCTTTACCGCGGGGCTGCGCATTCCGACGCGCAGGTTCGGAGTACCAGTGTGACCCAGAAGATGGCAATCCCGAAGCCTACATCTTCGCCACCGGGGTCCAGGACAAGAAATACACCGGCGCCTAGGACTGCGTTTCTCCAGGTCTGCCTATGGGGGATTGTTTTGATTTCCTTTTGGCTTTCATGGTTGTATTTAGAGGCCTTCGCTGCCTATGTAATACTTCCTCTTTTGTAAGGCCGTCGAGCCAAACTATTGTAACCACGCCAGGCGGCGCACTTTGATGTAATATATAAATTAATCGTCATGGTTGTGATCCAAGTTCTGGAATCTATGTACTAGCTACTTGATCCAGGGACTAGTACAGATAAAACACATGCGGGACCGGCCTCCGCCAGGAGGGTCCCGACAAGGTTGGTATCAGAGCCTAGGCTGTAGGCCGCAACCTAGGTAGAATGGTATATCCTTAAGGATTTATTTAATTATAAAATTTACTTTCGACAGTTTTTGAAACTTATTCTCTTCTGCCTCTTCTTACTTGAGCTTTTCGCTTCTATCTGGTCTTACCTTTTTCTCTCTTATCACTTTCTGTATGATTTGTTTCTCAAGGCAAAAGGTCACTTCTAAATTCTCCCCTGATTCAAAAATTTATTGACACCTCTGTCTTATTAGGATACCTGAAGCCATAAGTCATCAACAACTGGAGTAAGCCAAAGAGAAGCATTTAGGAGTAAGACGATTCCAACAAGAAGAAGTTTTGAAGAACAAAGATAACCTTAGGAGAGCAAGAAGCATAACGGAGTCCGATGACAACAACCTTAGGAGAGCAAGAAGCATAACGGAGTCAGATGACCTCAAGAGAGCAAGGTTAGCGTTTAAATTTGTAAGAACCCTATAACCTATAATTGTATTAGATGACATTGGATTTTCTGGCTGGATTTTGAGATAGTGTGCACCGACTTGGTTGTGCAACTGTCGCTTGTGTGTTTTTGAGTCCTTTATGTATTTTATTTGTATTGGTGTGTTGTTGGATGTTATGATCTCCCCTATTAGCTTTCTCCCTGGTTTTTCCTTTCTCATCTTGTTTTCAACATTGCTGTCAGATGGTGGACACCGAGAATAGAGCTACTGCTGGTTGTGGAAGAGGAAGAGAGTTTGTAGTGGATGAACCTCAGGGTCAGCCTCCACTTGTCGATCAGCCCCAGAATCAACCAGCTGCTAATGATCAAGCCAATGTTAATCTGCCACCCCCACCACCTCATCCTCCACAGTTGGACCAAATATTAGCAATACACTTGCAAGCTTTCCAAGCCATTGTCAATAATCTCAACAACCTCGCTGCTCCAGCTCAAGCTCAGCCCCCACATAACCAACTCAGTCTAGGTTTGGTGATTTTATGAGAACAAGACCATCAATGTTCATCGAACTCGTGGAACCCTTGGTTGGCTTCGAGAAATGAGGCGAAAGCTAAACATGACCCAGTGCATTGATCAGGAGAGTGTCAGTTTTGCTAGTAATCAACTTCAGGGTGATGCTACTATGTGGTGGGAAAACTTCCAAGCTTCTCACCAGGATGTTGAAGCTCTTACTTGGGAAGACTTCTCTAAAGCCTTCACCGCTTCGTATGTTCCCAACGGCATTATGGAGATGAAGAGGTGGCAATTTCATCGTCTCCAGCAGGGCAACATGTCAGTCACTAAGTATTTGAACAAGTTTAACCACCTTGCCCACTATGCCACCACAGTAGTAGCTTCGAAATCCGACAAGATATGGAAATTCATGGAAGGAATGGATCCCAATATCAAGGCTCTTATTGCTTCCAATGACTATGCTACATTCAAGGAAATGGTCAATAAGGCTTTGATTCAGGAAGACATTGAGCGGCAGCGCAAAAGGAAGATGGTTCAACAGCATTATCAAGGTTCTAGCGGCTCAAGGCCTCGTCTCCCCTAGTTTCCACCTAGCAGGCCCTCAGCGCCGCAGTTTCAGCAAGGTCAAAAGATGCCAGCGTATCAGCTCGGTCAAACGACACAAAGCCCTCGCCAAGCTCCAACTCCCCAGGCTCCCTAGAACATCACTGCTGCAGCAATTCAGTGCTACAATTGCCACCAGTGGGGTCATTATGCTAACAAGTGTCCCCAAAAGCGCCAAGTGCCATCTACTCCCTCCAACTTTGGATCAGCTGCTCGTGCACCCACTGCTGGAAGAGGCTGTGGAGTACCTCAACCTCCTAGGGCACCTCAAATTGCCGGAAGAGGCCAAGTCAACCACATCACCGCGGAAGAAGTGCAGAATGCACCAGATGCTGTCCTTGGTAAGTTCCTAGTGAATTCAGTTCTAGTTACGGTTTTATTTGATTCTAGTACATCGCATTCCTTCATATAAAAAGTTTTGTGGAATCAAATGATTTGGGTATAATGAGCTTAAAGCATCCCATGATTATTCAATCACCGGGAAAGTCTATGAGAACCGATAAAATATGTCCTAAGTTAGACATAGAAGTTAATGGAGTAAAGTTCCTAACGAACCTTATCTTGTTAGACTCCCAAGGGATAGAAGTTATTCTAGGCATGGACTGGTTAACTAAGTACAAGGGTCGGATTGATTATGCTAGTCATGCTATTACCCTTGTTAATAGTGATGGAGTCCAAGTAGAGTTCTCCTCTAATCTTGCTGCAAGAGTTGTCAGTACCGTGAACCAGTTGAAAGGAATAGCCTTGGACTCAGTCCCAGTGGTCCGAGAGTTCCTAGATGTTTTTCCAGATGACCTGCCCGGCATGCTACCAGACCGTGACTTCAAGTTCATCATTGAGATAGCACCTGGAACTGCTCCAATAGCTCAAAGGCCGTACCGGTTGTCTGCAAATCTTTTAGCAGAACTGAAGAAACAACATGAAGAGTTGGAAGGTTAAGGTTTCATTCGTCCCAGTGCATCACTTTGGAAAGCCCCCAGCCATCTTTGTCAAGAAGAAGGACAAGACCCTAAGGATGTGTGTAGACTACAGATCCCTGAATGAAGTCACAATCAAGAACAAGTACCCTTTGCACAGGATCGATGACCTGTTTGATCAGCTTAAGGGAACTTGTGTTTTCTCCAAGATTGATTTGAGGTCAGGTTATCATCAAATTAAGATCAGCAAAGGGAACATACCTAAGATTGCTTTCACTACTCGGTACAGATTGTACGAGTATACGGTCATGTCTTTTGGATTGACCAATGCACCTGCTTACTTCATGAATTTGATGAAAAAAAATATTCATGGAATACTTGGACAAGTTTGTGGTTGTCTTTATTGATTATTACATCCTCATCTACTCCAGGAATGAAGAAAAGTATGCTGAGCATTTGAGGTTAGTGTTGGTGAAACTCAGAGCACATCAGTTGTATGCTAACTTCAGCAAGTGTGAGTTTTTGTTGAAAGAAGATGCATTTTTAGGCCATGTCATATCAGCCGATAGTGTCACTGTTGACCTAAGCAAAGTGAAGGATGTTCTGGATTGGGCACTGCCCAAGACAGTAACCATGGTCCACAATTTCCTTGGAATGGCAGGGTATTATCGAAGGTTCATTGAAGATTTCTCTAGAATTGCCAGGCTGCTCACGCAACTCTTGAAGAAGGACAAGAAGTTTGAATGGACCAAAACTTGTGAGGAAAGTTTCCAAGAACTGAAGAAGCGTTTGATGTCAGCCCCAGTTCTGACTCTACCGGATATTCATAAGGATTTTGAGGTTTATTGTGATGCTTCCAGGTTAGGACTTGGATGTGTGCTGATGCAAAAAGGAAAAGTTGTAGCCTATGCATCAAGACAGTTGAAGCCTCACGAGGTTAACTACCCAACTCATGATTTGGAGTTAGCTGCTGTGGTTCATGCTCTCAAGATTTGGAGGCATTACTTGGTCAGCAACAGAACAGAAATATATACAGATCATAAGAGCTTGAAATACATCTTCACGCAACCAGATTTGAACATGAGACAAAGAAGATGGTTAGAACTAATAAAAGATTATGACTTGGGCATTCACTATCATCCTGGAAAAGCTAATGTGGTAGTTGATGCTTTGAGCAGAAAGAGCTACTGCAATAACCTCATGATTAGAGAAGGTCAACCTGCATTGCATGATGAGTTCAGGAAGTTGAATTTGGAATTAGTAGAACAAGGCTGTGTTCACCTGTTAGAACTTTAGCCGAATTTAGAGAACCAGATCCGGGAAGCTCAAAAGGATGATACAGAGGTTGCAGAGATTAAAGAAAGGATCACAGTAGGAAAAGCCCCAGGATTTTTGGTAGATGAGAACAATATCCTCTGGTTTGGAAAGAGAATCTTTGTGCCGAATAAGAAAGAACTTAAGAAGCTAATTTTGAAAGAAGCTCATTGTTGTAGGCCTATGATAGGTACCCCTTTCGACTCTGGAGCGAGGGTATGACCCTACTTTTCTGGACCTCCGTGTCTCTCCCTTTTTTCAGGACACCCAAAAGAAGCCTAAGGAGGGAGCGCGGAGCTCGGGCGGAGAGACGCGAAGCATATGTGAAGCCCGGCGAAGCTTCGGACGGCAGTCACGAGAACCAAAGGGACGCCAGAAGATACGCTGTGCTCAATGAAGCATGGAGGAAGCAACATAAGGTGTAGCGGAGGCGCGCTGTGTGTGAAGCCTAAGCGGGGCGGAGCGTGCGACGAGAGAGCCGAGTCGAGCAACCGTAAGGCGGCGACGGTAGACTCCCCCGCCGTTTACCGAACCGGGGAGACAGATCGTACAACCGGACCTGCTATCTCGTCAGAGGACTCGAGCAGGCGCCAGGCTGTGCTAACTCGGCCCGTAATCATCACGCGAGTGTAATTCCTGATGTAGCCCCACGTAGAAAGCTACGTGGAAGGGTAAAACCGTAAAGGGGACAATTAAAAACCTAGGAAATGACCGTCAGGTCCTCAGCCATGGGGTAGGTGGGAGGTAAGACACGTAAACCGTCGGAAGAATGACCCCCAGGCCCCTGGTCAGGGCTGGTCGGGAAAAAGCGGCAAATACATGGCCATATACAACCCCTTCCCTATAAAAGGGGAAGGAGGGCATCAATGAAAGGTAGACTCTTTCTTCTTAGGTGTTGTGATCCTTCTATTCACGAGCGCAACCAGAGAGAGAGGGGGCGAGAGTTCTCATCGAGTTGTCCCGGGAATGTGAACCGTCCTATGAGGGGCTTCACGTACCGGGGACAGCCCTGTTTTCTATTTCTGGGTTTGCACCCACGACACTCATGACTCAGCATTGTCGATTCACCCAGGAAGTACCTTCGGACATCCTTTTGGTGGACTGGTATGAAGCGAGACATCGCCGAGTTTGTCGCCTTGTGTGATACTTGCCAATGAATAAAAGCAGAACATCAAAGACCTACAGGATTGCTTCAGCCACTGAAGGTTGCTAAGTGGAAATGGGAAGAGATTGAAATGGATTTCAACACCGGCTTACCCAGAACCCAGTCCAGTCATGATTCAATTTGGGTCATTGTGGGTTGGCTCACCAAGTCTATCCATTTTATCCCTGTGAAGACAACTTACAATGGAAATAAGCTAGCAGAGCTGTATTTGGCCAAGGTTGTTTGACTGCATGGGGTTCCTAAGAAGATTGTCATTGACAGAGGAACTCAGTTCACATCTAAGTTTTGGCAGAAGCTACATGGTTTGCTGGGAACCAATATCAATTTCAATACAGCATTTCATCCATAGACCGAAGGCTAGACGGAACATGTTAATCAAATTTTAGAGGACATGTTTCGAGCTTGTGTTTTGGCAAATTCTAAGAATTGGGATAAGAATTTGCCATATGCAGAGTTCTCGTACAACAACAGTTATCAATCAAGTTTGTAGATGTCCCCGTTTGAGGCACTGTATGGCAGGAAGTGCAGAAGCCCTCTCTGTTGGAAAGAAATTGGAGAGAAGATGGTGTTTGGACCTCATTTGCTCAAGGAAGCAAATGAGCAAGTCCGAGTTATCCAAAAACGGTTAAGAACTACTCAAAGTCTGCAAAAGAGCTATATAGATAATCGGCGAAGAGATCTTGTCTTTGCTGAAGGAGATTTTGTTTATCTCAAGGTGTCACCAATGAAAGTAGTTCGACGTTTCCGAGTCAGCGGGAAACTTGCACCACGGTACATTGGACCTGTCAAGATTCTGGGCAGAAGAAGTGAAGTGGCTTATCAGCTTGAGTTGCTACCTTAGTTATTAGCTGTGCATGATGTGTTTCATGTGTCCCAGCTAAGGAAATGTCTAAGAGTTCTAGAGGAGCAGATGCCATTGGAACAGTTGGACCTGTAGGAAGATCTGAACTACAAGGAGTATCCGGTTCGGATTTTAGACGAAGCTGCTCATCAGACTAGGAGCAAGGTGATCAAGCTTTGCAAGGTTCAGTGGAGGAACCACTTTGAGGAGGAAGTAACTTGGGAGCGCGAAGAGGATTTCCGAGCAGAGTTTCCCAGTCTTTTTCTTCAGCTCTTTTGAATCTCGAGGTCGAGATTCCGCTTAAGGGAGAGAGGTTTGTAACATCCCTATTTTCAAAAATTTAAAAATACATAATCATTGCATGTGATTTAATCATTACAAGAAAAATCATCATCAAATCAAAAATCATTTTTGAAAATGTGCATGTTACTATATGTAATTTCCTAACGTCTAATTAAAAGTTTTACTTCTCAAATATTTAACTTGCTAAAATCCTATTTTCATTAACAATTTCATCTTAAGTTAGAATATAGCAAAATTTAAACTTAAATTAACAAAAATTTAGGGTCAAATTAAATTGGCTAAATTTAGCAAATATCTATTTTATAATTAGGCCCTATCCCTAACCCTCTCTCTTTTTCCTCACTCCATGACAAGTGGGCCCTACTTGCTATTCTTTTTCCCTAATTGGGAAATTCCCTTTTAGCCCTTCCCATTTTGGGCTTTCCCAAAATGGTCTCCCTTTTTGCCCTTTCCCCCTTTTATCCCTCCCCTAATCCTGTTTAATCCCACCTTACTTTTTCCTCCCACTCTCACTCTCTCCCCCTATATATTATCTCTCACGCTTCTGGCTCCCTCTCTCGGATAGCCCGAAGTCACGTACCTCATTGCCCCTCTCCAAATCCGCCCAGGCCGCCATCGTGGCTGTTGCCGAAGCTCGCCGCACGCCGCCGCCGAAGATCGAGCCACCTCGATGGTGTCGCTCGTCCCTGCTAGGTAAGCCCCCTCCCTCTTGGCTCTTTCCCCTTCCCTAAGCCCCTAGAAGCTTACCCTCACCGCCTGTGCCGCCCCTCCCTCGCCGGAGTTGGCTGGCAGCGTATGCCTTACCCCGCCCGATCTCGGTTGCATTGCCACGCCGCCTTGGCCACCCTCGCCCCTCACCCGAGCCGCCTCTACCCTCTCCTCAGCTCCCTGCTGCTTGCCGACCCCACCGTCTCCCTCTTCTACCATTCGTGCTGATCTGCCCATGCACACACGCCTTTTCCGTCTCGCCAAGATCGGGCTCGTCACACCGCTCTCTCGGTGGCCAACCCCACCCCGAGCTCCCGTGCCTCCTCCTTTCCTCCTTCCTCCCCTCGCCGGAGCACCACCGCCGTTGCCGGGATCGCCGCCACCCGAGCCGCCTCCCCGCTCCTCCCCTGCTCTGGGTCACCGACAGGTGGGTCCTGCCTGTCAACCAGCCCGAGCGGCTGACGGCCAGGCCAAGCCTATCAGCCCCCTCCCTCTGCCATGGCTGGGCCGAACCAGGCCGCCGTCGTCCCCATGGGCTGCGTGTTGCGCCGTCTTTGTCTTGCGGCAACATGAAATTGAGCAAAGCTCAGTCAGACTCTGCCAGTCTTGATCTTCTTGTGATCTTGTTGGGCAGCCATAATGCACCATGCATGCATGTTTGTCTTTGGCCACCGGACGGTCACGTCACGCACGCCACGCGTCGCGCTTCATGATCTTTGATTCACAAGTGGGCCAACTCACGACCAAGCCACCACCTCTCCCTCTCGGTTGGTAGGCCAAATTTATTTAGGTTTTTTTCCCTTTCCTAATTAATTCTTGGATAGCACATTTGTTAATTTTATATCTTTAAAAATATAACTCCAAATCTAGTCAAATAAATTTCTAAAAATTCATAAATATGCAATAATCATTTTAAAAATATCATTTGCATAATTTCATGCATATTAATGCATGGTTTTATAAATGCAAGTTCATGCATTAATTAATCTTAATTATACCAAATAAAAATGAATTAATGATTTCTGAAATTGTTAAAGAGAATAAAAGAAATATTTATTCTATGAAATTAGTTTATTTTCTGCATTGTCCATTTAAAATGAACTATTTTTTCCACACATGTTTATTAGCTAAATTCCATGGGGAATGGAATTTTTTAAATTATAAAATAAAGTAAAATAAAATTTCCAAAGATTTCAATTTAAATGCCACTGATGAGACCATGCTCATCATAGATAGAACCAACACTGCATATATATGGTCATTACCAAGTGTTGCTGCAATTACTTCAGCTATGTCGGCATCTTTCACTACATCTACGACAAGTTGGCGACACTTCACGGTATCTTCTACTTTGTCAACGTCTAATATGGTGGCTCCATCAACGTTTCTTCACCGACCTCCACCTTGGCCAGGTCGATCACACAGATGCCCTCCTCGGCTTTTGGACATGGCGCTATCACCTTCATCAGTTCGGCCGCCACCTTGGCCGCCTCCCATGCTTGACGGCGTATTCGAGAAAGGCGTATCTCCACCTCGTCCATTCCCTCAGGTCATACAAGTCACGTCGCTCCAAGGCTGGCCTAAGAGAAAGCCCAATTTGGCCACGAGTCCAGTTCGACCGTCTGCGCGCAGCACAACTTCAAACGGACGCCCAAGCCACATACGAAGTCCGTTTTCGACGTTCTACCACTTCACGGAAAGCTTAGGAGATAATCTTTCCAATGCATCTGGTCTCATTGCAAAATTCCTCCTAGAGCGTCAGCAATCATCAAAACAAGGTGCTGTGTTATCCAGTTGGGCCAAACCGGGCTTTGTAAGCATATCAGGCCCAAGCCCACGTGGTGGACACCCTAGGAAAACCCTAGGACGTCCAGCACATCCCTCCTAGCCGTCTCCCTCTTATAAATTCAGTAGCCGTCATCGTTTAGACTCGGGTTTTGTTAGATTAAAGTTTAGCCTTTGCTACTTTCTTGTAATCGCGCGTGTCGGTTAGACCGCCTGTATTACTCGTCTTCAGAACCCCACCTACTCGTTTGTGCCTAATTCATATTTGCAATTTCAGATTGCGTTTATCTTGTTCTTACTCGTTCTTCGATTGCTTGCAGGAACAAAGATCTTCGTGGTCAGGTTGATCGCGCGTCCGCGAGATCAATAACCCTCTGGAGTTGGTGTATCGGTCGCTAAGGCGCAACGTCCTGGACGGTTGTAGTCGGGCCGTCAACGTCGATTCCTCCACCAATCGATAGTTATCCCTCTCATCGAAAGATCGGGACCCCTGCTGTTATCAGCCACCATCATGTTTATATATCCATTTGCATGCATGATTTTATTTTATTCCTTGTTTTAAATGTGTGTTGTTTGCCATCGTTAGATCCAGTCGACTTCGCATTAGGAACTGAATACCAAGCCGGGAATCAGCTGGACCGCAATCACGGCAAGTCATTGTTGACAATTCCCCTCCTAATTGCCTTCGATCATATTGGTGCCTAGTTTTACAAATGCTTTCTTGGATGTTTATTTAATGTGCATGGCTATGCTGATTAAACTCTGTCATTTTGGGTAGGAGTTTAGTTAAGAACCTAATACAATTTAATTATGTTATTAATCCTAATTCTTGATAACCTTAGGCTAATTAATTCCCAATTACTTGCCGATCCTTGATTAGCTTAATTAATCTGGCTTAGTCATGCTATTGGTCCTTAATAACTGTTTTGCCACATGATTTAATATCTGTTTTGATTCAAAGTATCTCTCTGTTTGCAACTGCTTGTTTGATCAGCAATAGCATGGTGCTACTATGGGAAAACTGTTAGTGCCAGGTGGCGGGTATGTCACCTTGGGGTTTATGAAAATGTTTGCAAAATTGATTGGGTGGATGGATTGATTGGCTGGTGCGATGAGCACGTGACTCGGATCCAGTGTGGGAACCACCCCTGTCCCTAAGGACCGCGACCTTATGGTTTTCATGACTAAGTACAACAATGCGACCATGATTGCTTGTATGGACGGACTCTGGCTGAGTACCTTTCGAACTCTTAGTTTGGACATCCCATGTGGTGGAGTAGGAGCGAAGCTATCGCCAACCTACTAGGCTCAACAGGAGGCTTCAGCCAACTGGGGATACCAGTGCTGCGGTGGAAACCTTATAGGGGATGCCAAGCTAAGAGCTAGATTGTCAAAGGTCTTGTGGCGATCATTTTTCCCTTGGATGATTCCTAGGAAAAACCACCTCTCATGGGTAAAGCGTGCAATCTCTGCAGAGTGTAAAACTTTCTAGAAAGTCATGCCCACAAGCATGGGCAGACGACGGTGGCGCTGCCACAATGGTAGTTTTCTCCCCTCTATTTCTAAATGGTTTTTAAGAGAAAACCGGCAGGTGCTGTGTTTGTTTTGGGAGCCTACGGTGGTTAGTCGTGAGGAGATGACCTTCGGTGGTTTAGCCGACGTTTGGGATTTGTCCCTACGGTGGTTTAACCGTTGAGAGGGAATGGTCCATTGGTGGATTAGCCTAAGGAAAATGTTTGGATGAAAACCACGATTCGCATCGTGTGAACCAGTTTTCGGACATGAGCCGGTTGGGGCCGGACGATTTAAAGGTATTCTCAATTGACTTGACCACTTCACTTCTTTACTAAATTGCTTTAACAACCTTAGGTGAACTGTTTCAAAACTTGGTTTCCGCAACTAAGCCCTACTCTCCCCTTTTCTAAGCCATGCATGTTTATATGTCAATTGACTTGCAAGTATTTGCACCAATACTCATCCTCGCGCTTTACCACGGGGCTGTGCATTCCGACACAAAGGTTCGGTGTAACAGTGTGACCCAGAAGATGGTGATCCCAAAGCCTACATCTTCACCGACGGGGTCTAGGATGAGGAATACACCGACGCCTAGGACTGCGTTCCTCCAGCTCTGCCTGCGGGGGATTGTTTTGGTTTCCTTTTGGCTTTCATAGTTGTATTTAGAGGCCTTCGCTGCCTATGTAATACTTCCGCTTTTGTAAGGTCGTCGAGCCAAACTATTGTAACCATGCTAGGCGGCGCATTCTGATATAATATGTAAATTAATCGTCATGGTTGTGATCCAAGTTCTGAAATCTGTGTGTACTAGCTACTTGATCCAGAGACTAGAAGTGTCATTCAGCAGCTGAAGTGTATTTCAGCATAGAACTTCGAAAGCCTAATAGACAAAGCCCTGAAAATGTAAATAAAAACTAAATGCAATGCAAAAATGCAATAAAATCTCCAATCTCCCCCTCAAACAAAGAATCACTCATCCAAGAGAAAACAGAAGAGATAAGGAGCTGGAGAAACTCACAGAGCAATCTAAGAGCAAAGATGAGAGACAGATAAGTCTAAAGGCTCAGAAACACACTCATCTACCCCAAGCCATAGACTAGGAAAGCAAGTCTACAACTTGACTACTAGAGAGACTAGACACACACCCTGTCTATCCAGGGGGCCCAACACCTACTAGACCCAAAATCCTGTGTGAAACTCAACTAGCTAGAGTAGAGGACATTGCTAATCACGCATGATAGCAACCTATGGGGGTAAGAAGCAGTGGCTAGAGAAGTGAAACTGACTCTCTAAAACTGCCCAAGATTAAGCCCAAAATGCAAATATGCAAATGCAGAAATTTAAAAGCATATATACATATAGACATATATTACAAAGACTAGCTCCCCCTCAACTAATGTCTAAAGGGCTCACTACCCCAAGCTCTCCCCTGAGAGCTACAAACCTAGAGTTGTCCAAAGGCTTGGTGAAGATATCAGCAAGTTGGTGGTCACTCTCCACAAATCGAAGCAGTCGCCCTTCTCCACATGGTCTCTAAGGAAGTGAAACCTAATATCTATGTGCTTGGTCCTCCACATGGTCTCTAAGGAAGTGAAACCTAATATCTATGTGCTTGGTCCTAGAGTGTTGCACTGGGTTTTTGGCAATATTTATGGTAGAGGTGTTGTCACAGAAAAGTAGAACACCCTCTAAGGTCAACCCAAAGTCCCTCAAGGTATTCTCCCTCCAATTCATCACAATGAACACAGGTAGAGACAGCCCCTCAAGCTATTATTCGTCTCAGCAATTTTATTTTTCATGTTTAAATTTTCCAATTTAAAAGTGAGACAGTCCTCACAGGAAGAAGCTGAGTGAAAGGTATAGTCCTCATCTGGACTGACAAGGTCCTTAGGTGCTCCAAGATCTCCATAACTCTCATCTGAGCTAACTGGGTCCTTAAGTGTGTCATGTGAAAGGTGCGCAGCAGGATCAAGACAAGCAAATGACAGTGCAGAGGGATCAATCATACTAGCTGTCATGAGGCTAGGAGCAGAAGTAGCAACAACAAGAGCATCTCTAGCCTGATCTAGTTCAAGCATCACACTAGCATGTCTCCCCCTAAGTGACTCAAGGTTAATAAACACACTATCATGCAAGGTCCTTAGTTCATTCAATTCCTGCACAAGCTTATCACATTCTTTCCAACCATCATAATCTATCGGCTGAGGAGGCACAAAGCATTTCAAATTCTCTAACTTCTGGGTCAAACAAGCTACTTCCTTCTCTAGTTCCCTACATCTTGCTCTAGACTTGGCATGGAATCTACCTAGCTTTAAAAAAGCATCATTGAGTTCCTCATAGGTTGGTACCTTAGTGTCAGAGTCGGTGTAGAGGTCGGAGTTGCTCGCACAATCCTCGTCGGCCATAAAGCACATGCCGGTGTAGCCGTCGTCATCGTCGTTCTTAGGCTTCTGGTCGTCACCTCCATCATCGCTCCAAGTCTCCTCCGAGTCCGAAATGTTGGCCTCATCCAAGGCAGCCAAGACCTTCTGGAAGAGTCTCCGTCCCTTGGAGAACTTGAGCTTCTTGTCACCTCCAGGCACCGGCTTCTTGTTGAGGTTCTTGTTGATGTAGTGGTTCTTGTCCGGCGCCGTGTAGTCGTTCTTACCTTTCGCCAACCTAGGGCAGTTGACCCGAATGTGGTTGGGGCCACCACACTCGAAGCACTTAATCGGCCTTCTTCTCCTCTTACTCTCTAGTAGGCTTGGCTAAATTTTCTGGCAAGTAGGGCTAACTGATCCTCAGGCACTCCATATAACCTTTCATTAGGCATCTCACACAAAGCAGAAAGAGAGAAACTAGTGCCAAACTCCAAAGAACTCGAGGAACACCGCAAAGAAGGATCGGTGACCAAAGCTGTAGAAACTGGATTGGGCTCACAGGAGAGATGCTCAAACTCGTACATCTTGAGGTTCAAATATAGCCCATCCATGGTCAAAGTAGTAAGATCCGCAGCCTGCCAGATGGTGGTCACCTTCACACCCCAAATCTTCAAATCTAAAATAACAAGAAGTGACGAGTATTCTCAGAATCGGTGTAAGTGGTGCCAATCGTCTTGAGATTGCTAAGGATCCTAGTGAACCGACTGAAACAGGCGTCCAATGATTCACTAGCCTGCTGCACAAAGCGATTGTATTCCCTCTCATATTGGTCCTGCCTCAAAGTTTTGATCTGGACCATCTCCTCGTGGTAAGCAACGAGGGTAGTCCAAATCTCGTGAGCAGACTTGATATGAGCAATCCTCTCATATTCATTCCGACTAAGTCCCTGGATGATCATGTTGCGGGCTTTAGCATTCAACTCTATCGAAGCCTGGTTGGTCGCGTTAATCTCACTATCATGAGGCACAGCAGAGGGGTCTTTGACCTTGAGCCATATGGAGTATCCCTATGCCATGATGTAAGATTCCATACGCGCCTTCCAAAATGAAAAATCCAAACCCGAGAAAACAGAAGGCTTCGTAGAGTACTTGTCATCCGCCATGGTTCAAGACGAAAACAAGGAAAGGCTTAAAGATCGGTGAAGATTAAGAAAAGAGCGCAACCTTGCTCTGATACCAGTTAAAATACCGAACCTGGCCACTAGAGGGAGGGTGAATAGGAGCCAAATAAAATTTCTCGCAAGGAGATGAATGATGCACTTCACCCAACACGCCTCAAAGATGACAACCCGCAAGAACAGCCAAGAGAGGTTCTTTCTTTGTTCAAGATCTTGGGAGAAGAGATCAATATACGATCATGCTCATGGGTGTCTTTGTGGTCAAAAAGATCCTATGATGATATCCCATGAAGAGGCATGAAGATTGACCCCAAAACTCCCAAAAACAAGAATACTCAATAGTTATACGTACCCCTAATTGCACAGGTGAGAAACAGTGCTGAAATGAAGGGAATTTCAAACCATATTTCTCGTTGTTGAGTGCTCAAATAAAAGAAATCTCAGTCCAAAGTGGTTGCACTTAAGACAAAACACCCCAACTAATAAAGGTGCTTTAGGAAAAGCAGGCAGGAATATTTCAACAGAAATCAATTTTGATCACAGGAGTGTTTACTGGCCTTCTTGGGCTCCAAAAATTATGGGAATTTTTCTCCCAATTGCAGAATGAGTAATGAAGCCACCAGCAAAATTTCAGATCGAAACGCCTCACGGAAATATCAGGAAAATTCTTGAGACAGGAACTCTCTAGAACTCACGTACAGAAAGTTTGGGGCTCGGTATTCACCTCATGGCTTCCAAACGAAGAATCCAGATGACTCCAAAATTTTTAACAGGTAGATATGGTAGTCACGGACCTTCTCCAATAAGAATCACTCAAAAAGCATCTCGGATGATTTTTCTAAAAATCTTACACTCACTGCTGAGCAGGAAGAACAAATCTGCCAATTTAACAAAAGTGGAAAAAAAACGTGATCTCTTGTTTCTCACAAGTTACCAAGGGTGTTAAATCATATAAGCAACCTCAAAGCATCATAGATCAGCAACATGTAGAAGGAGGTGAGGCAAATAAACTTGTTGCAAATAAAATCACCAAAGAAACTAGATCAAACACATGAACAACATAAGAACAAAGCCATGATTTGAGGAACTAGTTTCTATTGCTTGAGAGGGTTGGTTCACAGACACACCTAGGATGGCTAAGCTCACAAAAGAGCAAAATACAAGTCACAAAACCTCAGCCCAAGACTTGGTGGAGGCAGCCCCCTCCACCCCTTCTATTATAGGGCCACCGGGTGAACCACATCCATTGATTTCTTGCCTTAACCCTAAGCAATCAAATCAAGGGCTAAGATTAACCCACTCAACCCACTTACATGGACCTAAACCACTCACACACAGCACAATATGGGCCAAATCCATACATGGGTTTTACACAAACCCCGATTAACCCGATGCAACGGGCCTTCATCTACCTGACTTGACCGCTCTGTTTCCGTGCCTTTGGGCCTCCAATCCGAACCGGGACCTTTGAGCCACCTCAAGTCCTTCTTCATGGTGTCCTCATGAGCCCCCAAGCCTGAGCCCATCCGTCCCGCGACATCATCACTGCTTCGATCTCGATCCTCGATCTAGTCCCAGATCGCCGCCGACCACGGTTGCAAGCAAGCTCATACCACAAGGACCACATGTTAGTCTAATTTTATCATGAATTCAAATATATATGACTACATGCCCACGTTCCCACACGAACTGAAACCGAAACTTTTCAAACCAGTGCTTCCCGTACCACAACAGAATAGAGATGGAAATTTTAAAAATATTTCCCTTGCTCAAATGAACAACATCATAATTTGAAAAAGATGCGTCTCGCAATTCTCTACAAAATCCATATATAACATTTTTCTATCTGAGCTCAGAAAGACCCTCAAAAAAATAAAATACTCTGTCCTACCACAAATGGCCGAACCGGCTCAAATTAATCTCCAAAACAAACTCCTCAATCAAATCAATTCAAGTTACATATACTCATCACAACATGAAGACCTCCACATCGTCTCACAAGGTAAAACACAGGCGGGACCTGCCTCCGCCAGGATGGTCCCGACACATGGACAAATGGGAAATACCTTATTTACCCCCTTAGCTCATTCCCTTTTTATTCCCTCCCTTAGCTCATTCCCTTTTTATTCCCTAGCCTCCCTCTCTCCACCTTATCCTTTTCTCTACCATCCATTCTCCTGGCCAAGCCTCCTTGGAGCAGCTCCCCAGTGCCACCTTCTGCTTTCTGCTCCTCTAGTCGGTGCCGCCACTAGCACCCCTGCCACCTACTCCACCGGCCAGTCGTCGCCCCTGGCTTCATCTCCCTTTTCACTGGCGGCGCCGCCCCGAGCACCACCCCAGCACCCCACCGGCGTCGTCACCAACTCCTCACCCCCGGACGGCGTCCTAGCACCACCTCTACGCACCTCCAAGCTGCCGGCGCAGCTCCGCCATCACCACCTCCAAGCCGCCGGCGACCACCCCAGCTCACCTCTCGTACTCCCCGGTGCGGCTCCCAGTAAGCCTCCTCCTCCACTAGTTGGCGCCGTCTCCAGCTAATCTCCCCGGCCCATGCCTAGCCCTCAGTTCGGCTCCTCATCGCCACCTCTGACTCCCCTACGTGGCTGCCCCAGCCCACCACCCCTCCCCTTGGTCGGCGCCGCCTCCAACCTGACCTCCATCCCTTCTCCCGACCCGTGCCACCTCTTCCCTTGGCCAGCTCCATGTCTCTGCCACCTCCTCGCCGGTAGCGGCCTCTGCGTCCTCCCTTCTCCTGGCAACCACCGCAGCGTATCTCCAATCTGCCTCTTCCCTCAGCTACACTGCCCCTAGTGTCGTCTCTTCCTTCCTCTCATCTGCCTATGGCTGGTGCCACCACTTCACCCTCGGCCACCTGTGCCTCCAGTTCTCTCCTCCAGCCAGTGCCTCAGCCGCCACTGCCTCCTTCTCCATCGGCCGAACCTTAGCTCCGCCTCCGCGCGAGCTCCCTCCTTCTTGCTGGTCATAGCTTGGCCTCGCCTAAGCACGCCGACCCCTTTACTGCCACACCGACGAGGTATCCATCGATGTCACCGAGGACCAGCGCCACTCCGAGCATCGCCCGCTTTGCCTATGACCACGGCATGTTGTCACAGAGACACCGCTTCCCTCTAGCGACTGCTACCTGGCATCGTCCTGTGGTTCCTAGTGACAACGCACTGCTCCATTCTCATTCCCTCTCCCCATCCCCTTTCCTGTCGTGATGGATGTATCCTGTATGGTTGTGTGGGAAGATGATGTTGTTGTAAACCCTATAATGGCCACCGGTGATTGCAGTTCTGCCACACGAGAGAAGAGGGGATCTTGGCTGTGGTTAAGACTGATTGCCAGGTAAAGGCTGTACAGGGTAAGCCATCTTCCATGTTGGTGATGAATTGGATCTACCAGATGAGGTGTTGAAGTTGCAGCGGCATCAGACGATGAATGGGTCATAGATGTGGGGTTGGCAGTAGCTGCTGCATAGGATTGGACCTGAGGGCATGCCCTGTGTCTGACGCTGGTCGTTCACCTTTCCTCTTCGTCCTTGACGAGTTCGGTAAGCACCCCATACCTCAATACTACACCAGCATCCACTAGTTCAGGATTAAGCCAATAGCTCATAATAGCTGCGTATATGCATCTGGTCAGCCGTGGAAGCATCAGCGGAAACAAGAAGTGAAGCCTTCAATCTTGCAAGAAAATGACAGGATTCCGAAAGCCACCAAATAATTCGCGGTTTGTTCGATAGGGGTGAAACAAATTTCTGTAGATATATAGTGTCATACTCTAGCTCCCATATAAATTTCATATTATTTTGAATTTATTTGTATTTATGTAATATCCGAGCTATTAGATAATACCTTTAATAATATATTAAATGTGTAAGTCTAATTAAACCAAAGATTAGTTTTATAAAATTATTAAGGATGGCAAATCAGCGTTTATCTATTTTCACCAATTAGTTTATCGTTATAACTCTATGGGAAATTCATAAAGCCAATTAAGCCATTCATCTGTAGTATAAATAGAGACAGAAATGCGTATAATTTTATTCAAAACAATAGTTGATTTTTAAATAATGCAAATAAATATTTTACCAACTATTTTATCCGCTTTGGGTTATTTTCAGATTATGGTTATCTATCATATGGATATATTAGCGCATATTTATGCATTGCATCTCTCGACGCTACTACGTTCGAAACCGTAGCAAAACTAGCTTCTGTAATTGCGATCGCCTTAGATGCGCGTGCATTCATGCATCATCTTTATCGTATTTGATTGTTTATTGTGGTTATCCCTCGATTAGGTGCAAAGGATCAAGAGGACCAACTCTACGCTCAAGAATTAGACTAAGACTCTGTGGGGTCCAACCTTTTCCCACCACTTGATCTGCACTAGTCTCTGGATCAGTATACTAGTGCACACCATTTACATATCCGGATCATTTCATACAAGTAAAAGACTTATATTCCATTAAGTGCCTGAATTAAGTTCGAAGGCTATTAAGTATTACAACATGGCACATTGGCCCAAAATAGTGCAAACACAACAAAAGATCAGAGTACCATAAAAGATCCAAAAGAGTCTCTTGCTGGCTATGCCTAAGCAATCTACTGGAGAGATGCCCTAAGCCTCGTACTAATCGTCAGCGTACTCCTGTGCTCTGTCTTTACGACAAGCATAAGAGTCTTGCTCATATTTCTCATCTAAAAGAGTGAGTGTATGCGAGGTCAGTGTCATCCAAACCCTGGCGAGTTAACACACAATCTAATGCATTTAGTGATAGAGGCTTCAAAGGAACAGCTGGGTTTGTTTATTTGCAAGAAGCCAGTTTTGGAAATCAAAACCTATGACTTAGCAGTTTTAACAAATTTTGGGTTCCATCTTAGTTCACAATCCCAATCCCATGGCTAGTTATACACCCTTTGCCAAATGTTCTCCACCACTGTTGCCATCATTTTCCAGGTATGGCACACCCGTTGTGGATCACATCTCTAGTGAAGTGTCCGATCTTGTCCTAGCTATGTTGCCAGCCCACGACTCACGGCTCCCTACGAGTATGGACCTAGATCATCCTTAGGTTGACGGCATGAGACTTTCTTCATATCAATCATGGCAGCAGACAGGGTACGTCCGCAGGTCGTAACTACCCCTGAATCCCAATACTTGCACTACCGCGCGATGGCCGGTGCGTTGTGGTGTTAGGGACCATCCTCAATGGTTAGTGACATCACATTGTGTATCCCTGATGCACCCATCTAGGGAAACCTTGTTTTAACCTAGCTTGTCCACAAAGTGCCTCACCCTTATGCACTTCCTTATTCGGCTAATCGCACCCTCCGTGTGAATCACACACGATGTGGTGGAACCCCTTTGGGTAGCACACGGCGTTGCGCGGTTCTCGCCGCGCTCCTCTTCCAGCACTACATATGTGGGCGATTAGCTCCTCAATTCACGTATCCCAGCTACTTCATCTCCTAACCAATGCCAGACCCAGTCCGCATTTGTGACACCCTAATAAAATTACTATGTCACATATTAGTAATAAAGAAAATAAAAAGGTAAAACATAAAATAATAGTAAGATAAGACCCTAACCAGGCTTGGATAGCCGGATTAGGCCCAACTAGGCCCAAAACCCATCTCATCTAATCCTAAGCCCATTAGGACTCTTAATATACCAAATATAACCTAATTCTAGTCCAAATCAAATTCTATCTTTAGTAGGATTGATCTACCAAGACCTAGCCCTATAAATACCCCCTGGACCCGCTCCCTCAGACCCCAAGGTCGGAGCCTTGAGATTGGAGCCCTAGCCACCCGAAATCCTAGCCCCGAAGCAATAACCGAGGTAATTCTCAAATTCCAATGCCCAAACCCTAGATCTAAAGCCAACACATTGTAGGTCTCGTCGAGACGGTCAAATTGACTATATGGAAGCCCTTTTTTGGTAGCAAATTGAGCAAGTTATGCCACGCCGAAAGATGGCCGGTTTTTGCCCCTACCACCACCACCGGTGAGCCGCCGCCTCTGCTCCAGATCGCGCGCCACGTGCACTCCTATGCGCCGCCGTCCAACCGCCAATCGCCACGCGCCCTCGCCACCTTTACGCACAAGACGTCGCCGCCAACCGCCACCACGCGCCGCTTATCCTCGCGACACGCATCCCGCCGCCGCCGCTAACCGTCTTGTGACCCCGCCCACGCCGACCGCCGCGCACGCGTGCCCCACCTCGCTGCCACCCGCTACGCTTCGCAATGCAAAGACCGCGCCGCTTATCCCCACTCGCCGCAGTCTCTCGCCGCCTCACACGCGCTTCCGCTAATCCCCACTGCCAAGATGGCCCACTCGCCGTCGGACCGATCGCCGCGCCAGCCGCCACGCTTCGGTTTAAGTCGGGTTCTTCTCGGTTTCCACACGGTTAACCGCCGGTTAACCGGTTTAATCTTTTCTGATTTTTTTCAAAACTTCCCGGAATTGTTTAGGGAATTTTCAAACTCCGATTTAGATGATTCCCGAGCCCAAACATCACAAATAATCCCTAAAATTTTATATATTTTATCATACTATTTTCTCTGTGTTTGTTATTTATTTCTGTTTTATTTCTTTTTTGTATAGATCCAACGTGCACCTGCTGTATGGGAGTCGTTCCGGAGCCTTTCGAAAGAGGAGAACCAGATCCAAACTTCTTCGAAGGCAAGCTAGATTCATATTGAATTCCTAGTTTGCTAAAATTTATTTATTTCATCTTAATTTGAATTGCTTCTTTAATTATAATCGTATGTGTTATTTTGATCTGATTCTATGTTAGTCCTCTACTAATATGATGTAGCCTACCATTGTTAGCCCTATTGGTACTGTTTTCCTAGCCTATCCTTGTGTAGTTGCTTAGCCTTGCTTCTGAGATTGGTAGTTGATAGGTTTCACTCATTATGAAATCTGTACCTGTGAAATTTTGGCTTCGTGGTGTTGTTTTGATAAACCTAATCAACTAAAATCAACATGGTGTGTGTTGTTTTGAGGAGACCCAGAAGAGGCGGATTTTGGGCTTGTGGTTGAGACGTGCAGTCTCCTCTGTCATATAAGGAACGTATACTTGTAACTACCATAGCTTAACCCGAATCTGTACAACCACTTGTGTCTTCGCCCTAACTTATTAGTCAGGAAACCTGTTTCATTGTACTCATAGTGGACGGACGTGACTAGCTATCATTGGTTCGAATGGCTTAAATGGGGGCTAACCTCATGCGGTCTTCTATCGTCCCATTTGAAGGAGATGCGATGACATGTTGTCGGCTTTGGTCAAGTGTCTTGTATGGGGCGCGAAACCAAAAGAAAGGGTATAGTATTAGGCGGTGAAAGCGAAGGAACGGTCTTTGTCTTGCTTTCTCCTGGATGAGACAGGGCTTGTGGGAACGTGTACACACCCTACAGAGTTAAAACTATCATGGTAGCCGTGCCCGCGGTTATGGGCGGGGGAAAGGAGTTTTAGACAAGGTAGTCTAATGTGTTTTAATTAATTAACTTGATGGTAGTGTAGGCAGGGAGTGCCTCTCTTTTGAGCTGGTTAGCCGTTTCTATGGCTACGCTCATCTTGTCGAGCCGGTTAGCCTCCCTTTGGCTACGCTCGGGTGTTAAAGGGGTGTTCAATGAATCATGAATAATCAAACCAGTAGATAGGAGTTGTTTTCAGCAAAATAACCAAACCATCCTTTGATCCTACATTCATTGTTAAGGACTGCTTGCTGAGTAGCAGTGTACTCATTATATGGATCACGTATTATTTGTTCAGGGGAAGAACTCGACGTCGGTGCCAGTTGTGACCAGGAGGGTTAAGGTGATTAGCTACGCATTCCGGGTCAACCTCGGAGTATCGTCGCATTTGAAGTCTTCCGTTGTGTTATTTTTGCTATTGAATTATGTCCTGTGCAAGACTATGTGAACGTCTATGTCAACTGGATGCTATTTATGCTATGTAAACTGTTAATTTCTAGTTAATTCAATGTCTGCGATGATATTCCAAAATGTTCTTGAGTGCAATACTAGTTATGATCTTCTGGGACTAGTATTCGGCCACTCAAGCCGGTAGAAATATCGGGGTTCACGACAGCATTGTCACACATAACAACCATACACACACTGGCATGCCAGGCCTTAAACTCAAGGTTATGTTCATATATGTCATGTCTCGGTGAATCTCGGTTCGCTGTTCCAGGGTCATTAAGCTCGAAATGAGTAATAGAGACCTAAACATTGCTAATCAAGTTTTAGCCCAGACTTATGGAGTCTAATAAATTTTAGTATTTTTCCCTATCTCGGCTAAACAAGGATATGATCACCAAGACAATCATCAATTGAATCAAATGATGAATGATATCATCAAAGCGATACATTCATGGTAACTAAACAATCAATGAAAAGGGCATGATATCATCATGATTAACAAATAGGCATATCATAATTTGAGAGCATGCAATTTGATACTTTAAAAGAAATTTTAATAAATTGGGTATCAATATGATCCAACTGGATATTAACTCGCCTGGACCATGAAGGTGTACGTCTTGGTCTTGTCCTTGAGCGTAGAGCTGATCCTCTTGATCCTTTATGCCTAATTGAGGTATAACATGCGTACCTAAGGCGACCGCGATTATGGGTGCTAGTTTTGCTAAGCTTTTAAGCGTAGTAGCGTTGAGAGATGCAATGCGTGAATATGAGCTAATATATCCTTATGGTAGATAACCATAATTTGAAAATAACCCAAAGTGGATAAAATAGTTGGTAAAATATTTATTTGTATTATTTGAAATTCAACTATTACTTTGAATAAAATTATACGCATTTTTGTCTCTATTAATACAATGGATGATTAGCTTAACGGGCTTTATGAATTTCCTATAGGGTTATAAGGATAAACTAATTGGTAAAAATAGATAAACACTGATTTCCTTTCCTTAATAATTTTATAAATCTAATCTTTGGTTTAATTAGACATAGGCATTTAATATATATATATATATTATTAAATGTATTATCTAATAGTTCAGATATTACGTAAATTCAAATAAATTCAAAAAAGTACGGAACTTATAAAGGAGCTAGAATACGACACTATATATCTACATGCATTTGTATTACCCTAATCAGACGAACCACAAATCATTTGTCAGCTTTGGGAATACTGTCATTTTCTTTTGCATAGAAAATATGGAAAATACATTCTATATAAATAATTGGATATTAAATAAACAAATATTATTTATAATTTATTTAGATCAATTTGGAAATTTTATTTTATTTAAATGGACCTGATGAATTAACATAATACTTAAATGCATTTCTTTTAGCTAGAAAATAACATAAATTAAATTAATTGTAGAAAATTCTGAAAAGGTTTGTAGGAGCTTGTAATCGCTAAGATTTATCCACTGATATTTGTTTTGACGCAATCGGATGAATGATGAAATTTTTGCGGGCTTGTAACGGATAAAAGGTGCATGTGTAAGATTACCTAGTTGCTTCTAGTGCTCAGCCGTGTCTTCTTCCAGTCTTCACTGTTGCTCATCCACGGCTGCACCTTCTTGCTTGTAGGGGGCAGCAGCTACGCAATGCTCCGGCCGCAATATACAGCAGGGAGAGAGGGAAAACCGAGGACGGAGCAAGGAGGGATCACAGCTCACAGAGAGAGAGTAAGCGACAGTGGAAAGGCTCCTGCTTTCTTGATGCTTGGCTCACACAGATCAAAGAAAGAAACTAGAGAGGGACAGTGGAGGAGCACAGCTGTGAGTAGCAGCAGTCCTCGGCGCCAAGCAGTGGCTTGGGGAGACTTCAAGCAGCAAAAGGGTGGCCCTGCTCTACCGGAGGAAGTAAGGAGGCGAGGGAGCTGGGTAGGGCAGCAGCTGCACAACGCGCAGGAGCAGAACACAGCGGCTGCACAGCAGCAGCAGACTTGAGGCATCCATCCAGAACAAAGTCATGGGGGAGAGAAAAAAGGGGAGGAAGAGCTCACCACCTGCAATAACACAATCAAAAGAGCAGCTGCAGAAAACATACGAACAGCGGCATATGGCTCTCCACAGCAGATGGGAGGATGGGAAAGACAGAGAAGGAAGAGCCCTCCTTGTACCCACCTTGCCGTTGCTCGGCTTGGGGAGGAGGACGTGGAGGATGACCCATGGCTGGAGGAGTTGTCGTCACCGACGGATGGTGGTTGCGGCGGCGCCGACTGCAATGGCAGCTCTAGGAGGCCGGGTTGTTTCCAGTGGGGAGGAGAATGTTCACAGAGGGGGCAGAGGCGCAGGGGCTGCTGCCGGCAAGGAGGTGATGGAGACATGGCCAGTAGAGGAGATGGAAAGGTAGGAGGCAGCACCGGCTGGGGTGAGGAGGAAGGGGCGACCATGGAGGGGTGCGGAGGCCGGGGAGGAGCAGAGGCGGCGCCGTGCCACAGCTCGGGGCGATGCCGGCGGTGAAGAGGGAAGGAGCTGGGGTGCAGTTGCAGAGGCGGTGTGGAGGAGTCGATCTGGGGGCTAGGGCGCTTGGCCGGGGAAAGAGGAGTTGGGGATGGCGTTGGGTAGTGTAGGAGGAAGGAAGGACGGCACCCAGCTGGTGGAGGAGGACAGCAGGGGCGGCGCCGAGGTGATAGAGTCGACGAGACGGAGGAGGGAAGCAGAGGCAGTGCCAATCGGAGGGGAAGGAGGCGGTAGAGGAAGGAAGGGCGGCGCCAGGGTAGCAGAGGCGGCGTGCGGCCGGTGGATGAGATAGAGAAGGGTGGTGACCGGCGGGGTAGAGCAGAGGAGGATGGCGGCTGGCAGCTGGCGGGGAGGAGCAAAGGCAGCATGTGGGGAGCTGCCCATGGCCTATGGAGGATTGGCGAGAAGGAAGGATGGGGAGGGAATGGGTGGAGGAGAGAGGCTAGGGACTAAAAAGGGAAAGATCTAAGGGGTAGATAAGGTATTTCCCATTTGTCCACGAGAGAGACAAAAGTGGGTTGCCACATGCAAGAGAGATTGATGCGCCACGCGTCACTGAGCGGAAAAGAGAACGAGAGAGAGAGAGAGAGAGAGAGAGAGAGAGAGAGAACTGCCCAGTAGGGCCCATAGCTAGGTTAACCAGTTAAAAGGAATGTTTGATAATTTGATACTGCTAAAGGATATATATATATATATATAATGATATGTGTGTCCTTACTTATATAATGGCGTTATCTTGTCTGATCTTACACATTGATTTGATTTAGGTTTCCCTAAGACGATAGGTATTAGTTTGAATTTGTAGATGAAGGGAATGTGCCCTAGAGGCAATCATACGATGATCGTGTAACGTCTTTATTCATATACTTATAATAACATTGCTTATCGGTTCTATGAATTAATGTCACAACTTTGTTCATCAGATACGATTTGGTTGTGAAACACATTGTTATTGTGATATTGTTCTAAACGATCCCTGGTCCATATCATTACGAGGAGCGGTAATGATTTGATCAGAGCATGTATTGATTGATGGTATTGTTTCACATACTATTGATCAAGATGGAATTTCCCCTCCTCGATAACAGGAGAGATATCTCTGGGCCCCTCGGTTTGGATAGATAAGGAAAGCGCACGGCCGTGCTGATATGATTAAAGAGTTAATCATGATACTTATATCCATCACATTGACGAGTGAATGGTTGAGATATCACAAGGGTGGCACGTATCTCGCCTTGAGCTTGATTGGTATTGTGTGGCAAAATGATCGGTATGTTGAGTGTATCAGGGTTCAGCCGATGAGATCACACTGTGCATTCGGGGGTCAATATGTACTACTAGGTACCACTATTGATCAATGGATTGGAAAGGGACCTTTTGGATTCATGGTCGAATTGCACATGAACCTAACGGGTCACACACTTAACGGGTTGGAACTTATCTAGTAGATTTGATCTATTAGAAGAAAGGTTTGCGCGCGGATACGATCCACGTAGGAATTGGAGTCCTAGTGGGCCTCGACTAGAGCCCACTAGCGCATCCATAAAAGGGGAGGCTTGGAACGGTGCGCGGGTGATAGACGAGCTCTCACCAAGCCCTAGCCGCCGCGCCCCTCCTGCTCGCCCAAAACCCTAGCTGCGTGGTGAGGTGCTAGCACACCCCGCATAACGTTCCTTTCCCGGACGTGTGGATACCTTTAGAGGCACTGCTGCACGTGGACGTGCTGATCGGTGGAACCTTCGACGACGATGACCACGACGACCTCGCGGTGTTCGGGTACGACCACGTGGTGTTCGGTGCTGCTCGGGGACGTTTGACGACCGGCGAGGAGGAGGTGTTTGGTGTGTACGACTACTTCCTTGACGAGCGTGACTCCGCTTCTGCTGCCTCTGCACCTCAAGGGTAACGATCCGTGGTCCCCTACTTGCATGTGATCTTACGTGTTCGCGGTATAAAATTTTCGATTTATGCTAGCGTAGCCTACCCGTTCCCTAACAGTAGATTCTATATTCTTATTCATAAATCTGAAGATACTATTCCATGAATACATGTATGTTCAGGAATTATTTTAGCAAAGAGTAAAAGTAAACAATTAATCATTTTGAATATATTTATTTATTCAAGAAAATATGAACTTTACGTGAGTTTTAAATGTATATTGGTTTTATAATAAAACATGTAGCTCCTATATCAGGATATATAATTATATCCAGGGCAATAGATATTTAAAATAAACGAGTAAATGCAAGTTCAAACCCAAAAGGATTTTAAAATTATTTCGTAATTGCATGCATACTTTATGATCTCCCAGATATCCAAAATGGGGCTGTTATAAATCCTACCCCTAACAATAAATCTCGATCTCGAGATTTGGTAGAGCTAGGAGATGGCGAAAAAGGGATGTTGTGTTCCGTTCTTCATTCTAACAGATTCTTAGATATGTTGAATAATTTTGATACTGGGAGGAGAGGATCTTTTTCTTGAACTGTCAGAAGGGTTGTTTGGACTTGTCTTTTGCCGTTATGCTTCTCCACCCGAGTTGTTAGAATGTTGATGAGGGAATAGCACTAGAACAAAGGTAAGAAAGAACAAAGAGGGAGGAAATCAAGATAGAGACAGGGGAAATTTTTCATCCTTGTGAGGCTAGCCTGTGGCCTTGTCCCTTCATCTCTGGCATTATGATTCCTTTTGATGCCCTTAGTACTCAATGGATGGATATATGGTGTAGCATTTAAGAAGCCCACAATATCTTCTAAGATGCCTCCATTTTAAATATTCACCAAGATCCAATTTTTAATCAACATGTTCTTGCCTAATATCCTATCCACCAAAGTTACCATTGTCACAATTTTGTAAGTCATTGAGAATCCAAATTTGATCACAGTTTATGACCACATCCTTGGTCTGATCATAACATTTTTTTTACACATCAAGTCTTAGACCGCTAAGATTTTTCTGGTGTCAACTTTACTTTTCTGCCTAATTGCATTTTGCCCATTCAGTTGTTATCCATTCTCAAAATATCTGCACATCCACCGATAAGGCTTCACATCATCTAACTTCTTAAAAATCCAATTTCTGATATCAGTATATAAATCAAGGGATTGAGTTATCCTTAAGCATCACCCGAAATTCGAGATACAGTCTAATGAACTCCAATACTGTTCCCGATTCACTTTCGTCATCAGCTAGAATCGATATTACCGCAATTTCGTCTAGGTTAATCGGATCCTTTTACAAAGAAAGCCCAAACTTCTTAATATATTAACGACAATCCAATGCAGTCATGTTTGACTACCCTCCTTAAATAAAATTTTCCACCAATTTAGGGCCAGCTTCTAGTCAATAGTTTTGATATCATTTCTCCCAATCAGATCGGATATCCTGCAATGGTCATTAGTATCAATAATTTCGCTAGTATAATCCATATTTCAAATCCATTGCAAACCTGTCCACAAGATTATTATTATATAGGCCATTGATACTTATCCAATCCATATTTCAAATCCATTGCAATCCTGTCCATAAGATTATTATTATATAGCTCATTGATACTTATCCAATCTCAATCGTGATGGTTTGTCAATTTAAGAATCCAAGTTTGATTGGAAATATTACTTCCTAAGTGGATCACAATTGATACAAAATTCAGTTTTTTTTTTGACAAGATCTTACACAAATCCTTGTTTTCTATATCGGGTCACCCGGATAAGATTATTCCTACCAATCCAAGTACAATCGAGATTAGCATGGAACATCTCCTCAAATTTTTAGAACACTGATAATCTAAGAATCCGTCACGCGACATAGAATCACCTAACCAATTAATCATAAGATCCACCAATCAATGCCTAATATGATAGTCCTCATATAATCCAATGACTTCTACGAAATCCTTCTAAGTCCAATTAATCCAAGACTGGACAGATCAACATCTTCAAGCAATTCATAAATGCACCAATTGCTAGTGGTCCTTACTCGGGCCATTGACAGTTTGTTTCAAATTACCATGCTTTTTCACTATGCACCTTAAACCATTACTAAAATTCATCAGTGTCATCCAAACACTGACAAGTTAACATACAACCTAATGTATTTAGTGATAGAGGCTTCAAAGGAAAGGTTGGGTTTGTTTATTTGCAAGAAGCCAATTTTGAAAATCAAAGCCTATGACTTAGCAGTTTTAACAAATTTCCTATATCAAGTTGAATCATCATTAGGGTTCTATCTTAGTTCACAATCCCAATCCCATGGAAAGTTATACACACTATGCCAAACGTTTTCCCCTACTCCTGCCATCATCTTCCAGTTGTGGCAGAACCGTTGTGGATCACATCTCCAGTGAAGTGCCTCATCTTGTCCTAACTGGTTGCCAGCCTAAGCTATACTCTCGACTCCCTATGAGTTTGGACCTAGATCATCTCTCGGATGACGACATAAGACTTTCTTCAGCTCAAGCATGGCAGAAAATAGGGTACGCCCGCAAGTCGTAACAACCCCTGAATCCCCAATATTTGCACTACCGCGCGATGGCCGGCTCGTTGTGGTGTTAGGAACCATTCTCGATGGTCAGTGACGTCACACTGTGCATCCCCGATGCACTCGTCTGGGGGAAACGTTGTTTTAGCCCAGCTTGTCCACAAAGGGCCTCACCCTTATGCACTTTTTTCTTCGGCTAATCGCACCCTCTGTGTGAATCACACATGATGTGGCGGAACCCCTTTGGGCAACACACGGCATTACGCGTGATGCGCACACGGGGGTGCCCGATCTTCTGGTGAGAAGGATAACTACGGTTTGGTGTCACGGTGACCTTGACAATTGGGCTACAAACCACGAAGGATTGAAACCCGGCAATCGCTAAACCACCACAAAGAGCGTTATCAACCACGTCAAAGCACGATCGACCTGATCACAAAGATCTGTTCCTGCGATGCAACTGAAGAACAAAGCAAGAAAAGGTAAAAGCAATCTGAATTGCAAATATGGATGAAGCTCAAGATATGTTTGAGGTTCTGAAACTTGATTTAGTTGATCTAACCGACACAAGTAACTCGAGGTGGTTTCACGCACATGGGGGAAAACTCAATCTAATCAAAACCTGAGGATGAAGAAGGATGGTGGCGGCCATATATAGAGGTATGTAGGCCAGAGGGGACATGCTGGCCATAGGGGCACGCACCCCCATGCATCCCTAGGTGTATATGGGCCTTAGGCCCAAATCAGAGGTGGCGCAGCACCTAACAGATTTGGCCCGCTTTATTGTTTCATCGATTTCGGACGACTCGGGATGAATTTGGAGGTGAGGCTAGATCCGTTGAAAAGCTTATCTCCTAAGCTTTCCAGAAAGTACTCGTTTGCCTCAATCGGACAAAGTATGCAGCCTAGGCGTCCGTTTGAAGTCAGATTGGTCGCAGAAGGCCGAACTGAACCTTCCGGAGAGCTGGGCTTGCACTTGGGCTTTCTTGCACCATAGGTCCAGCAGGCCACAACCAAGAACCTCGATTCCATCACTTTGTCCTGCAAAATGTTAGTAGGAACAAGAGGCAAAGAAATGGGCACATCCATTGTAATCAAGTCAGCAGAACAAGGATTATGCTTGTCCATGTCATTAGAAACAGATTTTGTAGCTAATAAAACTACACCCTTCGATTTCATTTCAGATTTGTTAGAACTAATTTCTTTCTTAGTTGGGTTTGATTCCTTAGCTACAATAGGATTCTCACTTTTACTACTTTCATGCTTATCTCTTTTAGCTTTTTTTACATGAGATTTAAATAATTCAGCAGGAGTCATAGGATGTAGCACAAATTTCTTACCCTTAAGTATGAATGAATATTGATTAGTTCTGTGGGGCCCATCCTTTAGCCCACCACACGATCTGCACTAATCCCTGGATCAGTACACTAGTGCACATCTTTCACATAGCCGGAATCATTTCATACAAGCGGAAGTCTTACAATTACACAAATACCTGTATTAAGCCCAAAGGGCTATTAAGTATTACAAATGGCACATTGGCCCAAATAGTCAGAAAGTCCAAAAGATCAAAGTACGTAAGACCTAAAAGATCCAAAAGGGATCTAGTGCCGGCTATGCCTAAGCACTTGACTGGAGAGACGCCCTATGCCTCGCCCTGATCGTCAGCATAATCTTGATCTTCATCTTCATGGCAGGCGTACTGATCCTGCTCATACTCACAATCTAAAAGAGAATATGAATGCGAGGTCAGTGTCATCCAAACACTGGCGAGCTAACACCCAACCTGATGCAAATTTTAGTGATAGGGGTTCCAAAGGAAAGGTCGGGGTTTATTTATTTGCAGAAAGCCAGTTTTACAAACCAAATCCTATGACTTAGCAATTTTAACCAAAGTTCTACTTTCAATGTGTCATATCATAGATCAAGTTTCAAACCACAATCCAAATCACATCCCATGGCAGTTTCTAGACACTCTGCCAAACGTTCCCAATTCCCTGGCAGTTTCCAGACACTCTGCCAAACGTTCTCCTTACTCCCGCCATCAAATTCCAGTTGCGGCACACCTGTTATGGGATTACACTACCCTACAAGAGTCCGAGTCCAAAGTTGGGTTGCCAGCCCACCCTAAGGGTCGCAACTCAAGTAGGTGCAATCCAGATCACCCGCAGGTGACGGCGTCCTCCGCCTTTACCTCAAGTATAGTGGCATTCGAGGTACGTCCACTCTCAGAGCCTCTGATCGTACTACCCCCGAACCCAACTCATACTTGCACTACCGCACGATGGCCACGCGTTGTGGTGGTAGGAACTATCCCCCGCAGGCAGATAGTCAGTGACTTCCCACTGTGCATCCCCGATGCACCCGTCTGGGAGACCTCGTCTCTACCCCAGCCTGTCTGGGAGAACTCGTCTCTACCTCAGCCTGTCCACTTAGCGGCACTCGGGGTACGTCCACTCTCAGAGCCTCAGATCGTACTACCCCCGAGCCCTGCTCACACATTCTTCACACCATGTAGCCCAGCTACTTTCACACCCTTATCCACATACCGGACCACGTCCGCATTCCAATCACCATCAATCACACACACTGGCATGCCAGGCCCAATATCCAGTAAACCAAGTTTATAGTGTTCATCATGTCCGGTGAATATCGGTTCACCGTTCCGAGGCAACTAAGCCTAAAATTAATAATTGGACCTGAGCAATGTCTAAGCAAGATTTTAACCAAGACTTAAGAGTCTAAATCATTTTATTCAACCTAGCAGGCTGTCAAGGGTGATTATCAAGGCAATCATTCATAAAGTCAAAGGACAGATGATTATATCAAGGCAATATCATCAAGGTAGAACAAACACAAATGATAACATGGCATGATATATCATGATTAAGCAAATAGGTTTAATTACTTAAAGAACATGCAGTTTAATACTGTAAATAAAATATTTAATAAAACTGGGAATCAATATGATCCATTAGAATGTTAACTCGCATTAGGGAAAGTATAGACTCTCCCTAATAAAAGTAAACACCTAATAGGAAGGTTGTTAACTCGCACTAGGGAAAATCGAGATTCTCCCTAGTAAAAGCAAATATCCTTTAGGGTGGAAATTAACTCGCCTTGGTCCTGAGAGTAGTGGGGGTCTTCTTGCTGCTCTTCAAAATGTCCCGTGGGCTCTTCTGTGTCTATTAACGGTACGAATTCGAAGAACAGAATAAATAAAACTTCAACATGCAATAGGAAATCATGATGCATGAAATGCTTGTGCTACGTCTAACGATGTGCGGCTGGTGATATATCATATTCTAGATATCGAGAAAGTTCCATGAGTCTACTTCTAAACAGTAATTTATAGAAGATAACGGTGGTGCGGGCAATATGAAAATGATATGCGATGATGCATAAGGCTACCCTTAATAGTTTACCCATAGATGTAGCAATTAGACGGAATAAGCAAAAATAGATTTTTGTTTGAAGAATTTCCTTCATCAACTCTCGAAGGAATACTTAAAGTGTTCGGTGTGGTGTTGGTTACATTACTCTTAAATTAATGAGGAATTAATATCATAAGATTATTCATACGCGTAGGGAAATTAAATTTCCGTGTTTACTCTTAGTTAAATTAGTTAACTAATCCTACAAAGCCTTATTAATGTCTTATGATGATTTTTTTTTGTAAATTTAATTGTGGCCTGCCATGTTTCTGTAAAAATTTTTAGATTTATCTATAGTCAATTAATTCGGGTTCCATTACTTGTTAAATAAGTCCATAGGAAAGGTAGTAAATAAGGCTAAACAAATGTTCAATGGGTATTTAAAGGTCCTAAAATTATTCAATAGTTAAATTAATTCTTTAAATTATAATTAGGTTCCTCTGGAATTTTCTCATGATTTTAGATGCTTATTGGACAATCTATACGATTGGAAATCCCTTTTATAAGTTGCTAAGGAGAAGAATTTTATTTATCCAGAGGCAAAAACGGGGGTTAACCATCCAAATTAAAATTTTACTATGTGTATTATGATATTAGTGGTAATCCTATATTTTCTCAGATTTTTCTAAAGTCATTTACTAATTTATTTAATCATTATCCATTTTTTGGGTTTATTCCCTAAAGAAAAATTCCTAGAATAAAACTAAGTTACTTTAAACAGAGGCATAAATCTATGGTACTGTTTGCCTAAATATTTTTAGTAAATTCAGCATGTCATCTAATAGTTATCATGAATTATCTAGGATTTTTGGGGGTGCCTATCTATGTATAGAAATTTATTTTATTTTCTATCATTATGTAAAACACTAAAAGGCTGGAAAAATTGAGGAACAGTAACAGGCCGGCCCACATCTCATTCGGACCGACGATTGCTACACAGAAGGCGTAATTTCCAAACTACGCCTTCAATTAGGTAAAGCGCATATGGAGAACCACGCTTCCACTTATACTGACGCGTGGGTCCTGGGACCCACCGGTCAGTGACACATTAGCCTCAGGCGAGTGCAATTGAATTCAAACATACTGACAAGCGGGTCCTGCTTGTCAGTGGCTCAGCTACGTAGTACGCGCGAGTTAGTGCGCATCTTGCGCAGATCCGATGGTCAGCGCGAATCTTGGCGCCATACGGACGGCGCTAGGTCTTCGTCTTCAATCTTGCGCTGAGCGCGCGCGGCTGCGAGGCTCGCCGGAGCTTCGCCGGCGTTACTGACCATCACTAGGCGGGTTCTTGGGCCCTACGGGACCAGTGGGCTTGCGCGCAACTAACGTTGCTCACGCCGAGGCCTGAGACGCCCAGTCGTGGCTGCGTGACGAGCGGCGGCGGAACTCGGCTCGGGTTGAACATGAACTCGATGCTACGACATGGCTCATGGCGAATTAGCGCACGCACGGGCTAAGCGGGAGGATGGGGAAGCTCGCCGAGGTGATGGCGAGGAGGGAGAACCACTAGGGCAAGCCGGCGACGTGATGGTCCAAAACGGAGGCGGCGGCGTTCCCACGTGGTTCGACGACTCCAGTGAGAAGCTGCCACGGACATGATGTAAAGGAGATAGCGAGGGCGGTAGAGAAACTACCCAAGCAGGGAATCGGAGTGAGGCTCACCCGGTTGGTCGAATTGGCAAAGAGGGTGAGCTCGGTTGGAGCAGAGTAATGGCGGAGACAGGAAAATTGGGGGCCCCTGCTGCCTTATAAAGGCCAAGCGGGAGTCTAATAGGAGCAGTGGAGGGAAAGGTAGGCATGCTCTGCTGCGCATCGCCGGGGCGAGAGGGAGGTAGGGACGGAGGACAAGCAATGTCGTGGCGGTGGCGATGGCTGCGGGTGGTGAGGAAGGTGGCGTCTTGTAGAGCAGCCGAGAGCCACATTGGGCGTTCGGGCGGTGAGGCGACGGCGCGGTGCGTTGGGCAGAGTGTGTCGCCGTGGGTTGGCCGAAGGGGGCGGTGGCGTGCGGGCGATGACTAGGCAGCTTGGCGCAGCGGCGGAGCAGGCGGCACCATTCATGATGGCACGGTCGGACGAGTGACCAATGATAGGAGCATGGCTCCCAGTGCAGGAACCGCACACCGCGTGACGCACACTATCCACGGCGGCATCGTGGGAGCACGAGTGCGGCGCCGAGACGCGACGACCCGCACGGCGGTGTCGGACGAGCGGGGCCAAGCGCAGCCGGCCCCGGGCTTAGTGGCGACGGTTCATCGGTTCATGGGCGCGTGGGTATAGCTGGCCGGCGCGGCGGCCATAAGTGCTCGATGCCGGCGAAAAACAGGGGAGGCGCGATTGCGTGCACGGCAACCGGGCATGGGCGGCAATGGCAACACCGTCGCAGTGGCGATAGTGGGCAGCCAATGTCCGAGCTCGGGCGGCGCAGGCGTGCAGGCGACTTGCAGCCGGAGCGTGAGTAGAGAGAGAAAGAGAGAGCCGGAGAGAGGAGAGCACAGGAGAGACAGAGAGTGACCAGAGAGTTGAGAGAGAGAGAGACCAATGGGGGCTGGTCAGTGGGGCCCACCAAGCTGCACCCGACCCCCTTTAATTCCAAAAAAACGGATTCTATATACTAAAAGGGATTTTTGATGAATTTTTGGGAGAATTTTCCACGGCAGGAATATACTCATATAAATAGTTGTATATATATAAGTGTACACATATATATATATATACATATTAATAGCTAATTAAAGAGAATTGTCTTAGAAAAAATTTGGTTTAATGAATGCCTAACCCCAAAACTATAATTTGATCTATCAACATAATTAAAATAATGAATTTTGTTATGGCATGCATTCTAGATTGGGTTTTAAAATTAGCTTAATTAGAGGTGGGTTTCTAATTGGGATATTGATTTCAAGGTTTAAGCAAAACCCGTTAAGACTTTGAATTTGATTTGATCGGGCTATGGTACTATTCCATAAAATTCAAGCCTATTAAAAAGCTTTAATATTTCTAAAAATAGGAATAATGCATGCCGTATTTTCGGCATTTAGCATTTTTAGCAAGAAAATTATTTTCTTGCACTCAAAATTTTAAAGTTTAAAATATTAGCCCAAATTGGGATGTTACAAGTTCTACCATGATTAACAACATCTCTGTCACATAACCAAGGTCTACCTAATAAAAGTGAGCATGCTTCTATAGGTATGACATCGTAATCAACCTCATCATGGTATGAAGCAATAGAGAAATATGCTCGCATAGTTTTTGTTACCTTTATCTTACCACATGTGTTGAACCATTCAATCGAATATGGATGTGGATGAGGACTCATCGCCAAGCCAAGCTTCTTGACCATATTTTGGCTTGCTAGGTTGCTGCAATTTCCACCATCGATGACGACTTGCACTGAGCGTTCTTGCACAACAACATTAGAATGGAACAAGTTGTGGCGTTGCGTTTGATTGGCACGCTCTGGTTGCGCAGTAGGTATGGGCTAAGACATGCTCACCACCATCTTGATCATCCTTGTCTATAGAGTTAGTCACAGGAATAGCAAACTCATTCTTACCATTACTAAACGAGGTACACTCATCACCCTTCTTCTTATGTTGTGTAGGTTGCACTTCTTTCTTTAATGGTGTTTTGTTGTTCTTGACCGAAGGGAGAGTCCCATGCTCGACCATCTCACCACTAAGTTCTCCATTTCTCCATTTCGCCATGAACTCACGGTGCTTCTTTCTATCAACTTCCCGTTGCGCCTCAAATTGACGATTAAGTTCCCGCATGAATTTCTTTGTTTTAGGCGAGATGCTTGGGTCATCCTCAAGGTGTAGATCATCGTTCTTTCTATGTGGACCTGCCATTATTAGTAGTAGACCAGAAAAACACATAAAGAGATGTATAATCCTATCTACTAGTAGGTGTTGGAATTAGATAACTCTCTCATACTCAAAGCTTTACCTTGCTCTTACAAGTTCTTATCACGCAAGCAGGCGGTGTGATTGGCGGCTGGTTCGTGATAACTTGAGCTCAAGTGGTGGCAAAGCGAGAGCAAGGTTTTGTCCTGTATGGTTAGTAGTATGTGGAGCTTGTATCGGCAAAATATGTAGCAAAGGAAAGCAATTGTTCAATACAAGTAATGCAAAATTGAAGATTAGACCAAAGTATCAACGTACTGGACTGGCCTAGACCTAGCAAATCTCAAGCAAACAAGATGAAGATAGGCTAGGATCCTCAATATCCAACACCAACGATGAAATACCTCTCTTTAATCCTCCTTTGCTCACTGACTTTTTTCTTTTGATTTTGAATAGCGCGGCTCTTTTGCTGCGCTAGATTTTTTTTATTTTTCTTTGCAATTTTTTACCTCTTTTTTTTTCTCAAATTGAGCACAAACACACCACAATAGACTACTCACAGAGGTTTACACAAGATGGCGAGAGGAAAAAACAAAACTGAATATCGAACCGGTGAAGCAAACGGATATCTGAATGTTCACAGGCTGATACTGCCCGAAATAAACCGAATTTAGGGATTCAAACATTGAGTCAGATCTTATGGGGAATGTCCAAATCCGATTTTGTATGCGAAAGTTATGGCTGTTTTACTGAAAGGGTCACAGATTGGACACCAATTCGAATTGGACTCGGTTTTGGAGTTAGCCTTTTGGGCTTGGCCGAGTTGGGGAAGAAGTGGGGCTCAGCCAGGAGGTGTGGGGGACCTATGAAAGGTTATCAAAACCAATCTACTATTTTTTTGTGGATTTTTTGATAAAAACACAAACCCTAAGCGGCAGCTTGAATAGCTACTACAAACTTGAGACTAGAACTAGAACCTAGACGTGGATAGTAACGATGACGACAATGAGCGAAAATTCAATGATGCAAAAATAGTAAAGAACAATGCAAAGGCTCAAAGGGCTCGGATAGTAGATGCAAATATTTTTGTGAGGCAATTTTCTGGACTCTAGGTATGAAATCAATCTAATAAAACAAAGAGATAAATCTCACCAGTCAACCGACGCTCTGATACTAACTGATGCGCACACAGGGGTGCCCGATCTTCTAGTGAGAAGGATAATTACGGTTTGGTGTCACGGTGACCTTGACGATCCGGCTACAAACCATGAAGAATTGGAACCCGACGATCGCTAAACCACCACGACGAGCGTTATCAATCACGCCAAAGCATGATCGACCTGATCATGAAGATCTGTTCCTGCGATGCAACCAAAGAACAAAGCAAGAACAAGGTAAAAGCAATCTGAATTGCAAATATAGATGAAGCTCACAATATGTTTGAGGTTCTGAAACTCGATTTAATTGGTCTAACCGACACAAGTAACTCGAGGTAGTTTCACACACATGGGGGAAAACTCAATCTAATCAAGACCTGAGGATGAAGAAGGGTAGTGGTAGCCATATATAGAGGTATGACGGCCAAAGGGGGCATGCTGGCCATAGGGGCACGCACCCCCACATAACCCTAGGTGTATATGGGCCTTGGGTCCAAATCAGAGGTGGCGCAGCACCTGACAAATTTGTCCCACTTAATTGTTTCGTCGATTCTAGGCGGCTTAGGATGAATTTAGAGGTGAGGCTGGATCCATTGAAAAGCTTATCTCCTAAGCTTTCCATAAAGTGCTTATTTGCCTCAATCGGACGTCGTATGCAGCCTGGATGTCCATTTGAAGTCAGACTGGCCGCAGACGGCCGAACCGGACGTTCCGGAGAGTCGAGCTAGGCTTTCTTGGACGTGGGGGGGGGGCACTTGGTTCTTGGTTGTGGCCTGCTGGACCTCCCTCATTGTTGACTTGAATGGCTTGGCCAAAGGATTTAAGTCCAGTTGACTTTTCTCGTCAGCAACAGCTGCGACGCTTCAGCACGTCGATGTGGCGTGGACGTCGGCGATGTCGGAGGAGTTGGTCCTCATCAATGCGGTTCTTGCCACACTCCTCTTCCAGCAGTATATATGTGGGCGATTACCTCCTCAATTCACGTAGCCCAGCTACTTCATCTCTTAACCAATGCCAGACCCAGTCCGTATTACCACACATCACAACCATACACACACTAACATGCCAGGCCTCAAATTCAAGGTTATGTTCATATATGTCATGTCTCGGTGAATCTCGGTTCATCGTCCCGGGGCCATTAAGCCTGAAATGAGTAATAGAGACCTAAGCACTGCTAAGGAAGTTTTAGCCTAGACTTAAGGAGTCTAATAAATTTTAGTATTTTTCCCTATCTTAGATAAACAAGGATATGATCACCAAGACAATCATCAATTGAATCAAAAGACGAATGATATCATCAAAACAATACATTCATGGTAAGTAAACAATCAATGAACAGGGCATAATATCATCACGATTAACAAATAGGCATATCATAATTTGAGAGCATGCAATTTGATATTTTAAAAGAAATACTTTAATAAATTAGGTATCAATATGATCTAACTGGATATTAACTCGCCTGGACTGTGAAGGTGTAGGTCTTGGTCTTGTTCTTGAGCATAGAGCTGATCCTCTTGATCCTTTAGGCCTAATCGAGGGATAACCGCAATAAACAACCAAATGGGATAAAGATGATGGATGAATGCATGCGTACCCATGGCGACAGCGATTACGGGTGCTAGTTTTGCTATGCTTTTAAGCGTAGTAGCGTCGAGAGATGCAATGCATGAATATGAGCTAATATATCCTTATAGAAGATAACCATAATCTGAAAATAACCCAAAGTGGATAAAATACTTGGTAAATATATTTATTTGTATTATTTGAAATTCAACTATTGTTTTGAATAAAATTATACGCATTTCTGTCTCTATTTACACTACGGATAATTGGCTTAACGGGCTTTATGAATTTCCTACAGGGTTATAAGGATAAACTAATTGGTGAAAATATATAAACGCTAATTTGCTTTCCTTAATAATTCATAAATCTAATCTTCGGTTTAATTAGACATAGACACTTAATATATATATTATTAAGTGTATTATCTAATAGTTCAGATATTACGTAAATTCAAATAAATTCAGAAAAGTACGGAACTTATAAAGGAGCTATAATAGGACACTATATCTCTACATGCATTTGTATTACCCTAATATGACGAACCACGAATCATTTGTCAGCTTTGGGAATACTGTCATTTTCTTTTGCATAGAAAATATGGAAAATACATTCTATATAAATAATTGGATATTAAATAAACAAATATTATTTACAATAAATTTAGATCAATTTGGAAATTTTATTTTATTTAAATGGACATGATGAATTAACATAATATTTAAATGCATTTCTTTTAGCTAGAAAATAACAGAAATTAAATTAATTGTAGAAAAATCTGAAAAGATTTGTAGGAGCTTGTAATCGCTAAGATTTATCCACTGATATTTGTTTTGACGCAATCGGATGAACGATGAAATTTTTGCAGGCTTGTAACGGATAAAAGGTGCATGTGTAAGATTACCTAGTTGCTTCAGTGCTCAGCCGTGTCTTCTTCCAGCCTTCACTGTTGCTCATCCACGTCTGCACCTTCTTGCTTGCAGGGGGCAGCAGCTACGCAATGCTCCGGCCGCAAGATACAGCAGGGAGAGAGGGAAAATAGCTCACATAGAGACGGAGCAAGGAGGGATCATAGCTCACATAGAGAGAGTAAGCGACATTGGGAAGGCTCCTGCTTTTTGATGCTTGGCTCACACAGATCAAAGAAAGAAAATAGAGAGGGACAGAGGAGGAGCACAGCTGTGAGTAGAGGTGGGACATGGGCCGTGCCGTGCCGGCACGGCCCGAGCCTGTCGTGCTTTGGGCCTACATGAAACGGGCCGGCACGGCCCGGTCGTTTCTTCATGCCAGGCCAGGCCAGCACGGACAGCAAAAATGAAGGCCCGGCATGGCCTAAAGGCACGCCGGGCTGCTGTCGAGCCAGGCTGGCCCGAGCACGGCACTGGAGAGCACACAACACACTAAATATTTTTTATAAATTCATACGTTGCTCAAATAAAACAATTGTCTACATGAAAAAGATGCGTCTCGAAATTCTCTACAACTCTCATGTATAATATAAATTCATATGAGTAAAGAAAGACACTGACAAATACAGATTACCGAGAGAGGTGGCGTCGGTCCGAAACTACACAGCGCACTAAATATTTTTTATAAATTCATACAAAATATTTTTTTATAAATTCATACGTTGCTCAAATGGAAACGTTTTCTACATGAAAAGGATGTGTCTCGAAATTCTCTACAACTTTTATGTAGATTATAAATTCATATGAGCAAAGGAAGACTTTAAAAAATGCAGATTACCGAGAGAGGTGGCGTCGGTCCGAAAATACACAGCGCACTAAATATTTTTTTTATAAATTCATACATTGCTCAAATGAAAAAGTTGTCCTCATGAAAAAGATGAACCTCGAAATGCTCTACAACTTTCATGTCGAATATAAATTCATATGGGCACAGAAAGACCCTACAAAATGCAAATTACAGGTTCGGGTTTTAATTCGGGCCGTGACGGCTGAAAAGACGCCCATACTGATCGGCGATGCCGGCCGGTTTTAAATATATTTCTAACATCTATCCCGAGTTGAGAACAGCGACCGATGGCTCTATGCCATCACCCCGACCAGCCTATCCGGTTCCAAAACCGGGATTGATGCTTGTTTGGAACCAGGATTGAACCAGGATTGAAGGCTCAATCCGTGGTAGTGGAGGAAGGGAAAGACAAAGAAGGAAGTGCCCTTCTTGTACCGTCCTTGCCACTGCTCGGCTTGGGGAGGAGGACATGGAGGATGACCTAAGGCTGGAGGAGTTGTCGTCGCCGATGGATGGTGGTAGCGGCGGCGTTGGCTGCAATGACGGCTTTGGGAGGCAGGGCTGTTACCAGTAGGGAAGAGAAAGTTCGTAGAGGGGGCAGAGGCATAGGTGCCGCTGCCGACGAGGAGGTGTTGGAGACACGGCCAGCAAAGGAGAAAGAAAGGGAGGAGGCGGCACCAGCTGGGGTGAGGAGGAAGGGGCTACCACGGAGGTCGGCAATGAGGAGGAATGGCGGAGCCTGACTCACAAGCGGTCTTGCTGAAGAAGAGGAAAGGTGGCGCAGATTGCCGAGGTGGCGGGGAGGAGCCCATCTGGGGGCTGGGGTGCCTAGCGGAGGAAAGAGGAGTTGGGGACGGCGTCGAGCAATGGAGGAGGAAGGAAGGACGGAGCCCAGCTGGTGGAGGAGGACAGCAGGGGTGACGCCGGGGTGGCAGAGGCGACGAGGCGGCAGGGGAAGGCAGAGGTAGCGCCGGTCGGAGAGGAAGGCGGCGACAGAGGAAGGCAGGGCAGCGCCGAGGTAGCAGAGGTGGCATCCGGCTGGTGGATGAGACGAAGAAGGGAGGTGAACGGCAGAAAGGAGTAGAGAAGGATGGCAGCCGGTGGTGAGGAGCAATGGCACCACGGGGGGAGCTGCCCATGGCCCATAGGTTATCGGCCAGGAAGAAGGATGGGGAGGGAATGGGTGGAGGAGAGAGGCTAGGGACTAAAAGGGGAAAGATCTTAGGGGTAGATAAGGTAGTTCCCATTTGTCCATGAGAGAGACAAAAGTCGGCTGCCACACGCAAGAGAGATTGACGCGCATGACCCACGCGTCACTGAGTGGAAAAGAGAACGAGAGAGAGAGAGAAAACTGCCCAGCGGGGCCCACTGCTAAGTTAACCAGTCAAAAGGAATGTTTGATAATTTGATTCTGCTAAAGGATATATATATATAGAGAGAGAGAGAGAGTGTGTGTGTTGCTACGGTCAGCCGCGGCTGCCGGATCATTTCACATTTTTTTGTTTTTTTACTATTTTTTTGTATTTTTAAATCTGTGATTATTGAAGGGTCCACAACTAATTAGATCATAGATTTTCAAAAATACAAAAAAAATAGTAAAAAAAATAAAAAAAAATGTGAAATTTTGTCGGTAGTGAGATTTTAGTGAGACGAAGGAGATGGTCGGTTCGGATCATCGAATTCGATCACCGATTTCGCAAACACGCCACGGCTGACAGAATGATCCACATTCCGTCAGCCACGGCTGACCGTAGCAACACTCTCTCTCTCTCTCTCTCTATATATATATATATATAATGATATGTGTGCCCTTGCTTATATAATGTCATTATCTTGTCTGATCTTACACATTGATTTGATTTAGGTTTCCCTAAGACGATAGGTATTAGTTTGAATTTGTAGATTCTATGTTCTTATTCATAAATCTGAAGATACTATTCCATGAATACATGTATGTTCAGGAATTATTTTAGCAAAAGTAAAAGCAAACAATTAATCATTTTGAATATATTTATTTATATAAGAAAATATAAACTTTGCGCGAGTTTTTAAATGTATATTGATTTTATAATAAAACATGTTGTTCCTATAACAGGATATATAATTATATCCATGCCAATGGATATTTAAAATAAACGAGTAAATGCAAGTTCAAAACCCAGAAGGATTTTAAAATTATTTCATAAATGCATGCATACTTTATGATTTCCCAGATGTCCAAAATGGGGCTGTTATAGACTCACACCTTCACGGTCCAAGCGAGTTAACATTCAGTTAGATCATGTTGAATTACCTAGTTTCTAAAGTATTTCATTTAATGTATCAAATTGCATGCTCTTTAAGTATATATGCCTACTTGTTTGATCGTGATATGTCATGCCCTATTATTTCTTCGTTATTGCTTTACCAAGATGATCTTGCCTTGATATCACCTTTGATAGCTTGGTTAGGTTAAATGAAATTATTTAGACTCTTAAGTTTTGGTTAAAAACTTGCTAAGACATTGCTCAGGTCTAATTAATAATTTTTAGCCTTAGTTATCTCAAAACGGTGACCCGACATTTACCGAACATGATTACACAATAAACATGGATAATTGGAAATTGGGCTGGCTTGCTAGGGTGTGTGGTTATGGAATGCTTACGTCCGGCATGTGGATAAGAGTGTAGAGTAGCTCAGGCTAAATGGTGTGGAGAAGAAGGCTATATATTCACCGACATGGTGCATTGAGGAGCTCAGATGGAACACGCGTAGCTGCCAATCGTTACAACCTAAGGTGGTTCCGTCACATCGTGTGCAGGGCACACGGAGGAACGATAGCGAAAGAAGGAAGTGGATATGGATATGTGTGGATTGGTCAGATCCGAAGTGACTCCTAGAGTGGACCAGACGGGCGTACAGTGAGGCACGCAGTGGGAAGTCGCTGACCATGAATTTGGTTCCTAGCACCACAATGTGTGGCCATTGCATGGTAGTGCGGATGTGAGGCCTAGATACTTTGCTGGATTGCGTCAGGGGGCCAGAGGCTTTGCTTGATGGTGTCCTAGCTAACCCACAGTCCGAGGTGAAGATAGGATCATGTTGTCATCCGCGAGATGATCTAGGTATTACGTCGCAGGAAGCCGTGACTCTAGTGCGGGTTTGATAACCCCGCTAGGGAAGAACGGGCACTTCATTGGGCGTAAGATACACAATGGGTGCGCCACACCCAGAAGATGATGGCAGGTGTTTGGAGGAAGCTTAGGATGGGTTTGAGTAGTGATTTGGTATGAAGAACTCTTAAACAGAACATTAATTAGTAGACCTTTGGATTAAAATTGCTAAGTCATAGGTTTTAATTTAAAAACTTGCTTTCTGCAAATAAACAAACCCTACCATTCCCCTTGGAACCTCTATCACTAAATGCATTAGGTTGGGTGTTAACTCACGAGTGCAGTTTGATTGCGCACTGACTTCGCACACACTCACTCTTTTAGATGATGAAAATGAGCAAGACCCCTACGTCTATCATGAAGACAGAGCCCAGGAGTTTGCTGACGATCAGGACGAGACTTAGGGAGACCCTCCAGTCGTTTGTAGGGCATAATCGGCCGAAGATGTTTATGATCTTTTGATTAACATTGCACTTTGATATTTTGTTGTTCTCTATTTTGGGCCATTGTGCTGTGTTGTAATACTTAATAGCCTTCGGGCTTAACACAGGTACTTAGTTTAATTGAAGACTTCTGCTTGTATGAAATGATCTAGCTATGTAAATGGTGTGCACTAGCTTACCGATCCAGGGACTAGTGCAAATTAAGTGGTGGAAAAAGGAAAACCCCACAGAGTTGGTATTAGAGCCTACGACTGTAGGAGCCCTAGAACTTGGCCGTTAGCCTGACACTCGGTGCAGTACTGGGGCGAGCCTAGCACTACGCTAGAGGATTTTCCAAAAATTTAGAAAACCAGTAAATACAAATAGATTTATTAAAAATAAAAATGACTTCCAAAAATTCTAGAAACATTCTGTAAAATACTAGATGTGTTTCTAGACTTAGAAAAAATATTAAACTTAACACTCGAGTAGGGAAAAATGTATTTAAAAATCCAATAAATCTCTAGGGGCTATAAAATGAAATTCTAAAAACATAAAGCCTTTATATTTTTACTCCGTAAAATTTTGGAAAAAGCATTTATAGAAAGTTTTGGAGTTATGATTGCTTGGTGTGTTGTCATGTGCAAGGGTAGGATCCGAGGAGTTCGTGGAACCCGGTATTGGAGACGACTACCCGCACCCAGAATACGATCAAGGCAAGTCCCTTTGACGCATATTCAATGAACCATTGTCTAATTTAAAGGGATTTATAGAATTTTTAAACTTGCATGCTATTTCTAAAATAAGTACTCACTCCGTCCGGATATATAGGGTGTGTTATTTTTTCACTCCCGTCCGGATATACAAGGCGCACTCTTCTCCCAAAGTAATTTTTCTCTATAATACCCCTATTAAGTACCGGTGGTTGCATGACATTGATTAGTTTTACATGGTGTGCTGGCCGCTTCGTGCTCCAGATTCTATGCTCCATCCGAAGCTTTGCATTCACAGCTAGCAACCAAGAGTTTCATTAGGCGCCACTACGCAGAAAAAATTAGGCGGCATCGCGGAAAATTACTTTCATTTCGTTTCTATCAACATTTGGCGCCACTGTGCAAAAATTTGCTTTTGGTTTCGTTTCTACTCCTCGTATCAACATTAGGCGTTCAGGAAAATGTTTTGCATGCATGCAGAGGAGCACCGTAATATGAACGCATTGATTATGCACGCATTGATTCTAGACGGAAGGAGTAACCAAGAGGGTCTTAATTAGGAGTAAATGAGGGTAATTTAGTCACTCCATTTGATTATTGGTCTTTGTGTAGAATTGTAACACGCCCTATATATCTGAACGGAGGGAGTAGTTTCTAGTATTAGCTATAACCGGAAAGCATAAAATGATTTTTACACCCTAAATAATCTTGCACCGTAGGACTAAATGTAAGGTACCTTGATGCCATGTTTACCTTGGAGTAGGATTAAAATGCTTCATGCCAATTAAATACTCATACTATGGTTGGCAAGATATTGCAATGTTCGTAAAGGAGTTTTCAGTGAAATGAGGCATTGAGAAGAATGCTGGGATTGGAATGTTTTTATGTCCTTCCCTTGAATGCTCTGACTAGGGAGGACCCGGTTGACAGTATAGTGTAGGGTATGCATGGTTTCGGGTTAGTGTTGGTACTTCTCCCCTAGTCTAAGAATTGTTCATCCCATGAACCTATGAACTGAGCCTTACAGTACAGCCTCGGGTTCCGTTATGGGACGAACCTAGCCTATTAAGCTTTGATCTCTAGTAGCAACTTGCTGGTGAAGATGTCCTTCGTAGATATCTAGGTTGTACGGGTATAGATGGTGTTTCCATATTCGTCGGTGCCTTGGATTGTTTTTCCTTGGCCTTCTTATACAACGTGAGGACTAGGGCCGTTGGGATGACTCATCGGGCATGTGCTATTAGGGCTTATAGCCTAAACGACTTTGTGATTCGCACCCTAGTGCGTAATCTTCTGAAGGTGAAGTGTACCCATGCTCTGTGGAGTTAAAACTATCATGATAACTGTGCTCGCGTTTAAGAGCATGTGAAGGGAGTGTTTATATGGTAGAATTTTCTTTTCAAAAGAAAAGGGTTTGGAAAGAGTAATGGTTTTGGAAAAGGATTTGCAAATAGCCTTTGACAAAGGAAATATCAAGGCAAATAAACTTTGTTTCACCCCCAAAACATTTTCTAAAACTGTTTTTTCTAAAACTGTTTCACCCCAAAACATTTTCTAAAACTTTAGGGGCAAACTAGGAAAATTGGCATTTTTGCAAAATGTTCTAAGCATCCTCTTGTACTAAGCCGCATTAGGGGGTGAAAATGGTCCAGATCCGGATCGGATAATGGTCATCCCGTACCCGTTCCATATTATTTTATTGAATACCGGTCCGGATTTGGATGATGCCGGATACGAATACGGATACGGGATAATATCGGATACGGATTCGGATCGGATCCGGGCGGATACGGATACGGATACGGATACCGGGTTTTCTCATAGCCTACCGCCTACGGTCTACAAAAATACCATAGCACCAAGTTAAGACTTAAAAACGTGTGACTGTGAGACCATAGCACACAGACCATAGCACAAAAATACGGATCGGAGTTCTGGACGCCGCCGCCACCACGGTTTAGGTCTGGCCGTAGTATTGAGAATGACCATGAGACATGCCTTGTGAGTTGTGACTGAGGCAGTGAGGTGTCCCGTGACTCCGTGAGGGCTGAGGCCACGAGCCCATGAGTGGCTCCCATAGAGGTGCCATGAGTGACTCCAGTGGGCCGCGCCGTGGTAGCTTGGCTGGGCCGGCCTGTGGCTGCGGCTACGAGTACCAACTGGCAACTACCAATGAAGTATTCGGGTATTCGGATAAAATTACCCAGATAATTACTACGGGTACCCGGATCCGTCAGATCCAAGCTGCCTCGTATCCGAACCAGTATCCGAATTACATATCCGGATAATTACCCGGATCTGGATCCGCCCTGATAGCTAAATGCTACCATTTAGGGTAGAATCCGGATACGGATCCGGTTGGATCCGGGAATTACTCGGACCATTTTCACTCCTAAGCCCCATGGTGCACATTTTTTCCTGATTTACGGAGTACAATGGTACTCACCCTTGCTATTTTCCCCTCTCTTTCTGAACACTAGTCGAGGGACAGTTTGCGGAAGACCCGCAGTTTGACGACGTCGATGCTGACTACGAGGTTGAGGACTTGGAGGACTTCCCGGAAGACTAGGGCACCTCCTATAGTCTTATTGCCTGTGGGGAGATAGTAGTAGTACTTTAATGTGCTGTTATGTGGGTCCCATGTGTTGTATTTTGCCAGACTTGATTCGTGGCCTGCGTGCCACCATGTTTGTACTATCCTGGGTTATGGCCCCGTTATGTAATATTTTATTTTCGCTAGTAATGTTTCTCTCTATTTGGACTGTGTGTACTTGCTGCTAATCCTTAGGACTAGTACAGAAGGCACAGAGGGGTTCGGCCATTTTGGCCGGGTCCTGATAGTCGTCCACCCTCAATATTAGCCCCAATTCACGTTTTTTCTTAGGTTTTGCTTAGATTATTCTGTCATTGCAGTTTCGCCAATCATCAATTTGTGGAACCCCAACTTCGTGTACTTAATACAACCTACAATTTCAGATTGCTTCTTATTTGTTCTACCTTGTGTTCTCAATTCACTTGTAGGGATAAACCTTCTTGGCGAGGTCAACTGTGTTCGCACATGGTTGATAACCAATGGAGTCATGATGTTGTGATTGCAGGGTTTGTCAATATTGATCGGAGGCTGAATCATCTATGTCGAGTTCTCCACCAATCGATTTATCCTTACCTATCGAAAGATTGGGAGCCAGCCCTCATCACCTATTCCCTTCAGCATGTTGTGGGGGATATTTTCAATGTCTTTGCACTTTGAGTGCCTCTATCCACTTTAAATTAAATATGTTACTACGAACGAAGATTTGCTTATCGTGTTACACTAACGATCACTGTGATGCTTGCTCGCATTCGGTCTACACTGGTATTACTTAGTTGTCGTTGAAAACTAGCTATTGTGTCAGCACATTCACTTGAACAGTTGTGGCGGTTCATATTCTAAGGCTGTTCCATCATTTTGACTTCGCCTTGTGCTATAAGGGCATCTCCACCAATAAGCCCAAGCCCCATGGCCCATCACTGTATCAAACAGTGATGGCACATGGAATATAAAAAATAGATTGTAGGAATAGTAATACGACAGTTGTTGAGGAGGTGAATAGGGATGGGATAGCCCTATTTGGTGAGGTGGCACGTGAATAGAGATGGAACAAAAGAGAAATAGAACGGACTGCTAAAGATGCCCTAAAACTACAGACTGGGGGCTGAGTTCTCCTCACCTCCCTAGTTTGCCAACAACAGTTTTTTCTCGCCAACTCTTCTTTTTCGCTTGTCGCCCTCGTCTTCCTCTCTTTCTTTGTGCAGAGCATAGATTGGTGTTATTTTGCCCTCGTAATGGTTCGCATGAAGGTCATTGTCATAGAAGCCTCGAATGCTGGTGCCAACTTTGACTACGTCTTGGGTCCTCCAGCGATCGTATAAGGAGATGCTGGATGAGTTCATGGTCTCGCACGGCTGGACGTGAAGGGCCCTGCGAGCGCCTCGTGCCGAGGTATGTAGAGCCTGCTACTGAAGAGAATGAAGTGTTGGTGTTTTGCACCTACTTCGATTGCGGGTTCCGTGTGTCCACCTCAATGTTCCTCCTGGAGGTGCTCACAATGTTCAATGTCGAGTTTGCTCAATGTGCTCGGAACGCACTTGTTTGCATGAGCGTGCTTGAGTGGGATGTACGCTCCCACATCGTGGAGTCTTTTGCTTGCGTCTTTGCTCATGACCTACGTGACGCTCGGTAGCGGTCCAATAGACAACACGCTGAGAGAGCTGCTTATACGAATCTTAGCTTCTAGCCAAATAATGGTGCCTCTCAGCATATTCGGAGGTCCCACTACTGGGGAATCGGGTTTCAGTCCTGCTTCGAAACGGGCTTCAGTCCTGAACCGGGATCGACAGCCAATACGGAACTGTTGCCTCTTGGGCATCAGTCTCGGTTCTAACGAGCCGAAACTAAGGCCCCATGTGCAGGGGAGCCTATCAATCCCAGTTGGTGTCTCTAATCAGGACTATGATGTCCCGGTTGTGTCTCCAATCGGGACTGTGATGTATATGTGATGTGACACACCTGCCACGCCACTAGCTATTATATTTATTTTATTATCTGTGGCCCCTAGCTACACTATTAAAGAAGTGGGCATCACTACCGGTTATCTACGAACCGGTAGTGAGAGTTGAATCACTACCGGTTTGAACCACGAACCGGTAGTGGTGTCTCAGTAAACCATGGGTTTGAGCCATGAACCAGTAGTGGTGCCTCAGGCACTACTACTACCGGTTTGAGGCACAAACCGGTAGTGATACCTATCCAGCACTACCGGTTTAAGTCACGAATCGGTAGTGGTGCCTCATTTCTGAAAAGTTTAAAAGGAATGCATATTCTATCTATATCAGTACGCGATAGTAGGTGGGTTGGCTAGAAGGATGAGACTAGAGGCACGAGGTCTCAGGTTCGAGCCCTGCTTCTCCCAATATATTTTCAGCTTATTATAAACATTTCTAATACTATCACTACCGGTTGCATGAACCAGTAGTGATACCCTAGAGCATCACTCCCGGTTGCCCTCTACCGGTTGCAACAGATGCCGGTTTGGAACCGGTAGTGATGGGCTAATCCGTAGTAGTGCTACTATATTTATTTTATTTATGCATGCATGTGTTAAATCATAATTAATTAAAACCATATAATTAATCATGCACAATTAGCTGATAATTAAATCAAAGACATTCATTAAAACTTTAATTATAACTAATAAAAATGTATTACAATAGCTAGCTAGCTAGCTAGCCTATATATAAGTATCACATATGTACACAATTACACATACTTTTGCTTATCGTGATCTTTTACGTGCATTGCTCTTAGTACAATAATGAAAGGAACAAGAATGTACTGGTTGAGCATGGCGATGAAGTCCTTGTACTTTTCAGAGGGTTTCCACAGAGAGTCCATAACCATGATCTGGCTAGAATCTAGCTCAATAATAAAAAGGGCCCAATGAAAGCTGCACATATATATATATGTTAGCATAGGTTACTAATTTGTTGTAACACCCTGTTAAGAAAAGGATTAGAACGAGGTGGTACAAAAACACATACTCAAATTCATAGGCTAGAAGTATCAGTGACTTGAATCTTTGGCCTATTAGCGCGTTGTATATGTTCTCCTCTGTATATTTTGGGGGCCTTAATTGTTCGCTCGTTGATAACTACTGGGTCAAGGAAGCCAATGTTGTAATTGTTCTCCCTTTGGCATCTTTATATCTCCATTCTACACAAGAAGAAATTAGTTAGGCTTGCAAGTTAGTATAGTGTAAGGGGGCGTACAATGGAATATAGAAACGAGACACTTACAGAGTCCAGCAACCCAACATGCTCACATCGAGGGCCCTTGCCTGGTATAGCTCGTACAGACGCTCCCATTGGAACAAGAACTCAGAGTACCCACGAAAAAAGTGTTGTTGCTTGATCCGGACGGCGACCATTTCTAGTCCATGTTTGGCCGCATGCAAGTACCATTGGTGGAGTTGCCACATTTTCATTGTTAGCTGCGGAATCTCCTCACGCCTAACTAATGATGCACCCGGCACAAATCTCCATGCTACCTCTGCTGTTGGGATGTCCTTGAGGCCCAATACCTGATCTAGATCAAGTCCAGTATCATCATAGAAATTGTTCATCTCCTGCGCGACCTCTTCTGCCGTTCGCTCCTGTGGCATCTCTTTATTACATTCCTTACACAAGATGCGCTCGTAGTCTGATACAGCCGGTCTTTCTGGTTTCTCTATGCTATCTTTCATTGTTCTCAGACACCTCTTGCCTTTGTGCCATTCATCCATACCAGGCTGGACCCTCGGTGGAGATGCTTTCTTAGCGAAATGTGCGGTGACCTCGCCTCTTACTATCCGTTCATTCTCCTCATCGGTCATATGGTACGCCAGCTTCGGAGGAGATTTTTTTTTGGATTTGGTAGACCCTGCCTTCTTGAGAAGTGCTGGTCTCCTAGCCGAGTTGCTTGACATGGCCCGTACCTGCTTGGGAAACGATGTTGGAGTTGGAGTTCTACTTGCAGGGCTTCGTTGAGGAGACGGGCTTCGTTGAGTAGGTTGGCTTCGTTAAGGAGACGGTGCAAGAGGTTGTGGAATTAACGCTGGAGACCATGGAGAGGACACGTCCACGTTATCTCGCAAAATTATGAACCGCTTATGCCACACGATGAAACTGTGCGCTGCATCTCCTAGCTTCGTACTCCCGTCACCTCCTTTGAACTCGAGGTCAAGGTCCCCGTACCCTGGACATACCTCGTCCACCGAGACCTTGGTGTAGCCCGACGCTATCGGTTGACCATGAATGAGCTGTCCTGACTCCACCGGGTAAGCCATGCCTTCAGCCGCCTTCAAGGATAGGTTCCGTGCTTCGAATTGCAGCTCACAAGGTGTCCACTGCGTGATGTCGTCCACGGGATAGCGTCCCAAGTCCGCTTCGGGCAGCCCACCGGAAGCGCAACTGGGAGGTTGTGGATGGCCCTCCTCCCGCTGTTAGCTCAAGGCTAGCTGCACCTCACTTCAGACCATTTCTTGTATGCTCGCCTGTGTTGCTCTTAGGACATCTTGAAGGACACGGAGCTGTTGTGCCTTTCGGGCCTTACCTCTCGCTCGACTCCTGTAAGTCTCGGCATCCTAAGCGAAACCAACCTGCCACGGGATGACACCAACGCCTCGTGTATGTCCAGGGTGCTCCGGGTTCTGTACGGCCCTTATTAGCTCATCATTCTCTCTATCTGGCACGAAGGTGCCGTGGGCCGACTCATCATTGGCCTCTTGAAGCCTTCTGGCGACTTCTCTGATCTGTCACCAAGCACGGCCCAACCGTTGTCATCAAGGCCACCGTCATGACCAAATAACCAATTTCTTGATCTGTTTGATCATCTCGTTGTTACGGGTTCAACACCCTTCACCAGCAGTCCATAGCATGTTCTTCAGGTCTGCAGGTACGTCGTCCCATTTCACAATGCTAATAGGCACGTGATCCCTGACGATCACGCCAAATGTCAATCTGAATGGCCCAATCGCCTTGTCTGGCTTCATAGGCTCCCTGTCCTCGCCGACTTCAGTGATTATGTGTCTTGTTCTCAATTTCTTCTTGTCACCTCGTTGACGTGATTGTCTAGTAGATTGACTAGTCTCAGTGTGCTCGGTCGCGGCGGCCTCGGTGTCCTCAGCAACATTGGTGGCTTGGGGGCCCTCACCGGCTGCCCTAGGTTGATCCATGATGTCGTCTGCCGCAAAATAACCTTGTGCAATTATGTCACTCATTATGCCATCCTCATGATACCCTCCACTCGCCATTGTAACAGAAAAAGGCACTGAAATTAACAAAAGTAATGCTGCTGTCATAACAAAATTATCTTGCGTATAAATATAAGGCATGCATGCTATTTTAATGAGGTGTTTTCTCATATACCTCTATTTATTCTTTTCAATCATCTACATTTATTCATTAGTACACAAAGTATTCTCTCATTTTTTTTATGACAATTTATATAGGGGATGTATAAGTCATTTTCTTTCACTCCTTTCTCAAATTTATCACCACCTTAATACCTAACTTAACAAGAATCCAAGATTCACACCATACCCAAATCCATTAAGCAATGATTATGCTTAAGTTCTATAATTTTTAAAGAAATGACCTGCACTAGCAACAATCAAATAGGTGGCCAAACGGGCGGCGTATTACAACTGCTTAGCACCTATTCACATAAGAGGTACACATGGTTGAAACATATCAATCGTAAACATTTCACACAGGTGGTGTATTACAACTGCTTAGCACCTATTATTTTGCCCACATTATCAACTGCTTCTTGCAATTCTTTCTTCACACTTATCCTTGGCAAATAATATGCATATGTCTATGGGAAACTCCTTCCGAAAATCAAATGGAAAACAGACCCAGAAAATTAACATTGCATATAAGCTTGTAATTTTTTTTTGGCAATGGAGGTGTCCCACCCCCCTAATTCCATTCTTTCTGGATGAAAAAACAGAATTACATAGTGTTCTTTACAACTACCACAAGGAATCAACCAACACGAAGCATTCCAACGAAGTTAGCTAGACAAACATCCATGTTATTGGAAAAAGAAAAGGAATTACAACAGGAATCACAACAGCTATATATTTATACATTCTGTTGACCGTAAATTTATTTTGGTCTTTCCCTCTCTAGATCACGACATCCATGTTATTGGAAAAAGAAAAGGAATTACAACAGTGAATAATATCTTCCCATGGAGTTTGCAATAATATCTTCCCATTGAGTTTGCATCTCAGGAGAGAACCATCTTCTAAAATTCAGACCCCAATGCAAATTCCTGGCATAAGCAACGGAAATAGTTTTGTCCACACAGAGATTGAAAATATCAGGGAATTTACAACACATGGGTCTATCATAAAGCCAACAATCGCTCCAAAAATCTGTTTTATCTCCATTACCAACTATCATTTGTTTAACAGCACAATAAGTCTTTTTTAGTTAGTCAGCTTTTGGTTCTGGTTTACACTGTGTGCTCAGTTGTTTTGATGTATATAAACCTCTGTGTTGGCTGTGCTACTCTGAACTCCGCCGTCTATTGTCTTCTGTTTTCTCTCTGAGCAATGGTAGTGGGACAAGTTCCCTTTCGCAAAAAAATTGGGCTTACCAGCGTGGAGGCGGCGTTGGAGAGGAGCGCCGTGGTGGTGGCGTTGGAGGCGAGCGGCGTGGAGGCGGCGGCGCGTCGATGTAGGGATTGGAGTACGTGCGAGAGGTTGTAGACGGCATCCTCACGGGCGGCGACGTCGGAGGCGAGGATGGCGGCGACGTCTATATAGGGTTGGAGCGCGCACGAGAGAGGATTTGAGACTTGCATGTCTCCAAATCTCTCGCGCGAAAGGATTATAAAGGGCATGCCTTCAATCCCAGTTGGAGACACCAATCAGGATTGATGGGGCACATAGTCCCGGTTGGAGACACTAACCGGGATTGATGGGGGTTCTCACCCCCGCTGGACTGCTCACATAGTCCCGGTTGGAGACACCAACTAGGATTGATGGGCCTGACATAGTTCTGATTAGAGACACCAACCGGGATTGATGAGGGTTCTCACCACCCTTCAAGTGCTCACATAGTCCCGGTTGGAGACACCAACTGGGATTGATTTCCCCAAAATAAAAGAAAGCAGCGGCACAAGCGGGGCTCAAACCTGTGACCGCTTGGGGAGCCCGCGCTCAAACGCATGTTGCTAGCCAAGGGAGAGGAGAGAGTTATGTCGACTTGACATGGTGCGAATATTTTTTGTACCCTTCCTAGGAGAAAGGGATGTAGTCACTAACATGTGGGCCCATCTCTAGTGGGTCCCACATGTCAGTGGTAGTATTTTTCCATAAATTACTCAAAAATTATAGAAAATTGCTGGGGCCTATACAAATTAAATAAAAATATCACAAAAATCATAAAAAATGTGAAAAATTGAGTTGGGAGCCTTGTAATTTCTCATTAATTTTTTTACATTTCTTTGATAAATGTAAAATTATCAAAGATTTACTCAAAATTATCTAAACATTTTTACAAATATAAAATGTGTTGATAATTTTACGTAAAACTATAAAAACCCACATATTCCATAATCAAATGATTTTTAAAAGTAAAACAAGGCTTTTTAGCATGTATAAGTTGCTTCTATAGTTTCAAAAATTAAGAAAAATAATTAAAAAAATGTCTATAAAATTAGTAAAAAAATTCTACAGTACCAGTAAATGTTATCTATTTATTAAAACTGTAATGCTGCTATCATAACAAAATGCTTTGAAATTCCAAAATAGCAACTACATTGTTTTTACAAGTGATCCTTCGTTATGCATGATCGTGACATACATAAAGAGCTTCCTTCTCATCATTGAGGACACTAATGTCTACATTCACCGAGAAAGGTGGCAGCTCGTCGAACTGATTGTACTCTTCTTCGGCTGTGATGCCCTTGACTCCGACAATCCTTCTTTTACTGGAAGAACCACGTGAAACCTTCGCTGATCGCTACCGCTACTCTTCTCCTTCTGCCTTTTGTTTTTGTTAGGCCTTGTCTTGCTTTTAGTAGGCCTATCCTTCTACTTTTTCAGTTTGCTGCCCATGTCCATCACATAGAATACCTGTGTGATATCATTGGCGAGCACGAATGGTTCGTCCCTGTAGGCCAAGTTGTCATACCGTACTCATCGATCTCTACGGATGTCAGTTTGATCCATTGGCACCGAAACAGAGGGACTTTCAAAGATCCGTACTCGAGCTCCCAGATCTTCTCTATGAAACCATAGTTGGTGTCCATCTTTCCATTTTTGTCCAAGACATCTATACGGACGCCACTATATTGGTTGGTGCTCTTGTTATCCTGGGCTTTCGTGTAAAAGGTGTACCCATTTATCTTATACCCTTGCCATGATATGATTATCATGGATGGTCCCCGAGCCAATAGTTGCAACTACTCATGGACTCCCTCCTTGCCCAACAATTGCTTTTGTAACCAACCGCCGAAACTCTCCACTTGCTTATCTACGATCCACTTATCTAACTTCCAGAGGTATTGGTCGCGTAGAATGTTCTCGTGACCACGGACATACTGAGCCACTAAAGCTACTTGTTTCAACACCGTGAAATGTGCTTGTCTAAATGAAAGTATATCCTGGCAAGAGGATTCTTTTCTCCCTAGAGTACCTTTTCCCCGTAGCCTCCCCTCATAGCGTGATACAGAGACGCCAATCGGATTCAGATCATTAATGTAGTCGACGCAAAACTGAATAACCTCCTCTGTGCCAACACCCTAGGCAATGCAGCCTTTTGGACGAGACCGGTTACGAACATACTTCTTTAGGACACCCATCTACCTCTCGAAAGGGAACATATTATGCAAGAACACGGGGCCAAGAATTTGTATCTATTTGACCATGTGAACCATAAGATGGACCATCATATCAAAGAAGGATGGAGGAAACATCACCTCGAGGTTAACCAAACCAGAGACAATGTCATCTTGCAGATTAGATAACTTATCCGGATCTATGACATTCTGTGATATCGTGTTGAAGAACGAACACACCTTTATGATTGTCCCTAGTACCATGTCCAGCAGAATGCCTCTCACCGTCACTGGGAGCAATTGTGTCATCAACACATAATAATCATGGGATTTCAGGTTTACGATTTTATTCTATTCTGTGTTTATCAGTCTTCTTATGTTCGAGGAGTACCCTGAAGGGACCTTCACACCATTGAACAACTTAATTATGTTTTTTCCCATCCTTACTTAGAGTGTAGCTCGCAGGATGGAGGTAATGCCCTTTCTCTCTCTGTTGCGGATGTAAGTCTTCCTGAGTCCTAATAGCTGTTGGTCCTTTTCGTGCTTGAAGTGTCTCTTTTGATTTGCTGTACATATCTAGAAAGCCTAGTAGACTCACGCAGACAATCTTCGTGACATGCATGAAATCTAGTGAGTGACGCACCTCTAAATCTTTCCAGTAAGGCAAGTCCCAAAATATTGACTTCATCTTTCAAATTGGCTTCTTCTTAGCATCTTCATTTGGGAGTGGCGGGATAGGTTTGCTATGAGGACCCTTTCCAAAAACTACTTCCAGATCCTTTACCATAGAAAATACATCTGCCCTACTATGATACTTGGGTTTCTTACGTTTCTCTTCTGTCCCATCAAAATTAACACGGTTGCTCCGTAATGGGTGCTTCGGATTGAGGAACCAATGGTGGCCCAGGCACACAACCTTTCGAGAGTTTCTTAGATACTTGCTGTCCATATCCTCTAAGCACTCGATGCAGGATTTATATTCCTTGATAGATAAGCCCGATAGGTTACCAAGTGCAGGCCAATCATTGATGGTTATGAGTAGCAATGCATGGAGGGTGAAATAATTTCTTCTGTACTCATCCCATATACGTACACCATCGTTCCACAGCGTTAGCAGATCATCAACCAGCGGTTTGAGGTACACGTCGATGTCGTTTCAGGTTGCTTCGGGCCTTAGATAAGCAACAGTATCATAATGTATTTCCGCTTCTGATACAGTCAAGGAGGAATGTTGTAGATACATAGAGTCACAGGCCAAGTGCTATGACTACCGCTCATCTCGCTGAACGGGTTCATCCCATCAGTACTCAACCGAAACCTTATGTTTCTCAGATCCTCAGCAAAGTCCGGGTATTTTCTATCAACTTTCCTCTATTACAAGCCGTCAGCGGGGTGCCTTAGCCTTCCACCGTCCTAACGATCTTCTTTGTGCCAACACATCATCTGGGCATACGCTTTGCTCGTAAATAAACGCTTTAACCGAGGATTATAGGGAAATACCACACCACCTTAGTAGGGGTCTCTTCTTCTTACGCTGCCCTTCTACCTCACCAGTGTCATCACGTCTCATTTTAAATCGAGAAGTTTTGCACACCGGACAAGCTTCCAAGTTCTCGTATTCATTACGATAAAGGGTACAATTATTACGACATGCATGTATCTCTGTACCTCCAATTCCAATTGACAGACAACTTGCTTGGCGTCATACGTAGTTTCAGGCAACGTGTTACCCTCTAGAAGCAATTTCTTTATCAAGCATAACAACTCATCGAATCCCTTATCAAACAAACCATTGGTCGCCTTCCATTGCATCAGTTCTAGTGTGGTACGCAACTTTTTGTGGCCCTGTCGGCAGTTTGGGTACAACAGTGTCCCATGGTCCTCCCGTAGGCGCTGGAACTTTTCATAATGCTTTTCATCGGTGTATTTTCCCTCTCCATCAAGCAGCATCTGCTCTAGGTCATCATCGCCAAAATCACCCATTGTATCTTCGAAAGCACCATGTTGGCCATCGTCCAGGATATTGTTGTCCACCTTTTCTTCTTCACCATCTTCCCGTATTATCTCTTTTTCACCGTGTTTGGTCCAAGGGGTATAGTTTGGCATGAAACCTTTTAAGAGCAAATAGAAGTGAAGGTGACTGGTGTTTGGCGACTCCTTCTCATTGTTGCCGTCTATGCATGGACAACGTATGTAGCCTGACGTCGTGTATGCATTGGCCGCATGAAGAAAAGCTTGCAAACATTCCAAGAACTCCGAGGAGCGTCGATCCATGTACATCCATCGCCGGTCCATCTACATTATGTTACATCAACGTAATTGCTAGCTCATTCTCCAAAAATTAATTATTGAACATTTTCCAATTTTCAAAAAATTTAATTTATTTAAAAACTATTTAAAATTTTATGTGGCTAAATTTATTCCTACCTAGGGCAAATTGCATCACATATTTTTCATAGCAATTCTTATTTTAAAGCCAACTATAAACTTAAAATAAATTTATTTCAATACATATTTTGTAAAGAACTATATTTTCATACATGTTTTTCTATAAAATGATTATTTGCTCCGGTATTCATACTTGACAAGTTATTGCAACCTACTTAAAAGAATTGATCTATGAATTGATGTATCGAAGTCTAGATTTAAAATTTTTCATCCATCGATGGGACCAAAACCTAGATCACACTTTCAATGCGAGATACATCATAATCCCATAAAAAATTGAGCTAGATCTTTACATTCATAATCTTTCAATGATCATGGCAAAAGATCAAAGAAGAAGCTCCATTTAACATCCAATGTAGTGAGGAATGATGCACTAACCTTGATTAACTTGGCTTGGAGTAAAATGACCAAAATTTTGAAATTTTGGCAGCACCTCCCCTTTTTTGAAACTCTTGGCCGCCGACGCTACTGTTCTTAGTTGGGCAAAGTGGGGACTGCGAGAGGAACAAAGATGATCAAATATGGCATACTAATCCTGGTTGGAGACATGGATCGGTATTGTGCCCGCCTTCCCGCCTACAACGGGATGTTGAAATATGGATACTAATCCCGGTTGGGCACATAGACCGGTATTGTGCCCCCTTCTCGCCTGCAATGGGATGTTCAAATATGACATACTAATCCCGGTTAGGAACACAGACCAGTATTGTGCCCCCCTTCCCGCCCGCAAGCCGTTGCAGGCAACATCAGTCCCGGTTCATAACACAAACCGGGATTGATGGTATTGGATCAGTCCCAGTTGGTGTCTCCAACTGGGACTGATCCTCACCTGTGGCCCAACTTACGTTCAACCGGGACTGTTGTGAATATCAGTCATGGTTCATGTCTAACCGGGACTGATGAGCCGGTATTAAAGGCCAGTTCTCTAGTAGTGTCCGCCACCAAAAACCGATGGGAATCAGGGTGGAACAAGAAGTAGTGGCAACAGAGTCTAGGCGCCGCACCACCAAGAAGTTCATGGAGCTCGAATCTTGTCCGAATCCCATGTTGTCTAGTGGTGACACTGCTCAACTTAAGATTCTTGAGAAAATCCTTGGCAATTTAGCATGCGGGATCTCATCGAGGAATATCGTATGCTTGGCATTTCCCCCCTCACTCAGAAGTTGGGTGTGGAGGTAGTGGCTATCGGGGAAAAGTTCAAGGTTACTATTCCCCCGTTATAAAGGTGAGTTGTGCACGTTCAATGAGGGAAGGGTTCACATGCTTAGTCATGTGTGACATGCATTTTCGCGGTTCTTGCAATGTTGGATATTAATTACCGCGGTCGAGCAAGCTGCAAATTACTAGTATTTGCTAGCCTTCTATTTGGTTAAGGAGTTTAGCCTCTGCCTTGTGGCATGCATGGAACTCGCTTGAACTGGATACAACTGGGTCTCGATAGCGTGTGGCCTCAAGATAAGGACAAGGAGATAGGGGAGAGGAGGCCCATCGATAAGGAGAACTTGGAGATGGCACCGCTAAAGAGGCAAAAAACCTCCGCTACAAAGGCCTCTATCCATCTATTTTATTCCAGCTCGAAGGGCACTATCTCTGATCACCTTAGGTAGGGCCGGAGACAGGGCAAAAGGCCTGTTAGTGATCGAGGCAAACAATAAGATTTATATGAACATCCCTCATTGAGTATTAGAGAGCAAGACTTTTGTTCTCATTTCATTCCCCCTTTATAATACATAGGGGTTCTCTATTTGTAGGGTTACTGAAATACCAAACCTGACAACTAAAGAGGGGTGAATAGAAGCCAAATAAATTTTCTCGCAAGGAGATAAATGATACTCTTCACCCAACGCTCATCAAAGATGACATCCCACAAGTAGAGCCATATTTCTGATTGTTAAGTGCTCAAACAAAAGTAATTTTAGTCCAAAGTGGTTGCACTCAAACTAAAAAGGTGCTTTAGGAAAAGCACGCAGGAATATTACAGCAGAAATCAATTCTGATCACAGGAGTGGTTGCTGTCTTCCTTGTATTCTAAAAATTATGGGAATTGTTCTCCCTATGTCTTGACGAGTCATGCAGTCTCCAGCCAATTTTCAGATCAAAACTCCTCACAAAAAATCCAGGAAAAATAGTGAACTAAGAACTGTCTGGAACTCGCGGATAGAAAGTTTGGGGTTCGGTATTCACCTCATAGCTCCCAAACGAAGAATCCTGATGACTCCAAAATTTTTCACAAGTAGATATGGAAGTCACGGACCTTCTCACTAGAATCACTCAAACAGGATTTTTCTTGATTTTTCTAAAATTTTTAAACCAACTGCTGCGCAAATAAAATTTTCCTACCTTCAAGAACACTTGATCTCTTGTTTATCACAAGTTGCCAAAGGTCTCAAATCATATGTACAACCTCAAAACATTATGGATTAGCAGCATGTGGAAGGACAAGAGACAAATAAACAGGTTGCAACAAAAAGCATCAAAGAAAAGAGATCAAACACAAGAACTAGGCAAGAACGATGCCATGACATGACGAACTAGTTTCTATTTCTTAAGAGGGTTTGTTCACAGCCACACCTAGGTGGACAAAAGCTCAAAAGAGTAGAATAAAAGACATAAAACCTCAGCTTAAAACTTGGTGGAGGCAGCCCCCTCCACCTTTCTTTTATAGGGCAACTGGGTGAACCTCCACCCTTGATTGCTTCCTTGACTCCCAATTAGCCTCATCAAGGGCCAGGTTTCACCCACTCAACCAGCCGCTTACATGGGCCTAAACTACTCACACATAGCCTAACATGGACCAAACATGCCATAGATGGGTTCTACACAATACCTGATTAACTCGATGCAACGGGCCTTCATCTGCCAGACTTGACAGCTCCATTTCCATGCCTTCGGGCCTTCAACCTGAACCGGAACCTTTGAGCCATCTCAAGTCCTTCTTCATGGCGTCCTCATGAGCCCCAAGCTTGAGCTCATTCATCCTGCGATAGCATCACCGTTTTGGACCTCGATCCACCGATCTAGTCCCGGTATCATCGCCGACCACGGTTGCCTGCAAGCCTATGCCCACAAGGACCAAACTATTTCCCACAAGCAAAAAATATTTTCTTACATTTGTTTCCTGCATGTTAGTCCAATTTAATCATCAATTCAAACATATATGACTGCATGCCCATGTTCCCACTCGAACTAAAACCGAAACCCTTTAAACCGGTGCTTCCCTCAGCACAACAGAACAAAGATGGAAATTTTAAAAATACTTCCCTTGCTTATAATACAAAAAAGATGCATCTTGAAATTTTCTACAAAATCAGTATATAACATTTTTCCATCCGAGCTCGGGAAGACCCTCAAAAGCGCAAAATACTCTGTCCTAGCACAAATGGCCGAACCGGCTCAAATTAATCTCAAAAACAAACTCATCAGTCAAATCGATTCAAGTCACATATACTCATCACAACACAAAGACCTCCACATGGTCTCACAGTTACAAGGTACACTACACCAAAAGAGATCATATATATCGGCCCATTAGTACCAGTTCATATAGAACTAGCACAGATATTCTTATCTGTGGTGGTTCTACAGTAGCCTGTTGAAAGAAGCTCATATGTGCCTAGATGCTCAAATTGTATGTGTCGGTTCTTATTAAAAACCGATACGGATATATCTGTACCATTTGTAAATAACAAAGGCACAGATGGTCTGCATATTTGTATCGGTTTTTAAATGAAACCAGCACAAAATTAAAAAGGGGTGCTGCAATTGAAAATGTTGCACTGTGCATATTAAAAAGTTAGGCAGTTCCTGAAAAGTCACCGAGTTTCCTCTCCTTATTTCTTCCCAAACCCTCTCTTTCCCCCATATCTTTCGCTCCTTTTTCCCTCACAGATGCATATCCTCCCCTAATCTCTTCACAAAGTCATAGCACAATTAGGATAGCCTGATCTGGCTTGGGTAGGACAGCAGCGGCGGCGCGACCTCCCTTGATGTAGGGTCCATCCTTTTACCACCACTTGATCTACACTAGTCCCTGGATCAATGCACTAGTACACACCACTTACATAACAGGATCATTCATACAAGCGGAAGATTTATATTACATTAGGTACCTGCATTAAGCCCGAAGGCTATAAAGTATTACAACATGGCACATTGGCCCAAAATAGTCAAAAAACAATAAGAGATCAGAATGCAATAAAAGATCCAAAAGAGTCTTTTGTCGGCTATGCCTAAACAATTGACTGGAGAGACGCCCTAAGCCTCATCTTGATCCTCAGTAAACTTCTGAGCACCGACTTCATGGCAGGCATAGTGATCTTGCTCAAACTCAACATCTAAAAGAGTGAGTGTGTGCGAGGTCAGTGTCATCCAAACACTGGCAACTTAACACCCAACCTAATGCATTCAGTGATAGAGGTTCCAAAGAAAAGATTGGGGTTTGTTTGTTTGCAGAAAGCTAGTTTTATAAATCAAAGCCTATGACTTAGCAGTTTTAACCAAAGTTCTACTTTCAATGTGTCATTCCAGAGTTTAAGTTCCATGTCATAAACCAATTCCCATCCCTTGGCAGTTTTCATGCATTCTGCCAGACATCTCCTTACTCCCGCCATCATCTTCTGGACTGGCGACCTGTTGTGAACCACAACTCTACTGGATTTGCCAGTCCAACAAGCGTGATTAAATCATCCACAAGTTGATGTCCCAAGCTAGACCTTCTTAGAGTGAGGGTTCACTGTCGTGCACCCCGATATTTCTATCGGCTCGAGTGGCTGAATACTAGTCCTAGAAGATCATAGCTAGTATTGCACTTAAGGACAGTTTGGAATATCATCGCAGGCATTGAATTGACTAGAAAAATAACGGTTCACATAATATAAATTACATCCAGTTGACATAGACGTTTACATAGTCTTATATTGAATAACAGGACATAAATCAAAAGCATAAAGAGCACAGCGGAAGACTTCAAATGCGACGATACTCCGAGGTTGACCCGGAACGCATAGCTAATTCCCTAAATCACCTTGAGTTGGACCTTTCTAGTCACAACTAGCACCAACGTCGAGATCTTCTCCTGAACAAATAATCCGTGATCCATATAATGGGTACACGGCTACCCATCAAGCAATCCTTAATAATGAATACAAGGACAAAGGACGGATCTAGTTATTTTGCTAAAACATCACCTATCTATTCATTTATTTACTTTCAATTCATTGAACACGACAGAACACCTTCTAACACATGAGCGTAGCCAAAGAACGGCTATCCGGCTCAACACACGATAAGCGTAGCCATGGAAGCGGCTAACCAGCTCAAAAGAGAGGCACTCCCTGCCTACACTACACCATCAATTTAATTAATCAAAACACGTGGGTCTACCTTGTGTTAAACTCCTTTCCCCCGTCCATAACCGCGGGCACGGCTATCATGACAGTTTTAACTCTGCAGAGTGTGTACACATTTCCCACAAGCCATGTCTCATCTCAAAGAGAGAAACAGTACAAAACCGTTCACTGCTTTCACCTGTCCCTTAGTGTACCCTTTCTTTTGGTTTCACGCGCCATACGTTACGCTCTGACCAAGTTGACAGTCATGCGCACCTTCTTCAGCCGGACCTGATAACGCACCGCATGAGGTTCGCCCCCATTTAAGCCATTCGGAACCGGTGATAGCTAGTAACGTCCGACCGCCTAAGAGTACACCGGAAACTAGGTTTCCACAGCTAATAAGTTAGGGCAAGAAGGCACAAGTGGTTGTACTGTTTAGGTTTGATATGGTAGTCACAAGTATACGGTTCTTATATGACAGAGGAGACCTGCACAACACAACAACAAGCCCTAGATCCGTCTCTTCTGGGTCTCCTCAAATCAACACACATCACGTTGATTTTAGTTGATTAGGTTTACCAAAACAATACCACGAAGCCGTAACTTCACGATACAAATTTATAAATGAGTGAAACCTAACAACTACCAACCCAGAAGAAAGGCTAAGCATCTATACAAGGATAGGTTAGAAAAATATAACCAACGGGTTATCAATGGCAGGCTAACTCACATTAGTAGAAGACTACCATGAAAACGGTACAAGATTGCACATATGACGATAATTCATGCATGCAATTTAAATAAAGATGAAAGAATAAAACTTTAGTAAACAAGGAATTCAATATGAATCTAGCTTGCCTTCGAAGAAGTCTTGGTCTTGTTGTCCTCCTTCGAAAGGCTCCGGAACGACTCCCGTACAGCAGGTACACATGGTATCTATACAAAAACAAAAAAAAAACAATACAGAGAAAATAGTATGATAAAAATATATAAAATTCTTGAGATTATTTGTAATTTCGGGCTCTAGAATCATCTAAATCGGAGTTCGGATGCTCCCTAAACAAATCCTGGAAGTTTCGGGATAAATAGAAAAGCAAAAAAATAAATAAACCAGGTTAACCGATGGTTAAGCGAGGAAAACCGGGTTTTAACGGCGCAGGCGGCATGGGTCAGCGGTTCGAGGTATAGGGTCCACGGGGGAGACACGTGGCGGCAGCAGATTGGCGGGCGCGGCTGCCGGACAACAAGCAGCAGCAGCGCGCGTCTTGAAGCGAACGAGGTGGCGACACGCGGCGGCGTTGAATTTGGTGAAGGCGCATGGCGGGCGACGCCGAGGACAGCGCAGGTAACGCGCTGGTCGGTGAGTGGGCACGCAGACGCGTGGCGGCGGGATTGGGGCCGCAACGCAGGCGTGGGCGTAAGGACAGCGCGCGGGCGGCGGGACGCTTAGCGGCGGCGGATTGATGCGGGTGCGATCGCAGCGTGGTGGCGCGCGGCGCGAGTGCTTGGCGGCGTGGAGTGCGGCCGGTATGGAAAGCGAGGTGGGGCGGCGGCGGCAGTGGCTCGCCGGCGGCGGCGACGGCCAAATTCCGGCGAACCTTCGGTGATCCATATCTCCTCCGTTTCTTCACCAAAATAGGACTTCCATATATCCAAATTGATCATCTCGTTGAGACCTACAATGTGTTGTCATTGGATCTAGGGTTTGAGCACGGGAATAAGAGGGTACCTCGGATTAGCTTCATGGGCTAAGGTTTTGGTCGATAGGACTCCAATTCCGAGGCTCCAACCTTGGGGGCTAAGGGAGGGGTTCTAGGGAGGTATTTATAGGGGGTAGGTTGTGGTTAGGGAGACCTAATATAGATAGAATCTGGTTTAGATAAGAATTAGAGTAGGGATAGGTTTAGGAGTCCTAATGGGCTCCGAATTGGTTAGGAGAGGGGTTTGGGCCTAAATTGGGCCCAAAAAGATTACTAAAGCCTCAATAGAGCCTTTTTATATTATTATTTTATGTTTTTATCTTTCAATTTTCTTTATCATTACTTTTAATAATAAGTGACATAATAATTTTATTAGGATGTCACATTCACGGACCCTTAGCTCTTACTACCGCGCGATAGCCATGTGTTGTGGTGCTAGAAACTATCTCCCACAGGAAGATAGTCAGTGACTTCCCACTATGCATCCCCGATGCGCCCGTCTAGGTGAGCTCAACTCCACCCTAGCCCGTCCACTTAGGCCTCAGCCTAAAATTCCCAATTATCTTCCTTCTCCTGCTACCGTTTCTCCGTGTGCCTCGGCACACGGTGTGTCAGAACCACCCTCCTCAGGCAAGTGGCAGCGTCCCCCCCGGCTACTCGTATGACTCCGTGTTCCTCAACGCATCGTCTATGAACGATAGCCCATATTCGTAGCCCATGCTACTCCAACTGTATCGGACCCTGTCCGTACAAATCCTCAACCACAACCAAACACACACATTGGCATGCTAGGCCCCAATTCCATGTATCAATGTATGAGTGTATCATGTCTCGGTGAATGTCGGTTCACCATTCTGAGGCGTCTAGGCCTAAAAATAATAATAGAGACCTTAGCATAGCTAAGCAAGTTTTAACCAGACTTAGGAGTCTTACAAGTTTTAAACCATAGACTTAAGAGTCTAGTAATTGTTTTGTTCCTAAACCAGGTTAATCAAGGATTGATCGTCAAGGCGATCAAAGTGTGATTCAACTAGCAATGATCATCAACACAATCATCATGGGTATCCATAATTCAATAAAGCAGGCATGATATATCATGATTAACAAGATAGATACTCATAATTGAAAAACATGCAATTTGATACTTGAAATAAAATAATTTAATAAAACTGGGATCAATATGATCTAACTAGATATTAACTCATCTGGATCATGAAGGTGTGGGTCTTAGTCTTGTTCTTGAGTGTAGAGCTAATCGTCTTGATCCCTTATGCCTAATCGAAGGATAACTGCAATAAACAACCAAATGCGATAAAGATGATGCATGAATGCATGAAATGCAACGCACAGTTGCTAACGCTGACGATGAGGTTAACGATGGGATTATGTAATAAATAAATTTCTACTTATCTAGAAAGTTCCATGAGCCTTCCTGAGTAATACGATTCTTATAGGTACGAGCGGATGTAAGCATGCAATATAAGACAACCCTTAATATACTTATATTTCCCCAAAATACTTTATTAAAGATAATTTAAGTTTTTGGACAATGACGGCCTACGTTGGTGGGTTTATGCAATTAGTATTGCCTTAAACCAATAGACGGTTAGGTTCATTTATATCGGTTTATCTAAATTGGAATAATTTTCAATGTCGGGAAATTCGACAACGGGCTATTCTATGAATCATTTAGTAATTTAGTATTGTTCATGATGAAGGTGATGGTCCATATAAATCCTAAGGTTGTTTTAGAGTCATCACTTAATTAATTAAATGTTTAGTTAATTAGGAGAAATTTAGGAAATTCTAGCCAAAAGGGAATTATTATAATTTTCCTTGGTTCCAAAATGTTATTCTATATTTTCTAGAATTTTTTGGTGTGTTTCGGTCTTAGTGTTTTATCTAACTCTCAATTATTTTAACAGAAATAGGAAATTACTAAAAGAGGGTTTTAATTAACCTAATTAGGAAATAATACATAAATACCTATGATAAAGTAAGTCTCAATATTTTAATAATTACCTTAATGGTTAACTATGTCTTTGCAAAAAGTTGAGATTTAATTGAAGTCGTTTGATATTTAAATTAAATCAAATTCAGTTTCTGTTTTATAAATATTTGATAAAAATTGTTAAACTACTCAATTTATTTATCCAGAGAGCAATATTGGTCCAAAAATTATGCAATAAATTTATTAAATTTCTAAATCATGTTTATGCTCCACTGAAATTTTATCACCTCTTTAGGAAATTAAAAACGTTTTAAATAAAGTGGGAAACCAGTTTTTAATTATTATTGGGAGGGTTTTCTTTAAATAAATAATTTTGGAAATAAACTACTTACACTAGAAATACATAAACATTGTTTTACTGTACCTACTTAATTACATAAATTTTCAACCTTTTTAGCTAGATATAAACAATCAAGCCACTGTTTATAAACATTTTCCTATAGCTAGAATATTGAGGAAAATAAAATATGCTTAGAAAAATATAAAAAATTTATGGGTGATAGAATATGCTCCGATCTATCTATTTTAACATGTTTCATCTTAACCAGATGAACGAGGAATTTTTCGTGACTTTGCGAATGCTGAAATTTTCTTGTACTTTTAGCTTCTTTCTGGCTTCTTCTCCAGCACGCATCCGCTGCAGGGCAGCAGCGGCAGCAGCTTCTGTTTTGCCTTCCAGCACCACGCAGTAGCAACTATGGTGATCTGGAGGTTAAGCATGGAGGGAGAAACAAGCAGGGTAGAGAGCAGCAACAAGAAGCACCGAGGGACAGCAGCAGGAAGAGGCACAACAGCAGGAAGCAGAGCTACGGGGAGGTGGTCACCGGCTTGGGGAAGAAAAGACGATAGAGATGTGGCCGCCGGCTGGGAGGAGGCGCCTTGGGGCTGCGCCAGCCAGATAAGGAGCAGAGGTGGCGCCGGCCAGAAGGGGGCCGAGGCGAAGGTGGCCATGGAGGATAGGGAGCACCGATTGGGGGTGATGGCGGACGGCGGCTGGGGGGAGAGATGGTGACCTGGAGACGGCACCAGTGGGGAAAATAGGAAAGGGAGGAGGGACGGCGTTAGCGGTGAGGAGCAGAGGAGGTGTTGGCGGCCTAAGGACGGAGCTGGGGAAGTGAGGAAGGGCGGTGGCGTTCGCCATGGAGCAGATGCAAAGCTCCGAGCAGTGCTCGCGAGGACGCCAACCAGGGGGAAGGGACCATGTAGAGGTGGCCTGGGGATGGCGCGGAGGGTTGGGATGGAGGCCGAATTGGTGGATGCGGTGGAGCTGCGGCTCCAGCCGAGGAGGAACAGAGGCGTGGTGGAGCTGCGGAACTTCCAAGGGGAGTCGGCCAGTCCGGGGAGGAAGATGGGGAATGAGGGCTATGGGCGGAGGCCGCGGTAGCAAGCGGCCCTGGTTAGTCTTGTTGGCTCGTGGGCGCAGGTAGAGGTGGTCACAGGGAGGCCGTGGCAGGCCATGGAGGCGACAGGGCACGCGAGTAGGTCTATGGCACACAACTGAGAGAGAGAGGGGGGGAGAATGGGGAAGGGAGAGAGAGAAAGCGTGAGAGGGGAGAGAGCGCCGGGTGAGAGAGAGTGTTTAGGGGATAAAAGAGGGTGGATAAGGGGTAAATGGGAAATTCCCATTTAACCAATAGAGGTAAACGTGGGCCGCTACATGCGAGAGTGGTTGAAGCATGGGACCCACACGGCACTGAGCGACAAAGAGAAAGATAGAAAGATGAAGGGAACAAGAAAGAGGGGAATGCCTGGCGAGGCCCGCAAGTACAAGCGACCGGCGGTCAAAATTCAATTGACTGGTATGGAATTAGGGTTTAGGAATATTATGCAAACGAATATATATAGTATATATGTCAGTGCCCGAAAAATAATTTCCACGGTATTAATTTTAATAAAACAAGACCGATATATGAAATAGATTTTTCAATATCGCTTCTAATTAGTCTTTACAACACTACTCTAGGTTTTCACAAATTCGAATTTTAAACATTAAAACTTGATTTCAAGTTTTCGAGATTTTCGGGACCAAAATACGGGACTTCATTTGCTATTTTAAAAGTTTCAAAATATCCCAAATTTTGGGCTGTTACACTTGAGTGACGCAGGTGACCGGATCCGATGCTAGGCAGGGGCGCGGCCCCCCTTCGGTGACGGGGACGGCCCAATCCGACGCTGGGCGGTGGCGGAGCGACCAGATGAGGCGCGGGTTAGCGGCGCGACCTCTCTCCGGCAGCGGCGTGGCCGGATCCAGCGCGGGGCAGCGACACGGCTTCCCTCCGGCGACGACGGTGGTGGGCTGCTCGTGTGCTCGATATCGAGGGGCTGGTCGGGCTCGAAACGCAATGCTTTTTTTTTAATTTCTCAACTTTATTTGTGCTGTTGCCAGCCAGGCCTTTTGTGTCAGTCTAGCTTATTAGTGCCGGTTCAAAAACTAACACTAATAGCCTTTTTTACCGGCACTGCTATGCTATTATGTGTTAGTGGTAGGCTGGTAGCAGAAGGATAACTGTACATAAGAGTTTAAAATATTTCCCACACCCTTGCCCTGGGGGCAGGGGTAGAGCGATGCATTCGATTTATCAGCGAAATCACCCCCTGAGTGCTCCTTCATGCCCTCCGCGCCTTCGGCTCTGGCAGCGACTTCGGCTACCCAAATCGAAGGGGATAGGTGGGCCAATCCTAGGACAGGAGCCCTCCTGGTTAAGAGCCTGTATCGCCATTCTTCTTGGCTGCGGACCATCTAGGATCTGGACCGCCTATTCCTTTCGGCACGAAGGTTATTTTACATTTGAATCTCCATAACTCACTAGCGACCACCTACACCAAAAATTGTTTCAAGCTTCAGTCTCGTCGCCTTCTAGTATGCTGGTGCGCGATGTGCATCAAGACTTCGCCAGAAGCTCATAGAGAGCTGCCACGCGCTCGCAACTGTTAGGTCGCGATGCTTCGTGAATCGTCGGCTCTCCCGCTTCTTTGTGTTGCGACTGTTCGTTTACGGAGGCGCCCGCTCTGCTTGGTTTCCACGTTAGGGTCCTATAAAAACTTTGTTTGTTAGAGCATCTTAGCGGGAGATATAATATGTCATTTATCTGACTTTTTAAGTTAGCGTGTCTGTTAGAGGGAGAAAATCTTTTAAAATACAGTATAAAGTGTTAACAAATTTTTAAGGATGAATAGAGTGTGTATGAAAAATAGTGTTATAGAGGAAAAATTTAAAATATTTGCTGAAGATGATCTTATAGCGCTGCCTGTTGTTCTGCTGCGCTCTCACGGCCTCTTTGTTCACCTTTGCAGGGCTAGTTTTCCTTGTTTCTTTGTTTTTTGGAAAGCTTACAACCAAGAACATTATGCTATGGAAAAAATATCCAAAGAAAGCATTGCATGACCTGCTTTTCCAAGTTTCCCCTAACAAGCATCAAAGCGGAAATGCATGGTATGACTCATTGATTAGGAGGCCATTACCACCGCCTTCAAGCTGCACAATTGCACATCATCCCGCAGATGTTCATGCTCGCCATCAACTTCTCCACGTAGAAGTTCCTCCAGCCTCAGGGCATGTGGTGACAATGCTTGCGTGGATCGGATAGCGGCGGTCTGCGCCCTCATCAATCTCCCACGCTCTTCTGCATTGTCACGAATTATGAATAGCAGCACGTTGGAATCACAGTTAAGTGTGACTTGTGCGCAAGTTGTATAGGAATTGCCTGCTTTTCTGCAGAAGTACAGTCGCCTGTCTATATCTTGAAACATACTGACAATTGCCATGTACTCAGTCCCTATTCTTAACGGTTACTTCATAAATTAATCCTCAATTCTCTACTAGCACTCATCACACTGATGAGGTACAATCAGTTTTTTGAGGACTCACCATGGACAGCGGAGGCCCCGCTCAAGCGGTACTGGAGAGCAGGGGAGGAAAAAGAGGTGAGCAAGACGGGTTTTTAAAGGGAATTGGGGCTATCACTCTGAAAATTTTAGTTTTCGAATCGAGGAGGAGAAAAGGAAACAGAAGGATTCAGACTTGAATTGATTTGCCATCAATCAAAGGTTTCCAATCGCTTGGAATCACCCCATGCAGGAGAAATCTGAAAAGGGAGGAAGAAGAAAGAGGAAGCAAGAGAGGGGTTGGGTGCTGGCCCGGCACGGTGGTGGAAGCAACAGGAGAGAGAGAAAAAGGAAAGAAAAGAAAATTAGGAAAACCCATACATCAAACTTAACAAATTTATTTGATGATTTTTTTTGTTAATATGAATTTTTCGCCACAAATGAATCAAGAATAAACTTGCTATAAAACCCAAATAAATAATCCTCAAAGAAAATTATTTAATTATTTTATGTTAGTGAAATGAGAAACATGAGTATGTTACATACCTTACCCTTAGGAGGAATCTTGATCCCGAGGTTCCGAATAAACAAGTAACAGATCTGAAACATATGACCTCCACCTCCATCGCCTTAATCTGATCTGTGCTACCCAAACCGCAAACCCTAGCCTTGCTGGCCTGCTATGCCATGGATGACGACGGTAAGATGTGCAACACAATACACAAAAATAGGTCATATATATTGGTTTATCTATGTCGGTTTCCATAGAACCAGCACATAAAACCTCATTTGTGCCGGTTTTAAAATTGGCGGGAAGGAGGAGCTCATCTGTGCCGATCCTTATAAAAGACTGGCACAGATAATTGATTACATATGTTGGTTATTAATGACTACTAGCATATATACATCAGTGCCGGTTTTTATAAAAGGCAGACACAAATAATCTATATATTTTTGTCGGTTGTTAAATAAATCTGGCACAAAAACCAAAAAGCCGAGAGTTGACAAAACAAAGACGCACGTCTTCAAGTTGAAAAAGTGAGACCTGCATGCCTCCAATCTCTCACGTTCTTACTCCCTCCATATATTTTTATAAGGCACATTTTAAATTGGCATATAGATTAAGGAAGTTATGAAATCAAGAGAAAGCCAAGAGAAAATGACCATGCTATATTATAAATACCTTGGAAAAAATATGAGAGAACATCATGTGAGAGTTATTTATAAAAATAATAAATAATGGTAGACAAGAAAAAAAATAATAAATTTGCATGCACGCCTTATATTTTAAAACAAGACTATTTAAACTATACGCCTTATATTAAAAAAACAAAGGGAATAATTATTTCTTCCCCTCTCTCTCCCTTATTCTCTCACTCACTCTTATCCTCTCAAGCTTTCTTCTTGCCCTCTATCTGTTGGGTTTTACACCCAATAGCAATTATGGGCCACATGAAAGTGGGCTCATTGGTGATAGGCCACGTATGACGTGGGCTTCGTGGATACTGATCCGTGTAGAATTAGAGTCCTAATGGACCTTTTTTGGGCCTTTAACGTAGCGGCCCACTATAGGGCTATATAAAGGGAGGCGGTGGAGGCTAGAGAAACAGAGCAGCATTAGGTTTCCTCCCCCATCGAACTCTAGCTGTCATCTCCCAGGTCGCGCACGCTGGCGCTAACACGCCGCGTGTAGAACGTATTCCTCTCTCCATACGTGTGGTCTATATAGAGGAGCTACGTTTGTGGTGCTAATTGAGATAATCGCAAGGAGGAGACGTGATCGACTACTTCCGTACAACTATGCGCAGATCCATTGAACCGGCTTCATCAACTTTACTTCCGTTGCACTGCGTGTCAATCAGTATCATCTATGATCATCTATATGTAGGATTTCCTGGGTTTGCGCGGTAATTTTCATTTGTGCTAGCGTAGCATCCCGTGTTGTTCTTCAGTGGTATTAAAGCTAACCTATGTAGTTCTTGATCTAGATTGTTTGCATATGTGATATGTAGGGTAGTAGATTGGATCTATTACCAATTTTTGTTCATGTAAATTGGATTTACTATTAATTGATGAGATCAATTAGTTTCCACGACAGTAGATCAATTTCGTGGACGCATGACAGGCAGCTGTGGCGACATGTGATCGAACCGATTTGTACAGCATGTGGTGAACTGCCATCTTCTATGCGTGTGAAGGTGATGCTGTTATGCGGCTGATGCCTTGTGGACTAAGATCAATTCACTACTACAGATAAGGGTTTCACAAATGGCCTATCACAAGCGGTTGACTTCGGCCTGCTTGTAGTTTGAGAAATACAAGCGGTTTGAAACCAACGGGCCAGAAGAGGACTTCTACAAGCGGTTCGTGTCCCGAACTACTTGTAAAACCCATTTCTACAAGCGGTTCGTGTCCCCAACCGCTTATATACTTCTACAAGCGGTTGGGGACACGAACCGCTTGTAGAAATGAGTTTTACAAGCGGTTCGGGACATGAACCGCTTGTAAACGCCTAATTTTCGAAAGGCTAAAAAGAAATTTTGTCCTACTATATCAAAGAGCACGTGTGGGTGAGTTGGCTAGCTGGGTGAGGTGTGGGTCACGAGGAGGCATGAGGGAACCGTGTGTGATACCAGCCAGGTATCACACGCGGTTTCGTACAAGCGGTTTAAAAACCGCTTGTAAAGGGCCTTACCAACCGTTTGTGATAGTCCGATATGCAGTAGTGATTGGCTTGGGGGCTGGTAGATCGGTTTTGTGAATATGCATCCATATGTGTTCATAGTTGACACGGTTGCATGAGATGCACCCGTATGTACGTGTCCATGCGTGCGTGGACCGTTGCATGCAAGTGATATTCATGCGTGTGCACCTGCGTGATGCTGCATGCTGCGCTGTTGCATCTATGGTGATTGCGGCGCGTGTGCTGCTGCATGCTGCGCCTGCGCTGCTACTACGGAAGGAAATTTGGAAGGACCCAGGTCCTTTCTAGATCAAAAAGATCTTGCCTATTTAGATAACACGTGTCTAACTGTCCATCTCTCTCCACCAAAAAATTTTCCAAACCATCCCTTTCCCATCCCGTGCCGCCCAAACAATCACGATTTTTCGAAGTTTGGCAAGGTTAACTTGAAAAAACAAGCGATTTTTGATTTTTAAACCTCCGGTTGATTTATCGAAGAAATCGGTTCGAAGTTTGGCTCGAGATTTCAAAATTTCAATACTGATTTTTTATTTTGAAACGATTTATCAAAGAAATCAGTCGATTTATCGAAAAATCGACCGATTTATCGAAAAACAAGCGATTTCTGATTTTTTTAAACCTCTGGTTGATTTAAAATTCAAAACTCAAATTTCAACCGAAAATCGGACCTGAGCAATTTTTGGGATAAAATCGGTTTTTAAAACCCTGGCTAGCACTACTGGGGAATCGAGCTTGATCCGGTTCGAACAGGCTTCAGCCTCGCCTCTGACCAAGACGACCAATGCGGACTCAATCCCGGTTCCATTGATGTCCCAGTTGGTGTCTCCAACCGGGACTGTGATCATGTGATATGACACACCTGCCACGCCCCTAGCTATTGTATTTATTTTATTATCTTTGGCCCCTAGCTATTATATTTATTTTATTTATGCATGCATGTGTTAAATCACAATTAATTAAAACCTATATAATTCATCATGCACAATTAGCCGATAATTAAATCAAAGGACATTCATTAAAACTTTAATTACAACTAATAAAAATGTATTACAATACCTAGCTAGCTAGCTAGCTAGCCTATATATAAGTATTACATATGTACACAATTACACATATTTTTGTTTATCGGGATCTTTTACGTGCATTGCTCTAGGTAGCCGTAGATGTCGACCCCGACGGTTGACCGGTCTTTTTGGCGGGCTCCGACTCCGACTCCGAAACATGATTAAAAATATGGTGGTAATGCTCGCCTGTGGGACTTACGACCTCTTTAAAAATGAAGCCGGCGAGTTGCTCTTGTATTGCTTTGACACGTACTGGCGAGAGTTCCGTGCCTTTGTCCAAACCTTTTTCGCTAATTTTAGGGGAACCTGTTTTTAATTAGGAAAATTAACTAATTAATCCTCAAATTTATAGAAGATCGATGTCCGAAAAAGCTAGGCATTAGTAAGGTACTAATTACATATACTTACCTCCAAACTGTTCACCTTTTCTCGTGTAGTCAGCAATGCCTCCGACGAAGTTGTGCATCTTCTCGCATACATAGAAGCCGCATAAATTGTTTCCCGGTGGCTGATGCAGGACCTGTGGTGAAAATGTTGGGAGCGTGAAATGGATGCATAAAAATTAAGATAACTAAAAAGCTAGTATTATGATATACATACATATTTAGCGAGGCGCAACTCAAAATTCTTCTTGAATTCCCCAACGTTTTTGTCACAGAAACTTGCGAAGGCACTACACATGTGATTACGAATTATACATTATTAGAGTTTGTTTCGAATGGAAAAAACAGAACTAGCACAATAATGAAAGAAACAGGAATGTACCGGTTGAGCATGACGATGAAGTCTTTGTACTTTTCCGGGGGTTTCCACAGAGTGTCCATAACCATGATGTGGCTTCTATCTAGCTCAATAATAAAAAGGGCCCAATGAAAGCTGCACATATATATATATATGTTAGCATAGGTTACTAATTTGTTGTAACACCCTGTTAAGAAAAAGGATTAGAACGAGGTGGTACAAAAATACATACTCAAATTCATAGGCTAGAAGTATCTGTGACTTGAATCTTTCACCCATTAGTGTAACACCCCATTTTGGGCATCTGGGAAATTATAGATATAAATGTATTTAGGAAATAATTTTAGAAATTTTGTTGGGATTTGGACATGCATTTAACCGTTTATTTTTAATTATTTATTGGTATGGATATAATTTTATATCCTGATATAGGAACTACATGTTCTATTATAAAACCAATATACATTTAAAACTCGTGTAAAGTTCATATTTTTCTTTTATAAGTAAAATTATTCAAAAGAATAATAATAAGAATGATTACTTGTTCGCTTTTACACTTTGCTAAAATAAATCTTGAATATACATGAATCCATGAAGTAGAATTTTTCCAGATTTTTTATTAACAACATAGAATCTACTAGATCAAACTAAAACCTATCGTCTTGGGGAAACCTAAATCAAATCAATTTGTAAGATCAAACAAGATTAAGGTAATTATATAAGTAAGGGCACACATATCTATACACATATATGTATAGGAATAAATCCTGGAAGATTAGAAACAACCCTAACACATGGATAATCTAAACGAAAAATAGTAAATATCATCGTAGATCAAAATTTTACAAAACATGATTTATGGATTTCAATTGAAATCTCAATTTTATAGAAAGGACGAAAACACCAATGTTAAATCCTAGCTTGAATTCTGAATTTAATTTGAAATTCCATAATGAAATTGGAAAAGATTTAATTTACATATATATATATATACATGCACATAATAGATGATATCCCTTTTAGGTATCAAAGCATAAATCTAAGGTAAACTCCAACCCCATAATGGAATTAATGACTAGGCCCATTAAAGTATATTGGAAATTCAATTTCTGTAAATGAAATCAACATCTAGGGATCAACAAATTTTCCCCAATTTTGCCTTTTTCACTCAATTTCAAACCCTATTTAAGTATTTCTCCTAAGGCTGAACCCATTTTGACCATAGGCTTTTACCTTTTTGTCCCTTGACCAGTTAGACCCAGCTTTCACCTGTGGGGCCCAATTGTCAGCCCCTCACCATCCCCTTTCTTTCTCTCTCTCTCCCTCTCTCCTCTCGGCTCCCCGAGTCCCTCCCCTGTTTTTCCCTGGTGCCGAGCACTTCTGGCCGCCGCGCTGGCTAGCTATACTCATGTGCCCATGGACCGGCGAGCCGTGGCCACTGAGCCCAGGACCGGCTGTGCTTGGCCCCGCTCGTCCAACACCGCCGTGCGGGTCGTCACGTCACGGCGCCGCGCGCGTGTTCCCGCGATGTCGCCGCAGATGGTGTGCGCCATGCGGCGTGTGGTTCCTGCGCAGGGAGCCATGCTCAGGTCACACGTCTGACCTTGCCATCATGAATGGTACCGCTTGCTCCGCCGCTGCACCAAGCTGCCCAGTCGCGTCACCCTTGCCCAGTAGCACGCCAAGCCGCTGTCGCACTCCGTCCCGGTATTTGCGCCGCGGACAGATCCCGTGGTCTCCACCTTGCCCCGCACCTCTTCTTGGTTCTGCCTTGTCCTTCTCGAGCCTTATAAGGGCCACGCGAGCTGTCATCCTCCCTCTCTCCGTCCGCCCGGCTCAAAACACCTTTCGCAGGTGACTTCGGCCTAGAAATCCGACGCCGCTGGTGAGCGCCTCGCCCCGAGCCTTGAACCCAAGCTTCTTCACTTACCTCCCTCCCCCGCTCTCGCCGGAATTGGGCACCCATCGCCCGAGTAGCCGGAATTGCGCCGTTCTGCCCCGCCGACCGAGAAACCATCCGAGCCTCCCCCTCTTCGATCACTCCCTCTCTGGTGAGTTTCGTTCCAAATTGTAGCCGTCTGAGCTTCCTTAGAGCCTCCATAACACCTTGCTTCCCTCGTCCTTGTTGGAGTTCCGCCGGATAACCGAGTCACCGAAGCCACCCCACCGCCGTTTGACCGTGCTCGTGGTCCCATCACCACCAAACCTCCCCGACCAATCCGACCGCAAGGTAACGACCCACTATTTCCCCTGTTGCTCATGCGTGCGTGGGATTTGGTTAGGATCATTGGAGTCGCTAGTTCACCGTGCCACCGAGCCGTGCGCCACCATCGTTCGTAGTGCCGCTGCGTCCGGCCACCACTGGCCTTGCCGCCTGTATCTATAGAAGCGCGACAGTGCCCTGAGTCCAGCGCGCCCTTAATCTCCCCAAGCCATGGCCTGTAGCGCCACCACGCCGTGAAACCTCCTCGCCGGAGCTGACACGCGCCCGGAGGTAGACGACGTCCCTGAGCCGTGGATCTACGCCAAGATTTGGGCCGCTCGCCTTGGCAATGGAGCGATTCTTCTGGGTCGCTTCTGCCATTGGAAGGCGTCCCCCAGAAATACACTTTCAGTGCGTTGCTCGCGGGCTGTGCTGAGTTGGGCCGGCCCGTTACTGTTCTTAAGCAATTTCAGCCTTTTCTTCATTAAAATAAATCCAAAGCCTGTTTGGAGTTCCTAGAAACTGTTTGACAGCTCCAAAAATTCCAGAAAAATTATGTTAAATACTAGAAGACATGCTGGCTTTAATAAAAATATTTAGGAAAACATTAACATGTTTTAATGCCTCTGTTCTTGTCAAATACCTCTATTACAAGGAATTTTCTTTATGAAAAAATTAACCCTAAATGATTAATGTTTATTTACAATAGTAAATGACTTAATAAAAATCTAAGAAAATTCTAGAAAATGTTGAAAAACATTCTAGGCCAAATAAAAATATTTAAATTGCAGCACACTAATATTCCATCCTTTAGTAAATATTAATCACATTTTGTTTATACACTTGTAACCTTAAGCAAAGGCTTAAAAAACAGTTGATAATAAGCTTATTTTGGCAGCAAACCATCTACCCTAAAAAAAGTAAGATAATCATCTTGAGTTGATGAAGGAAATACTTCAAGATTTTATTTTATCTTCCTCATACAACTATTTTGCTAATCTATGGATAAATTACTATGGGTAGCCTTATGCATCATCCATCATCGCATATCATGTTCGCACACGCTCACCCCGTTATCTATTGCGAATTATTGTACGAGTAGTACGTAGGATCATGGAACTCCCTCGATAATTCGGTTAAGACCTAAAACGTCGGTCATCTATCGCTAGGTTAAGCATGCTGCACTTCATGCATCATAATTTCCTATTACACATTGAAATTTTATTTATTCTGCTCTTCGAATTCGTACCATTAATAGACACCAAGGAGCTCGAGGAACACTTCGAATAACAACAAGATCTAGAAGACCCTCACTACTCTCAGGATCCAGGTGAGTTAACAACCTTCCTAAAAGGGTGTTTGCTTTTATTAGGGAGAGTCTAAACTTTCCCTAGTACGGGTTAACATTCAAATAGGTCATATTTAATCCCAGTTTCTTAAAGTATTTTATTTACAGTATCAAACTGCATGCTCTTTAAATATTTATACCTGCTTGCTTAATCATGATATATCATGCCATGTTATCATTTGTTATTGTTCTACCTTGATGATATTGCCTTGATATAATCATCCGTCATTTGACTTTATTAATGATTGCTTTGATGAACACCCTTGATATCCTGGTTAGGTTGAATAAAATTAATTTTTAGACTCTTAAGTCTTGGTTAAAATTTGCTTAGACGTTGCTCAGGTCCAATTAATAATTTTTGGGTTTAAATGACCTCGGAACGGTGAACCGACATTCACTGGACATGACTACATAACAAACATGGAAATCTGGAAATTGGGCCTGGCATGCCAGTGTGTGTGTTTGATGGTGATTGGCATGCGGACATGGCCCGGCATATGGATAAGTGTGTGAAAGTAGCTTGGCTACTTGGTGTGATGAGGGCTATCTGTTCAAACATGGTGCTGAGAGGAGCGCGGATAGAACACGCGTACTGCCTAGCGCTGCCCAGAGGGTTCCATCATAACGTGTGCAGGGCACATGGAAGAACGATAGCGGTGAAGGAAGTGTGAGCAGGGCTCGGGGATAGTACGATCTGAGGCTCTAAGAGTGGACGTACCCCGAGTGCCGCTAAGTGGATAGGCTGGGGTAGAGATGAGTTCTCCCAGACGGGTGCATCGGGGATGCACAGTGGAAAGTCACTGACTATCTACCTGCGGGGGATAGTTCCTACAACCACAACGCGTGGCCATCGCGCAGTAGTGCAAGTATGAGTTGGGTTCGCGGGTAGTACGATTCGAGGCTCTGAGAGTGGATGTACCCCGAATGCCACTATACTTGAGGTAAAGACGGAGGACGCCATCACCTACGGGTGATCTGGATTGCACCTACTTGAGTTGCGACCCTTAGGGTGGGTTGGCAACCCAACTTTGGGCTCGGGCTCTCGTGGGGTAGTGTGATCCCATAACAGGTGTGCCGTACCTGGAAAAGGATGGCGGGAGTAAGAAGAACGTTTGGTAGAGTGCATGGAAACTGCCAGGGGCTCTGATTTGGTTTGTGGTATGAAACTTGAGCTGTGATATGACACTTTGAAAGTACAACTTTGGTTAAAACTTTATAAATCTTGCTTTCTGCAAATAAATAAACCCCAACCCTTCCCTTGGAACCCCTATCAATAAACTTGCATCAGGTTGGGTGTTAGCTCGCCAGTGTTTGGATGACACTGACCTCGCATTCATATTCTCTTTTAGATGAAGAGTATGAGCAGGATCAGTACGCCTGCCATGAAGACGAAGATCAAGATTTTGCTGACGATCAGGGTGAGGCATAGGGCGTCTCTCCAGTTGAGTGCTTAGGCATAGCCGGCATGAGACCCTTTTGGATCTTTTGGTTCTCTACACTCTGATCTTTTGAATATTCTGACTATTTGGGCCAATGTGCCATGTTGCAACACTTAAATAGTCCTTGGGCTTAATACAGGTATTTTGTGTAATATAAGTCTTTCGCTTGTATGAAATTATCCGGCTATGTGAGTGGAGTGCACTAGTGTACTGATCCAGGGACTAGTGCAGATCAAGTGGTGGGCAAAGGACAGGCCCCACAATTAGCGCATTGTATATTTCTCCTCTGTATCTTTTGGTTAGGCCTTAACTGTTCGCTCGTTGATAACTACTGGGTCAAGGAAGCCAATGTTGTAAATGTTTTTTCTTTGGCATCTTTGTATCTCCATTCTACACAAGAAGGAATTAGTTAGGCTTGCAAGTTAGTATAGCGTAAGGGGGCGCACGATGGAATTTAGAAACGAGATACTTACAGACTCCAGCAACCCAACATGCTCGCGTCGAGGGCCCTTGCCTGGTATAGCTCGTACAGAGGCTCCCATTGGAACAAGAACTCAGAGTCCCCGAGAAAAAAGTGTTGTTGCTTGATCCGGACGGCGACCATTTCTAGTCCATGTTTGGCCGCGTGTAAGTACCATTGGTGGAGTTGTCGCAATTTCGTTTTTAGCTGAGGAATCTCCTCACGCCTGACCAAATGATGTACCCAGCACAAATATCCATGCTACCTCTGTGCTGTTGGGATGTCCTTGAGGCCCAATACCTAATCTGGATCAAGTCCAGTATCATCGTATAAATTGTTCATCTCCTGCGCGACCTCTTCTGTCGTCCGATCCTGTGGCATCTCCTTATCAGATTTCTTACACAAGATGCGTTCGTAGTCTGATACAGCTGGCCTTTCTGGTTTCTCTATGCTATCTTTCAATGTTTTTAGACACCTCTTGGCTTTATGCCATTCATCCGTACTAGGCTGGACCCTCGGTGGAGATGCTTTCTTAGCGAAATGTGCGGTGACCTCGCCTCTTACTACCCTCTCGTTCTCCTCATCGGTCATATGGTACGCCAGCTTTGGAGGAGATTTCTTTTTGATTTGGTGGACCCTACCTTCTTGAGAAGTGCTGGCCTCCCAGCCGAGTTGCTTGACCTGGCCCGCACCTTCTTGGGAAATGATGTCGAAGTTGGAGTTCCACTTGCAGGACTTCGTTGAGGAGACGGGCATCGTTGAGGAGACTGGGTTCGTTGAGGAGACAGTGCAAGATCTCGAGCTAGCAACAGTTGTGCACACTCTCAAAATTTGGCGACATTTCCTGCTTGGGAAATGTTGTGAGGTCCACACCGACCATAAGAGCCTCAAGTAAATCTTCACCCAATTGGATCTGAATGGTAGGCAAAGAAGATGGTTGGAGTTAGTCAAAGACTATGATATAGGTCAATGTGGTTGCCGATGCGTTAAGCCGAAAATCACAATGCAATTGTATCTCAGCTGAGTCAGAATCAGATGCCTTATACGTCGAATTTCAGAAGCTCGGTCTGGAGATAGTTCAAGAAGGATTTCTTACTTCCATGGAGGTAAAGCCAGACCTCCTGGATCAGAGCAAGGATGCCCAAAAGACAGATAAGGGCATGGCGCGTGTCCGAGCCAATTTGAACTCGAGCAAGGCAGATTGCTTCACCAAAGACGCAGAAGGTGTCCTTTGGTTTGAAAAACGTTTAGTGGTGCCTAACAAGAAGTTGAAGGCATCCATTCTTGATGAGGCTCACAATTCTTCTTTCTCGATTCACCCCGGAGGTACCGAGATGTACCAATATCTGAAGCAAAACTTTTGGTGGACTCACATGAAACGAGAAATTGCCCGATATGTTACGGAATGTGACATATGTCAACGTGTGAAGGCTGATCATCTCAGGCCAGCGGGTACTCTCCAACTATTGCCAGTGCCCGAGTGGAAATGGGATGATGTCGGTATGGATTTCATAACCGGCTTACCTAAGACACCAAAGGGGTTTCGATTCTATTTGGGTAATCATTGACCGATTAACCAAAACTGCCCATTTCCTCCCTGTCAAGGTCAATTACCATGTGAGTAATTTGGCGGAGCTTTATCTATCCCATATCATATCTCTCCACGGTGTTCCCAAGAGGATAATTTCAGACCGAGGCTCTCAATTCACTTCACATTTTTGAGAGTGCCTTCACCGAGCAATGGGAACCAAGCTGTCCTTTGGCACGGCATATCATCCTCAAACCGGTGGACAAAATGAAAGAGCCAATCAAATTCTTGAAGACATGCTTCGAGCATGCGTCCTCTCCTATGGCAAGGATTGGGAGAAATGCCTACCCTTTGCCGAATTTTCATATAATAATAGTTATCAATCTAGTCTTCAAATGTCTCCATTTGAAGGTCTCTATGGGAGGAAGTGTAGGACTCCCCTCAATTGGTCCGAATCTGGAGAAAGATCATTCTTCGGTCTAGACATGGTTGCTGAAGCTGAAGAACAAGTGCGGTTAATCCGAGATCGCTTACGGGCAGCGCAATCCCGTCAGAAGATCTATGCTGATCATCGTCGACGCGAGCTTAGCTTTGAGGTGAATGATCATGTCTATCTCAAGGTTACCCCGTTGAAGGGTACTCATCGCTTCCAAGTGAATGGAAAGCTTGCACCTCGCTACATCGGTCCATTCCGAATCCTATCCAAGCGAGGAGCAGTAGCTTATGAGCTTGATCTTCCACCTTTCCTCTCCGATGTGCACAGTGTCTTTTATGTCTCTCAACTCAAGAAGTGTCTCCGAGCTCTAACCGAAGCCACCGAGTTGAAAAATCTTGATTTTCAATCTGATCTCTCCTATTGAGAACATCCCATTCGTATTCTTGAAGAAAGGGAGCGAACAACAAGAAACAAGACGACCAAGTTCTATAAGGTGCAATGGAGCAACCACACCGAAGATGAAGCAACATGGGAACGTGAAGATTATCTCCAAGCTACTTATCCACACCTCTTCACCGAGACAGCGGAATCTCGGGGACGAGATTCTTTTTAAGGGGGGGAGGTCTGTAACAGCCCAACTGCTAAATTGCGTATAGCTATGCATATCATTAGCATGATCATTTGTTTTTATGTTGGTTTACAAAAATTTTGCATTCAACCACCATGCTCTATGGTGGAAACATAAGGCTGTTAACTTTAAACCCTCTGGTCGAGCCACTAGAGTAGTGAGACCTAACCCGACGGGCATATTCCCTAAATGCCCGAGCTAGCTATAACTTGCCCGAGCAAGGTAGAGTCCACCCGAGCTCTATCAACCAATGTAGTGATTGTGCCGGACTTCACCGAGCTCTACCCGAGCTTGGTTGCTACCCATCCGAGCTGGTTATCACTTGTCCGAGCTAGAACATGTCCGGAGGAAGCTGCCCGAGGTTAAGACGGTTGAACCGAGCAACAGAAGACCTGACCGGGCAAGGAGAAGCTCGAGTAAGCTCGTACCTATTCAAAAAACCCAGCCACCACATCTATTCTTTATTCCTTTTGTCCACCGGCAGTATCAGCCGAATCTTCCATCCACTGGCTGACTTGGGCGGTGCTGCAGGCAGTCCAGACCCTCATCTTTTCTTACTCGGAATTTTACCCGCAGCCTCTCTACTACAGGTGGGATCTGGACCTACTTGTCAATAGGAGAGTATACCTCTATTTAAACCCCTCTCCACGCTCTTCAACCAGCCTTCACCCTCATTTTTCCCACGTCCAAGTTCTGGACAGCAGCAAGAACAGCAAGCATCTCCACCTCCACCATTTTTAAATCTCAAACCAAACCACCCAGAATCCATATAGGGTGTTATATATCGTCAGAAAGCTAAAATCGCTGGCTATCCTTTCCACTCTATGGTAAACACATGCACAAAGGTTTGCTATGGATTTCTCTTCCTTTTCTCTTTGCTGTTCGATTTTGGGACAACAAAGACTGATTTCGTTTTCCGCCCATCTATACCCTCTTTCCTTAAACCCAGGCCATGGAATGAGTAGGAGTAACCTCTACACTTCCCAGGCTTCAAGTACATCCATCTCCCTTGCACGTTCACAAGGATTTGGGTGAGTTCTTGCTACCTTTCTTCATCTACTTCGCTGTTTTGGACAGCAGTGAGGTTGTTTACAGTTTTCTCATCTTGTATGTCATTTTCCCTCACATGCAAGCTTAGAGATGGCCAAAAAGAGTTCATGCACGAGCTAAGGAACGTCTAGGAGCAGATCCACGCTACTGGAGTTGAAGGGACCTCAAGGAACAAGCTGAAGAGTTGCCGAACTGAGTTCTGGACAGATTACCGTCCACCACTTCGATCTCCTCATCTTTGGGCTCTCTCTATTATTAAGCAAGGCCTTCTTTGCTAGGTGAGAACCCAGTACTCCCTCTCATTTCTGTTTTTCACCATTTAGCATTCATGGCTAAGCTGTTCTTTGGTGGAAACCGAAGCATTAGAACCCCAGATCTGAAAACAGTATGTTTCAGCCTTTCTTTGAACAGCAGCCTAGTAAGTAAATTCTATAAAATCAACCATAGCTCGGATGAAAAAGTGTTCTACATGAAAAGTGTGCACCAGGAAATTTCCCATAACTTTCGTGTTAATCCTGAGCTTAACCGAGCTTATTAGGACCCACAAAAGTGGCTCGTACTAAGCAATGTACAAGCTAAGTGACTTTCCCGAGCTAGAGCTAGATGACCCTGACCGTAGTCATGTCCTAGCCAACCAAGCTATGCCATATCCGACCTTAAAAACCCACTCTTGACTAGGGCAACATCCTTCCCAAGCTAGGAGGCTCATTCCCTAGCTACCTTGGTCAATCCCGAGTTTAGTCCTTACAGCCCCGAGCTAGTTTTGCACCTAAACTTCAAATAGCTCGATCTCACCTATTCGAACTCAGATTTGGGTGATTCTTTTAACAAAATTTGCATTAGGTCATGAACTTTCTGAATCTCTAAAATATTTGATGTTCCTATTTGTTTGGTATTTTATTTGGATTTTATTTGATGTTCTTGCTACCGAACATTAGGAGCCGACGTTCCGGAGGAGCCCGGACTTGATCCAGAAGTTCTCCCCGCCAACGAGCAGCAACCAGGCACTATATACTCTCCTTTGAATCATGTTGATCCCGTGATTTATAAATGCATGATTTTGATTATGTTCTATGAGTTGCTCGCATGTTACTTTAAAGTATATGTTAATTGGTGGGTAGAAATTAGTTATCTCCTACTTAGTGGTCAGTACCATGATAGGTTTGACACCCTCTTTCTTGGTTGTCTAAGTGGGTACTATTGTCTATGTTGGTCTACGAAGGCTTAGCAATGCTTAGAGTCAACGAGGTTAAGCAATCGATGGAGTTATTCCGTTGGTCGTACGACTTCAATTGTGAATGATTTGCTGTGAGATACTGGTAATGACGATGATGGATTATGTGTGAGCTCTGAGTTGGACTTGAACGGGTGATAGGGGAATGATGGGAGGATGGATCCTGGACACGTAGTCTCGTTCGAGTGAATTAAGGACCGAACATGGTGCCAATACCTTCAAGTTACTATACGTACGACTACACGTGTTTATGGGGACACTTGGCCAATTTCCTGTGCATGCTCGCGCCGTTGAGTACCATTGGGGCTATTGAGGTTTATTTGCTGGTGTTTTGTGGGGGGGACAGTCACAAATAGCGCTGCTTCCGTGGGTGTCCATGGACGTCCGGACAGAGGGCCATGGGCAACATCCATAGCAACGATTAACTCCTTCGAACCACAACACGGCACGTGGGGTCGTAGGGTGACAGTTACCGGGTGACCCAATGGACTGGCATGTACATCTAAGAAGCTTCGGCATGGCTTGCTGTGTCGTGTGTGTAAAGTCGTACACCTCTGCAGAGTGTTAAAACTGTTCGAACAGCCGCGTTCAGGGTTAAGGACGAAAACTTGTGAGGCAAGACACTGATGTTAGCTCATGGTTTAGTTTTGGGTATTGTTTTGGGCATGGTGGGATAGCCGTGTGTCTTTCCGAGCATAGGGTTGCTTGTGGTGTATAGTCGGATAGAGACCAAGGGCGGATAGAGTCCGAGCATGTTTTGATTATGGTTGGATAGAGACCAAGGGCGGTTAGAGCCCCATGGATTGATGATAATGGAATTTATGATGAGCAATTATGATGGTTACTACAAGTTATTACTTTCCCAATATTTTATTAAAGTGCAATTTATAATCTACTTATGTTTATGTCTTATAAATGTTCTTTATGCTAAAAATAACCTTTAAGCCTTCCTTTACTACATGCCACTCATAAATGAGGATATATATTACCTCCCTAGTGCGAGTACCTTTTGTACTCAACCCGGATGCTGCAATTTCAGGTTATGCAGATGATTCCATGCTTGAGTACTACTATCAAGCGGGGAATGACGGCACTAGCGGGCAAGATGCGGAGTTTTAGCTTCCAGTCGGTTGCCCATGGGATTAATGGGGGCATACCACGCTGGCCTTTTGGTTTAAATATGATGAATCGTCCGCTGTTTTTGTTGAACAAACTTGTTATTCCGCTGCTATGATACTCTGATTATGTCATATACATTGTATGGACAGCAGCCCATACTGTTTTGGTTATGTAAAATTGTGTCACACGATGTATGTGTTGTGCTATCCATCTTTGTGAGGATATGTGTGTGATGGTAGCTGATCTTGGGAGCCATCACCGGGCACATATCCGGGCACCTGGTTTGCATTCGTTTCAATGAAGATCGTCCATGTGTATCGCTGCATGCTCGGGTTGGGAGCTAACATGCTTGGCTTGCTTTTGAGCAGCTCGTATGTTATTTTTCAACCACATGGACAGTGAATGGGCAATGACTTATTTGAGCCGAATGTGAATTTAGAAGGGGCGCCACTAGGATCCCTGCTGGAAGATCTCCCCTTGGCCGCTTGTGGGTGTCGCCCTGCACTTGTGGACCCCATTTCCAAGCCGACATGACCTCGCCGCCAATACCTATCGCCGCCGTCTGCACAACCGCGGCCGACCAGCCGCCTTCTCGGGCAAGCTTGCGATGGTCACCCCGGCGCCGCCTCGCTACCCAATCGTGGCCTTGGCCAAGTACTCAATGGTCCTGACCCCAGCCATGAATGAGTCGACCTTACCGCACTACACACGTGACCTCGCCTCGCCGCTCAGCTCGGGATTTCGCCCGCGCACGATCAAGCCACCGTCCTAGTCCACCAATGGGACGCTGAGCTCCCTTGCGACCGCCTCTGCATTCTCGTGACCGCTGGACAATGAGCTCCCCTGATTAGAGCCCAAATACGGCTGCGCCGCACCGAATTCACCCCTTCACTCTTTCACCCTCTCGTCGACTGCTCACTCCGGAGCTCCCCACTTTACAGTCGTGCACGCACCAGCCTCTCCATTGTCCTACCTTGCTCCTGCCCGAAGGGATCGACCCGGGAAGCCCCAAGATCGCCGGAACGCTCTCGCCGCCGTCGCCGCCAGCTTCTTTGCCCTTCCTGATTCCTTCCCTCCTGGTGAGCTTCGCGGCGATTCCTCGCACGCTAAGCTTCGTGTGGCTTTCCCTCACGCTATGCTCATCTTTGTTTGACTAGGGATTCACCGGTTTTTCTCTGCGCCGTGAGCATGCCGCCTCCTCTGTTCAGCCTCCTCGTCGACAAGCCAACCCGAACTGCTCCGACCTAAGATTACTGCTTGGTAAGCATTCACTACACCCCTAGCAGCTCTTGCGAGCGCTATTTCCCCACGAACCTTCCTCTAGATCCTTTATCCATGCTCGCCGGTGTTAGACTCCGCCACCACACATGGCGCCGCCGCGTCTGGCCGTCTCCGACCTCGACGTAGGCATCAGTACGTGCGCGCTGGCCCACTGATACTAGCACGCCCGAGAACTCCCCAAATGGAGCAATGTAGCTCTAGCATGCCGTCAGCCCAGCCCCGGTTGGTAACTGACTGGCAGGCCCCAGCTGTCGGGTGCTCGCCGGTTTAAATATTCCTGCGTGGCCTCGACATGTCACCGACAGGTGGGCCCATGGCCCCACGTGTCTGGTTTAGTAGAGACGCCCCAGTCGCCGGCGCTTCCCTCGCGCGAATGCGCCTTGCAGAAATGCGCCTTCGGCATGGCTGGTTCGGCCGCAAGATAGCGGGCCGGCCCATCACTGTTCATATGATTTTCCTCTGGTGTTATGAGTTAAGTAAATACTGGAATTAGAATCGATTTATAAAAAATTAATGGGAGATCTTCAAAAATGCTGGAAAATTTATGGAAAATACTAGAGTTCATGCTGGATTTAATAAAAATACTACCATGAACAGTAACAGAACATTTTTCTCGTATTAATTTCATTAGCACGCCTTTAGGGTATTAACTTATATAGAAAAATAGTAGAAATGTGTTTCTGTTAATCAAAAATAGATTAACACTTAATAAAATCTGAGAAATTCATGAATGGCATATAATAACTTTCTGGATCTAGGAAAAATATAAACTCTATGGTAAGACTCCTAATCACTTATTATTTTATAATTGGCCTAATTAATAACTATGGTTTATTAGTTATTTTATCATTTAGTTATCCAAAATTAATGTACCTGTCCAAAGTAATTAATTCACAGCATTACATGACAGTAAAGCTTTTATTTTAACTAGGTCTTAAAATATGCAGTCTCAGAGTTATTTATATATATGTGTATATACATATATATATATATATATAACCTATAATTATATCTTCCACACACTTAAACTCCTATTAGGATAGGAAAATTTAAGATAAGATGAGTTGATGAAGGAAATACTTTAAACAAAAATCTATTTTTGCTTTATACGTCTAATTGCTAAATCTAAGGGTAAACTATTAAGGGTAGCATTTTGCATCATCGCATATCATCTTCATCACGTCCACACTACCGTTATCTTCTGTAAAATACTATACAGTAGCAGGATCATGGAACTTCCTTGAAATCTAGATTAAGACTTAAAGTCAAATGTCGATCGCTAGATCTAGCGAGAGCAGGTCATGCATCATGCTTCCTCTTGCATATTGGTGTTTTATTTATTATTCTCCGAAATTGTTCCGTTAATAGACGCCGAGGAGCCCGAAGGACATTTCGAAGATCAGCAGGAAGACCCCCACTATTCACAGGATCCAGGCGAGTTAACATTTACCCTCTAAGGTGTTTGCTTTTACTAGGGAGAGTCAGCTTTCCCTAGTGCGAGTTAACACTTCTTCTATTAGATGTTTTCTTTTATTAGGGAGAATCCATACTTTCCCTAGTGCGAGTTAACATTTTAATAGATCATATTAATTCCTAGTTTATTAAATATTTTATTTACAATATTAAACTGCATGTCTTTTTAAGTAAATATACCTGTTTGCTTAATCATGGAATACCATGTCTTGTTATCATTTGTTATTGATTTACCCTGATGATATTGCTTTGATGAAATCATCGATCATTTGACCTTATTAATGATTGCCTTGATAATCACCCTTGATAGCCTGTTAGGTTGAATAAAATAATCTTAGACTCTTAAGTCTTGGTTAAAATTTTGCTTAGACATTGTTCAGGTCCAATTAATAATTTTTAGGCTTAATTAGCCTCAAAACGGTGAACCGACATTCACCGGACATGTTACATATCAAACATAGAAATTGGAAATTGGGCCTGACATGCTAGTGTGTGTGTGGTTGATTGTGGATGGGAAAGCGGACGTGGTCCGACTTGTGGTTAAGGTGGAAGTAGCTTGGCTACTGGTGTGATGTGAAGAGGGCTATACGTTCACAGACACGGTGCTGAGAGGAGCGCGGAGCAACAAGCGTAGCTGCCAATCGCTGCCACAAAGGGTGGTTCCACCACATCGTGTGCAGGGCACACGGAGGAACGATAGCAGAAGAAGGAAGTGATTATGAATGTGTGTGTGGACTGGCCGGTCAGATGTGACTCCTAGAGAGGATCGGACGGGCGTGCAGTGAGGCACGCAGCAGGAAGTCGCTGACCAAATGCCTGCGAGATTTGGTTCCTATCGCTACTACGCGTGGCCATCGTGCGGTAGTGCAAGTAATGGGGATTCAGGGCCAGTACGACCTGTGGACGTACCCTGTCTGCTGCCATGCTTGAGGTGAAGACAGGATTATGTCGTCATCCGTGGGATGATCTAGGTCTTACGTGACAGGGAGCCGTGACTCTAGTGTGGACGTGGCAACCCGGCTAGGGAAGAACGGGCACTTCGCTGGCGTAAGATCCACAACGGGTGCGCCACACCCGAAATATGATGGTGGGTGTGTGCAGTAGTTCTAGGTTGGTGTGGAGTGTGGATTGTGAATTGTGGAATGTGGATTGTGGACTGTGGATTGTGATAGACAACAATAATGAAAATAATGATTAATAGAACTTTGGGATAAAAAGTTGCTAAGTCATAGGCTTTGGTTTATAAAACTTGCTTTCTGCAAATTAATAAACCCCAACCTTTCCTTTGGAACCCTTATCACTAAAACTTGCATCAGGTTGGGTGTTAGCTCGCCAGTGTTTGGATGACACTGACCTCGCATTCATATTCTCTTTTAGATGGAGAATATGAGCAGGATCAGTACGCCTGCCATGAAGATGAAGATCAAGACTTCACTGATGATCAGGGCGAGGCATAGGGCGTCTCTCCAGTCGAGTGCTTAAACATAGCCGGCACGAGACCCTTTTGGATCTTTTGGGTCTTACGTACTCTGACATTTTGGACTTTCTGACTATTTGGGCCAATATGCCGTTTGTAATACTTAATAGCCCTTGGGCTTAATACAGGTATTTATGTAATTATAAGACTTTCGCTTGTATGAAATGATTCTGGCTATGTGAAAGGTGGGCACTAGTGTACTGATCGAGGGACTAGTGCAGATCGTGTGGTGGGCAAAAAGGACAGGACCCCACAGAGCTAGTATCAGAGCATACGACTATAGGAGCCCTAGACCTTGGCCGTTAGTCTAAATTATTTTAACATAATAAAGGAGATTTCTTTACTCTCAAAATCACCTCATTATAAGATTGTGCTATATTCTTTTCTTCTGATGTTTTTTGCTTAAAGGCACTAACTCTCTAATTTGTAAAACTATTTTGTAGATGGAGGTTCCGCACGCGGGTTTCACGGATCAGCGTTCCACCTTTGGGTTTCCGTCGGGACCCCGAGGGGAGAACGCCCGAGTACTGCAGGAGTTGACTGACTACTTGGGGTTCGAGGGAGCCCCACTTACTTTTAGAGGCTTGTACGGACCTTACCCCTCCTCGCCTACAAGGTTGAGGTTAGGGTTTACTACATGCCCGACATTGAGGCACACCGTTACCGGACGGTGGTGCCCTGAGACCAGCTGGACTTCGCCATCAGTGACGCCGCTATGTTGGCGATCTAGGAGCTCCAGAGGGAGTATGGCCTCGACCTTGTTGGAGGACCCTTCGCCTACCTGCTGGACGTCCCCTTTCACCTGCTCCCCGGCCTTGGAGAGGTCGAGTACGGGGAGTTGGACCCGGAGTTTCTTCGCTTAGTCCGCCTGCACCACGGAGCCGGACACGCTCGACGCGGAGCCTTGGAGTAGATTCAGATCCTCCGTACTTCACTATGGAAGGTGGACACCCGCGCCCGTAGCTCTTACCGCCAGGACTACCACCTCTCCCGCCACCTCCAGGTCTGCCGGCAGGAGAGGGACGAGGCCCTTGCTGAGTTGGATCTTCTGGATCCCGCTCGCCACCCTCATGCTGGGATGGACCACCCCGGTCCACTTCTAGGACCGCCACTGCCAGCACCACCACGCCCACACTGGGCACGCTCCCGTGTTTCCCCGCGAAAGAGGTGCCTGCCGCCCAGGGCCTTGGTGGGGATTCCCCGCCACGACCATCCGCTGGAGGCTCCTCAGCCTCTAGTGCCTTCCGCTAGTTCTTCTGACGCCGCACCTCCGGTGTTAGCTTTAGAGGACTACCTCTACGCTCCGGGGAGATACCCCGCAGACCGTACACCGTACACCTACTCTCGTCGTACCCGTTAGAGGGTAGCGGTAGTAGGATGTGCTACTTTTGTTGTCTAGCTCATATGTAGGAGCTAGAAACTGTAGCTTTAGATGTAGCTCAGGAGTAGTCTACACACAGCCTAGTGGATGTTCTGCTGCTTTTGTTATGCCGTAGTAGATGATCGGCATAAATTGCTTGTACTGGTTAATCTATTTCGAACTATGTATGGATTTGTCTTTCCTTCACTTGTGGTTGCGTTTGGATCTTATTTCGCTTTTGTGGTCATCATGCATGCAAATAGAAATTGTATTTGAATTAGTAGCAATTATGCAGATGGCTCGTGGGCGTGCTGCCGCGAGAGGCCGAGGTGCCGGCGCGCTAACAATCGAGGCCGTGTCGAGGCCGTGGCAACTTGCCCCCGTCACCTGCAGGGAATGAAGTGTGCCATTTTGGAGAACCTATCCACAACCACAAATACAAAATCCCGCCCCCTCTTGGTCCTAGGCAATCCTAAAACAAAATCCATGCTAATATTCTCCCAAGGTGCATTAGGAATAGGAAGTGGAGTATATAAACCATGTGGATTAAGTTTGGACTTAGCTTTATGGCATGTGACACATGGCTGCACAAACCTCTCAACATCTCTTCTAATTTTTGGCCAATAAAAGTGATCGGGCAGCATGTCCAAAGTCTTTTCTCTTCCAAAATGTCCCATTAAGCCACCTGCATGTGATTCCTGCAACAATAGCTAACGAACGGACGAATCTAGAACGCATAGCTTGTTAGCACGAATCAAGAATCCATAATGAACATGGAACTTTTCCCTGCCTTTCCCATCTTTGCATTTAGTGTATGGTTCAGCGAATTGATTATCTGAAGCATATAACTCTTTCAAACCCTCCAAACCAGGGACCTCGATTTCAAGTTGTGTTAAGAGCACTATTTCGAGACAAAGCATCAGCAACAACATTCTCTTTACCCTTCTTGTATGCACAATGTATGGAAATGATTCAATGAATTCCACCCATTTGGCATGCCTACGGTTCAGGCTTTCAAATATTTCAAAGCTTCATGATCAGAACGTATAATGAATTCTTTAGGCCAAAGATAATGTTGCCATGTTTCTAAAACACGAACCAACGCATACAACTCCTTATCATACACAGGGTAATTCAATTGAGCACCACCAAGTTTCTCACTAAAGTATGCTACTGGTTTGCTCTCTTGCATCAAAACACCACCAATACCTATTCCACTAGCATCACACTCAATTTCAAAAGCTTTAGTGAAATCAGGTAAAACAAGCAAAGGGGCTTCAGTTAAGCGCTTCTTTAATTCAGAAATGAGAGATTGACCGGTCTCAAAGTCGCAATAAGTCATCTCATTTTCCTCATCTCCCCAATCAGTGGTTGGAGTATCTTCTTCTTCACTTGCAGATTCATATTCTCCTCCCTCTGTGATAAGCATGGTGCGGTTGTTTGGACAATCTTTTGCAATATGGCCAAGTTCCAAACACTTGAAGCATTGAATTGCACTACTCTTTGCTGTTGAACCCACAGAAGAAATAGCACTAGCTGCTGGACCTTGCTTAGCATTTGGAGTAGTTGGCTCTTTTCCACTTCGGCCTACATAAGAACTAGAAGCAACACTAGCACTAGAATTATTAGCGTGAAATGAATTGAACCGAGAAATGGATTTACCTGCTATAGGTGCTGAACGGGGAGCAAATGAAGTGCTCTTTGTTATCTTGGAGTCTTGCTGCACTTGCCTCTCAGCCTTGGTTGCTTGATGCACTAACTCCACCACATTGCTATAAGGCTGAAATTCAGTGATGCGCTTGATAGGATAATTCAATCCAGCGAGGAAATGTGCCATGGTTTGCTCTTCATGCTCATACACGTTGGCACGGATCATGGCCATCTCTATCTCTTTGTAGTACTCATCAACCGTTCGATTTCCTTGCTTTAATCCCTGCAGCTTATCAAAAAGATCACGCTTATAATGTCGAGGGACAAACCTTGCTCTCATCTCCACCTTCATCTTAGCCCACGATGCAACGAGATTCTCGCCATGTTCTATTCTTTGGCTTTGAATTTGTTCCCACCAAACCAGCGCATAATCATCAAATTCAAGCGATGCCAAGGCAAGCTTATTTTCTTCGGTGTAGTTGTGCAGGCGGAAGATCTTGTCAACTTTCAGCTCCCAAGTAAGGTAATCTTCTGGATTATTGGAACCTGCAAACTTAGGCACAGAAAACTTTAGCTTGCCATACCTTTGCTCCTTAGGACGGTCATTGCCATTGCGGTCGTTGAGGGTATTTCTTTCATTGCGTGGCTGCAAATTGAGACGAATTGGTTCATGTGCAGCACCCCCACGACCCATACCACGTCCCCTTCCTAGACCACGATCATCACCACCTCTAGCTGGTCCAATGGGTGGACGAATTGCATTAGTAGCACGAGCCCTTCGTGCAGCAGCTTCCTCATCAGTCTCATCAAGTGGAGCACCATCTTGAGCTTGTGGTCGTAGTTGTCGTACAATATTATTCACTATGTTGGTGTGAAGTACGGCAAGTTGCTGATTCACATCAATTTAGAGATCTTGGATGGAATTATTTAGTTCTTCCCTTAGCTGATCATTTCCTGTGCGGTACTCTCGGCGTAATGTGTCCCGCAAGGCACAATATTCTGTCCAGGTTACTGGGGCTTCAGGATCACGCCCATCATTCTCCACATTGTCTCCTTGACCTGACATGGTTAGTTATACAAACAGCAAGAGAAACACAATATGATGAGTCGGAAATTCTCTCTACCTCACATATCCTTACCAACGATGTTCTTAGTCACCCTTTACTGATTAATGGAGGAGCTCGCACTTAAGTGGTGAGGAAACACGAAGTGAGGTTAAGCGAACTCACAGTTGAGATTAAAGCACACAACGGATTATATGTGGAGCTTGGTAGGGAATGTGTATGACCTACACAATCTGTATTCTTGATGTTGTTTCAATAAGTAAATATCCAACCAAGAACACAATGCCCAGTTGCTGAAAATAAGATTTAAGTGATGCACACAGCAACTCACGCACAAGGATGATGGAACCAATTGCAATCAAAGGAGTGAGCTAGAACAAAATATGATGATACCACAAACTGCTCAATTGCAATGGTTATAAAAAGACGCTAGCTAGTTGCACTAGATGAAGAAGGGCAAAAGATTGTACAACAAGAATGATTCTCAAATTGGTGCAAATAATTTTCAGAAACTTTTCTTCTTCTTCTTTTCTTTTCATACAACTAGCAAGCAGCCACAAAGCTTTTTTTTTCTCTCTCTTTTTTTTTACTCTTTTGCTTAGATGATATAGTTGGCTATGCTACTGATCTTGACAAACTTTTCTTTTAATTTCTTGCAACCGTGAGATCAAGACAAACAAGTGCAGCCCTATGCAGTGGATTAGCTAGTCTTGATAGGTGCAAAGTATTCACAAAGGAAAGATGGGCTATCAAGAACAGATTTGATTTTTGCAGCAAAACAGCAATCAGATTCAAACCCAAGTTCGATCACTTTTTAAGCCGAACCAGAAAACGTTGTCTCTACCAAAGTTGTAGAGCATTTCATAAGCTTTCCAGAAAGCCCAAGAACGCGGAAATCTGAGTTCGTATGTGGGAGTTATGGCCAAAACAATGGACTGGACAGATTGGATCTAAAAGTGCCGCAAAGGGAGATGAACAGTTTCAGCAACAAAAACATGATTCTATGGATAAAAACTTAACAAAACGCACAAGAACAACATATTGGAGACTAAGGTTCAATATTTTTGTGAGGCAAGTTTTCAGATTAGGTAGAAAAACACAAACCCAAACTAGGTAAATATTTTTGTGTGGCTCTTTTTCTGGATATGGCTGAAAAGTAAATCGAGAACTAGGGGATAAAGATCCTACTGTGACAATCGGAGCTCTGATACCAAATGATACGAGGGATGCCCGACCTTCACGGCGTAGGATCGAAGATACTCGCGAAACCTGACGAATCTTGTGCGGCCAACCATTGCAAACGCAACAACCTGCAGCACCGAGTTCGCCCAACCTCACGTTGTCCACTCAACCAAGTCAAGCGGATTACAATCCTCGCTGCAATCACAAAGGAGTTTACAAGAATAACGGGAAGGAATGCACAATCTCAGGTTGATTTCAGCCGGTGGCATGAAACACCAAGAACATGCATATAGCAAATTTGTTTCGGTTTCAAAATGGTCTAAGTCTCACAAGGAGGAGGGCTTCCTAAATATATGAGGGGAGTGGAGAGGAAGCCCAAAAGTGTGCTGCACAAGCCCCAGGTCGCGGCACAAAGCTCAAGGGCTCAACATAATGGCGGTGTAGCACCCAATGCATAGAAAAGTAGTTTCTAGACAGTTTCTGGTCGCCATAAGTCTTTGACCATATCTCCGCGCCCAGAAGGAATTTGAGGGTGAGGTTAGATCCGTTGAAAAGCTGAGCTCGTTATCTTTCCAAGCTGTGGTCGAACACCTCAAACAGACTCCATTTGCATCCTCTATGCCCATTTTTCTCCAGACTGGTCATTGGAGGCCGAACTAAGCTCTTCTACATTCACATCTCGCATGTTGACTTGTCCATGCTTCTCTTGGTCTTCCCTAAGGTGTTCACACCTCCTCACATTGTCTTCATACCTGAGGATAATCAAATTACTTGAAATAGGTAGCAGCTGACTCTCACAAGTAATATGATTCTTACTAAGGAGCGAGTTCATCTGCTGATTGATTTGTTTACCTCGGGCACGTGTTATTGGCTCTTGGAAATGATTTGTAGTCTCTTGAACAACAATAGGGGAAGCGGATGGTGATGTTGTTAAGTTGCCCATATCAATTGGCACCATGTTCGGTCGTTAATTCACTCGAACGGGGCTACGCGTCCGGGATCCGTCCTCCCATCATCCCCTATCACCTGTTCAAGTCCAACTCAAAGCTCACATGTAATCTATCATCATTATCACCAGTATCACATAATAAATCATTGACAACTGAAGCCGTACGACCAACGGAACAACTCCATCGATCGCTTTACCACGTTGACTCTAAGCATGACTAAGCTTCCACTGACCAAACCCAAATAATACTACCCTCTTAGGCTACAAAGGAATAAGGGACCACTAAGTAGGATATAACTAAGTTCTACCCACCAAGTGACATATATATTTTAACTTAGCATGCAAGCAAGTGATAGAACATAATTGAAATCATGCATTCATAAATAGAGGATCAATATGATTCAAATGAGGGGAGTATATGTGCCTTGTTGCTACTGGTCGGGGTATGGAGCTCCTTGCTCAAGCTCGGGCTCCTCCGGAACGTCGATTCCTAATGTTCGGTAGCAAGAACGTCAAATAAAATCCAAATAAAATACCAAAAAAATAGGAACATCAAATATTTTTAGATATTCAGAAAGTTCATGATCAAATGCAAATTTTACAAAAAGAATCACCCAAATCCGAGTTCGGATAAGTGAGATAGAACCATTTGAAGTTTGGGTGCAATACTAGCTCGGAGTTGTAGGGACTAAGCTCGGGATTGACCAAGGTAGCTCGGGATTGAGCCTCTTAGCTCTCGTAGGATAAAACTAGCTCGGGACTGTAAGGACTAAGCTCGGGATTGACTAAGCTAGCTCGGGAATGAGTCTCCTAACTCGGGAAGGACAAAACTAGCTCGAGGCTGTAAGGACTAAGCTCAGGATTGATCAAGGTAGCTCAGAAATGAGCCTCCTAACTCGGGAAGGACAAAACTAGCTCGAGGCTGTAAGGACTAAGCTCCACTATACCATGGAAAGGCTTTGCCGACACTCGCATCTGTTGGCAAAACACCCATTACCCGACAGTTTAGCTGTCAAGAAAACCTATGCCGACAGCTATGCATCGGTCACGGTAATCGGTGTCGGGAATCTCATTACCGACAGATAAAGCTTTGCCGACAGATAGGCAGATGGTGAAGGCCATGGATTCACCGACAGATGAAATCTTTGCCAACCGGTTGACATTTGTCGACTGATGAAACTTTTTCCGACAGATAGGCGGATGGTGAATGTTTGCCGACTGATAAGTAGTTGGTGTATTATACCTTTGTCGACAGATATTTTGTTGGCAAATGTGTATATGCATATCCAACATATGTAGGTTGGTTTTTCTATAGGCATGTCTAGGATGACATCAATATGATGTTTCACATAAGTGTACACCAAAATTATCCCAGCCAATTGGTCATTTCAACAGTACATTCTAAATAATTGGTGTCATCAAGCATACTAGATACATGCAACCACACAACAGATACAATAACATTGATGTCATAATTAAAAATTCATACAACCATGCATACACCATTGATTTTCATATGTAATTAACTAAAGACTAGTCGGTGATCTAGTACTTGGAACACAAACCAAAAGGTCAAATTCTTGTTCCTTCATTCACAAAAGTCATCTCTAGTACTTTTGCATTGACAGATCACAAACAAAAGGTCATATCCTTCCTACAAAAGGTCAAATTCTTGTTTCTTCATTCACAAAAGTCATCTCTAGTACTTTTGACAGATCACAAATAAAAGGTCATTCTTGCTACAAAAGGTCAAATTCTTGTTTCTTCATTCACAGAAGTCGGTATGTGGCAAACCTGGAGACATAAAAATGCCAACACATCATCAGTGGTCCTTATTAATATGTCATGTATGGCAGTTTTGAATGACTTTACATGAGGTCATAGATAAATTGCAATACGTACCATTTTAGTTAGCTAAATTTCCCATACCAAGCATGTGTGCCATGTGTGCCCTGCAATTAGTCAAGCCATCATAAAGCAGAAGTCAAGTGTGCATCCCCAGGTTTTCCCTACTCCAATTTGCTTCTCTTAACAGACCAAACCAGCCACCAATTCTGGTTTTACTGCTGAACTGGTGGTCCAGTCCAGTTCTAAGGCTTACCTAATCTATTAGAGCTTGATGTTTCAGTTGTAATATGTTACATACTCCTTTTAGGATCAGATTTATAGCTACTGGAAGGTCCCTAGGCCTGACTGAATTGGATATGACTAGTTTCCATTCTTCTATGATATGTTATCTATTGGTTATTTTCTATCTCTAGTACTTCCTATGTTAGGAAAGATAATATAGCTGTTGTGCCATGAGTGTTACTCTTTTCATCATTTTTATGCCCCATTGCAATTTTTGAATGGCAAACTGGCAGTTGGCGATGTGTTCAAATGTTTGTCCTTCATCTAGAAAAGTAATATCAAGAGGTTCATCTAAAGTTACATGGTAATTATCTTTTACGAATCTATCATTTAGAATGCAATAAAACTTGGTTAAGCACACAACAAAGTGTACCTGCTATTTGAGATGTCCCTACTGCCTTTAGCTTCTTTAATCTAGAAAAATATCAATGGTTAGTATAGGTACATTTGTAAATGAAGAGAAGGCTAAATATACACTTACTCTGAAATGCGGCCATGCAATACTTTTCCCACAAAGCATTGGACATAGTCTTCTTTTGCAGAATTACTAAAAGCAAACTCTATAAATGTGTTCAACTGTTGTTTATACTCATCTGTGTACCTACATAGTTATCCAAATGTGATTAGACCAAATGATTTTGTGCTGCTCGCATCTAATAGTTGTGGAAAGGTTTTTTGATGTACCTAGGTTGTTCCATCCATCGTTTATCCATGATTCACTGTTAGGAATGGCTAATATCAAAACAAATTAATACCAGTTAGAGATATCATGCACCTACATTTGAAATATAATTTTCCTTCAGAAAAAATGCATAACATTCACATTTTTTATATAGTACATAATGCATACCAAACCATTTGAACAAAAGAACAATCTAACACTTCATTGGTTACAAAATTTAAGTACAGCAAACCAAACAAAAAGGCACATTCACATGATAGGAAAAAGGATAAATTCTCAAGTGGCGACGAGAAAGAGAATCACGAAAAGCAGGTCTGCCATGTATAATCCAATTCAGCTAAACACTAAACAGGACCCTTTGGTACATTCTGTCATTGTATAATTATGAATATTGTGCAGCTGAAACAAATAAGAGAGGGTATGGATGTTTTTCTTGGAGCTAAACACTAAACAGGACCCTTTAACTACTTGCAGGCTAAAAGAATGGATGTTTGTGGTGGGCAGTCATGCAAGGAATTGCAATGCATCTACATAATAGGTACCAGTGTCAAAGATCAAACACTCAGATAGGTCTAGCCTCTAGGAAAGGTATAAGTTCGTTCTTGATTCAAGAAAGTAATTGAGATGTACTCTCTAGTGTTGAAACTTTGTAATTTGAATGCCAATAAGAAGTATATCTTGCAATGTACTTCAAAACAAGATTCTAAGTTTCTAACAAGTGTTTACTGTAAATGATCCTATATGTATTGACACTAGATGCACTGATATTTGGTAGGTGTTTATGAAAGGCAATTCAAAATTCCTTTGATGTTTGTTTTAATATTTCCATTTTTAGATTGGAATTGGAGACATCACTAGCACTAATGAAAAGATAATAGCTGTGGCTTTTCTTAAAATAAATCTTCATGGCATTGCTTATCTATACATCTTGTAGAATTGCTAAATAGATTTTATCTCTTGTCATCATCTATAGACCTTTGTCTAGCTCAAACTCAACTTTGATGTTTTGCTTAGAGAAATACTAAACTTACAGGCTAAACTCACCTCAGAGTTGCGCTGCCTCCAGATTTTTGCTGCCCCCAAAGTTGCGCCGGGTTCAGCTTCACGCCGTTGGGTTCAGATTTTTGCTACACGACACCGGGTTTCAGCTGCACGCCGGGTTCAGCTCAGGTTCAGACTTGCCTCAGATCCGGTGGGGTACGTGCAACTCAGCTCAGGCCAGACGTCGCGCTCGATGTGCCCGCCGGCCGGCACCAGCGCCTCCAGGATATGGCCCCCACCGGCTGCTACTTCAGTGGTATGACCGCTGCGGGTGCTGCCAGGCAGGGACTGCAGATCTGCTGATGGATTTCGCTTGCAGTGGCAGCAATGGCAGGTTGCTCTGGAGCAACAACGATGAAGCAAGGTGCGTTGCTCTGCAGCAGCAGGGATTAAGCAAGGCGCGTTGATTTGCAGCGGCAGCGATGCAGCTGCAGCGATGAAGCAAGATGAAGCTAGGGATTTGGTGCTGGGCAAGGAGGGGAAGAATTGGGAAAGAAGGGGATTTGGTGCATGTGCAGCTCGTTGCTCTGTAGCGGCACCGATGCAGTTGCAGCGATGAAGCAAGATGAAGCTAGGGATTTGGTGCTGGGCAGGGAGGGGAAGAATAGGGAAAGAAGGGAATTTGGTGCGCGTACAACTAACTTTATTTTCGCCCTTTGCTCTATTCGCGCGCTTTATTTTCAGTCCCGCGCACTCCTCAATATTATTTTCGTCCCGCAGTGTACCTATCCCGACATACGTGTGGTCTACCAAAACTTTTAGCCAACAGATCGTTTGTTGAAAAAGATTTACCGGCAGATGATCCGTCGAAAGGTGATATACCGACAGATGAGTAGTCACCATACGCTGGCATTACAGACAGATATGGCGCCGTAAAATATCTGTATTTTTTCCGACAGTTTGACTGCCACCAATAATCAATCTTTCCCGACAGTTAACTGTCGGTAAACGTGCCATATGGTATAGTGCTCGGGATTGACCAAGGTAGCTCGGGAATGAGCCTCCTAGCTCGGGAAGGACAAAACTAGCTCGGGGCTGTAAGGACTAACCTCGGGATTGACGTTGCCTTCGTCAAGAGTGGGTTTTCAAGGTCAGATATGGCATAGCTTGGTCGGCTAGGACATGACCCAGGTCGGACTCAACTAGCTCTAGCTTGGGAAAGTCACTTATCTTATATATTTCTTAGTACGAGCCACTTTTGGGGGTCCTAATTAGCTTCGTTAAGCTTGGGCTTCACACAAAAGTTGTAGGAAATTTCCTGGCGCACAATTTTCATGTAGAACACTTTTTCATCTGAGCTACGGTTGATATTATAGAATTTATTTACTAGGCTGCTGTTCAAAGAAAGGTTGAAACATCCTATTTTCAGATGTGGGGTTTAAATGCTTCGGTTTCCACTAAAGAAAAGTTTATCCATGAATGCTAAATGGTGAAGAACAGAAATGAAAGGGAGTACCGGGTTGTCACCTAGCAAGGAAGGCCTTGCTTAATAATAGAGAACCCAAAGATGAGAAGATCGAAGTGGTGGACGGTAATCTGTCCAGAACTCGGTTCAGCAACTCTTCAGCTTATTCCTTGAGGTCCCTTCAACTCCAGTAGCATGGATCTGCTCCTAGACGTTTCTTAGCTCGTGCATGAACTCTTTTTGGCCATCTCCGAGCCAAATCCTTATGAACGTCCAAGGGAGTTGGATGTACTTAAAGCCTAGGAAGTGTAGATGTTACTCCTGCTCATTTCATGGCCATGGAGTGGAATGGATAGTCAATGATTTCAGCTTTCCAATGATATATAACACCCTATATGGATTCTTGGTGGTTTGGGTGGAGATTTGAAAATGGTGGAGGTGGAGATGAAGAACAGCTTGCTACTTTTCCTGCAGTTCAGAACTTAGACGTGAGAAGAATGAGGGTGAGGGCTGGTTGAAGAGGGTGGAGAGGGGTTTTAAATAGAGGTATACTCTCCCTTTGACAAGCGGGTCCAGGTCCCACCTGTAATAGAGAGGCTGCGGGTAAGATTCCGAGCAAGAAAAGATGAGGGTCTGGGCTGCCTGCAGCACCTCCCAAGTCAGCCAGTGGATGGAAGATTGGCTGATACTGCCGGAGGGCAAAAAGGAATAAAGAATAGATGTGGTGGCTGGGTTGTTTGAATAGGTACGAGCTTACTAGAGGTTTTCCTTGCCCGGTCAGGTCTTTCGTTGCACAGTTTGACCATGTATAGCTCGAACAGCTTTCTCTAGACATCTTCTACCTCGGACAAGTGATAACTAGCTCGGATGGGTAGTAACCAAGCTCGGGTAGAGCTCGGTGAAGTCCGGCACAGTCACTACCTTGCTTGATAGAGCTCGGGTGGACTCTACCTTGCTCGGGCAAGCTACAGCTAGCTCGGGCATTTAGGGAACATGCCCGTCGGGCTAGGTCTCACTACTCTAGTGGCTTGGCCAGAGAGTTTAAAGTTAAAAGCCTTATGTTTCCACCATAGAGCATGGTGGTTGAATGCAAAACTTTTGTAAACCAACATAAAAAAATGATCATGCTAATGATATGCATAGCTATACGTAATTTAACAGTTGGGCTGTTACATTGTGGTATCAGATGATAAATTTCTACCATGTTTTATTCATATCTATTCATGATGATGCATCTAATTAATTTTCATGATGGTAATTTTTTATTATTCCTCTGACTATGTCATTTATTATTGTTGCATTTGTAAACTTGAGGGTTGGATGATCATATGATCTTTCATCTCAACTGTTTGTCTATTAGAAGCGGTTGCCGAGCATTTTCATCTGGAGCCACCTATCTTTTCAGTAGCTCGTGACACTTGTAGAACTGGGTTTAAGGGTGCTGCTCATGTGCAACTTCGTCCGCAAGACCCAAATTCATATGAAACCTTTTATGATATTAATCATGATGATGACAAAGCTAACCAGTTTGCCGCTTTAGCTGTTGTGTTGAACCTGTTTCAAACTCTACACTTCACTATCGTAGATTTGCATGCCATAGCATACTAGAATCTGCTAGGTTTAGTATTAGGGCCTGTTTTTTTCAGCTTATCTATTTTATTTCTTACTTGCTTATTTGACTTATCTCGTAACTTCGAGAATTTTCCGATGTGGCCTTGAGAGTTGGATGCCCTTGGTTTTTAGGATTTAGGGAGCTTTTAGACACGCCTACGAGACTTATTTGACTTTTTTTTATTACTTTTTGAATCTATTTTTTTTTAATCTCGTAGACGTGTCTAAAAGCTCTAAATCCTAAAAACCAAGGGCATCCGACTCTCGAGGCCACCTCAAAAAATTCTCGAAGTTACGAGATAAGTCAAATAAGCAAATAAGAAATAAGACAGATAAGATGAAAAGAACAGGCCCTTAGACATGGAGCATCAGCATCAACATGTAATTACATAGCTCCAACAGTATCATTAAGCTCGTAGAAACCAGGAAATTGAGGAACTAAGGCAAGAGCATGCATATGAATTATATGAGCTTGAGCATGACATGAATCTAGAGATAGAAGATAGGGATCACTGGTTTGATGTGGAACAGCAGAAGAATAAAAAGCTGGAACTAGAAGTTAACAAGTTAAAGGGGGAAATAAAAGAACAAGAAGGTCAGATCAAGAAACTAGTGACTGAAAAGGAAATTCCCTATGAGAAACACATTGAAAAGAAGGAAGGGAATTAGATAAATGGAATGGGCTAGACCTAGCCCTTCTTCAGGTGTAGTTGCATATGTAGACTTTGCTTTGCAATTTATAGTTGTACTGGTGTGGTGGTGCTAACGTAATGCTCAGGGCTTTTGGTTATGTAATCATAATGGTCCTCCCTATACTTTAGGACTTTTGGTTGTATATATATGGTACCTAGCTGTGTTTTCTTAGTGTAAGTTTTTAGTGATTCGACGGTAGCACACCTAAGCCATTAGGTTGCAAATTTTGTTGTAACATTGTCACCTCCAATATGTAATAAAGTGAAGTTAGTTGTTAATCATCCTCTCTTGTGACCTTGCTTATAGTGTTTTTTTTCTTCTTTTTAGATGGCTAATGATAATAATGGAGATCGATCTGCAACTCAAGTTGAAAATGATGGTAGCAATTCAGGTGCTTTAGGGGACATCAACACCGTGTTGGATCAAACTCCTTTAGTAACTATGCTTTTAGGTATCTTGCAGCGTCAAGAACAAATTCAAGGGAAGCAAACAGATATCTTAGCACAACTCACTCAATCAGGAGAGAAACATGGTAGCTTGCGTGAATTTCTCCAACTTAAGCCACCTAACTTTTTAGGTTGTGCTAAACTGATAGATGCTAAAAATTGGGTAACTGAAATAGAAAAGAATTTTGAGGCTATGCACTATCCTAACGAGAAAAAAGTTACTTTGGCCACTTTTATGCTACAAGGTAGTGCGTTTGATTGGTGGGATGCACTTAGAAAGAATTACCCTAAAGATTTTGTTTTCAGTTGGGAATTATTTAAAGAAAAAGTTTTCAAAAAATATTTTCCACCAACTATAGAACGCAAAATGGAGTTAGAATTCCTAAACTTAAAACAGGAGCGGAGAAGTGTAGCGGAATACGAAATTGAATTTTCTAGATTAGCTCGTTATGCTCCAACCTATGTGCAATAGGATGAGATTAAGGCGTGGCATTTTGAACAAGGGCTACGCCAACCAATTAAAGCACGCGTGGAAGTTTTCGAATTAAAATCTTTTCGAGATGTTGCTAACGAAGCACTTACCGTGGAACAATCTTATTTGGGTGAATGTATAGAATTCGAACAACAACATAAAAAGCCTAGATTTGATTCTAGTAACCAAGAGGCTGATCAAAAGAAAACAACAATGGGTAGAAATGTCGGTGTAGGATAAACAACCCAATTTAGAAATGCTAGATGTGTGATATGTGATACGGACATGATAGCAAGATCATTGTTTTCATCATGTGTTGCAGCCCAAGACTCCAAATCAATTCATGAACCAAATTAATCAACAGGTGAATTCGCTCATTACTAAGAACTATTTTTGTTATGAGAGTCAGCTGCTACCTAATACAAATACTTTAACTATTCTCAGGTATGAAAAGAATGCAAGGAGGTGTAAACACCTGCGAGAAGATGAAGAGAAGGGAAAACAAGTCAACAAGCAAGGTGTGAAATCAAATGGACTCAACTCGGCATCCAATGATCCACCTGAAATCAAACGCACATAGAAGATGCATTTGAACTCCGTTTGGGGTGTTTGACCATAGCATGGAAAGCTTGTTTCGTAAGCTTTCCAATGGATCCAACCACACCCTCAAATTCTTCCTGAGCGCGGAGATATCTACAAAACATTATGGCGACCAGATCCTGTTCAATTCCCACCTAGCCCAACTCTTCGTGTGCTGCACCGCACTTAATGGGACAGCTGGTCCATGTAGTGCACGAATTTACTAGCAAAATCTCTCAGCTTCCTCTCCTCTCCTATATATAGGAGAACACCCCCTTGTGTAAGACTCAGAGATCATTTTGAAACTAAAACAAATCTGCTATATGCATGTTCTTGGTGTTTCATGCCATCGGCTGAAATCAACCTGAAATTGTGCATTCCTTCCCGTTGTTCTTGCAAACTCCTTTGTGATTGCAGCGAGGATTGTAATCTGCTTGACTTGGTTGAGTGGACAACGTGAGGTTGGGCGAACTCGGTGCCGCAGGTTGTTGCACTTGCAACGGTTGGCCGCACAAGATTCGTCAGGTTTCGCGAGTATCTTCGATCCTACGCCGTGAAGGTCGGGCGCCCCTCGTATCAATATGTCAAGGAAACCATATACCCTCTCAGTGTGAGTATCACAAAGGAAAATATTTTGGTTGTGGAAAGGAAGGTCACATCATTAGTCAATGTCGCAACCCACAAGGCCAGGTCCTTACGCAGAAATTCATGGTGCCTAATGCAACTCCGCTATCATTACGAGGCCCAAAATAACCACTCTATCTCCCAGCTCCAGCACCAACCAACAAGACAGCTCAGACTTACCACGGTAACACGGGAAATAAGAAGCAACCAACGTCTAAAGCTAAGGTGAACCATTTAACTCGACAAGAAGTGGAGGAAGCTAATAATATGGTGACAGGTACACTCTCAGTATGCTCCCAAAAAGCTTTAGTTTTATTTGACACAGGTGCCACTTACTCATTTATATCTTCTACATTTGTGCATATTCATGGAATATCAAGTACGCCTTCAAAGAAGCAACTAACTGTAGAGTCACCAATGGCAAAAGTGATATCTAGGAATATTTGCAATTCCTGTACAATAATGATTGGGAAAAAGGAATTTCGATCAGATTTAATAGTACTAGATATGCATGGCTTTCATGTAATATTAGGAATGGACTCTCTACAAACAATCGAGAACAAGCAAGAACAAGATGGATAACAAACTGAAACAAACCGATCTCTCAAACCAAGGGTGAGGCTCTGTTTCTCATGTCGGGTGGTCTAGTTGACACACGCAACCACGAGAAGGGACGCACATGGGTCTACTAAATACAACAAAACCTGAGAACGAACGATGAAACGATAGCTATATATAGCCTAGGGGGAGGCCAAGGGGTGGACGTGAAACCCTAGGGGTACATGGGCCTTGGGCCCAAAATTTAGGTGGTGTAGCACCTGGCAGATTTGGTCCGCTTTAATATTTCATCGATTTCGAGCGACTCAACATGAATTTAGAGGTGAGGCTAGGCGCGTTGGAACGTTTATCTCCTAAGCTTTCCGTGAAGTTGTAGAACGTCCCAAACGGAGTCTGTATGCAGAAGTTACGACCGTTCGAAGTTGGACTGGTCATAGACGGCTGAACCGAACTCGTGGACGAATTGGGCTTGATCATGGGTTCGGCCCAGTGCGTCATGATTTCCTTAAACTTCATGTTATATCGCTGATCCTCCAACGTTGATGGCTCCAATGGTTTGACATATGGATTTATTCCAATCTATCAAGTTCCTTGCTCCGCAGTCGACGTCGTAAACAGAGACGTTGTTGACGTATTGGAAGAAGTGGGAGCTGTGGGAGCTGTTGTGTTTGCATATATGCCGGTGATGTCCTCATCATCCTCTCCTTCTTGAATTTGAGTCGTCCTCGACTCATCCATATTCTACTTCAAAAGGTTAGTAGCAACAGGAGGCAAAGGAAGATGCATACCAAAAGGAGGTTTCAGATTTGAGCAAATGTAAATGCGATGCACCATATACTCTCCTTTCTCATTATGTTTGCCAATTTGGTTGATCAGCAAACATATCCTCAATACTATTTAACTCACATGGAACAAATTCAATGTAATCAGAAGTATCTAATGAAGACAATAATTGTAACTCATTTTTCTAATGAAGACAATAATTGTAACTCATTTTTCTCATTGGCAATGTGAAAAACATGATTATTTTCAACACAAGCAATGGGTTCCAAAACAGAAGTAACACGTTCATTCACTAGTTGTGATATAGATATAAGTGAAGCATTATCACACAACTTTTCTTTATCACAAGGAACATTAAGTAAATCATCTTGTGACACATGTAAATCAGGTTTTACTACTGGTTGCTCAACAATAGTATGATCGCAGGACAAATTTAGCTCATTAGAAACATTTTCACAATGTGCAATTACATAACCTTTTTCATTAACTTGCAGGTCCTCTTCTTCTGATGTAGGAGCAATCTCAATTGTTTTATCTTCACTTACATACGTTGCAGTAGTGATCTATCTTTCCTGTATGTTCCCCTCTTCATGCTTCTTCTTTTGACAATGCTTATCTTCCTGCAAAATGTTAGCTACAAAAGGAGACGCAACAATAGGTGCCTCTAGTGTAGCTAAAACTTCATTCAACGATGCAGTAAGCATACTTTCAGCTTACAAGCACATTTAAACAATTGTGAAAGAGAATTATATGTTTCATCAATTAGAATATCCTGAATATCCTCATTAAGTCCTTTCAAAAATCTAATTTCAGTTTCCTCTTCACATTCGATTAAATCACTTAGTCTTAACAAGGTTTGAAATTTTCTATTGTATTCTTTTACCTTCATTTTACCTTGTCTCAAATATTTCAAATCAAGATAGGCATTATCTGTATCATAGTCATCATACTGAGTTGTGGGAGGAGATGGAGCAGATATAGTGTTCTTTTCATGAGGATGGAAGATGCGACCTGCCATTGTTAGTAGCAAACAAGAAATAACACAAATATATATTTTCCTATGAACTACTAGGAATCAAGTGGCCATTATCACACACACTCAAGCGTCCACCAAGTTCTTATAAGTTCTCGAATAGCAAAACAAAGGAGATGAAACCTGTGGCTAGTTCATGACAACCTGTAGGTGGCAAAGTGATTGCAAGTCCCTATTCCTAAATGGTTAGTAGATGGTGAAGTTTAGACAGGCAATATTATATGTAGCAAGGAGAAACTAGTACCACATTAACCAAAGCAAGTTGAATAATCGGTCAACGTCGGTACTGTGTTGCTCATAGGACAAACGGTAATAGAGATGCGAGCCGAAACACAATCGACATCACCAACTTAACAAAGCACAACACTTAGTTAGAAAGCTCCTCCTTTCTTTTCTCCCTTTTTTTCTTTCTTTTTGTGTGGTTTTTTTTTTGCACTTGGCTTTTTTTTTCAAACTTTCCAAACAGGACAGCATGAGCAGTTATGTTGCTCGGTAAATTCACTGAGGAAAAACTCTGAATTAGGGGGAAGTCTCTATATCAAAGTTGTAGATCTTTTCGTTTTCATCAATGTTCATATATGGAACATCAAATTTGAAATTTGGAAGTAGGAGATATGGGCCCCGAAATACAAGCTATTCAAAAAAATCTAAGATGAGACAGATCCAGATCCAACGCTATTTTTGGGTGTGAATATTGCATTTCTGGAAATTGGTACAATGGACAAAGTTATGGAGGCTCTTCTTAGCTTTCCAACAAGTATAAGAACGCCCAACAAAGATAAGGGAATCAAGAGATATGGCTATTTGACCGAACTGGTATCAGATTGATCCAATTTAACTCCGACTAGAACTCGAGAATTCCCAAATATTATCAACTTGAAGATGGCCGAATTAAAAGAGGACTCCAACTAACTTTTCCTTGGATATTTCTTGCTGATTCCAGAAAGTCCAAAAACATATCAATCCGAATTCGGATGGAAGACTTATGATTGGAAAACCGAATTCGTAGAATATTGGATCTCTAGATAGGCTGAAATTTATTACAAGATTTCTCTGTGTTGGAGGCCAAATCAGATCTCAACTTGAATACCAAAGTTGGAGAGCACGTTCTAGGGTTTCCAACAACCACAAGAACACCAAAATCTGAGTTCGTATGAAAGAGAAACGGTGAAAAAACTGAACTGGACAGCAGCGGCAGTGATGAAAAACGTGACACGAACTCAAAACTCTATGGTAAAGACTCTAAGACCAGCACGACACGACGATGCAATTGAAAACTCAAAAAGCAATGAATAAGCAGTATTAGTAACAAGGCTCGACGATCTTGGACAACGGGAACTAATCTATTTTCTTGTGTCAATTTTTCTAGACTACAGGACGAAACAAAGATGAATCTAATCTAAGATAGATGTGTTCTCACCAGGCAATCGATGCTCTGATACCAATTAATATGCACACGGGTCGACCTGATCTTCTGATGAGAATGATACGTTGATTTGAGAGTTGATAGATTCGTGACTTCGGCTACCAACCAACAGGTTGGAGATCCGCAATCGCAATACCACCAGCACAAGTTGATCCAAGCCAAGACGCGATTGATCGATCCTTATCCCTGTAAGCAATCGAGAACAAGCAAGAACAAGATGGATAACAAACTGAAACAAACTGTGGGGCCTGTCTTTTAGCCCACCACTTGATCTGCACTAGTCCCTGGATCAGTACACTAGTGCACACCATTCACATAGTCGGATCATTACATACAAACGGAAGACTTTATATTACATAAAATACCTGTATTAAGCCCGGAGGCTATTAAGTGTTTACAACACGGTACATTGGCCCAAATATAACAAATGTCCAAAAGATCAGAGTGCGGAGACCCAAAAGATGCAAAAGAGTCTTGTGCCGGCTATGCCTAAGCACTCGACTGGAGAGACGTCCTAAGCCTCGCCCTGGTCGTCAGCGAAGTCCTGTCCTTCATCTTCATGGCAGGCGTACTGATCCTGCTCATATTCTCCATCTAAAAGAGAATATGAATGCGATGTCAGTGTCATCCAAACACTGGCGAGCTATCTCCCAACCTAATCCAATTAGTGATAGGGTTCCAAAGGAAAGGTTGGGGCTCTTTTATTTGCAGAAAGCAAATTTTATAAGTCAAAGCCTATGACTTAGCATATTTTAACCAAAGTTCTACTAATCAATGTTTTCATTTTTATTCCACGACAGTTTCCTTGCACACTGCCAAACGTTTCCCAAACCACGACAGTTTCCATGAACACTGCCAAACGTCTCCAAACAACCCGCCATCATCTTTCGAGTGTGGCGCACCCGTTGTGGATCTTACGCCAGCGAAGTGCCCGTTCTTCCCTAGCCGAGTTGCCACGCCCGCACTAGAGTCACGGCTCCCTGTCACGTAAGACCTAGATCACCCATCAGGATGACGACCTACTCCTGTCTTCACCTCGGAGGGGTTGACCCTGACGCTATCCGGCAAGCGGCGGGCCTAAGTCCGCACTACCGCGATGGCCACGCGTTGTCAGAGAACCCGATGGGCGACATAAAGCTACGCGAAAACTACTCGCGCTCCGACTAGCACAGCCGAGCTTGGCTGCCCAGCACCCCTGGAACTCACGTTGTGCAGGAACCCCCTTGGGCAGCATAAAGCTACGCGAAAACTACTCATATCCGGACCGCACAACCGATCTTGGTCGCCCAAAGACCATCTCCGTGGTCCAGCCTTCCTTCAGACCATGTAGCCCAGCTACATCACACCCATAACCACAAACCGGAACACATCCGTGTTTCCAACCACACACACTAGCATGCCAGGCCCAATATCCAGTAAACCAAGTTTGTAATATTCATCATGTCCGGTGAATGTCGGTTCACTGTTCCGAGGCGACTAAGCCTGAATTAATAATTGGACCTGAGCAGTGTCTAAGCAAGATTTTAACCAAGACTTAAGAGTCTAAATCATTTTATTCAACCTAACAGGCTGTCAAGGGTGATTATCAAGGCAATCATTCATAAAGTCAAAGGACCGATGATAAATTCAAGGCAATATCATCAAGGTAGAATAAATACAAATGATAGCATGGCATGATATATCATGATTTAAGCAAACAGGTTTAATTACTTAAAGAGCATGCAGTTTAATACTGTAAATAAAATATTTAATAAAACTGGGATTCAATATGATCCTTTTGAATGTTAACTCGTACTAGGGAAAGTATAAACTCTCCCTAATAAAAGTAACACCTAAAGGGAAGGTTGTTGACTCGTAATAGGGAAAATCGAGATTCTCCCTAGTAAAAGCAAACATCCCTTAGGGTGGAAATTAACTTGCCTTGGTCTAGGGCGTAGTGGGGGTCTTCTTGCTGATCTTCGAAAGGTCCCTCGGATTCCTCGGCGTCTATTAATCGGAAGGAATTCGAAGAGAAATAAATAAAAGCATCGATATATAAATAGAAGCATGATGCATGAAATGCCTTTACCGAGTCTAGCGATTTGTCGAAGAGCGACAAATTCTATCCTAGATATCGAGGAAGCTCCATGATCCTTCTATTACATAATAGTTCACAAAAGATGGCGGTAGAGCGGCGTTATGAAGATGATATGCATTAATGCAAGATGTTACCCATAAATATCTACCCATAGATTTAGGAAATAATCGTATAAGGAAAAATTAGATTTTTGTTTGAAGTATTTCCTTCATCTACTCTTCTTATCGTTGATCCCTTGTTATAAAAAGAGTTTTGAATGTGTGGAGGACTTAGTTATAGGTTGTATAAGGAAAAATTAGATTTTTGTTTGAATCCCTTGTTATATATATGATTATATATATATATATATATATATATATATATATATATATATATATCTTAACCATGAATTTGTAAAATCTTGAGATCCAAAAATATAACTCTAATTGTCACTTAGTGCAGGTGATTTTAACATCTTTGGTTAGGTGGAGCAATTTTGATTAACCAACATTCTAAAAATCTTAAAAATCATGGTTATTAATTAAGCCAATATGATTTTATAGGTTATTTTATGAGGGTTATATTTTCTAAAATCCAGAAAGTTATTTCATGCCTCGCATGAATTTTCTCAGATTTTATTAAGTGTTATTTAAATTTTTATTAGTAGAATCCTTTTCTGCTATTTATAATAGGTTAATATCCTAAGGATAAACTAATGAATTATATCCTGGAATAATCTATGGTTACTGTTCATGATTATATTTTTATTAAATCCAGCATAGGTTCTAGTATTTACCATAAATTTTCTAGCAATTTTGGAGATGTCTAGCTATTTTTAATAAATCGAGTTTATATTACGTATTTGTTTAAATAGCTAAATCCAAGAAAAATCGGATGAACGATAATGGGCGACCCGCTAACTTCATGACGAACAGACCAAAAGTGGCGTATACCAAAAAGCGCGCGCTGAAGAAAAGCGCCGTCGGAGGGCGCTTCACTTAACGACATGTGGGTCCGGGCCCACATGTCAAGATCGATGAGGCTCATGGAGATTTTTAAACCGCGAGCACCGACAACCGGGCCCGCCATCGATGGCACAACGTGGTGAGGCCGCACGAATCTTGGCGCGAGATCAACGGCCCGCCGTCGTCGTCTACCTCCAGCCCGGCCGTGCGCGGCCGCGACTTGGCGATGGCAAGCCGGAGCTACGATGCTCCATTCGGGCGGTCCTTGGGTGCGCTAGAATCGGTGATTCAACGCGCATCTACTGGCGCTCACGTCGAGGCCGGAGACGGCCGGACGCGGCGGAGCCATGGACGGCGGCGGAATTCCGCCACAGCGGACATGGATAATCAACCTATAGGAAGGCTCATGGAGAAATAGCGCGCGCATGAGCTACTGGAAGTGTTGGGATCGCTTACCAAGCAGTTATCCCGTGACGGGGAGGTTCGGGTTGGCTTGCTGACGAGGAGACCGAACAGAGGAGGCGGCACGCTCACGGTGCAGTGAAAATCCGGCGAATCCCTAGGCAAACCGAGACGGACAAAGTGTGAGGCAAAAGCACATGTAGCTCACGCTGCAAGGAATTGCCGTGAAGCTCACGAGAAAGGGAGAAATCAGAAAGGGGGAGAATCAGGCGGCCGGCGGCGGCGAGAGCAATCCGGCTAGCTCGGAGCTTCACGGATCGATTCCTTCGGGCCGGAGCACCACAAAGGTATGGTGATGCTAGAACGAGCAAGAGTGCTGGATGGGGAGCTCCGGATTAAGCTGTCCATGTGAGTGCAAGGAAGTGAAGAGAGGATTGGTACGGCAAAGCCGTATTTGAGCTCGGCAAGGGCACGCGCATTACCCGAAGGTCTTGAGGGGGTACGGGACGGTCACTAGGAAGCTCGGTCACCGATTGGCGAACCCGGGCGGCAGCTGGACCATGCGGCCACGGCATGAATTGGCCGGGCGGCTGGTCGAGCACGCGCGGTCACGAGGTGGACTTCGGTCTAGAGCGTGGCGATTGGGGGTATTCTGCGAAGTAGGGCGGGATTGGGCCACTCGGGCGGTGCTTTCGGACATGGCGTTCTTGCGCAGTTTACAGAGGCGTGAGGCGACACGCAATGTCGGTAGCGGCGGCATTGGCGGTACGGTCAAGTCGGCGCAGGCGTGGGGTCCGCCAAGCTTAGGCGCCATGCACAAGCAGTCAACGGAGGATCTTCCAGGGGGATTTGGGCACCAGTGGGCCAGGATTGGCCGGAGAGGTGAAGCACGGCCGGGGCAGGCCAACTGCTCGGTAGAATGCTCACAAGGGCAGACAAGGAAAGGGGCTGCCTAGTGGGTCCCACCAAGGTCAATTTTGGTCAACACCAAGTCCAGGCTTTCACTGGTGTTTCAAACTATTTTATGTAATTTTTGGGGAATTTTTGTGGAAGTTTTGTCCATATTATGAATATACATATATATGTCATATGTAGATAGGTGTATATATATATATATTTATATATGTACCTATATATATATCAATATGATTTAAAGGTGCATTATGCATAATAATCTTTATGCATAAGTATATTTTATGTGAACATTTTCTTGTGTTCTTAATTTTCCTATATAACATTTATCTATGTATACTCATATATATATTTGTTTATATACTTGGATGAAGTTTTCTTGATTAATTATGTGTATATGTATATTTATCTATATATGTAAGCCAAGGGAATTTTTAAGGAATTATCTGTCCTTTACTAAATTCTTTACCCTTTTCTTTTAATAAACTTTGATTTATCATGGAGGAGCACTATTTGAGTTATTAATTCTCCTATATCGAGTATCTTTAGTGAGTTGTTTAGCCTGAAAATTTTATAGGTCCATAAGTGAATTTTAAAAGAATGAATTTTGCAAGAATTTTCTGTAACAAACCGCACTTACGAGAGTGATTTCGAAAATATAAATATACAGGATTTTGGGCTGTAACACAAACCAATCTCTCAAACCAAGGGGGAGGTTCTGTTTCTCATGTTGGGTGGTCTAGTTGACACACGCAACCATGAGGAGGGACGCACACGGGGTCTGTCAAAAACAACAAAACTTGAGAACAAATGACGAAACAATGGCTATAGCCTAGGGGGCAGCCAAGGGGGTGGACGTGAAACCCTAGGGGTACATGGGCCTTGGGCCCAAAATTCAAGTGGCAGATTTGGTCTGCTTGAATATTTCATCTATTTTGAGCGATTTGAGATGAATTTGGAGGTGAGGCTGGATGCATTAGAAAGCTTATCTCCTAAACTTTCCATGAAGTTGTAGAACGTCCCAAACGGAGTCCGTATGCAGAAGTTATGACCGTTTGAAGTTGGACTGGTCGTAGATGGCTGAACCGGACTCGTGGATGAATTGGGCTTGATCATGGATTCGGCCAGGTGCATCATGATTTCCTTAAACTTGATGTTATATTGATGATCCTCCAATGTTGATGGCTCAAATGGTTTGACATAGGAATTCATTCCAATCTGTCGAGTTCCTTGCTCCGCAGTCGACTTCGTCGACAGAGACGTTGACGTATTGGAAGAAGCAGGAGGTGTTGTATTTGCATATATGCCAGTGATGTCCTCATCAATGGCACCTGTAGAGTTAAAGGAACTAAAATTACAGATACAAGAATTAGAGAGGAAAGGGTTTATTCGGCCCAGCATGTCACCATGGAGTGCTCCAGTAGTATTTTCAAAGAAAAAGGATGGAAGTTTATGGCTTTGTATTGACTATCGAGAATTAAACAAAGTTACCCTTAAAAATAAAGGGAATTTTTTCCCAGGCCACCGAATCGGTGTGCCTCGGCTATGACCACTAAATTGAGGCGCTTATGCTTGGCGACCACCGCGACCACAATTTCTCACACTTGCCACTTTGGCCCGTTCAGGTCCCCTTCCAGTCATTGCATTGACGGACCATTTACCCTGTTCACAATATAGGAAACATATGGTCACATAATAGGAGTCATTTTCTTGTATAATTCTTGCCATAGGAACCAAAATTGGTATTTTGAACTCTAAACAGTCTAAATGGAAAAGAAAAATAGTAAAAAAATCGTAGATTTTGCTCGAATTCCTATGATTCGAGAATGCATCGGGTTTTTAAAAATTCTGCTTTTTAAAAACCCAAACGTAATTTTGTTTTCAAACAAAATGTCTCCACCTCGCGTAGATTTTCAAACGTAATTATAGCAAGAATTATACAAGAAAATGAGTTCTATTATGTGACCATATGTTTCCTATGTTGTGAACAGGGATAAAATGGTCTGCTCACGTGGGCCAGACCGTGGAAGGGGACGGGAACAGGTCAAAGTGGCGAGCAGGTGAGAAATTGGGGTCGCCGGTGGCTGCTGCGTACAAGCTTCTCAATTTAGTGGCTTTTGTGGCGAGGCACCCCAATTCGGTGGCCTGGGGGAAAAATTCCCAAAAATAAATACCAATTGCCAACAATTGATGATTTGTTTGATCAATTATAAGGATCATGTGTGTTTTCAAAAATTGACTTATAATCTGTATGTCATCAGTTGAAAATGAAAAAGGATGACATACCCAAAATGGTATTTAGCACCTGATATGGACATTTTGAGTATACAGTTGTGTCATTTGGTTTAAAAAACACACCTGCTGCATTCATGGACCTAATGCATAGGGTATTTAAGGCTTATTTGGATAAATTTGTAGTTGTTTTCATAGATAATATTTTAATTTACTCCAAAACAGAAGAGGAACATGCTAAGCATCTCAGAATAGTCCTTCAAACCTTAAGAGATTATAAGCTTTATGCGAAATATAAGAAATGTGAATTTTGGATGAATAAGATATCATTCTTAGGTCATATCATCTTCGGAGAAGGAATATCAGTTGACCCTAAGAAAATTCAAGATATAGTGGGATGGAAAAGACCAACAACTATTACAAAAATAAGAAGTTTTATCGGACTTGTGGGATACTATAGAAGATTTATCACTGCTCCATTGACCCAACTCACTAGGAAGGGAATTAAATTTAGTTGGACCAAAAGTTACAAAGATAATTTTGAAGAGTTAAAACAAAGGTTAGTAAGTGCACCAGTGCTAACTGTACCGACTAGTGGAATAGGTTATACAATATTTTGTGATGCCTCAAGAGTTGGATTAGGTTGTGTTCTAATGCAGAGGGATAAAGTTATTGCATATGCTTCGCGACAAATTAAAATTCATGAGAAAAATTACCCAACACATGATTTAGAGTTAGCGGCAGTTATTTTTGCTCTAAATATTTGGAAGGATTATTTATATGGAGAGCACTGTGAAATTTTCACTGACCATAAGAGTTTGAAATACATTTTTACCCAAAAGGAATTAAACATGCGACAAAGAAGAAGGCTTGAACTACTTAGTGATTATGATGTTAGTATAAATTATCATCCTGCTAAAGCAAACACAGTAGCAGACGCACTTAGTAGAAAAGCTTATTGCAACTTAACAACTTTGATTACAATTCAGAAAGATATCCTTAGGGACATAAGGAAACTGAATTTGGAGGTGTATGTACATGACTCAATAAATCTTATTACAACGCTACATGTTCATCTTGACATACAAGAACAAATCAAAGCTAAACAGATGGATGATGCTTTCCTTATGAAACTGAAACGTAACATAGAAACTAGCAACTCATCAGAATTCCAGATACAGGAAGATGGTTCAATCTGGTTGAAGAATCGAATATGCATACCTAATGATCTAGAGATAAGAAAAATATTTTACAAGAAGCACATAAATCTCCTTACGCAGTTCACTCTGGCGGTACAAAAATGTATATAGACCTAAAGGGTACATTTTGGTGGCCTCACATGAAAATGAAAATATCTAGGTATGTGTTAGAATGCCCAGAATGTCAATTTATTGGAAGTGGGACAGAATAAGTATGGACTTTCTTACAAGATTACCGAGAACTTCTACAAGGTATGATACTATATGGGTCATAGTTGATAGATTAACAAAAGTAGCCCACTTTATTCCCATTAGAAAAAAAATTAAAATTACTCACTTGAGAAGCCAACAAAGTTGTATATTAAAGAAATAGTCTCAGCCAATGGAATTCCTATCAACATTGTGTCGGATCGTGATCCCAGGTTTATTTCAAGGTTCTGGAGGAGCTTACATGAAGCACTCAGAACACAATTAAGATTTAATACAGCATATCACCCTCAAACAGATGGACAATTCAAACGGGCCATTCAAATCTTAGAGGATATGTTACGATCTTGTGCATTGGAGTTTAACAAAAGTTGGGATGAATCACTAACACTAATCAAATTCACGTACAATAATAGTTACCAATCAAGTATAAAAATGGTCCCTTACAAAGCGCTGTATGGCAGACGATATTGGTCTCCAATTTGTTGGGAAGACATTGGTGAAAGAAAATACATAGGACCTAAGTTAGTACAACAAGCTAAAAAAAGATACATGTTGTATGACAACGACTCAAAGCAGCCCAGGATCGACAAAAGAAGCAAGCAGATGTTAGGAGACAAGTACTAGAATTCCAAAAAGGCAATTTTGTGTGTCTAAAAGTTTTTCCTAGCAAGGGTATTAAGCATTTCGGTTTATGGGGAAATTAAGTCTAAGATATGTAGGACCTTTTGAGATTATTGGTAAAAGTAGGTGCGGTAGCTTATCGCTTAGAATTACCACCTAGTTTGTCTGGGGTGCACAATGTTTTTCACATATCTATGCTAACAAAATGTCTTAGAGAACCCACCGAAATTGTGGAGATTCCTCACATAGACTTGCAAACTGACCTATCATACGAAGAATATCCAGTGAAAATACTTGATTTTAAGGATCGTCTTAAGAGATAGAACTATCCGGTTTGTAAAAAATTAGTGGAGTAACCATTTAGAACAGGAGGCGACATGGGAAAAAGACGAGGATATATGGAAAACATTCCCTCAACTGGTCCAAGAAAGTAAATAAATTTCGAGGACGAAATTTTATTTATCAGGGGGAAGGATGTAATGCCCCAAGTTAAATTGGAAAAAAATGTAAATTATCAGGGATAAAATATCTTTTGATGGTTTTATTTTTCTCTCCCATGCATGCATTTTTACTATCTAGCCAATTTTTTTTAAAAAAAAAGGGAAAGCTAAGGGCATCCCTAATGGTGGTCCTATTCCTTTACTCTAGACATAGTATTGTGAATAGTAAAGATAGGGTTAGGATTAAAATATTAAAATATGAGAGAGTGAAATATAGGGATTAAGAAAATAAGGCCAGTATTAGAGCCAGCTCAAGTCTCTTTATTAAATTAGTTATATCTACGGACATGTTCGACTAAGCTTAGGCCAACTAAAAAGTTAAACGTTCTGAACTAGTTTTTAGAGTCACCTATGAAGGCTATTAAAAATAACATGAATAAAATGGACCAATCTCGAGAAACAAATCAAAGAACCTCTCGAGGTACATCTTATTTATTTAGCTCCGCCGTCCAAATATTTTGTTAGTAGTCTAGTAAGTGTTCGTATGGGAATAATCATCGTGATTATATTAATAAGCAATATACTAAACATGTATGTACTGATACGGTCAAATATTATAGGCATAACATTACACTAAATAGTTTATCTAGCTCTCTCACGTGTCATGCATATGTATGTCAAATTTGATTATTGGATGCCCTGTTTATAGGAACTAGAATGATCATCATAGGTTATTAATTAAATATGCTAATGAAATTACTTGGGAAAGAAAAAATGCAGCACGTACTGGTGTACATGACGTGTCCTTCATGTATGTGTGTTCCTTCATGTATGTGTGTTGCTGTCCAAATGGGAGCAGCCAGTCGACATTGCCCAGCCACATATCACCATCAATGATCATTACCTAGCCACTAAGTTAAAGAAACTGCCGTTGCACGTTACGCTATAAATAACAGTGCCGCGCTGCATGCTCATCAGTTCATACGTGAATACTCGATATCAAGGAGGTAGAGGCTACTGCTGTCTCGCTGGAGGAAGGACAAACAAAATAGTGAAGTCATAGCCATTGTTACATGCAAGCGACGCTGCTCTAGTACTATTTTTATTGCACTATCTTATTTGTTTTGATGTTACTGCATCTTTAATACTGGTATTACGACGGCAATTGTATTGTGCCAGTCACAATTCTGGAGTGGGACTGTCCAAATTCTCCACCTAGTATGACCTTTTTCAGTAGAGGACACTTGGTGATGGATCTACGGGAGCCACCCGTGCTAGTAAGTTAAGGATGCGGAACTAGGAGGGCCAAAGGGCTTTGCTCTTCTAGAATATAGCATTCTAGTAGAGGCTAGTGATGTCTAGGTACTTCTCTGCAGAGAGTAAAAGTGTGCAATTTCACCACTGTGCCTCCCGGGTTGGGAAGCTTACGGTCATGTGTGATACCAGTATATCTTGTTTATACTTGTGCTTTTATTTGCTCCGCAAGGGTATGCTCGTTTGCTGAGCGTGATATATCATACTCAGTCTTGTTTAATAAAATTTTTGCAGCAATCAACACAGAAGGGTAGACAGCCGACATACTGTGAGAGCATAGGGCTGAATAGCACGTTAAGCATAGGTTAGGCGGTGGGACTTCTGCTTAGCGGTATTCACTAGACAATATATATATATATAGGAATAATACATAAGTATATATATATATAGTTGATCTGATATAATAAAATGGGTTGTATAAAAAAATCTCTGGTGCAAATTTGTTCGTAAATTAGCCTTACACAGTTATAGACACTATTCTATAACTGTGTGGCGCTGTTATGCCTGGACCCTGTTTGGGGCATGACAAAAACAATATATACATAAACTATGGACCAATGTCTTATATCAATCAAGCATAAAAATTGACACACTACAACTGTCACCGTTTGTGCTACATCTGAATACACATGCCTAGGGTGAAAACGGGTCGGGTAATACCCGACCCGTATCCGTATCCGGACTACGCATTACCCGATTTTTCAGCCGGGTATTACTACCCGTCGGGTTCGGATATGGGTTCGGGTACTACCCAGTTATTTTTTGATCAGGTAAGGGTGGGATACGGGAGGACCAATACCCGGTGGAATACGGGTCGGATACAGGTACTAGGATAATTTCCCTCTACCGGGTACCCGGATAGAGCATACAGCCCATGGACCCAGAGAGCAGTGCGGGAGCCAGCCCACCACTAGCCCACTACCATCTAAAATTCCAACTAAAAATTTGCGCTCTCTGGGATTTGAACCCAGGTCTGCAGAGGGCCTGAGCGATTTCTAGCCACTACATGCTTGTTGTTCACATTGCCATATTCAACTTTTTTGTATACAAGCAAAAAAGGAAAGGTCCTAAACAACAGGGAGAAAACAACATGAAGCAGCAATAACCATAATATGCATGGCAGTGGAACAGGACATACCTCGTAGCAGAGCAACTTGTTCCCTAGTCATCTGCTGCATAGTATTGGATGGAGAAATCAGAGGAGCAGCAACAGAGGGTGCTATAGACTGTGTAGACCGCGCGGAAGACGACGATTCACCGGCATAGGGATCCCACACCACTGACAAAAGTTGGAATAGCAGAACATATAAACAGCAGCAGGAGAGCAAACAAACGAAGTAAATAGCAGGGAAAAGCGAGAATACCGCACCAGACAACGCAGGAGCAGAGCGCAGAACAACAGGTCGAGAGACTGATGAACGGGGCACAACATCAACAGACGGGTCTGAAACAGAAGAGGGCAGATGGGCCGGCGCTGCCTCTTAGCAATAGCTTTGGACACCAAGGCAGCACGCCTCTTAGCACGATTAGAGCGGCATTGCTCCGCCGTTAGAGGAAGCCGAGAAGATACAGGCGTAGATGCAAGCACGTCATGCGACGAAGGCAGGTACGCAGACGGCGGAGATGCCATAGCAGCAGGGACGGATGAAGTAGCATGGGAATCCCGAGTAAAAAACATGGACGAAACCGACGAAGAAACTGAGGGCGTGGTATGTATATCTTTAGAATGTATTCAGTAGGGTACTACACCACACTGCATGGCCCCATGTTTATATTGTCCCATAATTAATGGCCCCATGTTTATATTGTCCCATAATTATAAGAGACATAGAGAGGCCAAAAATAAAAATAAAAATAGACTATGTGATTATTTTCATCACATGTTTTGATTCTAGATAATTCGCGTATTACCCGACTAAGTACCTATTATCCATATTGTACCCGTCCGCACACTAGCCGGTACCCATTTTCTACCCGTTCATAGATACCCGTATCCTATTCGATTTTTAGTACCCGTATCCGGGTAAAAAAAATTAGGATAGGATACGGGATGATTTATTACCCAACGGGATGACCTACTACCCGACCATATCCGACCCGTTTTCACCCTACACATGCCCGTTTACTAATGACCATGTTTACCAGTGGCTTGAATCAGGCTTTTTGGTGCAGCCTGTATTAGTGGAAACTTTAGTTTTAGATAGCCCGCAATGGACAGAATGTTCACAGCTATTTAAAGAAAGACCTGGGCCTCTTTGATTTGCATGAATGTATAAACGCAGGAATAAGAAAAATTTGTGATTGAAATGTCATAGGAATTATTCAAAATTGTGTTTGATCGTGTGAAAGAATGCAGGAATTTTAAGATTTAATTTTAACTAACTAGATAGAGAATAAAGAGAAGTTACATTAAAACTCAAAGGAATTCCCACCATGTTCCACAACCTGAGGATATAACTTATCCTACTAATTTACTTTGAACCGATCCTACTAAGTAAATATCTCTGTAGAGATTTTTTCCTTTTGATTAGATTCCTGTAATTTTTCTTTGAAATTGCTTTAAATCAAAGGGTTGCCCTCAATAAAAACGAGGCCATCTTCAGAAAAAAAGATAATAATTAAGTTGTTAAAGGATCTAAGTCACACACTCTCGTGCTTCGTTTCATCGTTAGGGGCTTAAGCTGTAGGGGAGACACGTTTTGTAATGAAAAAAAAGACAAATTTGAGTTCAGTCTTTCTCTTTTTAGAAATGAAACATAGTTCTGTCTTCTAGTCTTAAATATATAGCACACTGTACCGACTATAGAGATTAAACCTGAGTAGGTAGAAATGAACAACCTCACTCCTATCACTCGGCTCAGTTCAATCTTAATATTAGCGGCAACAAACGACAGCATGTATTCAAATAGTTTAAAAGTGAGAATCAGGTTGATGGTTATAGACATCCAATTTACATGAAAATAAGGCGAACCTCCGTAGTAACCTCGTATTCCATATCCTGTATTACCTGAAACCAGTAAGACACTCTACAAATTTTTGGTACTGGATGAAACGGCGTCCGATCGGATATATAGGCTGCTGCGTACGGGAAAGATACAGCCTAAAATGTTTAAGGTACACATATAAAATTCACAAATTCACACGACGCTGCCACTGCTAGAAAAACGGGCTTTAGTCCCGGTTGGGAACGGGCTTTAGTCCCGGTTCCCGAACCGGGACAGGCTATCCGAGACTAAAGGTCACATACCTTTAGTCCCGGTTCCCCTAACCGGTATTAGATCGTAGAAAATATCTAAAAAATAAGGTGAACCCAAGACTCGAATTTGGGACCTCATGCCACCACGTGACTCTCCACTCACTCTTCTAACCAAGCCACCCACCCACGCGTATTTAATAGACTAGGATATGCATTCCTTTTGAAGTATGCTGGAATGAGCCTTTAATACCGGTTCGTAACACGAACCGGGACTAAAGGCCTACCTTTAGTACTGGTTCGTGTTACGAACCGGGACTAATTTGTGTCTGTGCCAGCTAGCATGTACCCGCTTGCCAAAGCCACCTTTAATACCGGTTCGTGTTATGAACCGAGACTAATGTGAGCCACGAACCGGTACTAATCGTGCTTTTAACCCTGTAGCCACGAACCGAGACTATTTCTACATCAGTCCCGATTTGTGACCAATCGGGACTGATGTACCGGTATGAAAAGTCATTTCTCTAGTAGTGTGCATACTACTAGCAGTGTGCATACTACTGTCGATTCTGGTGCGCTTAACAATTTTGCAGTTCTATTGTAAAGTCCGTGAACTCTGCGGATACCAATCACTGACGAACAAGAAGCAAAAGGAGGCAATCGAATTGAATCCAAAAACTCCAACACGCCGTGCATACAGCAGATATAGTCGAGCTAGTTAATTACCAACTTAATTCCGGGATAACAATGCATAACACTGATTAAAACGACACCCCTTACTTAGAACTAGCAGAATCGATACAAAGATTGTGCATCGATCAGGTACTTATTTCGGCTAAGCCTGGCTTGACTAACTAATTGTTGCCTAGCTAGTTCACCACCCGGCAGTTGCGGCGGACCTCGCCGTAGCCGCCGGCGCCCGGCGCGAGCCTCCCCATACGCAGCATGGACGCCGCGAAGTCGTCGAAGAAGAGGGACTCGTCGAATGCGTAGGCGGCTACGAGGCCGGCGGCGTCCTCCGCACCGGCGGGCGCTGCTCCCGCGGAAGCCAGCGCCTGGTCGGACGGCAGAAGGCCGTCGCCGGAGAGCAGGTTGATGTAGTACTGGTTGTCGAAAGTGGCCGGCGTGGCGAGGTCCAGGTGCGCTAGCGCCGACCCCGCCGACCCCGCGCACAGCTGCTGCAGGGACTGCAGGAAGGCGAGGTCCTTGCTTGCCGCCCCGGCGGCGCCGGCCGAGAGGCCGACGCCGGCGATGCGCGCGCTGAACGACGTGCACCGCGCTCTCCCGATGGTGTGCGCGCCTGCGTGTACGCATGTATGCATATCGTGTGTAGGTACACAAGTAAAATTAATTGTACTTACGAGAGAACCGGAGAAGTCTTAATTTTTACCGGAGAGAGCGACCATGTCTTTGGCAGAGAGGCCGACGTTGCTGAACTTCTGCACGAGCGTTGGGACGCCGGACGTCGGTGCTGGGAGGTTGCTGTTGGCGGCCTGCAGGCTCGCCGTGCGGCTGTCCTTCCGGCCGACCTCCACCTGCCAGCTCGGCCCGCCCGACTGCACCGGCGACGACGCGATGGTGATCAGTAGTTATAACTTGCATAGCTGCAGTCCTACGGACTTACAGGAACGTGAAGCTGCTGTACGATCAATGCATCCGGATATGCTAGCTTACAGCGACGACGGAGTCACGGGCGGCGATGGCGAGGACGTCGGCGCAGGAGACGGTCTCTGGGCACGCGAGCTCGAGCTCGGCCTTGATGGCGTCGATGACCTCGAAACCTCTCAGCGAGTTCGCGTTCGGCAACGCTGTCTTCTCACCGACGAAGAACGGCTTGTCGTCCAGGAGAACGGAGCCGTCGCAACCCTGGTAAAGAAAAGGCAAAGAACTCGCAAATTGGATTTACATCAAACCGATCAGTGGTGGAAAGCTCAGTGATTAATTTACATTGACGAAGCAGTCGTGGAAGTGGAGGCGGAGGAGCGACGCCGCCATGCGGGGGTCGGCGGCGATGGCCCTCTCGACGGCGGCGCGGACGATCTCCTCGGCGCGAGGGCAGGCGGACCGGTACGCGTCGGCGCCCAGGGACACGCCGGCGCCGGCGCTGGCCCTGGCACCGCCGTAGCCGATGCTGAAGGAGGCCCCGGCGCTGCCGGTGACGCACGACTTGTTGACGGGGGTGGCCAGGTCGGTGGCAAAGGCTGCATTGGCGAGCGCAAATAGGACGACGACCATGGCCATGGTGGCGAGCTCCATCTGCATGGCAGGCAGGCGGGCAATGGAGGAGTGGGGTATGAGAAGTGTGAAGAGATGCATGGTCTCCGTCAGTTGGTGGCCTTTTTATATAGAGTGGAAAGAAACAGACGGTCAGAAAGTGAGAGCAGGTAAGTGGCAGGGCCTCTTGCGTGACCGTCAGTGTCACTGTGACCAAGCAAGCAATGTGGATCATGGATGGATCAACTGGACGTACGGTCATGCATAGGACTCATCCCATCCCATGATTAAGCAAAAGGGAAAATTTTACGGTAAACAGAAATTAATACGACTACACGAGCCATATATTTCTCTCAATCTGACAGCCCAGATTGATTTTGATTTTTTATATTACTATGGTAGTATTTATACTACAATGACAACATATTTTTTATGTGGGAGTGTGAAATATCGAACCAGGCGATCAGAGATAGGTGAATGGGAGCTTTAAAGAATTTCTTTGAACTGGTGCTCCTCGAATCCACCTGTCCCTCTAAGAACAAGAACACTTAACAACTATACGTATCCCTATTTGCACAGGTGAGAAACCATACAGAAATGAGGAAAATTTCAAACCATATTTCTAGTTGTTGAGTGCTCAAACAAAAGAAAATTCGTGCAAAGGTTATTAAGGCATAAGACAAAACAACCTAACACCAAAAGCACTTTTATAAAGCAAACATGTATATTTCAGCAGAAATTGATTCTGATCATAGGAGTGGTTGCTGGCTTTCTTAGATTCTAAAAATTATGAAAATTTTTCTTCCTATTCGTTGATAAGTCATGCAGCCTCTAGCCAAGTTTCAGATCAAAACTCCTCACAGAAAAATCAGGAAAAATCGTGAAACAAGAACTATCTGGAACTCGAGCACAAAAAGCTTAGGGCTCGGTATTCACCTCATAACTCCCAAACGAAGAATCCAGATGACTACAAAATTTTTCAACAGATAGATATGGAAGTCACGGACCTTCTTCCACGAGAATCACTCAAAAAGGATTTTTCTAAAAATAATACACGAACAACTGCGCGAGTAAAACCATCCTGCCTTCAAGAACAAGAAAGAAAAAATTTTGATCTCTTGTTTATCATAGGTTACGAAAGGTCTCAAATTATATGTGTAACCTCAAAACATCATGGATTACCAGCATGTGGAAGAAGAGGAGGCAAATAAACAGGTTGCAACAAAACGCACCAAAGAAAAGGGATCAAACACAAGAACTAGATAGGAATGATGCCATGATATGAGGAACTAGTTTTTATTACTTGAGAGGGTTTGTTCATAGCCACACCTAAGTGGGTCTTTCACAAAAGAGCAGAATACAAGCCACAAAACCTCAGCCCAAGACTTGGTGGAGGCAGCCCCCTCCACCCCTTCTTTTATAGGGCAACCGGGTGAACCTCCACCCTTGATTGCTTCCTTGGCTCCTAAGTAGCCTCATCAAGGGCTAGCATTCACCCACCAACCAGCCACTTACATGGGCCGAAACCACTCACACAACCCAACATGGGCCAAACATGCCATACATGGGTTCTACATAAAATCCGATCAACCCGATGCAACGTGCCTTCATCTGTCGGACTTGACTGCTCCGTTTTTGTGCCTTCGGGCCTCCAACCCGAACCGGAACCTTTGAGCCACCTCATGTCCTTCTCTATGGCGTCCTCATGAGCCCAAAACATGAGCCCATTATGGACCTCGATCCACTCGATCTAGTTCCAGTTCCGTCGCTGACCACGGTTGCCTCTAAGCCTGCGTCCACAAAGACCAAACCATTTTCCACAAGCAAAAATATTTTTTACCTTTGTTTCCTGCATGTTAGTCTAATTTCATCATCAATTCAAACATGTATGACTACATGCTCACGTTCCCACTCGAACTGAAACAGAAACCTTTTAAACCGGTGCTTCCCTTAGCACTACAGAACAAAGATAGAAATTTTAAAAATACTCTTCTTGCTCAAATAAAAAAGTCATAATACAAAAAAAGATGTGTATTGGAATTCTCTATAAAATCTATATACAACATTTTTCCATCCGAGCTCAGGAAGACCCTCAAAAATGTAAAATACTCTGTCCTAATACAAATGGCTAAACCGGCTCAAATTAATCTAAAAAATAAACTCCTCAACCAAATCAATTCAAATCACATATACTCATCACAACATGAAAACCTCCACATAGTTTTACAGAGTGATGAGCACATCACCCCAATGGATATACACACTTCATCTCCTCCTATAAAAGAAGCTCGAATCACTCAAGCTCATGCATGCTAGTTAAATTACCAGGGGAGCTTATACTTAAGTTCATTCAATTGTACTTTAAAGAATGGGTCTCTACCTTGTGATATTGTTGTTCTTACGAGTATGGGCATGGACTAGCAAAGGAGTGGTGATTCCCTTAAGATCCAGTACTAGCCCAAGGGCCAATAGGGAGCAATATATCTTAATCTTGGCCTCCAGAAGTAGGCTGAGAAGAAACACGCGCCCTAGATGCATATGTACTACGGTTGAGGTGTGTGAGTACACCACGGAGAATCCCATGACATCAGCTTTCCAATGGATCAAGCCTCGTCCCCAAATTCATCCAAAATCGCTAACAATCTTCGAAACATTGACACATACAAAACTAGTTTTGGGTTTAGGTGCAGCGACGCCTTGTTCTTATAGGCCCATGGCCCATGTATCCACTTAGGGATGCGTGTGTAACCCTAGTCATCGCCCTTAGTTCTTTACCTAGCTGAACCCTAGAGTATTTGCTTAGGTTTTGTTAGTTTGGATGTCCCCATGTGTGACCCTCTCTCGATCTTGCTTATGTCGATTAGACCAACCGAGTGGAGTACAGAAGCTCAACCTTTGTTCGTGACTTTGATTAATCAAGATTCAATTTGTTTTTCACCTTGCTCTTGCTTGTTCTTGATTGCTTGCAGGGATAGGGGACAATCGTGTCTTGGCGTCGTAGATTACCTTCAGTGTGGTGACTTTGCGATTGTTCGGTTTCTAATCTTGTTGGTTAGTAGCCAATTTGTGCAAGTCGTCGCTCCCCAAATCGACATATCGTTCTCATCAGAAGATTGGGCACACCTAGGCGCATCAGTTGGTATGTTGCGGACACGGATCTCGATCTTGTGGTGGGATGGATAATTTGGTTTGTTAGAGGGTGACCATGACGATTCGGCAACCAACCACGCAAGGATTGAAACCCAACAATTGCTAAACCACACTCACAAATCGTTATCAATCGTGTGAAGGTGTGGCTGACCTGATCACGAAGATCAATCCCTGCGATGCAACCAAAGAACAACGGATGAACAAAATACAGGCAATCTAAAATTACAAATATGGATGAAACACGCAATATATTTGAGGTTCTGAAACTCGATTCGGTTGGTCTAGCCGACACAAGCGAATTTGAGGAAGCGTCGAACGTGGGGACTACTGATCTAATCCAAACCTAAGGAAGCACAATAAGTTTGGGCGTCATATAAAGGGCAAGGAGACCAGTGGTGGTGACCAAAGGGTTCGATGCAAGTGGTGTCATCATCATTCTCCCCTTTTTGAATTTGAGTCATCCTAGACTCAAGCTCTTTCTTCTGCAAAAGGTTAGCAATACCAAGTGGCAAAGAACATAAGTATATTCTTAGGTGGAAACAAAGGATCTTTACATTGTAGTGCATAGTTATCAACTCATAATAATCATGAGATCCGTTACAAGAGACAATTATATGATGAACCCAATATTTTTATGCACCATAATTTCCAAATTAAATGCAGCATATAATTATAGGTGTACGTTTTAATCAATGATCTCAAATAGTTCTCAGCAATATTATCCTTTAGGGAAAACAATACAATTGGTTCGTCAAACTGAATAAAGCCCAAGATTACACTAGGAGAAATTGCCTTTAGATCATCTACATGACAAATTATGGTTCGTCAAACTGAATAAAGCCCAAGATTACACTAGGAGAAATTGCATTTAGATCATCTACATGATGAATTATTTCCATATTAAAAGGTTCAAATGTATTAATTCCAACAAATACATTTGGAATTAAAGCAAGATATTTATGTTCGATTTCTGGTTGTGTCAAAGATTTATCCAAAGGAACATCACACAACTCGTTCTTCTCGCAAGTAGAAGCAAATAAATCATAACAATGAGTTTACTTCTTAGGCAATATGCAAATAGGATTCATTATCTACAAAAGGTTGTTCTATCTTATCATGTACCGAGGGCGATGGTAAATCAACATAGCCATACATACCTTGAGTGACGGTAGCTTCTTTCTCCTTACCTTCTATGACCTTTTCAGCGGATGTTGGTGCCTTGCCAATCATGCCCTTATGAAGTATGACTAGACCGATATGAATGTCATCTCCCACAACAATCATCTCTTCATCGTTCTTCTCAAGTGGTGCGGACTGTTCATCTTGTAATTGCTTTTTGCATTCACTTTTGGTCAATGGAAAAATCACATGCACAACTTTCTCATCTTTCAATCCTTGCTTGGAGATAGGAGATGGAGCAATTTTGTTATTGATCTCATCAATCTTTCTCCTAACACTAAGCGAAGCCTCATGGAACATACGATCTATATGTCATAAGAGTTGCTTGTCGATATGTATTAAATGTGGATCATCCTCATAGTGTAGATCATTTTTCTTGTCATGTAGACCTATCATGGCTAGTAATAAACAAGGAAACACTAGTATATGCAATTCCCTATGAACTACTAGGAAGTGGAGCTTAACAAGTCTCACATCTCTCAAGCTTTTACCAAGCTCTTACATGTTCTTACTAATGCAAGCAGGCAATACAACCGGTGATTGGTTCGTGATAACCCAAAAACTCAAGTGTGGGCAAAGCGATCTCAAGGCCCTGGTCCTGTATGGTTAGTAGAAGGTAGACCTTGGATAGGCAATAATATGTTGTAAAGAAAAGCAATTGTTCAATTCAAGTAATGCGAGATTGAAGATTAGCCCAAGGTATCAAGTGCTAACCGGCCTAGACCTTAGTCTCAAGCAAACAAAATGTCCAAAGAGCTAGGATCCCCAAGATGTAGCACCAATGATGAAGTACCTCTTTCTAATCCTCTTTTGCTCACTGAGTTGTTCTCTTTTCTTTTTTTTTGAAGAGCACGACTCTTTTGTTGCGCTAGCCTCTTTTCCACTTTTATTTTTTTTTTCAGCTGAGAACAAGCAGTAACACAAGAGGCTTCTCACGAGATGTTACACAAGACGGCACAAGGAACAACAAAAACAAGATCTCGAACCGGTTGTGCAAAACAGACCTCCAACAAGTTTCAGCTGACACAGTTGAAGGAAGTGAAAATTGGCAATGCTGTTATTGGCAACACCAATATCTGATCTTATGGGAAATTTCGTTAGCTTTCTAACTGCCAGTAGAATGCACAATTCCGAATTCAGATGCAAAAGTTATGCATTTTTATCGAACAGATCTCATATTGATATATTACAAATCTGAATAGAATTTTAGATTTTCCAAATTGGAGCACCCTAAAGATGGCTGAATTCAAAGATGTCACCAACTGGCTTTTTGTGGGATTTTTCGTGCTGGTTCCAGAAAGTTCAAAATCATCACAATCCGAGTTCGTATGCAGAGGATATGACAAAAACAACGAACTCAACAACGAGTAGATTGGATTTGGAGACTTGATTCCAGGCTGAGAACTAGACACGATCAACACAAATCAACTATGGGCGAAAATTCAAAAAAGAAAAATAGAGAGAACAATGCAATGGCTAAATGGGATTGCAGAAAGGTAGAAGCAATCTGATTTATTTTGCGGCAATTTTCAGGAGAATAGGTATGAAATCAATTTACTAAACTAGATACAAAGATCTCACTAGGCAACTAGAAGCTCTGATACCAAATGATACGGACACAGATCCTGATCGTTAGGTGAGATGGATAATTTGGTTTGTTAGAGGGTGACCTTGATGATTTGGCTACCAACCACACAAGGATTGAAACCCGACAATCACTACACCACACTCACAAGTCGTTATCAACCATGTCAAGACGCGACCGACCTGGACATGGAGATCAATCCCTAATGTGCAACCAAAGAACAATGCAAGAACAAGATATAAGCAATCTGAAATTGCAAATATGGATGAAGCACATGATATATTTGAGGTTCTGAAACTTGATTCGGTTGGTCTAGTTGACACAAGCGAATTCGAGAAAGCATCGCATACAAGGATTACCGATCTAATTAGAACTTAAGGAAGAACAACGAGTTTGGGTATGTTATAGAGGGAAAAGAGACCAGGGGTGGCGGCCAAGGGATTGGATGCTTAACCCTAGGGTTACATGGTCCTTGGGCCCAAAGTAGAGCTAGTGCAGTAGACTACGGATTCTGTCTGTTGAGGTATTTTGATGATTTTGAGAGACTCATGATGAATTTAAAGGTAAGATCGAATCCGTTGGAGATAAGCTTTCCATCCAGTGGTCACATGCCTCGATCAGAGATCGAATGTGAATTTGGCAGCCGTTTGAAGTCATACTGGTCCCTAGTGGTTGAACCGGACGTTATGACAGCTTGGGCTTGAAGTCGGGGTTAGACTTGATATTCCATGCATTGCGGGACCATAGGAATGGCTCGCTGGACCTCTATCATTGACAGATTGAATAGCTCACCAAATGGATTTATGCCGAAATGTCACCCACCTTATCTTTAGTCGATGTAGTGGGAGCTGAAAAAGGACTAGTGTTTGTATCGGAGGGAGTGGTGTCATCATCTAGAAGGCTCACTGAATGAACGGTTAGATACCGTCCTAGGATATTTGCTATTGTCAAAAAAGCTTAGAGAGAGAATCCATGCAAGCTAGGATTTTTCTTGAAACACTGCTATGATGCCATGTCCGAGTCGAAGTCCAAATCTTTGGGAGATGATGGTTCTGAACCTCTTTTTGTTGGTACTTTATATGGCTGGCTGCAGCCTGCACCTGCATGCCGGGTCTCTTGCTTTCAACTTTTGGCCGTGGGAAGAAGATATATGGCAGCTGGCAGGAAAGGTAATTGTCTAGTTGAACAGAGAGTAGACCGAGACCATCGACCTGGTTCTTCGGAATATGAGTGGGGTCTATAAACGATTTGCCAAAATAGCTCTTTTTCTTAGAAGGAACTCATTAAGGATTATTGTTTTGCCAAGCAACGTGCTTTTGAACGGATATTCATTGAGCATGCATGTAAATGACGGGATTTTAATTGTTACGCCCATGGGGTCCATGATCATTGTCAGCGTGCATCTGCAAAACATTAGCTTCGTTTGCCTTCTCGAGGCTCTTCGGCTCGTCAATCCAATGGACGACGACCTGGTCACAGACAAGCTGGATTGCCAGGTAACCTAGCCTAGCGTATGAGAGAAAGCTAGGAAGAAGCGGTCGGATGAGTAGGCAGAACATGCAACCCGGTACCGGTGACGAATGTGTGTGCATGAATAAGCAGATGAATTGGTCAAATTGTGATGTGAGCAAGTTCAGACCGGACATTGGAAACACACACAGAGGAGAGACACATGAATCACGATGGATGCAGCAGCAGCCTGTGCCTGCAGTAAGGTGAGTAGGGCCCATTCCGGCAGGCAGAGGCAGGCGTGTTTGCTCAGTAAAAGAGTGTGTAACAGTGAGACTATACCTTTACTGTAGGTAAGTCTGTTACGGTAGAAATTAGGTTGTGAATAATAAAAAAATATTATGAGTAAAATATAAGAAAGATATGCATGAGTTGGAAAAATAGATCTAACGTTATTGATAGAAAATAGATGCAAGAGGTGAATAGTAAAATAGAACCGGAAATTGACCAGAAAACGGTTTAGCATCACACATGCTCTAACATGCAAGCTCCTAGCTACTCCCCCAGTGCTGGTCAAGGTTCCAAGGCTAGCCGGGTTTGTTGGGAGGCGATCGAGAGATCACATACGCGCGCGTAGTCGGTGAAACCGTCGGGCGTGCATCATCTCATCTGGTTCTTTTTCGTCGATTGATGTTCACTCGGTTCCTGACGGTTGAGGCTGCAGCTTGTAGTTTCTATGTACCTGGGGATTTTTTTAGGATTGACAAATCGTCAGTCGCCTTAAAAAAATTTTAGATTCTGTGGCTCTTCTTGGATCAAAGACCCGTTAGTGCAATCTTGGCCGTTCATGTATACCCCAACAAACCTAATCCTAACCTCCCACTCGAGATCGTGACCCAGCCACCACTGCATCGTGCTCATGCACCGCCGCAGCCTGGGCATCGCCGCCGGTGCTCCTTCCATGTGCCGCCATTGCCGGAGAACCTCTTGCTGCCAACCCGCGTTACCTCTACTAGTTCCACCTCCCTCGATCGATCTGGTGACGCTCGCATCTCCTTCCTCATCTCCAGTAAGTACCCCGCCCTTCCCTTCTCCCTCGTCTTCGGTGGCTCCCGCATTTGGATTTGCCTCGACTACCCTCAGCCTCCAAAAGATTATTGGCTCATCACTCATCCACCAGTCGACCCCACCCATCATGATAAAGACATCGCCAACTCAGATACACCCATGGGACCAACGATTAACGTCCAATAAAAGTTTTCCAATGATTAGGAACATTCGACCAACATGCAAGGGCCAATAACATGAGCCCATGCACAATAACTTAATTATCAGGTAAATTCATTCATTAGGGTGCATAATTTTACTTTGGGGAACAGACCGCTACCTAATGACATTATCATGCTTAGCAACCTTGGCATGGACCAGCAAAGGAATATTAATTTGTCAACACAAGTCATCAAGTAAAGTGGGAATGCCAAAGGATTCTACTCGGCCTCCAATGAGCAGTTTGACATTAAACGCTTATAGAGGATGCAAACGGACTTCGTTTAGAGCGTGTGAGTACTTGACAGAAAGCTTATCTCGTACACTTTCCAACGGATCTAGCCTCATTATCAAATTCCTTCTAAGCTAGTCAAATCAATCAAAAACATTTGGCATGCAGAAACTGCCTCCAATCTTTTAGGTGTTGCACCACCATTAATTTGGGATGAGTTCTCATGTAACTAAGGTTGTGAGACTCTACCTCCTAGCAGTCATCTCCCTGGTTATATCTTGGACAAGGTCCCTTAGTTTTTCTTCCGGTTTTGTTTGGATTAGTTGCCCACGTGTGGAACTTTGTCCTTGTTCTTCTGACTGAGCTAGAGCAGCAGTAAACAAGTTGAGAACCTGAACTTATGTGTGCACTTTATCCTTGTTCTTTCTAGTTCTTTAATTGTTTGCAAGAATAGACCTTCGTGGTTAAGTCATCCGTGTCTTGACATGGTCGATAACGATTAGGAGTGTGGTTTAGCAATTGTGGGTGCTTATTCGTACGTGGTTCGTAGTCAGATCATCAAAGTTATTTTCTGCCAAATCGAATTTATCCTCTCACTGGAAGATCAGGGCGCCTTGTGCGTTCATCATTTCATATTAGAGCTCAAGTTGACCGGCGAGCTCTTGTATCTTGTTTAGTTGTTTGATGTTCTTCCTAGAGTCTGGATAATTTGGTCCATAAAAATATTTGTTTCCCGCTGTCCAAACCCTCTTTGTTCCTTTCAATCAGTTAATTTTAGTTTGCTTAATTGTGTTTGCATCTGTTCTAATGTTGTCTAGTTGCTGGTCATCTTCTTATTCATCTCCCCACATCAAAATCCCTTCATACCTTTTCAAAAACAAAAATAGCAATTTCGGGCACAAATTTTTCCTTTTATGTAGCTACCACAAAAAAGTCATAAATCCCATTTTCCTCATCCTTTTTGAGTGAAACCAAAAGAAGATTCACGACTTGCTGTTTTATCGTACTGCCAATTTTCACGTCCATATATGAAGGCAGTAAGGAGTTATGAATGTTTGATTTAGACCTAGTTATTGTTCTGAAATCTACAGCAGCAGGAACTTGTGAATTTTGTGTGAATTTTTTGGTTGGTTCTCAGAAAATTGTGGCCAAATAGAAGTTGTTTCAAAAGCCATAAAAAAGAAGATAACAAAAGAATCATTGCAATAGAGGCACCTGGCAAGAATTTGTGGCCAAAATACCAATCTGCTGTCTAGTAGCAGAAAACAGCAAGTTGCAAAGTTGAACCATCTTGTGCTTTCATGTTACAAATTGCATATCCTTGAGCTGTTTTTTCTCTACCACTTGTATTCATGTCCCTACACTTGTTTTAGCCTATTATCCATCTTGATTGATCAACAACTTAAGCTAAGTGCTAGCTTCGAACAATTACTCAATTTGTGCAACTCTGAGATTAGCCGATTGTTTTCCTTTGCTGCTAAATACTTAGCCTATCCGAGCTCCACTTTCTACTAACAATACAGGTGCTAAGTCTTTCATTCGCTTTACTCACTATTGAGATCGGTTTATCATGAACCAGCCACCTGCTGCAACCCTTGCTGCATTTGAATTGGTAAGAGCTTGGGAGGGAGTGACTTGACCAATTTCAGCAAGAAGTAGCGGATAGGGAGTTATATATCTTTGTGTACTTTTCTGTTTATAGGATCAATGGAGTGAAGATGAAAATCAAGATAATATTCTCACCCCCCCATTTGAGAGGAATCATTTAACACTTCACATGCTTACTCAACATGCATGTTGAAAGCCATGACAATGCTATGGTTGATTTAAATAACAATCTTGTGATGCTTCAAGATCGTATGTGTGAGACCATGTGGTGCTCTCATGTTTTGAGATGAGTATATTTAATTTGATTGATAAGTTTGTTTTTGAGACTTGATTTAAACCGGTTCGGGCTTCTATGGTAAACTATAGTAGATTTCATTTTTGAGGATTTTCCGTGCTCAAAAAATTAGGTATTGTATACGAAAGTTGTAGAGAATTTCATGATACATCTTTTTCATGTTGACAACTTTTTCATTTGAGCAACCAAAAAATTCATAAAAAATCGGGACATATCTGCTATACTTAATCTAGGGGGTTTTTCCTTTGCCCTTTTGAAATATCCTAAGATATCTTAATTTTCACTTATGCAAAGTTGAGTCTGTGTGTTTTGAACTAACCCCGGACCAAGTATGTCGATGCTTGGGTCCAGTTCATGGAATGGAAATGTATTGGTCTTTGTGGGCGTAGGCTTGGAGGCAATCGTGGTCAGCAATGGTATGGGGACTAGGTCGGATGGATCAAGGTCAAGAACGGTGATGATATTATTTGATGGATGGGCTCAAGCTTAGGGCCCATGAGGATGCCATGGAGATGGACTTGAGATGGCTCAAAGGTTCTGGTTCGGGTTGAAGACCTGAAGGCATGGAAACGAAACGGTCAAGTCCGGCGGATGAAGACCCTTTACATCGGGTTGATCGAGTTTTGTGTAAAACCCAATTATGGCATGTGTGGCCCATGTTGGGCTGAGTGTTATGTGGGTTTAGACCCATGTAAGTAGTTGGTTGAGTGGGTGAATGCTAACCCTTGATTTGGTTGCTTAGGGTTGAGGCAAGAAATTAAGGGTTGTGGTTCACCCGGTGGCGCTATAAAAGAAGGGGTGGAGGGGGCTGTCTTCACCATGTCTTAGGCTGATAGTTTGGATGTTTGTATTTGCTCTTTGAGAGCTTTGATCACTAAGGTGCGGCTGAGTAAAACTCTCCCAAGCAATAGAAACAAGTTGCTCATATCTATGGCTTTGTTCTCGTCTAGTTCTTAGTGTTCGATCTAGTTTCTTTGGTTGTTTTTGTTGCAACTAGTTTATTTTTGTCACCTCCTTCTACTTGCTACTAATCCATCATGTCTTGAGGTTGCACATATAATTTGAGACCTTTTTGCAACCTAGGAGAGGCTAGAGAACAAGTTTTTGAACTAGTTGCACTGTGTCCAGAAAGTTTTCTTCGCGCAGTTTGTATTCTAGGAATTTTAGAAAACTCTAGAAAAATCCTTTTTCGATGATTCCAGAGCCACAAGTTGCCTGACTTCCATATCCATCCATGAAGAAATGTTGAAGTCTCTTAGGCAAAGAATCTGGGAGCTATGAGGTGAATAGCGAGCCTAGAATCTCTATATGGAATTTCTAACAGTTTGTGGTTCAAGATTTTTTTCTGATTTTTCTGTGATGAGTTTTGATCTGAAACTTGGCTGGAGGCTGCATGGCATAAGGAGAAAAATTCCCATAATTTTTGAAGCCCAAGAAAGCCAGCAATTACTCCTGTGATCAGAGTCAATTTCTATTGAAATATTCCTGCTTGTTTTTCAAAAGTGCTTTTAGTGGTTGGGTGTTTTGTCTTGTGCCTCAACAACCCTTGAATGAATATGCTTTTGTTTGAACCCTCAACAACCAGCGCTATCTTCTAAAATTCCCCACATACCTGCACGACATTCATTTGTGCCACTTGGGGTATTTATAGCTTTTGAATGTGTTCGGATTTTGAGTTGGGTGGTGAGTTCGAGGAGCACCGGTCCGAAGAAATTCTTCAAGGCTCCCATTCACCCCCTCTGGTCGCCGTAGCCGGTCTTTCAATATGGATCATCTTGATGGACAACACTCACCACTTGCTCCTAACGTGGCCAATAACGCACCAAGGCAGGATGGCGCACCGGGTCGCCATCCTCTACTTGCTGCCCACGGAGGGGCAAATAAGGCGAAAATTGAAGAAGTAGAGAACTACGTTACTGACATGGAGGACGATGTTGTCTTTAACTCCAACAATGATTGTGATCATCGACGACTTAGACACAATCGACAAGGTATGGGTAGAAAACAGTGAGAACCTCGAAAAAAAGGGAAAGATTAAATTTACAATGCATTCATTTACTAGAAAGTATGGCCCTAATGCTTATCTTAATTGGGAATTAGCGGTTGAACAAATGTTTTCATGCTATGAATTTCTTGAGAATATAAAGGTTAGGGCTGCTACTAGTGAATTCATTGATTTTGCTTCCATTTGGTGGAATGAAGCTTGCAGAAATCGTGATAACATACATAGATCATGGAATGATTTAAAAAGGATGATGAGAGCTAGATTTGTTCCTTCTTACTCGTGACTTGCTCAATAAATTGCAACATTTAAACTAAGGAAATAAATGTGTAGAAGAGTATTATCAAGAAATGGAAATTGGTGAGTTGTGATGTGATTTAGAAGAGAATGAAGATGCTAAGATCGCTAGATTTCTAGGTGGGCTTAACCGTGAGATTCAGGACATACTTGATTATAAATAATACAACTCTATCACTCATTTGTTTCATCTTGCTTGCAAAGCTGAAAGGAAAGTACAGGGACGACATTCCAAGTTGAGAGAGAATTTTGGAGGTCCCTCTTCGTCATGACCAAGTCAACTACAAGGAAAGGCTCCATCCACCACTTTGGGTCGTGTGCCTCCAACCTACAACCGTGGGTGCCCTATTGCATGTACTTCCACTCCATCACATATCTCCGTAACAAAATCAGCCATGACACAAGCTCCTGCAAAGAGTGCTTCTTCAGTTGCATCCACAGGCCATACTCGCGATGTACAATGCCATCGATGGAAAGGATTTGGACATATGATGCATGTTTGTCCAAGTCAATGTGCTCTAATTGTGAGGGAAGATGGTGAGTATACTTCTGGTAGTGATGTTCACGATGATCTTCCTTTAGTTGCAGCAAATTCCATTGGTGAAGATCAAGGTGATGAATATGAGGAGGAGCATTTGGGTGCTGAAATTTCTGCGTCATTGTCAAGCGTGTCCTTAGTGTGCAAATGGAGAATGCAGAATAGAATTAGTGACATAACTTGTTCTAAACAAAATTTGTCATAAATGTGTGTTCAGTGTGAGTCATCATTGACGGAGGGAGCTGCAATAACCTTGCTAGCATGGACATGATTGATAAGCTTGGCTTGATCACAACACCACACCCACAACCCTAGTACATTCAATGGTTCAATTCTAGTGGAAAATTGAAGGTAACTAGAATGGTGAGATTGCTTTTTTTACTCAGTTCATATCATAATCATGTTGATTGCGATGTTGTACCTATGCAAGCATTCTCTTTGTTGTTAGGTAGAGCTTGGCAATACGATAAAGATGGTGCCTATCATGGTAGAACTAATCAATACACTCTCATGTATAAAGGAAAGAAAATTGTTTTGCTTCCCATATCCCCTAATGCAATTTTGAAAGATGACTTAGAGAGAGCTAAAAGAGAGGAGAGTGCTAAAAGTGAAAATCAGATTGTAGCCACAGAATTAGCACAATTAAAGAAGAGAGAATCCAATTTTAAGAAATCTGAAATCAAGTTAAAGGGAGCTATCATGCTTGCTACAAAATTTGATTTGAATGACACGAAGGAAAGCAATGTTGATTGCTATGCTTTGTTTTGCAAGGAGACTTTATTTTCATTGGAGAATATACCTGTTTCTTTGCCTCCTGCTATTGCTAATTTTGCATGAGTTCAGAGATGTGTTTACATCTGAGGTACCCTTGGAGCTACCACCAATTAGGAGAATTTAACATCAAATTGACCTGATTCCATGCGCCACATTGCCAAACAGAGCATCATATAAGACCAATCGGAGGAGATTAAGGAGATTCAACGTCAAGTGCAAGAATTGCTTGACGAGGGGTATGTGGGTACATACGTGAAAGCCTTAGTTCTTGTGCTGTTCCTGTGCTTGTAGTGCCGAAGAAAGATGGATCATGACGTATGTGTGTGGATTGTAGAGCTATCAATAATATCACTGTTAGGTATCGTTACCCTATTTCTAGATTGGATGATATGCTAGATGAATTGAGTGGCTTTATTGTGCTTTCTAAAGTTGACTTGCGTAGTGGATACCACTAGATCAGGATGAAACTCGGGGATGAATGGAAAATAGCGTTTGAAACTAAATTTGGCTTGTGCACCTAGAATATTTATACGATTGATGAATGAGGTTTTGCATGTTTTCATTGGGAAATTTATGGTGGTCTACTTCGATGACATATTGATTTATAGCAAGTCTCTTTATGAACGTCTTGACCACCTACGTGCTGTTTTTTAATGCTCTGAGAGATGCACGTTTATTTGGTAACTTCGAGAAGTGCTTCTTTTACACCGATCGAGTCTCGTTTCTTGACTATATTGTAACACCATAGGGAATTGAAATTGATGAAGCCAAGATTAAAAAAATCAAGTGTTGGCCGACTTGTAACACGATCACACAAGTGCGGAGCTTCCATAGGCTTGCTAGATCTATCATCGCTTTATGAAGGATTTCAGCACCATTGCCGCACCACTAAATAAGTTGACAAAGTATGGTGTTCCTTTTCATTAGGGACAAGCACAAGAGAATGCCTTCAATCTTTTGAAAGAATAGCTCACAAATGCACCATTTCTTCTATTACTAGATTTTGGTAAACTTTTGAACTTGAATGTGATGCTAGTGGTATTGGAATTGGAGGCATCTTGATACAGGAAGGTAAACCTGTTGCATATTATCGTGCACCCCGGTATTTCTACCGGCTTGAGTGGCCGAATACTAGTCCCAGAAGATCATAGCTAGTATTGCACTCAAAGACATTTTGGAATATCATCGCAGGCATTGAATTAACTAGAAATTAACAATTTTAGCATAAATAGCATCCAGTTGACATAGACGTCCACATAGTCTTGCACAGGACATAATTCAATAGCATAAAGAACACAGCGGAAGACTTCAATTGCGACAATACTCCGAGGTTGACCCAGAACACGTAGCTAATCACCTTGACCCTCCTAGTCACAACTAGCACCGACGTCGAAATCTTCTCCTGAACAAATAATCCGTGATCCATATAATGAGTACACGGCTACCCAGCAAGCAGTCCTTAATAAGTGAATGTAAGGTCAAAGGATGGGTTGGGTTATTTTGCTAAAACATCACCTATCTATTTGTTTATTTATTCTTGATTCATTGAACACATTATAACACATGAGCGTAGCCAAAGGGCGGCTAACCGGCTCACCACACGACAAGCGTAGTCATAGAAATGGCCAACCAGCTCAAAAGAGAGGCATTCCCTGGTTACACTACCATCAAGTTAATTAATTAAAACACATTAGACTACCTTGTGTCAAACTCCTTTCCCCCGCCCATAACCGCGGGCACGGCTACCATGATAGTTTTAACTCTGCAGAGCGTGTAAACGTTCCCCACAAGCCCCGTCTCATCCCGAAGGAGAAACAATACAAAACCGTTCACTGCTTTCATCTGTCCCATAATGTACCCTTTCTTTTGGTTTCGCGCCCCACACGCTACGCTTCGACCAGGCCGACAGTCATGCGCATTCCTTCAGCCGGACCTGATAGCGCACCGTATGAGGTTAGCCCCCATTTAAGCCATTCGGAACCGGTGATAGCTAGTCACGTCCATCCACTACGAGTACACCAGAAACTAGGTTTCCACAGCTAATAAGTCAGGGCCAGAAGGCACAAGTGGTTGTACGGTTCAGGTTCGGTATGGTAGTCACAAGTATTCGGTCCTTATATGACAGAGGAGACCTGCATGTCTCAACCACAAGCCCAAAATCCGCCTCTTATGGGTCTCCTCAAATCAATACACACCACGTTGATTTTAGTTGATTAGGTTTACCAAAAACGGCACCACGAAGCCAAAGCTCGACGGATACAAGTTTAATAATGAGTGAACCTACCAAGTACCAATCCCAGAAAGCATGGCTAAGCAACTACACAAAGGATAGGCTAGGAAAACAGTACCAACGAGCTAACAATGTAGGTTAAATCATATTAGTAAAGGACTAATATGAAAATAGGATCAAATAGAGCATATGAGGATAATTCAAGCATGCAATTCAAATTAAGATGAAATAAATAAATTTTAGCAAACTAGGAATTTAATATGAGTCTAGCTTGCCTTCGAAGAAGTGTGGATCTAGATCTTCTCCTTCGAAAGGCTCCGGAACGACTCTCGGATAGTAGGTGCACGTCGGTTCTATGCGAAAAAGAAATAAAATAGAAATAAATAACAAACACAGAGAAATAGTATGATAAAAATATATAAATTTTTGGGATTATTTGTGATTTTTGGGCTCTGGAATCATCTAAATCGGAGTTAGGGAACTCCCTAAACAATTCGGGGAAGTTTTGGGAAAAATCAGAAAAGGGCTGAAAAGATTAAACCCGATTAATCGTGGTTAACCATGCGAAAACCAAGAAAACCCCGGTTTTGGGTCACCGGATGGCTGATCTTGGGCGACGGGAGCGGGTTTTAAGCGCGACGCGTGGGCGGAAATGGGCGCGCTGCGTCGTGAGCGGCGGCAGTGCGTGGCGGCGGGATTAGCGAGTCGGCGGCTGTTGTCGTGAGGAGAGGCGGATGGCGGCGGCAATGGGAGGAGTCGGCGTGGCGCGGCAATCGTGCGGGCGTGGGTCACGTGCGCTGGCGGCGGCGGCTCCAGCGGTGGCGGGCGGGTCGGCGCGGTAAGCGGCGGCGCGGTGCGAAAAAGGCGCGGGCGTGGTGCGAGTGACAAAGAAGGCGGACACGCGGCGAGGCTGTGTTGGCGGGGCGGCGGCTCCCACACGCGGCGGCAGCGGCAGGTGACGTGGCGTGTGGGGATTGGTGCGGCGGTGCGTGGGAGTGCGTGCGATGCACGGAATCCGGGGGTGGCTCGCCGGCGAAGGCCGAAACTCCGGTGATCTTCGGCGGCGCCTAGCTCCTCCAATTTTCCACCAAAATAGGGCTTCCATATAGTCAATTTGACCGTCTCGACGAGACCTACGACATGTTGTCCTTAGATTTAGGGTTTGGCTGCTGGAATTCGAGAATTACCACGGTTTTTGCTTCGGGGCTAGGGTTCGGGTGGCTAGGGCTCAAAACTCGAGGCTCCGACCATGGGGTCCGAGGGAGGGGGCCCAGGTGGTATTTATAGGGGCTAGGTCATGGTAGATCAATCCCACTAGAGATAGAATTTGATTAGGACTAGAATTACTTTGTATTTGGTATATTAAGAGTTCTAATGGGCTTAGGATTAGATGAGATGGGTTTTGGGCCAAGTTTGGGCCTAAATAGGCTTCCTAAGCCTGGTTAGGGCCTTTTTCCTATTATTATTTTATGTTTTTACCTTTTATTTTCTTTATTTCTAATATGTGACATTATAATTTTATTAGGTTTTCACAAACCTTCCCCCCTTAAGGAGAATCTCATCCCCGAGATTCGGAAAGATCCTTGAACAACTCTGGGAATTCTGCATGTAGATCTTCTTGTCGCTCCCAGGTGGCTTCTTCTTCGGTGTGATTGGACCACTACACCTTGCAAAACTTGGTCGCACAACTGCGAGTACGTCTTTCAGCTTCCTCCAAAATTTTTGTTGGTCTTTCCTTATAAGTCAGATCTTTTTGCAGATCCATTGCCTCCAATGGCATTTGTTCTTCAGGTACTCGCAAACACTTCCGGAGTTAGGAGACATGAAATACATTGTGGACGCCGGACAGATTCGGTGGCAACTGCAACTGATAGGCAACATCTCCTCTTCTGGCGGTAATCTCGAATGGACCAATGTACCTGAGTGATAACTTTCCTGACACGTGGAATCGGCGTAGTCCTTTCAATGGCGACACCTTTAAATACACGTGATCTCCCCCGTTGAATTGTAGATCCCTGTGACGTTTGTCGGCATAACTCTTTTGTCGGGACTGGGCCGTCCTCATCCTCTGTTGAATCATCCTAACCTTTTCCTCAGCTTCTTTTAGAATCTCGGGGCGAAACAACTTTCTTTCTCCTGTCTCACTCCAGTACAGTGGTGTATGACACTTCCGGCCATACAACGCTTCAAATGGAGACATCTGTATGCTTGTCTGGTAGCTGTTATTATATGAAAATTCAGCATAGGGAAGAGCTTCGTCCCAACTTTTGGAATCCGTCAGTGCAACTGATTTAAACATGTCTTCTAAAATCTGATTGGTTCGTTCGGTCTGCTCATCCGTCTGAGGGTGGTAGGCACTGCTGAAAGCTAAATGTGTCAATAATAAAGAGTGGAGTTGTTCCCAAAATCTTGAAGTGAACTGTGTACCCCTATCTGAGACTATTCTCTTCAGCACACCGTGCAGACAAACAATTCTTGACATGTACAATTCCGTTAACTTGTGACTCGGGTAGGTTGTCTTGACTGGTAGAAAATGAGCTACCTTAGTCAGCCGGTCAATGATAACCCATATCGAATAGTAGCCTCTTTGGGTTCTTGGCAATCCAACGATAAAGTCCATGCCGACTTCTTCCCACTTCCATTGCGGAACTTGTAGTGGCTGAAGCAGTCTTGCTGGCCGTTGATGTTCAGCCTTCACACACCGACAAACATCACAAAGAGCTACATATTCAGCAATGTCCTTCTTCATACCTGGCCACCAGTAACTCTTTTCAAGTCCAGGTACATCTTGGTGCTCCCCGGGTGTATAGAGTATCATGAACCGTGGGCTTCCTTCATAATCAACTCCCTCAGTCCTTCCTTCTTTGGTACCGTGATTCTTTTACCAAACCAGACAATTCCAGTTTTATCCATATTAAATCCTGGAGCTTTCTCCATTATTAGCTTAACGATAATATCGATGGTATCTTCGTCATTTTCCTGGGCTTGTTTAATCTTCTCTTCTAATGTAGGCTGTACTTCCATCGTATAAAGGCATCATTGTGCCACGACCTCCAGATTTAACTTCTCCATCTCAACCTTCAAATAATTATTCCTTGACTTACGGCTTAATGCATCGGCAACTACATTAGCCTTCCCGGGGTGATAATGGATTCTAATATCGTAATCAGCTCTCTGTTCAAGCCATCTTCTCTGCCTCAGATTCAAGTCTGGCCGCGTGAAAATGTATTTCAGACTCTTATGATCGGTGTAAATCTCCGTACGATTCCCGACAAGGTAGTGTCTCCAAATTTTCAATGCATGCATAACCGCGGCTAACTCCAAATCATGGGTCGGATAGCTGAGTTCATGCGGCTTTAACTGCCGGGAAGCATAAGCTACTACTTTTTCTTCTTGCATCAATACACAACCTAATCCAAGCAATGATGCGTCGCAATACACCTCGAAATCTTTATGTAGGTCCAGCAATACCAAGACCGGGGAGGTGGTCAACTTGCTCTTCAAGGTTTGAAAGCTCTCTTGGCACTGAGGTGTCCATTGAAATTTGACGTCCTTCTTCAAGAACTGTGTGAGAGGTTTTGCGATCATGGAGAATCCTTCGATAAATCTGCGATAATATCCTGCAATTCCTAGAAATCCTCGGACCTTGGTCACTGTCTTTGGTACCTTCCAGTCCAAAATTTCACTAACCTTAGAGGGATCGACTGATACTCCTCCTTTTGAAATAACGTGTCCTAGGAAAGACACTTCCTTCATCCAGAAGTCGCACTTGCTATACTTCGCATACAACTGGTTCTTCCTCAAAATGTCTAGCATGATTCGAAGGTGTTCGGCATGCTCTTTCTCATTCTTCGAATAAATTAGAATGTTGTCGATGAACACCACAACAAACTTATCCAAATACTCCATAAGTATTTTGTTCATCAGACTCATAAAATGTGCCGGGGCATTAGTAAGTCCAAAAGACATCACTAGAAACTCGTACAACCCGTAACGAGTTGTGAATGCCAATTTTCGGAATATCCTCCTTTCGGATCTTGATTTGATGGTACCCGGATCTCAAATCAATCTTCGAAAATACACAGGCTCCTTCTAACTAATTGAACAGATCATCCACTCGCGGTAGAGGATACTTATTCTTGATGGTTACCTCGTTGAGTGAACAGTAGTCTACACACATCCTGAGTGTATCTTCCTTCTTCTTCACCAATATCACCGGTGAGCCCCATGGCGAAATGCTAGGCCTGATAAAGCCTTTATCCTTCAGTTCTTCGATTTGTTTCTTCACTTTAGCCATTTGATTGGCATTCATGCGGTATGGCCATTAAGATATTGGGTTAGTGCCTGGTTGTAGGTCAATAGTGAATTCTACATCTCGGTCGGGTGGTAACCCTGGTAAGTCATCTGGAAACACAGCTGGATACTCACTAATAACCGGTACTTTCTCTAATGGCGGTCGCTCTTTGTTGGTTGTCTTCACCTCTAGCTGATTCACGGCTCCAATCGGTCTTCCCTTCATAGTAGACTCGTATCGGACTTGTGTACCATCGGTGTTGGTCAACGTGACTGCTCGGTTAGCACAATCGATCTGACCCTTGTACTTCATTAACCAGTCCATACCCAAAATGATTGATATTCCCTTGGAATCCAACATAATTAAGTTCGATAGGAACTTAGAACCCTCAATTTCTATTTCCACTGCTGGACATCCCACACTTGTGTTCATGGATCCTCCCAGGGATTGAATTACTAGGGATTGTTTTAATGGTACTATTCTCCATTGATTTTTAACTACTAAATCTTTTGTAATAAAAGAATGTGAAGCACCGGAATCAAATAAAACGGTAACGGGTACTGAGTTCACTAGGAACTTACCAAGCACAACGTCTGGTGCCTCCTGAGCTTCCTCCGCGGTGACGTGTTTGATGCGTCCAGATCCCACGTTCGGTGTATTCCTCGGAGCGTTATGGACACTCTTATTCAAACCAACGTGCGAAGATGCACCTCCTTGGTTCTTCTGCTACTAGTTTTCTGGCTTTGTCGGCCACTGATGAGCATAATGTCCCACTTGATTACACCGAAAACAGGTAACTCCTGTGGCTCCTCCTGATGCATTCCTGTTTGTCCCTTGGTTTGCATTCGGATTTGGTCGATGAGCATGCTAATTAACAGTCTGGCTCTGTCCCTGTGATTTTTGTACAAAACTCGAGGTTTGCCTTTGGTTCTGATAATTGTGTCCCTGATATTGCGGCTTGTTGGAGTTTGCCCTTGCGAAAAAAGACGATGGACGTTACAATCGCTCTACCCTTGGAAGTTCATCTTCCTCTTCCTATTTTCATTGTGCTTGCGTTGGGCTCCTTCCAAAATTATGGCCTTCTCAGTCAGTTGCTCAAAGTCTTGACATTGGAAAGGTAGCAACTGTATCCTCATGCCCGAGTCCATTCGCTCAGTAAACCTCCAGATCTTGGCCTTCTCCGTAGGAATTAAATCTGAAGCATAGCGAGATAGCTCTATAAACTTGTTGATATACTGAGCGATTGTCATATTCCCCTGATGCAAATTCTCAAATTCACATTTCTTCTCATCTCGCATGCTTTGGGGCACATAAGTGTTCTTGAATAATTCCACAACTTCATCCCTCATCAGGTTGTGGTAGTTGGGATGTGCATCGTAGTAGTTCTCCCACCAATGAGCGGCATTTCCCTTCAGCATATGGGTAGCAAGTTGGATGATCTCATAGTCATCGCAATCTACCAGATACAGCTTCTTCTCCACATCCTTGATCCAGTCGTCTGCTTCTGCCGGATCCCTGGTTCCTGAGAACTGTGGCGGCCTTGTCCTTATGAAATCGCTGAATTTGGACTGCGGGTGGTATGGTGCGACTTGGGGTGCCTGTTGCTGAACCGGCGGATTGTTCAACCCTTCAACAATCAGATTTAATGCCTGTAGAACCAAGTTGTCTTGTTGTTGCTGAGCTGCAGGTTGAGCTTGTGGGGCAGCAGCGGCAACTGGAGCTTGTTGAGAAGCAGCATTGTTTTGAGGGGCGACTTCCTCCTCTTGCTGAACTCTGTTCTGATTCTGGCTAGCAGCTTCTTCCATTCCATCAATAGGCATATCACACTGAGAAATTAAAATTGATACGGTCTATTCCAAACATCGTTATTAAGATACGATCTAAACTAACATAAGTTTAATTCTAGGTGGCTCGACTCGTACTCCTGGTACAAGGCCTCTTCCTCTCTGGGGGTTTATGCTGTTCCTCCCATTTTCGTTTCTGTTCTTCAAAAGCCATCTTTTCTTCATGCAGTTTATCCATGTGAAAGTTGAGACACTATTTCATGTCTTCATTTGCTTCTTCTAGCTCCTTTGCTCGGCTATCGAGGCATTCCTCCTTGATCTTCGCTTCCCTTTCACGTGCTTTCAATTGCTTCTCTCGCTCGTCGAGCACTTCACTCCATCCAATGATGGTGTCGAGGTCCTCCTGCATAGAGTCATACTCTTCCTTGTATACCTTCCTTTTGTGTCCTAGTACTTTCTTCAGATTTTCGATTGTGACCTTTTCTGCCTCAACTTGTTCCTCTTTCTTCTTAACTTCTATTCTCATTAGTTCGCTAGCAGCAATTCGCATGTTCTACGCCCATTTGGCTTGGTAGAACTCCCTTTTCTCCTTTACATACGCCTCCTTCTTGTCCTTCTCCTCCTTGTTTATTCGATCTAGTTCTTTAATCAGTACCTCCGTTTGCTCGGCCTTGGCCTGGTACAGACGGTCAAGAGCCTTCACGTACCGTGATTGGCTCACCAGCTGTTTGTTTGATTCCTGGATCATACTTGGCGGCGTAGCGGTGTCGACGTGGCAAGTAGTGATAACGGGTCCCTTTTAATTCTTCTCCATATATGTCGCCGATATGGAGGATAGCTTCTCGGGCTGCTGTCTGGTGTGACACGGTTTCGTCATCCTCAAATGCGTTGAATACCATTGAAATTTCCCCCGTGTTGAGCTTCCTTGGGGATATGGTGTTGACTTCCTGACATTCATAGTCCGGCATCGGGTCCTCAAACCCAAGCTCTTTTAATATCTCATGTAACAGCATCATCATTCCTTCTTCGTCCAGTATTTGCACCATCTAAGAAGGAAAAGGCACGCTAGTTAGGTAGGTTGAGAAAATAAATTAAATGAGGAAAAGAGAATTTATAATTATTTTTGAAAAGGTTTTTCAGCTCCTTAGGGTCATAGGCAACTAACTACGGTATCCTAGAGTCAACCTGGCTTTGATACCAAATCTGTCGTGCACCTCGGTATTTCTACCGGTTTGAGTGGCCGAATACTAGTCGTAGAAGATCATAGCTAGTATTGCACTCAAGGATGTTTTGGAATATCATCGCAGGCACTGAATTAACTAGAAATTAACAGTTTTAGCATAAATAGCATCCAGTTGATATAGACGTTCACATAGTCTTGCATAGGACACAATTCAATAGCATAAAGAACACAACGGAAGACTTCAATTGCGACGATACTCCGAGGTTGACCCGGAACGCGTAGCTAATCACCTTGACCCTCCTGGTCACAACTGGCACCGACGTCGAAATCTTCTCCTGAACAAATAATCTGTGATCCATATAATGAGTACACGGCTACCCAGCAAGCAGTCCTTAATAAGTGAATGCAAGGTCAAAGGATGGGTTGGGTTATTTTGCTAAAACATCACCTATCCATTTAAGTCATTCGGAACCGGTGATAGCTAGTCACGTTCGTCCACTACGAGTACACCGAAAACTAGGTTTCCACAGCTAGTAAGTCAGGGCCAGCAGGCACAAGTGGCTGTACGGTTTAGGTTCGGTATGGTAGTCACAAGTATATGGTCCTTATATGACAGAGGAGACCTGCACGTCTCAACCACAAGCCCAAAATCCGCCTCTTCTGGGTCTCCTCAAATCAACACACACCACGTTGATTTTAGTTGATTAGGATTACCAAAAACGGCACCACGAAGCCAAAGCTCCACGGATACAAGTTTAATAATGAGTGAACCTACCAAATACCAATCCCAGAAAGCATGGCTAAGAAACTACACAATGGATAGGGTAGGAAAACAATACCAACGGGCTAACAATGGTAGGCTAAATCATATTAGTAAAGGAGTAATATGAAAATAGGATCAAATAGCGCATATGATGATAATTCAAGCATGAAATTCAAATTAAGATGAAATAAATAAATTTTAGCAAACTAGGAATTCAATATGAGTCTAGCTTGCCTTCGAAGAAGTGTGGATCTGGATGTCCTCCTTCGAAAGGCTCCGGGACGACTCCCGGACAGCAGGTGCACGTCGGTTCTATGCGAAAAGAAATAAAACAAAAATAAATAACAAACACAGAGAAAATAGTATGATAAAAAAATATATGAAATTGTTAGGATTATTTATGAGTTTTGGGCTCTAGAATCATCTAAATCGGAGTTCGGGAACTCCCTAAACAATTCGAGGAAGTTTTGGAAAAATCAGAAAAAGGCTGAAAAGATTAAACCTGATTAACCGTGGTTAACCATGTGAAAACCAAGAAGACCCTGGGTTTTGGGCCAGCCGGGATGGCTGATGTGGGCCGACGGGGCGCGGGGTTCGGCGCGGATGCGTGTGGGCGCGAATTGGGCGCGTGTCGTGGGTCGGCGGGGCACGTGGCGGCGGGGATTGGCAAGTCTGGCGGCGGCTGTCACATGAGAGAGGCACGGCGGGGCGACGGCCAATGGGAGGAGGGCGCGTGGCGCAGTGGTCGGCACGGGTACTACGGCGGCGGAGTATGAAAAGGCAAGCGTAGGGCGTGCGGCAGGTGACGGCAGTGGGACACGTGGCGAGACCGGGTTGCCTAGCGGTGTGCGGCCGGCTCAAGCGCGGCGGTAGCGACAGGTGACATGGCACGTGGGGATTGGTGCGGCGGCGCATGGGAGTACGTGCGGTGATACGGGCATGATAGCAAGATCATTGTTTTCATCACGTGTTGCAGCCCAAGACTCCAAATCAATTCATGAACCAAATTAATCAACAGGTGAATTCGCTCATTACTAAGAACTATTTTTCTTATGAGAGTCAGCTGCTACCTAATACAAATACTTTAACTATTCTCAGGTATGAAAAGAATGCAAGGAGGTGTGAACACCTGCGAGAAGATGAAGAGAAGGGAAAACAAGTCAACAAGCAAGGTGTGAAATCAGATGGACTCAACTCGGCATCCAATGGTCCAACTGAAATCAAATGCATATAGAAGATGCATTCGAACTCCGTTTGGGGTGTTTGACCATAGCATGCATGGAAAGCTTGTTTCGTAAGCTTTGCAACGGATCCAACCACACCCTCAAATTCTTCTTGAGTGCGGAGATAACTACAAAACATTATGGCGACCAGATCCTGTTCAATTCCCACCTAGCCCAACTCTTCGTGTGCTGCGCCACACTTAATGGGACAGCTGGTCCATGCAGTGCACGAATTTACTAGCAAAATCTCTCAGCTTCCTCTCCTCTCCTATATATAGGAGGACACCCCCTTGTGTAAGACTCGGAGATCATTTTGAAACTAAAACAAATCTGCTATATGCAAGTTCTTGGTGTTTCATGCCACCGGCTGAAATCAACCTGAGATTGTGCATTCCTTCCCGTTGTTCTTGCAAACTCCTTTGTGATTGCAGCGAAGATTGTAATCCGCTTGACTTGGTTGAGTGGACAACGTGAGGTTGGACGAACTCGGTGCTGCAGGTTGTTGTACTTGCAAAGGTTGGCCGCACAAGATTCGTCAGGTTTCGCGAGTATCTTCGATCCTACACCGTGAAGGTCGGGCGCCCCTCGTATCATTTGGTATCAGAGCTCCGGTTGTCACGGTAGGATCTTTATCTCCTAGTTCCAGATTTACTTTTCAGACATATCCAGAAAAAGAGCCACACAAAAATATTTACCTAGTTTGGATTTGTGTTTTTCTACCTAATCTGAAAACATGCTTCACAAAAATATTGAACCTTAGTCTTCAATCTGTGCGTTTTCCTAAGTTTTTATCCATAGAATCATGTTCTTGTTGCTGAAACTGTTTATCTTCCTTCGTGTCACTTCTAGATCCAATCTGTCCAGTCCACTAGTTTGGCCATAACTTCCATATACGAACTCGGATTTTCACGTTCTTAGACTTTCTGGAAAGCTTATGAAATTTTCTACAACTTTGGTACAGACAACTATTTCTGATTCGGCTTAAAAATTGGTCGAACTTGGGTTTGAATCTGACTGCTGTTTTGCTGTGAAAATCAAATTTGTTCTTGATAGCCCATCTTTCCTTTGTGAATACTTTGCACCTATCAAGACTAGCTAATCCGCTGCATAGGGCTGCACTTGTTTATTTTGATCTCACCGTTGCAAGAAGTCAAAAGAAAAATTCGTCAAAATCAATAGCACAGCCAATTATATCATCTAAGTAAAAGAGAAAAAAAAGAAGAGAGGAAGAAAAGAAAAGCTTTGTGGCTGCTTGCTAGTTGTATGAAAAGAAAAGGAGAAGAAGAAAAGTTTTTAAAAATTATTTGCACCGATTTGAGAATCATTCTTGTTGTGCAATCTTGTGCCCTTCTTCATCTATTGCAGCTAGGTAGCGTCTTTCCATAACTATTGCAATTGAGCAGTTTGTAGTATCATCATATTTTGTTCTAGCTCACTCCTTTGATTGCAATTGGTTCCATCATCCTTGTGTGTGAGTTGCTGTGTTCATCACTTAAATCTTGTTTTCAGCAACTAGACATTGTGTTCTTGTTTGGATATTTACTTATTGAAACAACATTAAGAATACAGATTGTGTAGGTCATACACATTTCCCTACCAAGATCCACATATAATCCGTTGTGTGCTTTAATCTCAGCTGTGAGTTCGCTTAACCTCACATCGTGTTGCCTCACCACTCAAGTGTGAGCTCCTCCAATCAGCAAAGGGTGAGTAAGAATTTCGGTGGTTAGGATAAGTGAGGATAAGTGATTTCACATATATTCCACATATACTTGCTTGTTTGGATTCGTGTTTGCATTGATCATGTGAACATATTGGTCTTCCATTCTATGGAAGCAATGATCCCGAAGAATACATCGAGTGGGAACAGCGAATGGAGAAGCTTTTCAAATTTTAGCGTCTTCCTGGAGATAAAGAAGTGTTTCGAGCCATTATGCAGTTTGAGGACTATGCTTATTATTGGTGGAAACAACTTTTGGGAAAGAACCTCATAGCATCTTGGTCGATTTTGAAAGGGATCATGAGAAAAGAATTTGTACCACCATATTATGAGCAAGAGCTACTTCACCACTTGGCGAGCATCAAACAAGGATGCATGTGTGTCCATGATTATTTCAGCAAATTGAGTCGTGCATTGCGACGTGCCGGTGTCACAACTTTATTCAAGCAGAAGGCATACTTTAAAGATGGCTTGAATGACAAGATTGCTATTACACTTCAACATAAGTATTTTAAAAGCATGCTTGATCTTGTGGATTGTGCAATTGAAGAGGAGAGAAGAATTAAGAAGCACGACCAATCTGAATTTCAGCAAAGGATGCCAATTCATGAAAAGGTCAAGCATGGGACAATCCCTTCAATCGAAATGATGGATGGTGTCGATTCTTCGGTACCCATAGAAAAAGAGGAGATTGCGGTTGTTGGCAATTATGCCAATGCTGGCCCTCGATCCTTGAAGATACCTCACAACCATTGTAACAATGAGAACCACATATCTGATATGAATAAGAGTTACAAAACAAGTGAGCTATGTGTTTCCACTAAATATGAGGATGAGAGCTCACAATATCAGATTTTGAGAGAAATACCACAGGAAAGGAGAGAAGTAGTTGATGACAACTGTTAGGATATTTCTGAAGCTAACACACTAACTTCTACTTCTATTGTTGTCTCTTTTCATATGCAACAGGAAAAGCAAAAGGAGTTGAACAATAAAAGACATACACCAATTCACACGAAAGATGAGGAGATTGCCATTGTTGGAGATGTAATACTTGCTGTTCCATGGTTAGAACCAACAACACCTAAGAAGAACAATAAAGGTAACAAAAACGATGTTGAGCTGAAAATTCAACAAGAGCGGGTCAATTCTAAGAACACTCGTGTGCAACTACAAATTCCGCATTTTGATTTTAGTTTGCTTAACTTACATAATGTGGAATTGGTTACTAATCAAGAAGTTCTTAGCCGAATATGCTATGATGATCCTTTGTGCTATATCATGTTTGATAAATCTGTTGCGCTAACTTCTATGAGTGAGAAAATTGCTGAATTTGCTTCACTAACTAGTTTCCACACATATGTTTACAAGTTTAATTTAATTGGAGAACATGGTATAAATAACAAGTTCCTTGTTCATGGAATTTACATTACATGTGGAATGCTTCCTGATGTTAGAATGCATGGTTTTGATAAAGGTTACATTCATCATGTTAATATGGGAACAATTGAAGATAACTTCTGTTTGGAAAGAAACTTGTTACTCTCTACCTCATGTGATACATTTGAATTGCTTGTTAGTAAACAGAGTTGTGCAGTTGAAGCGTGGAACTTGAAAGGACCGGGATGTCGCCTAGAGGGGGGTGAATAGGCGATTACAAAATTTAAACATTAAATTAAACACAGCGGAAACAAATGGTTCGGACTGTCCGAGTTCACCTCGGACTGTCCGAGTACTTCGGATAGTTCGAAGTCTATTCGGATAGTCCGAATGATACAGAGTGACTTCGAATTCAACTCAAATCACAAATTCAATGATACGACCTGCACCAAAGATAGTTCACAAGCAAGTATAGATGCAGTAGTATCACACAAGACAAGATAATCAATTCAATTGTAAAATAAGCAAGTAAATCAAACTTGAGAGTGAAAGGGATAAAACCGAAATGAAGATGGAGACGCGAAGATGTTTGTTTCCGAAGTTCGGATCCTTGAGGGGATCCTACATCTCCGTTGAGGCGGCTCGGTCACACTTGAGCCGGGGTCTTTTTCAACCCTTCCCTCACCGGTGTTGCACAATGCACTCGCCGGCTTCACTCCTTTGATTTCTTCCCTTGCGGAGGTGAAATCGAGCCTTCACAAACTTGACACGACGCACCACACAAAGCTTGGTGGCTCGTGACCAACTCCTAACCGTCTAGGAGTCCTCAACCTCCAAGAGTAATAAATGCCCACGAAGAATGAACTTGGAGATGAACTCAAGTGCTCAAAGACCAATTCTTGCTCAATCCACACTCACACCTCCTCCCAACCCTTCTTCCCAAGGGGATCACCTAGATCGAAGAGTGAAGGGGTCACTAGGGCTCAAGAACACACTAATTCCACAAAGGAATCACCTCCCAACTTTTCTCCCAATTCTCCCTCAATCCCTCCTTCCAACTCTTCCAAACCCTTCTCCAAAGGGGATCACAAAGATCTAAGAGTAGAGGGGTTCTAAAGGCTCAAGAACACTTGGATAGATCAAGGAAATAGTGGTACAACAGCTCTATTCAAGTGGGGAGAGAGAGGGGTTTAAATAGAGGCTTCCACGGATTCTGACCGTTACAGACAGTTTCGTGTAAGTTCGGATAGTCCGAGTGATATTCGGATAGTCCGAGTGATTACAGGTAACGGAGACAGAGAGACCCAGCTCGGATAGTCCGAACAAACTTCAGATACTCCGAGTGAACCTCGGATAGTCCGAATAATTACAGCCCGACGAACAGAGAGGGTCAACTCGGATAGTCCGAATAAAATCTTCGGATAGTTTGAGTCATTCGGATACTCCGAGTGAACCTCGGATAGTCCGAGTGCTGAAAACAGCCACTGCACATCCCGACGAAAACGGGCATAACTTTTGACTCCGGACTCTGATTTGGGTGATCTTAGGCTCTACGGAAAGCTAAGAACGAGAGCTACACAACCAACAAGGTCTCACACTTCAAATCCTAAAGGATAAAAGCAGAATTCACAGGGAAGGCAAGGGAGACCTATAACTCTCACTTTTCGACACCAACACAACACTCTCTCTAGGTTTCACAAGGATGGATCACTTGAGCACTTGACACATCTAGAAGTCATTCTCCATCGCATCCCTCTCAATAGTACGGCAATCCTTAGACTCAAATTAAATAAAAGATAATACAAGTCTAGGATAGTCACTTGCCGTCTTTTTCTTCATTATGCATGATGACCTTCACTAAAAGATTGATGAAGCCTTCGTCTTATCCAACTCGACTCGATTCACCTCATGAGACTCTCGTCCCATCGACCTTGACTTGATCATCCTCCCCGACGATCTCCACGCCAAGTCGATCTTGACTTAGTCCTCAACTCTTGGTGACACCATCATCTTGTTGACCTCAGCTTAACCATCATTCTTTAACATACCTTGGTCATCACACATACTCATAGGACCTAAATCTTTTCAAACCACTCATGAAAGATATTAGTCCAAAAGCTCAATAGATATAAATAGATTGATGTTTGTGAGCAATTAAGTGCAACAAGTGTTTCATATAAATAAGCATAATATTAAATGGAAACACTTGACATGGAAAAGATCTCTACTAAGTGCATCACGATAAATATGTAATAGAGCTAGATGCACTAGGAAGATAATTGCCAATATGATAAATCAACTAAACCATGGCAAATACCACAACCTTCACTAAAATGGAGCACATGATAGAAGATACAAGAATTACACATGTGCAAATAATATTCAAGCTAGAGTGAAGTTGTGGAACAATCTAGATTAAACTCTACTAAGTGATGTGCATAAGAAGATATACAAACAAAGCATACATGCACCAAGTCAAGTTATAACAATGTGAAGTTTAACTCTAGTTAAGACATGTATACTAGAAGCAAGACACATATTGAACTCAAGTGGATATATATGCACAAATAGATATGACATCAACCAATGTGCATATATAATCAATATGTTACTTGGAGCTCACTATGCACTTGCACAAAAGGAATGCAATAATAAATCTATATAGAGAAGGTTACCGAGATTGCATACTTCATCTTTGCTTATCCATCCTATTTGTATATGTGAGACTTATCTTGCTAGGATGGATAGATTGTCCACTTGGCATATATAATTTCCTCTAAATAGATGAGACTAATATTCAACTTGGCAATGAACATGTTAGTCTCATAGCAACACAATCATATTAGAGGTTTGACATTATGCAAGCACTAACTCAAGCATTTATACATTTACTAATAATTGTCATTATGTGTTTTTCATTAATCACCAAAATCACTTATGTGCCTAAATGCACTTTCAGAACCCCATATGTAATTTGAAAAGATGTTTAGAAAAGTCAGGGATGACTTTTTCAAATGGGAAGAGGATTTATGTGAATAATCGCTTTGCAATTCACATGAATTATGTTGCAAAATACATTGTGGTAATGAAAAGAAGTGTTAAAGCAGATGATGAATACATATACCATGCATATACGTTGTTCTCTCCATTTTGTTAACTTTCATCTTATCAAAAGCCGAGGACGGCTTTTCTTGAAGAAGGGGAGGATGATACGGGCATGATAGCAAGATCATTGTTTTCATCACGTGTTGCAGCCCAAGACTCCAAATCAATTCATGAACCAAATTAATCAACAGGTGAATTTGCTCATTACTAAGAACTATTTTTCTTATGAGAGTCAGCTCCTACCTAATACAAATAATTTAACTATTGTCAGGTATGAAAAGAATGCAAGGAGGTGTGAACACCTGCGAGAAGATGAAGAGAAGGGAAAACAAGTCAACGAGCAAGGTGTGAAATCAGATGGACTCAACTCAGCATCCAATGATCCACCAGAAATCAAACGCACATAGAAGATGCATTCGAACTCCGTTTGGGGTGTTTGACCATAGCATGGAAAGCTTGTTTCGTAAGCTTTCCAACGGATCCAACCACACCCTCAAATTCTTCCTGAGCACGGAGATATCTACAAAACATTATGGCGACCAGATCCTATTCAATTCCCACCTAGCCCAACTCTTCGTGTGCTGCGCCACACTTAATGGGACAGCTAGTCCATGTAGTGCACGAATTTACTAGCAAAATCTCTCAACTTCCTCTCCTCTCCTATATATAGGAGGACACCCCCTTGTGTACGACTCGGAGATCATTTTGAAAGTAAAACAAATCTGCTATATGCATGTTCTTGGTGTTTCATGCCACCGGCTGATATCAACCTGAGATTGTGCATTCCTTCCCGTTGTTCTTGCAAACTCCTTTGCGATTGCAGCGAGGACCGTAATCCGCTTGACTTGGTTGAGTGGACAACGTGAGGTTAGGCGAACTCGGTGCTGCAGGTTGTTGCGCTTGCAACGGTTGGCCGCATAAGATTCGTTAGGTTTCGCGAGTATCTTCGATCCTACGCCGTGAAGGTCGGGCGCCCCTCGTATCATGCGGTGCGCGGAATCCGGGGGCGGCGGCTCACCAGCGACTGCCAGAACTCCGAGCGATCTTCGGCAGTGCCTAGCTCCTCCAATTTTCCACCAAAATAAAGCTTCCATATAGTCAATTTGACCGTCTCGTCGAGACCTACGATGTTTTGTCCTTAGATTTAGGGTTTGGCTACTGAAATTCGAAAATTACCTCGGTTATTGCTTCGGGGCTATAGTTTTGGGTGGCTAGGGCTCAAAACTCGAGGCTCCGACCTTGGGGTCCGAGGGAGCGGAGTCCAAGGGGTATTTATAGGGGCTAGGTCATGGTAGATCAATCCCACTAGAGATAGAATTTGATTAGGACTAGAATTAGATTGTATTTGGTATATTAAGAGTTCTAATGGGCTTAGGATTAGATGAGATAGGTTTTGGGCATAGTTTGGACCTAAATAGGCTACCTAAGCCTGGTTAGGGCCTTTTTTCTATTATTATTTTATGTTTTTACTTTTTATTTTCTTTATTTCTAATATGTGACATTATAATTTTATTAGGATGTCACATATATTTCAGCCAAAAATTGAATGGCCCTATTTTAAATTATTCCACGTATGATAAGGAATTGTATGTTGTTGTACCTTCTTTAGAGACGTGGCCACATTATTGATGGTCTAAAGAATTTGTTATACATTTTGATCATGAATTAATTAATCACATTCAAAGCCAAAACAAGCTGAACCGTAGACATGCTAAGTGGGTTAAATTCATTGAATCATTTCCTTATGTCATCAAACACAAGAAAGGAAAAGATAATGTGATTGCTGATGCATTGTCTAGAAGATATGGAATAATGTCTCAACTTCATCGTAAGATTTTTGGAAACCATAAAAGACCTATATGCTTAGGATCATAAATTCAAGGTAGCCTTGCTGAATTGTAATGATGGAAAAAGTTGGAATAAGTATGTGAAAAGTGTTGGTTTCTTATCTAGATCTAACAAGCTATGCATTCCAACTAGTTCTATTCATCTTTTATTATTACCGGAGGCACATGGAGGAGGATAGATGGGACACCTTGGAACCAAAAAGATGGAGGACGTCCTAGCTAAACACTTCTTTTGGTCAAAGATGAGATGCAACGTTGATCGCTTTGTTGCACGTTGCACCACATGCCAAAAAGCAACGTCTCGACTAAACCTACATAGTTTGTATATGTCTCTTCCTGTCCCTAGCGTTCCATGGAAGGATATATCTATGGACTTTGTTTTAGGACTTGCTAAGACAAAGAAGGGGAAAGATAGTATTTTTGTTGTGGTAGATCGATTCTCTAAGATGGGACATTTCATTCCATGCCATAAAAGTGATGACGCTACTCATACTGCTGATTTGTTTTTTAAAGAAATTGTTCTCTTGCATGGTATGCCTTGTACTATTGTTTTAAATCATGATGCTATGTTCTTGAGTCATTTTTGGAGAACCTTATGGTACAAATTGGGCATAAAGTTGCTGTTCTTAACAAGTGTTACGCGCAAGTTGATGGACAAACTGAAGTTGTGAATTAAACTTTGTCAACCATGTTGAGAATGAAGAATTTGAAGATGTGGGAAGAGTGCCTACCTCATGTCAAATTCTCTTATAATCGACCGTTGCACTCAAACACGAAGCTAACTCCATTTTAGGTTGTATATGGCTTTGACCCTCGTGCTCCAATTGATCTATTGTCTTTACCATCTTCGGAAAAGTAAATTTTGATGCAAATAAACATGCTGAATTTGTTCTTAAGATGCATAAGACTACAAAAACAGAACATAGAGCACATGGCTAAAAAATATAGGGTTGCTGGTAGCCATGGTAGAAAGGAATTAATATTTGCACCTGGTGATCTTGTTTGGTTGAATTTGCACAAAGAAAGATTTCTTGGTTTGCGAAAGTCAAAATTGATGGTTAGAGTTGATGGTCCTTTCAAGGTGCTTGAACGAGTTAATGAAATGCATATAAACTTGAGTTAACTGCAGATTTTGGGGTTAGTCCGACTTTTAACATTTTGTGATACTAGCCACTTGATTCCTAGTAGTTTATAGGAAAATATATATTTGTGTATTTTTTTGTTTGCTACTAACAATGGCAGATCACATCTCCCATCCTCATGAGAAGAATGTATTTGCTCAATCTCCTCCCACAACTCAGTACGATGACTAAGATGCAGATGATGCCTATCTTGATTTGAAATATCAGAGACAAGGTAAAATGAAGGTAAAAGAATACAATAGAAATTTCTGACCTTGTTAAGACTAAGTGGTTTAATCGAATGTGAAGAGGAAACTGAAATTAGATTTTTGAAAGGACTTAATGAAGATATTCAGGATATTCGAATTGATGAAACATATAATTCTCTATTACAATTGTTTAAATGTGCTTGTAAAGCTGAAAGTTTGCTTACTGCATCGTTGAATGAGTTTTTAGCTTCACTAGAGGCACCCGTTGTTGCGTCCCTTTTCTAGCTAATATTTTGCATGAAGATAGGCATTGTCGAAAGAAGAAGCATGAAGAGGGGAACATACAGGAAAGAGAGATCACTGCTGCAACGTATGTAAGTCAAGATCAAACAATTGATATTGCTCCTACATCAAAAGAAGAGGACCTGCAAGGTAATGAAAAAGGTTATGTACTTGAACATTGTGAAAATGTTTCTAATGAGCTAAATTTGTCCAGGAATCCTGCTATTGTTCAGCAATCAGTAGTAAAACCTGATTTACATGTGTCACAAGATGATTTTCTTAATGTTTCTTGTGATAAAGAAGAGTTGTGTGACAATGCTTCACTTATATTTATATCACAACTAGTGAATGAACGTGTAACTTCTGTTTTGAAACCCATTGCTTGTGCTGAAAATAATCATGTTTTTCACGTTGCCAATGAGAAAGATGAGTTACAATTATTGTCTTCATTAGATACTTCTGGTTACATTGAATTTGTTCCATGTGAGTTAAATAGTATTGAGGATATATTTGCTGAACAACCAAATTTGCCATGTCTATCTTGAAACACTTTTCATGTTTTTGGCAAACATAATGAGAAAGGAGAGTATATGATGCATCGCATTTACATTTGCTCAAATATGAACCCTCCTTTTGGTATGCATCTTCCTTTGCCTCCTGTTGCTACTAACCTTTTGAAGTAGAATATGGATGAGTTGAGGACGACTCAAATTTTAAGAAGGGGAGGATGATGAGGACATCACAGGCATATATGCAAACACAACAGCTCCCACACCTTCCAATACGTCAACAACGTCTCTGTCTACGTCGACTGCGGAGCAAGGAACTGGACAGATTGGGATGAATCCATATGTCAAACCATTGGAGCCATCAACGTTGGAGGATTAGCGATATAACATCAAGTTTAAGAAAATCATGACGCACTGGGCCGAATCCATGATCAAGCCCAATTCATCCACGAGTGCGGTTCGGCTATCTACGACCAGTCCAACTTCAAACGGTCATAACATCTGCATACGGACTCCGTTTGGGCCGTTCTACCACTTCACGGAAAGAATAGAAGATAATCTTTCCAACGCATCCAGCCTTAGCTTGAAATTCATCCCAAGTCGCTCGGAATCAATGAAAAATTCAAGCGGACCAAATCTGCCAGGTGCTGCGCCACCTCAATTTTGGGCCCAAGGCCCATGTACACCTAGGGTTTCATGTCCACCCCCTTGGCCGTCCCCTAGGCTATAGCCATCATTTCATCGTTCGTTCTCAGGTTTTGATGTGTTTGGTAGACCCCGTGTGCGTCCCTCCTTGTGGTTGCGTGTGTTGACTAGACCACCCGATACAAGAAACAGAACCTCACCCCTGGTTTGAGAGATTGGTTTGTTTCAAATTGTTATCCATCTTGTTCTTAGTTATTCTCGATTGCTGGTAGGTACAAGGATCGTTCAGGCTTGGTTTGGTTGATCATCTTGTGGTGACTTTGCGATTGCGGGCTGCTGCCCTTGTTGGTTGGTAGCCGATTCGTGCAAGTCGACGTAGCTCAAATCGACGTATCCTTCTCACCAGAAGATCAGACACCCCCGTGTGCGCATCATTAATTTGGGACGAGTTCCCATGTAACTATTGTTGCGTGACTCTACCTCCTAGTAGCCATCTCCCCAGGGACAAGTTCCCTTAGTTTTCTTCATCCTTGTTCCCTAGACTCGGCTAGAGCAGTCGTAAATAAGTTCGAAACCCCAACTTATGTGTGTGTTTTATCCCTGTTATTGCTAGTTCTTCGATTGTTTGTAAGAATAGACCTTAGTGGCAGCTCATCCGTGTCTTGGCACAGTTCATAACGATTAGGATTATGGTTTAGCGATTGCAGGTGCTTATCCTTGTGTGGTTCGTAGCTAGATCGTCAAAGTCATTCTCCGCCAAATTGAAGTTATCCCCTGACCGAAAGACCAAATACCACACACTACTGACCACCACAACCAAACACCACCCACTACCCACTGCCGTACCTCTGCGGCTCCAGCATCCCTCCTAGTGAACCCTAACCCAAACCTTAACCCTCGTCTCACCATCGACAATGACGGGATACACCAACGTTGGAGAAGACAGGTTCATGGAATCAACTAAAATGGCTGATGCTTAGCATGTCGATATATGATCCATATTCTGAAAATGGCTGTCTTTGCTATGCACTGGACATAACACTTGGGAGGTATCCCTTTTCGAATCACATGCTTAGCGAAGCAGCATGTCGATCTGGCAAAGGAATAACATAGTTAGGGAGAAACAACACTTTGAAACGCTCGTGTCGACGATTGGGACATTTCTTTCCCGCCGAGCTTACTTCTTGAAAGAGGGATCAATCAGGCTCCTTTCCATAGAGACCTAGCTTTGGAGATGTGGAAAGATACTCAGAACTTGGGACAGAGGTAAAGATCGGTTTATCTTGGTTCAGATCTCTCGCAGCAGAGATAATAGCCATACTCTAGTGCTTGTGTTTCTATATGCGACTGTTTAACAAAGAAGCCATCTCTCTCTTTTTTCTCTCCCCTTGGTCGAAGGGGGGAATTTATACTGCCATAATAGTGTTACGACTCAAAGCACTAATTCTACCATTTATGGACGATTACAGATAATAATAGAATTAACATACCCTAAATCATCGTTAATGCTGCACCGGACCCGCATCGTGGCCAACGGCATGGAGATTGTGGTCGTCGTGGGCGCCTTCTTCGAAATGACAATTACGTTCGGGCAAGGGATACCCGGGTTAGCATGCTTGGTTGTATGGTGGATGCCGGTATCCAAGCATGTGTGCCCAGATCCGAGCATGTATACTCGGAGGGTCTCTTAAGTCCGTGCTAACACGGTAATGCCCGTGTAGACATAACTTTATAGGCCCACGGAGTTCTACCTATCCAGGGTTAATTATGTAATTTAATATTCTAGCCAATCCTCGATAGCAAGCCCTAAGGCTCAAGTGGAAAACTACTTGACCTGTCCTTCTCCTTCAGCCTTTTGACTCAATGGAGGTGTTGGTGACTTGCAACGTATTACTGTCGCAGCATCCGATCAAACATGCTCGTATTCGAGTATATCTCCTTAATGCTGCGGTTATAGGGTAACTCAGTGTGGTCCGTTTCCAATTGTTACTTTCGGTGTGTTTGGTTTATCGCCCTTGATGGCCATGCCAATGCATTGTTCATGGCCAATCCAGGGCATGATCTTTGGTTAGCAAAAATTGAGGTGTTTGGTTTGTAGTCTTCAAAAAGTGACCAATGAAAAAAAAAGAAAAATATAAAAAATTAAAAATATTAAAAATGGGTTGCTTATGATTTTAGATGAATTATAAAATTTGTTTCATGCAATTTGGACACTATATGAAATATATACAAAAATAAGAAGTTTAATTGCAATAAAAAAGAAAATGTGCGTTGCTAACTAGTCGAGGCTGCTTCTTATGTGCTGCATGCAGCTGGGCCCCACCGTGCTCGTCCACCCAATAGGATTCACATGCAGCTGGGCCCCACCACAATTTCCACGCAGTTGCGCCGCTCCCGCACATTGGCGCAGATTTTCCGCGGTCGCGCCCACGCGCCTGCTCACGTTATAAAAATTTGGCACGCCAAATTTTTTCATTAGCTCGCCAATGATCGGCTGCAATCCAAATGGTGGCCAATTCATAAAGGTATGACCATGTTTTGGTAAGGCTAGCGAGGGTCGCAATCCAAACATGCCCTTTGTAAAAAAATCCACCCATTACTACACGCTTTGATTGGATGAATTCGAAAACTGTGCAACACGCGTCATTCCACGAACGGGCGGAGGCAGTTTCAGGACCTGTCCAGCTGCGTCCCTTTGTTTTCTTTCTACCCCCATATATAAGGATCTTTACCGTGGGGTAAACACCACACTTGCATTTGCACCTAAGTCCGAAGACACTAAGCACCCAATCTCCTTAATCTCCAATTTGCTTCCTACTTCCCTGGCCTCTCCGCTGTTGCGCCAGATCCCATGGCGGAGTTCAGAGTGAGCCAGCGCGGCGCGCCTCAAGGTGTTGTAGGAGTTGCGGCTTCTTGATCCCAACTCATGGCGCGTTCCCGGTGATAAGGTGACTCCTACCCTAGGTTTTAAAACCCGTTTCGTGACCCAAAACCGCCTACTAGGCGAGGCGGTTTTTCAGAAAAACCGCTAAAAACCACTGGAAACCGCTCAAATTCAAATTCAAACGGACAGATAACAGCGGGCGAGTCCATCGGTTTTTGCGGCGGTATTTGCCGAGAAATCGCCGGTTTTAGCGGTTAACCGGTGGTTTTGGAGAAAAACCGCTCCAAAAAAGGGGAAACGTGGAAAATGGAAAAAATGAAAAGAAGTCTGAAAAAATTTAAAAAAATTGGGAAAAATCATAGTTGGGTGAGACATATGTGTTGGTAATTTGTTTAATTATTGTTAAAATTTGGAAGAACATTTGATAAATATATGACATCTTGAATATATGAATATGAAGTCAATAATTTGAACAAGGTAGTTTCCAACAAAAATATCAATATGAAGTCAATTTGAACATATCAATATGAAGTAAATAATATGAAGTCAATAATGTGATATGCATGGTAGTTTTCAACCAAAACATATATTCGAACTAGGAAAAAATTTTGGCATGACCTTTGCTAAATATTTGAGAGTTGGAACATATCAACAGTAAGTGAAATGCATACCGACATATATTACATTGCATAAGATGATAGACATACATATATTGCATTACACTCCCTCAATATATATAGAACCAAATTAATTCATACCGAAATTTGGAGATGATCCCAATCACGGTGAATAATTTCTGGGAGCCTTACCACGCATTCCATCCGTAGCTTGCCTATATTTTGTGAAGTGAGAATGGTTAGTATAGTAAAAAAATTGTGAGACGAAACAAATTTGAATACATCACCTGTTGTGATCCTCAATGGAGAACAGAATTATTTCCTATTGTTCCGCCAACTGGACTTTATATTCATGACAGGTCAAGCCGGTCCACAGGCTCGTTTGGCACTACTCATTGAAATGGTAGGTATATCCTTCCCCTTCTAGCCACTCATACACATATCGAGCACGGGGCTATGGTGGTGCAACTGACATGCTTGCATAAGAGGGGTAGCCGTAGGACTCAGATGTCGACATACTTGAGCTATCATTATGGGGATCCACTGAAATGGAGTGCCTTCTATGAGTACCTTGACCTGTCCAGGTCTCCCTCTGCGACGTAGGCATCCCATGATCCTGAAACTGTGTGGCCCATCGGAACTGGCTCTCCCCTGAAAAGCTTAGGGGAGACGGACACTGCTCAGTGTGTGCCCCAGTCTGTCCTCCACCATCGTCATCTCCGCCGCTCTCTGCAGAAGAGCTGTCGTCGGACTCTTGGTACGATGGATTCCTACCAGAATCATCTGTGCTGTCATCGCTGTCCACCACGACGCTATCAGTCTTTCCCTTCCCCTTTACCTTGGGCTTTTTTGGGACCTTTCCAGCTAGTTGCTTTTGTTGCTTTCTTTTTCCAATATGTTTTCTCAGTCCAATCTGCAATTTCTGTAGCCTTTCCCTTTCCTTTCAATTGTGCACTATCCAAGGAATGTGTGACAAGCGTGGAGGGGATTGGAGAGTCCGTGTCGCTATCATCTTTGTGAAGCTCCGGTGGGGCGTTAGACCTACCAAGCTCCATCCACTTTCTGATGGGGTTGTCATGGTCAGCCAAAGTAAGATGGACAAACCGGTCAATTGGATCCTCTTCAGGTTGTGTGCACCCTAGTTGTTGTTGTGTCAGTCTAAGCCTAAGATTATAGTTCACATAGACTAGCTTATGAAGCTTCTTATATGATAGCCTATTCCTTACTTTTGTATGGACGAAGGCAAATGTGCTCCAGTTCCTTTCACACCCACTTGATGAGCACACTTGAGAGGCCAGGCGTCTGGCAATCTTGATGAGTGTAGGTGTCTCGGTGGCGAACATTCCCCACCAGTGAGCTACAAGGCATGTGAAGCACGGTACTAAATGGTTGATGTATCAAAATGAAAATGTGACCATTAGTAGATTGAACTTACCTGCATTAGTCCTCTCACTTCGTGCCATGCGCACAGCCAACACGGAGGAGAAAGGACCAGACTTATTGGAGAAACTCTTGGTTTTGAGGAGCGCCTGAGCCGCGGTTTCAGTGTCGCACATCTTCTCGAGTGCATCGCGGAGGTCGCCCATCAAGTTCGGGGTAGTACCAAACGTGTAGGACACCAGAGGGCTGAAGACGGCAGCTACACGAAGAAAAGAAGAGTTAGTTAACAAGAAACACCAGTAAGGAGTATACAATTCAAAAGATGACAAATTTACCGGTAAAGACGTAGGTGTCATTTACTATGTCTGCCATCCTAGTGTCTATCACTCCCATCATCTTGTCAAACCAAGCAGTGTCATTTGTAAGCATGCTTGCATACTACTGGCACATATTTTGGTACCTCATTAAGACCTCGCAAAGAGTCGGGACCTTGTCCTGGTCGGCGAACCGTAAGAAGCCATACAGTGGCTCCACATCCTTGCAAACATAAACCATGTTATTCCACCAATCGAGAGCCGACATGCATTGGTGAGCATACTCACCCTCTTCTGTCCTAACGAAGGAACTCCCTAAAAACACGGAAAATGCCATTCATCATATGAGTATCCACATGTTATAATCATGTACGAATTCTAACGTTCTACCAATACCAGCAAAAACATGAATATAAATTTTTGCAAACACAGAGAGAGAGAGAGAGAGAGAGGGACCGGGGCGGCGGTTTCTCGCCGATTTGGACCGGCTAGCCGGTAGATCCACCTGCTTCTGTCTTCACCAGCGGCGGGCAGGCGACACGGCGGTGGGATCTGGTAGGGCAGGGACGGGTCAGGGCGGGCTAGCTGAGAAGCAGCAAGGGGCAGGGTCACGGGGGCAAAAGCAAGTGCTGCAGCACACACTAATAGCCAAGGGTCACGAGACCAAAAGTTAGGGGGAGAGAGGGAGATGTGACCTCCCTAAACATTATTTAAAATTTTGTTTTATACAAATTGTTCTATTGAACATCTAGTTTTTTATAAGATTTTTTTCATTTTTTAAAAAATCAAATTCAAATTTTTGAACCAGTCCAGGTAAAAACCGGCGGTTTCTCAAACCACCGCCCGGCGGTTCGGCGAGAAACTGTCGGTTTTTACTGGTTTCCCACCGTTTTTGGAACCCTGCTCCCATCCCGACGAATGATGATATCGTGTCCTTCGAGCTATTCTCCGTCCACACCCTTCGCTTTCTCAAAAGCAAGTTCTTAGTGTTGTAGGGGCAACCACCCCATCTCCGGGAAAGGTGGATGTCCACGAAGATGCTGTAAGAGTCCTTCGTAAGGATTTTCTCCCGAAGGGGTAAGTGGAGGAGCCCGCCAAAGATGACCTCAAGACCCCTTGGGTTGTGAGCCAAGGACTCGGACACGCGCGAAGGGTCAGGAGATGGACGCGAAGGGTCAGGCATTCCGAGGGAACTTTGAGCAATGAGAATCCTTGGGACTCCTACCGAAGAGTATAGCTGAGGAGTGAAGTCTCACCGAGAAAGTTGCGAAGATTCTTCGGGGAGACCGAGCTTGATCTTCGACAAGTTTTGGGACAGGGAACGAAGACTCCGCGACAGCCCCTGACAAGGACTGACCGGATCAACCACCTTGTCAGAATGTGCCCCCCCCGAGGGTAGGATAGGGATTAGCAAAGCTTGGATTGTAAGAAAGTTAGTTTAACGGTTGATCGCAGGATCAACGACTCCGGGACCGGGGCAATTTGGGAGTTTCGCTGGGCCGGGGCAATTTGGGTATTTTCCATGCATGTAAACCCGGACCCTGCAGTTGTATAAATTGATAAGTTCATCAATGAAAGGAGGACAAGAATTCTGATCGCACATTTTGCACACTGGTTCTATTCACCTAGCGTTCGCTTTCTACCACAACATCTCGCGTCGTCCTCTCCAGCACCGGGGAGGGGCGCCGTACGTTACCGTCGGCGGGGGTTCCCGACGACAGTTGGCGCCGTCTGTTGGGAAGAGGCAAGCGTTGCGGTGATGGCCAGACCAAGGTGGTGCGTAGCAGTGGCCGGAGGCGACGAGCCGCCGAAACCGGGGCACAGCGGAACAGGTGCAGGGTGGGAGTGGCAAGACCAGAACGGACAAGACGCCATTAGCGAAGCGGCGGAGGAAACAGCCAAAAGGGCGATCACCACCGCGCCTACGACTGAACGGCGGCGGGAAAGCGTGGTCGCGCAAGGACTCGGTGGAAGCATCCCAAGAGCCCCCGACGCCAACATACCAAGCCGGAGGAACCAAAGCCAGGGTGTCCCGGGCGTGGGCGGCGGTAGACCCGACGAACCAGGACCCAGCAGAATCGCTAGAGATGGGATGCAGCAAAACCCACCCACCCATCCCGTGCAAGAGCGTGAACACGGAGACCCTCCATCTGTCGAGGACATCCTGCATGACCGAAGGCGACTGTTGGAGGAACAAATCAATCTGCTTCGAAGAGAGCACGAGACAATGCAACCCCAGCAGCAATACGTGCCCCGAAGGATCCCATACCGGAGGAAAATCATGAGCAATTTCGGCCGACCGTAATGACGGCACAGCCGAGGAAGGCAAGCGAAGGGCCTCTGAGTGCATACCTTCATGGCAAAAGATGGCTCGAGGGATTCAAAATGCCAAGCGTATTCAAGTTCTCCGGAGACACTGACCTAAATGAGGTCTTAGATGTGTACGACACGGCGGTAGAAGGAGCTGGCGGAGATGATGATATCAAGGCAATGAGTTTATTGCTAACACTGAAGGGTACCGCACTCTTATGGTACACTTCGCTGCCACAAGGATCCATACACTCGTGGAGTCAACTTAAAGACGCCTTCGCCAATAACTTTCAAGGCAATTATATCCAGAGGATGGTAGAAGGGGACCTCTTCGGCCCGGAACAAGGCAAAAAAGAAAGCACAAGGGACTACTACAAAAGGTTTGCTGCAATACGATGCCAGATAAGAGATGTATCAAACTCCTTTGTAATCAACGCATTCCGAAGAGGGCTTCAACCGGGACCCATTCTACACAAGTTAACTCAAGATCCACCGCAAACAGCTGTGCTTCTCTATGACGAGGTTGAGGGGTATGCAAAAGGAGAAGAGGAGAACTTAAGGAGACAAGGCCAGCTGAATACACACAAGGACCGTGATGGCCACAAGGAGAGCAATTCAGAAAAGAACAGGAGACATCAAAACTCTAACAAAAGGGTAAGCAACATTGAACCCAAACAAGGAGACGAACAAAGAGCCATCGACAACAATAGAAAGGGAGATTATTCCCGAAGGGACGAGTACAACCATCGAAAAGATAGCACAAGAGATGAAGACAATCGAAGGAACGACAATTACCGAAGAGAGAATTACCACAGGAATGATAGATTCCGAGGAGGCAATCAGGAGAATAAGGAAAAGAAATATTGTGCGGTGCATGGAGAAAACTATTCGCATACAACCAAGGAGTGCATAGATGTTGAAGCACAACGTGAGAACTACCAAAACCAGAAGCGTCAGCGAAGGTAAGACCAGCGACAAAGGGATCAGCACCGCAAATCTCCCGAGATGGTTCACAATGTTGAACAGCAAAACCGACGGGTAATCCATGTCATCACCGGAGGATCCTCGTTGAACCTCCCATCGAACAGAAAGAGAAAGGAGTTCATCCGCGAGGTGTCACACATCACGGTGTTAAGCAAACCAGCACCGGCTCCACCGATAACCTTCGATATGACTGACGCGAGGGGCGTAAAGTTCCCACAGCAGGATCCCTTTATGTTCACAACAGAAATTGCAAACTATGACATCCAAAGGACGTTAGTGGATGGAGGAAGCTTAGCAGATATCATCTTCGCCAGTGCATTTAAGCAACTCAATATACCAGAAGACAGGCTAACACCATCGCACATGTCGCTCATAGGGTTCGAAGGAGAGCCCGTGATTGCCATAGGCCAAATATCGCGCCTGTAACCTTGCACGAAGGCAAAACGAAGATAACAAAGAGCATATGCTTTGATGTTGTTGACATGGAGTACAGCTACAACGCCATCTATGGAAGAGGAGTCGTCAACACCTTCGGGGCAATCATACATCACAGCTACTTGTGCATGAAACTGCCCACTGAAGGGAGAGTTATTACCATTCAAGGAAACCAACAATCAGCACAAAAAAAATGAACTCGAAGGCATACCGAAGCTCAAGCCAGTCCAAACCACGGAAAGGATCGACCCCCATTACAGACCGAAGGGTTACAAACCCCAGGTCAAGCCAGAAAGTGAGACGAAGAAGATACGATTATTCCCAGAAAATGAAGAGAAAACAGTGTCCATCGGAACCGCCCTTTCGGAAGAAGAAGAAGCGAACGTCGTCAACTTGCTTCGGCAAAACAGTGACATCTTTGCCTGGGTGCCGGGAGAATCAAAGGGGGTCCCTAGAGAAACAATCGAGCATGCGCTAAATGCGAAAACGAATGCAAGGCCAATCAAACAGAAACTCAGGAAAATGGGACCTGATAGACAGGAAGCAGCGAAGATAGGGGTGGAAAAATTGTGTCAAGCCCACGTCATTCGAGAAGTCACGTACCCTGAGTGGCTCGCAAATGTTGTGATGGTGAATAAATCTAACAGCACCTAGAGGTTGTGCGTTGATTTCACAAATCTTAACAAAGCATGCCCAAAAGACGATTTCCCGCTACGGAGGATTGATCAGCTGGTTGACGCGACAGCAGGCTACAAGCTAATGAGCTTCCTAGATGCCTACTCAGGCTATCACCAAGTTTATATGAGGAAGGAAGACGAAGAGAAGACGGCATTCATAACCCCCTTCGGCACGTACTGCTTCCGAAGGATGCCTTTCGGCCTAAGAAACGCAGGCGCAACATTTGCAAGACTCATCGCAAAGGTCCTCGCAAAGCAAATGGGAAGTAACGTGGAGGCGTATGTTGACGATATTGTCGTCAAAAGCAAGCAAAGGAGGGACCACTCTGAAGATATTTAAGAAACCTTCGCAAGCCTGAGAGCAGAAGGCATAAAGTTGAACCCGACGAAGTGCGCTTTTGCAGTGGAAACAGGAAAATTGCTTGGATTTCTGGTATCCCACCGAGGAATAGAGGTTAACAAGGAGAAGATAGATGCAATTCAATGCATGAAAGACCCTGAAAATAAGAAACAAGCACAGAGCCTCCTGGGAAACTGGCCGTCCTAGGGAGGTTTCCCCCGAAGGCCGCAGAAAAACGTAAACACTTCTTCAGCACAATAAAAGGAACAACACCCTTTGAATGGGGACCTCAGTGCAAAGATGCCTTCGCAAGGCTGAAGGAGTATCTTCATCAACTGCCAAGACTCGCCAGTCCGAATGGAGCGACCCACCTAACCCTGTATCTAGCAGCAAGCCACTTCGCGGGCAACGCAGTCCTCGTAAAAGATGAAGCTGAAGGGGGACAAATGCCAGTATACTATGTATCAGAATCATTGCAATGAGTAAGAAAAAACTACATTGAGCTAGAGAAGATAGCTTATGCACTACTTATGGCATCCAGAAAATTATGACACTACTTCCAAGAGTTCAAGATAAAGGTGCCAACAGCATACCCCGTAAGGTTCATATTTGAAAATAAGGACGCCACGTCAAGAATCGCAAAGTGGGCCACAGAGCTAGCGCCCTTCGACATCACCTTCGAACCAAGGACGGTCATTAAAGCTAAAGCACTCACCGACTTCATCTCTGAATGATCGATCGAAGTTTTGGAAGAAGGCCCAACATTGCCCCCTTGTGGAGCGTAAAATCCGATGGTTCTTTCATAGCAGAAGGGGCAGGGGCATCGACAATTGTAACCGACCTCGAAGGGCAAAGCACGGAATATTCACTCAGGTTAAACTTCAAAACGACAAACAAAGGCGGCTGAATACGAAGGACTTTTGCTAGGTCTTCGAAAGGCAAAATCTCTCAGAGCGAAGAGGGTCGTCATTTACACCGACTCAAAGTTAAAGGAAGGACATATAATGAAGGACTTTCAAGCAAAAGACACCGAGGTGGCTAAATATCTGGAAGCAGTAAGAGCAATCGAGAAGCATTTTACGGGGATCTCCGTGAAAACAATACCAAGGGAGGGAAACATGAGGGCGGATGAGTTGGTCAAGGCAGCAGCATACTTTACAAGAATACCCGATGGGGTGTTTTACGAAGCAATATCACGAGCATCTATCTGCCCCGAAGTACAACTCATCGCAAGGTCCATGGAAGAAGATTGGCGAACGATTATCGTCAAATATCTTCGGGATGGTGAACTACTCGAGGATGGTAGGAAGACGCACACAACAAGGCAGCGGGCAAGAACATACACCATGATGGATGGCCTGCTCTACAAATCGGGAATCGGCACACCGTGGATGAGGTGTGTCTCAAGGGAAGAAGGAAACGAAGCACTGGCGGAAGCGCACGCAGGAATCTGCGGCTCGCATCAAAGCCCGGGGGCCCTCGCAGCGAAGGTGCTATGCATGGGCATATATTGGCCAACGACCAATAGTGACGCAGAAGAATTCGTAAAAAGGTGCCAAGGATGCCAGTGGATGACAAACCCGCCGAAGGCTCCGCCAACAAACCTACAGCCCTCACCCCCAGTGTGGCCCTTTGCGAGGTGGGGGATTGATATCGTGGGTGAACTCAAGCAGGCTTCGGGAGGATTTAAGTGGATCATTGTTGCAATTGACTACTTCACCAAATGGATTGAAGTAGAACCACTGACGAGCATCACAGCTGCGAAGACCCAGCATTTCTTTTGGAAAAATGTGATATGTAGGTTCGGCATACCACAACAAGTAGTGGCTGATAATGGGTTACAATTCATCTCGTTAAGATTCAAGTCATTCTGTGAAGGTCTCAGTATAAAAATATGCTATGCTTCCGTGGGTCACCCACAAGCGAACGGCGCCGTTCAAAGAGCAAGCCAAAACATATGAAATCAATGAAAAGAAGGCTGGTCGATGAAGCAAAAGGAAGATGGCCAGAAGAACTGGAGAAAACGTTATGGGCAATCCGCACAACGCCTACAAGACCAACGGGGTACTCGCCCTTCAGGCTGGTGTATGGTGAAGAGGCAGTAACGCCGGCAGAGATCCAAGCAAAGACCCTTCGGTTCATAATAGGAGGAATAGAGATCAGCGATCAACCGCCGGCCGACACTGTCGATGAGGATAGGCTTAAAGCCAAACAAGCCTTAGAGAAATATAATGAGCTAATGACCAAAACCTACAACAAGCTCGTAAGGCCACGGGAGATACAAGAAGGGGACATGGTCCTTCGGAAGATGCCACAACGACCATCCAAGCTAGAGACCGCATGGGACGGACCCTTTATCGTTAGCAAACAAACAAGGCAAGGATCATTCCATCTCACCAATCTCGATGGCTCTTCGGTCCCAAACACATAGAACGCGAAGAGCCTGATCAAGTATTACCCATGAAGCGATGAAGAAGCGATGAGTACTCTTTTCTCCGACTCAGTTTTTCCCTAGCAGGTTTTACGAGCGGAGTTTTTAACGAGGCTCAGACGCCCAAAACCAGCTGCGACCGGAGAAAATTCCTAAGGAAATGTAACTGCTAAGATGTAAATCGAAAAGGAATGAAAAAAAAGAGCACTTTCCAGAGCAGATACTTGATCAAGAAATTTGGCCTTGAGGCCAAGAGCGCCGCAAGAAAGCACCAAAAAAGAGCCTTCGTGGGCCATGAGCCTTCGCGAACGCCAAATACACTAAATGCGCTAGTGGGCTGGCGCGAGGCCAAGAGCGCTCGCGCTAAGCACCCGAAAAAGAGCCTTCGCCGGCCATGAGCCTTCGCGAACGCCAAATACGGTAAATGCGCTAAGGGGCTGGCGCGAGGCCAAGAGCGCTCGCGCCAAGCACCCGAAAAAAGAGTCTTCGCGGGCCACGAGCCTTCGCAAACGCCAAATACGCTAAATGCGCTAAGGGGCTGGCGCGAGGCCAAGAGCGCTCGCGCCAAGCACCCGAAAAAGAGCCTTCGGGGGCCAGGAGGCTTCGCGAACGCCAAATACACTAGATGTGCTAAGGGGCTAGTGCGAGGCCAAGAGCGCTCGCGCCAAGCACTCAAAAAAGAGCCTTCGCGGGCCACGAGCCTTCGCGAACGCCAAATACGCTAAATGCGCTAAAAGGCTGGCGCGAGACCAAAAGCGCTCGCGCCAAGCACCCGAAAAAGAGCCTTCGCGGGCCACGAGCCTTCGCGAATGCCAAATACGCTAGCGCGATTACGCGTCCGCCAATAACGCGGCTAAGGGGCTGGCGCGAAGCCAAGAGCGCTCGCGCCAAGCACCCGAAACAGAGCCTTCGAGAGCCACGAGCCTTCGCGAACACCGAACACGCTAACGTGATTACGCGTCCGCCAATAACGCGGCTAATGGGCTGGCGCGAGGGCAAGAGCGCTCGCGCCAAGCACCCGAAACAGAGCCTTCGTGAGTCACGAATTTTCGCGAACGAAAAATACACTAACACGATTACGCGTCCGCTAATTATATGGATATGGGGATGGCACGAGGCCAAGAGCGCTCGCTCCAAGCACCCAAAAATGAGCCTTCGCGAGCCACGAGTCTTCGTGAACGCCGACTATACTAACGATATCACGCGTAGGCGGAATACATTGTACAAGATGGCTGGAGCGAAGCAAAGTACTCACGTCAAACAAAAATAGGGTATCGCGAAGGCAAATAAGATCACTCACAATACAGGGCAACTTCGGAACAAGAAGTAAATAAAAGATTTTTATATATTACATCGGCAAAGTATTACAATCCTACTCAGCTAGACCTTTGCCCTTCGGATCCACAGGACCCTTAGGATCCTGGGAAACCGGACCTGCCGGAGAATCCTCGGAAGACCGCACCCCAGGCTCCGCTATCTTCAAAGCAAGAGGCGAACCAACCGCAGCAGCCGAAAGAGTCCTCTTCTTCGCGTTGGCCATAAAGGCGCGGCAGAAGGCAACAGCACCAGCTCGCCAGAACCGCAACATGATGTCCCGAACAACTTGGCGACACTCACGGTCAAAGGAGCTGGGGTCGAACGCCGAAGGATACGAGCCACCTAGGGAGGAACCACTTGGAAGATGTGTGCACCCAGCGCTCTTCATCATTTTTGTAAAGGCGAAGATTGAGCCGATGGCGCAATCCGAACCATAACATAAGGACCCTCCACCAGGGTCCCGATCGCCTCCTTCAGATACTTCAGGGCTAAGGCCGGGCTCCTCGGAGGAGTGCTCACGGCAATAGTCCCTAGTCTGCTCATCTCCTTGGAGAAGGCCTGGCTCAAAGATAGGAGCTCCCCTTGGAACGCCGCCAATTGTTGCTTCCCCTTCGCGATAGAACCCCGAAGAGTCCCAAGCTCCGCAGCTCCCTTCTTCAGACCGTCGCGCAGGCTGTTGCACACCTTACACGACAATTCGAGTTCAGCTCGCTGAGACTCGACTTCAGCGCGGAGCTCAGCCAGAGCCTCTTCGGTAGTCTTCGCGCGCTGCTCCGTCTGGTCCTTCTCCGTCCTTAGAAGGGCCACCAGCTCTTTCTCCTTCACGCTAACCTCCCGAAGGGTGCGGTTCTCTTGGTCAAAGTTGGCGACGCGACCCTCAAGGACAGCGCACTTCCCTGAGAGGCCCACGACTTGTGCCGACACGACACGATTCCAAGCCAACTATGCAAAGTTGAATACAAACATAAGTAACACGAAGACTCGTAAAAAAAATTATTATTATTATTACCGAAGCAAGGCATAACTCGACGCTGCCCATATTCTCCAGCAGAGGGAACGTCTCGCAGCGATCGAGGATTGACGGAGGCACGCCCCTGAGGATAGCCTCCAGATGTTCATCGTGGAGGAGAGCAGTGGGCTCCAGATAGAAGAAGCCATGGAAGTAGGGCGGCGCCGGGCACGAGGGGGGTAGCATGCGAAGCTCCTCCCTCCACAGTCGTCGCCGCTGCCGAGGATGTGGCGCCGGGTGCAAGAGTAACTTGCATGACTCCTCCCTCCACCGTAGCCAGCAAAGCTGAACGGGCGGCGCTGGGCGCGATCGGGGTAGTCGACAAAGACCCCTTCTCCGCAGCAGTGGTCGCCACCAACGCCAAAATGGCATCAGCAGTAGTGGTACTGGCACTGACGGCCCCCGAGATGGGCACCGAACGCGGCTCCTCGTTAACCCCCTCTGCAAGCAACTAAGCATAAGGAAAAACAGTAACAAGACGAAGTGTCTCAAGGTATAGTAAAAAAACCTTCGGCAGGAGGGGATTCAACTAGCCAGAGCTCCATATCTACAACGAAGCCGGCAGTATAAGCTTCAGCCTCCTTATGAACCTCAACAGAGGCTCCTTCGGGAGTCACAGGGCCCCGACCCGAAGGAAGAGACCCTGCTCCATAGCCATCTTGAAGCTCGTTGGAGCCATGGATCCAATGGCCCCGAAGGAGTCTTGCTGACCAGAACATCCAGTGGATCATCATCACGACCACTGGCGGCACTCTGCGCGTCCGGCGAAGTGCAGTCGTCCTCAGCCAGGTGCCCTTCATCTTCGACCTCCTCATCGTCTTCCTCGTCCTCATCCTCCGTGCTGGCGGCTTCTGATTCAAAAAATCTGTTAGGAACAACAAACCGAAGAGGTTTCGCAGGTATAGGAGAATACTCACCACGGGGCCGCTTCGAAGGGCCCGCGGTAGCGCCATCTGTAGCCTTCCTCTTGCCGCCCCTCTTCGGCTCAGGCTTCGCCCAAGGAGTAACCGTCCCGAGGATACGGTTAACGCGGGCGCCCACACTAGCTTCGCGGGCTCGCGTGACTTCGTCTGCATGCAGCGGCCCAAACATCCCCTCGGCCCTCTCCGCGGCCGACTCGAGCTTCCGAGGACGGCGATCCTCATCACTTAGAGCGAGGAGGTCGCCTCCCTCGCTGACGGTCACTCACTCCTTCCAGCTGCGCATCCACGGCCCCACCTTGGCCGCGAAGAACTCCTCGGCGAGGCAGCGCATGGAGAAGCGCTTACTGATCTTCTGGAGCAGCAGCCGCTGCGCCTCTTCGGAGCCGGTCAGCTTCTCCATCGGGAACTTGACGCAGTTGGCCGCCCCTAGGGTGTACTTCAGTGGAGAATCCGCTGCATCCACCCTTTGGTAAAACCAGAATAGTTTCCAGCTTAGCCCAGCCGCCCCGTCCCACTTCTTCTTGGTGGCCAGGGACGGGAAATCCACAGTATGCGCTGACTTCACGACAAAATTTAAACACCCGAAGGCGCTGCCGCTTGTCTTTCCCTGCCACCTAGCTTTGTGGAGGAACCCGAAGAGCTGGGCGCTTGGTTGCGCGCCATGGCTTCGGAGCGCCCACTCGTACACCGCCAGCTGGGCCACGGCGTTTGGGGAAAGATGCACGAGCTGTGCGCCGTACAGCTTGAGCACCTCCCCGACGAGGCGAGTGCAGGGTATCCGAAGGCCGGCCTTCACCTGAGAGAAAAAGACAACCGCTTCGTCCAGATTCGGCCGAGGGGTCGACTCTTGGCCAGAAGACTAAGTGGTCTCTTCCGCGACGAACCGCCCATTACCTCCGCGCCAAAGATATCGCTTGTCATCCTCGACTGCCCCAACTCCCAGGACAGTCGAGAAAGGTCAGCTAGACTCAAAATCTTCTTCGGAGCCATTGGAAATTCCAAGGACTTCAAAAAAAAAAGACTAAACGTCAGCCCTCCCGAGAAACAACCCTTCGAGAACACTAAAATAATAATAAAAAAAGAAACACACACAACCACCTCATAAGTGTTTGGAACATGTGACTTCATAAAATCCCGTACCAATTTTCAAAAGAGAAAGGGGTGGAGATCAACATATAAACGGCGGCGCAACCAACGTCGCAGGTACAAAAAAACCTCACCGGCAAAGCTCACCGGCGCTAAACCCGCCATACCCCGAAGCCCCCATATCCTGAACCAAAGTAAAACGACGCTGGTAGGAGAATGGCGTACCAGCAGACGTCGAGTGGTGGCAGGTTGTCGGCGACGAACCAACTGTGACGAACTAGTGATGGCGCGGCAGAGGCGGCGAACCTGCGGCGGCGAAATATGGGCAAAAGTGCGAGAGCACTGGGCAGCGGGAGGTTGAAAACTTGAAGCAAGCAAACGCAAGTGGCGAGAAGAAGATGGCGCGGCCCCTTATATCGAAGGCAGACGAACACGGATGAACGCCGTGTGTCCGCACCAACGGCGATGATGCGCCACGAGGAAACCGAGTCACAAAAAGAAAAAATCAAAATCAAAAGGAAATTCCAAGGGACGCCCGCGGATTGGACGACACATGTGATGATCGGCGGCCAGGATCAACGCGAGGACTTCGAGGCCACTGACACAGAACGTCAAGTCCAAGTCACATCAACGGGCGAAGATATCATCGCAAACAAGAAGGGAAAAGCATCTTTGGGAAAACCACCTCGGCGTGGAGAAGGGGGGAGCTGGATATTCCGGCTAGGCACCACGGCGAGGTGGTGATGTGACCGTAAGGGGCTTCTGTTGTAGGGGCAACCATCCCATCTCTGGGAAAGGTGGATGTCCACGAAGATGCTGTAAGAGTCCTTCGTGAGGATTTTCTCCCAAAGGGGTAAGTGGAGGAGCGCGCCTAAGATGACCTCAAGACCCCTTGGGTTGTGAGCCGAGGACTCGGACACGCGCGAAGGGTCGGGAGATGGATGTGAAGGGTAAGGCGTTCCGAGGGAACTTTGAGCAATGAGAATTCTCGGGACTCCTACCGAAGAGTATAGCTGAGGAGCGAAGTCTCACCGAGGAATTTGCGAAGATTCTTTGGGGAGACCGAGCTTGATCTTCAACAAGTTTCGGGCCAGGTGACAAAGACTCCGCGACAACCCCTGACAAGGACTGACCGGATCAACCACCTTATCAGAATGTGCCCCCCCCAGGGTAGGATAGGGATTAGCAAAGATTGGATTGTAAGAAAGCTAGTTTAACGGTTGATCGCAAGATCAACGACTCCGGGACTGGGGAAATTTGGGTGTTTCCCCTGGGCCAGGGCAATTTGGGTATTTCCCATGCATGTAAACCCGGACCCTACAGATGTATAAATTGATAAGTTCATCAATGAAAGGAGGACAAGAATTCTGATCGCACATTTTGCACACTGGTCCTATTCACCCAGCGTCCGCTTTCTACCACAACATCTCGTGGCGTCCTCTCCAGCACCAGGGAGGAGCGCCGTACCTCACCGTCGGCGGGGGTTCCCGACGACACTTAGAGGCCGTGCTTGCACACTGAGTGCGAAATCTCCAATGATACGAGTGTCCGTCCAAACTTTACGTTGTAGGATCAAAAATAGTCATGAAACCTAACGAATCTTGTCCGGCCAATCGTTGCAAGCGCAACAACCTGAAGCATGGAGTTAGCCCAACCTCACGTTGTCCACTCAACCAAGTCAAGCGGATTACAATACTCGCTCCAATCACAAAGGGCTTGCAAGAACAATAGGAAGGAATGCACAATGTTAGAGTTATTTCAGCCAATGGCATGAAAACCCAACAACATGCATAGCAGATCTGTTTTTAGTTTCAAAATGGTCTCCTTTTTTTTACACAAGGGGTTGCCTCCCATATATAGGAGAGGTGGGGAGGAATCTAGAAGGATGGCAGCATAAGTCTTACACATTTCACATGGTCTAGCTATCCATAATAAGTGTGGTGCAGTACACAAAGAGCTTTCTAGGTGGAAGTTGGAGACAGGATAGAGCTCGCCATAATGTTTTTATGATATCTCTGTGCTCAGGACGAATTTCATGATGTGCCCAAATAGAGTCCGAATGCATCTTCTATGCGCGTTTGATTGCATACTGCTTTTGGAAAGCCGAGCTGATCACTTTAGCATTTATTGCTTATTTGTTCACTTGTCTTTGCTCCTCTTGATCTTCTCTAAGGTGTTCACACGTTCTTGAATTGTTTTTATACCTGAGAATAGTTAATTACTTGCATTAGATAGCAACCGACTCTCACAAGTAAAATAATTCTTAGTAATGAGCGAATTCACTTGTTGATTGATTTGATTCATGAATTGATTTGGAGTCTTGGGTTGCAACACATGATGAAAACGATGATCTTGTTATCATGCCCGTATCATCCTCCCCTTCTTCAAGAAAAGCCGTCCTCAGCTTTTGATAAGATGAAAATAGACAAAATAGAGAGAACAACGTATATGCGTGGTATATGTATTCATCATCTATTTTGACACCTCTCTTCGTTTGCATAATATATTTCGCATCATAATGGCATTTGTGCATTGCAAAGCATTTATTCACATCATTCCCCTTCCCATTAGAACAAGTCGTCCTCGACTTTTCCAAGCATCTTGTCAAATCACATACTGGGTTCCATGCTTCAACTGCGCTACTCTGATTACTAACAAGCAATTCAAATGAATCACGTGAGCTAGAGAGTAACAAGTTTCTTTCAAATAAGAATTATCTTCAATCGTTCCCATATCAACATGATGAACATAAGCTTTATTAAAATCATGCATTCTAAAATCAACAAGCATTCCACATGTAATGCAAATTCCACGAATAAGTAACTTGTTTTATCCATACCATGTTCTCCAAACAAATTGAACTTGTAGGCATATGTGCGGAAACTAGTTAGTGAAGCAAATTCAACAACTTTCTCACTCATAGAAATTAGCTCAACAGATTTACCAAACATGATATAGCACAAAGGATCATCATAGCATATTCGGGTAAGAACTTCTTAATGAATAACCAATTCCACATTATATAAGTTAAGTACACTAAAATCAAAATGCAGAATTGCCAGTTGCAATTGAGTGCTCATAGAATTGATCTACTCTTGTTGAATTTTCAGCTCAACATCATTTTTGTTACCTTTAATATTTTCTTTAGGTGTTGTAGGTTCTAACCATGAAACTGCAAGTATTACATCTCCAACAATGGTAATCTCCTTGTCTTTCTTGTGAATTGATATATGTCGTTTATTGTTCAACTCCTCTTACTTTTCCTGTTGCACATGAAAAGAGAGAAGTTAGTGTGTTAGTTTCAGAAATATCCTCACAGTTGCCATCAACTACTTCTCTCTTTTTTATGGTATTTCTTTCTCAATCTGATTTTGGAAGCTCTCATCCTCACATTTAAAGAAAACACATAGCTCACTTGTTTCATCACCCTTACTCATATCGGATATGTGGCTCTTATTATCACAAGGGTTTTGATGTATCTTTAACAATTGTGGGCCGCCATTGGCACAATTGCCAATAACCACAATCTTCTCTTTTTCTGTGGGTACCAAAGAAATGACACCATCCAATATTTTGATCGAAGGAAATGTCCCATGCTCGATCTTATAATGAATTGGCACCATTTGCTAAAATTTAGATTCGCCGTCCTCCTTAATTCTTCTCTCCTCTTCAGTTGTACAATCCACAAGATCAAGCATGGCTTTAAAATATTTATATCAAAGTGCAACAGCGATCTTGTAATTCAAGCCATCTATAAAGTATGTGTTCTGCTTAAATGAAGTTGTGATACTGGCATGTCGCCGTGCATGACTCAATTTGCTTAAATAATCATGGACACACATGCCTCTTTGTTTAATGCTTGCCAAGTGGTGAAGTAGCTCTTACTCATAATATAGTGGTACAAATTCTCCTCTCATGATCCCCTTCAAAATCGACCAAGAGGTAATGAGGTTCATTCCCAAAAACTGTTTCCACTAACAATAAGCATAGTCCTCAAACTGCATAGTGGCTCGCAACACTTCTTTAGCTCTAGGAAAGCGCTGAAATTTGAAAAGCTTTTCCATTCATTGTTCCCACTCGATGTAGTCTTCGGATCATCACTTCCATAGAATGGAAGACCAATATGATCGTGATCTGTCATGATCCATGCAAACACAAAATCAAAACAGCAAGTATATGTGGAATATATGTGAAATCACTCATCCTCACTTATCCTTACGACCGAAATTTTTACTCACTCTTTGCTGATTGACGGAGGAGCTCGCACTTGAGTAGTGAGGCAACAAAAGATAAGGTTAAGCGAACTCACAGCCGAGATCAAAGCACATAACAGATTTATATTTGGGGCTAGGAAGAAAAAGTGTATGCCCTACACAATCTGAATTCTACATGTTGTTTCGATAAGTAAATATCCAAGCAAGAACTTAATGTCTAGTTACTACAAACAAGATTTAAATGATGAACATAGCAACGCATACATAAGGATGATGGAACCAAATGCAATCAAAGGAGTGAGCTAGAACAAGATTGAGATATCACAAAATAGCTCTATTGCATTGGTTATAGAAAGACACTAGCTAGTTATAAAGATATTCAGTAGGGCACAAGATTGCACATCAAGAATGATTTTCTCACTACGGTGCAACTAATCTCATAAACATTTTTCTTACAAATAGCAATCAGCCACCAAAAATCTTTTTTTCTTCTTTGCTATTTTGTTGAGAGAGCTGGCTATGCTACTGATTTTTAACAAAGGTTCCAAACTTTCTTTGCGATTTCTTGCAACCGTGTGATCAATATAACTGAGTGCAGCCCTATGCAACGGATTAGATAGTCTTAAGAGGTGCAAAGTATTCACAAAGGATAGATGGGCTATCAAAAACAGATCTACAGATTTTCGCAACAAAGTAGCAGTCAGATTCAAACGCAAGTTCGATCAATTTCTAAGCCAAATCAGAAAAATTGTCTACATCAAACTTGTAGAGAATTTCATGATTTCTAGAAAGCATAAGAACGCGAAAATTCGAGCTCGTACGTGGAAGCTATGGCCAAAATAATAAACTGGAAAGATTGGATCAAGTGATGCGAAGGAACATGAACAGTTTAGCAACAAGGACACGATTCAATTCATAAGAACTTAGTAATACCCACAAGAACAACAGATTGGAGACTAGGGTTCAATATTTTTGTGAGGCAAAGTTTCAGAGTAGGAAAGAAACACAAATCCAAACTAAAGGATGATATTTTTATGTGGTAATTTTTTGGAATATGGCTAAAAGTAAATCTACTACTAGGGATAAAGATCCTATCGTCACAACTGGAGCTCTGGCACCAAATGTTATGAGGGCGTGCCTGACCTTCATGGCGTAGGATCAAAGATAGTCGTGAAACCTGACGAATCTTTTGCGGCCAATCGTTACAAGCGCAACAACCTGCAACACGGAGTTCGCCCAATTTCACGTTATCCACTCAACCAAGTCAAGCATATTACTGTAACAGCCCAATTTGTGGGTTGTAAAAGCTTTTGAAACTGGTTCTAAAAAACTTTTGTAACACAGGTATTTATATCCACAAATTGCCCCAAAACTTGGTGCTAAGCTAAAAACCCTTTTTTGAATTATATTTTAAATTTGACCCTAAATCCAATTTTTGTAATTGGAAGATAAGGCTACCACATCATAAATTCAAAACATATTAACAAAATCCAATATATAAGACACAAATATCTGAACTAAATCTAGAAATAAAATTCTAAGTTTTTGCACTTAATATATAAAGATGTATGCAAAACCTTTTACTTAGAGAATTTGATCCATATTATGGTTAAAGATTGAACCTAGCCTCATGAAACCTAATGAAAATCAAAACATGAAAACAAAATTCACTCTTAATATGAAAACCTCAATTCAAATCTTGCATAGAGCTTCTATTTTAGCTACAAATAAAAATCCCTAAAATTTTTAATAAATAGGTTATGGGCCCCACTGTCCCTTCTCCAGACCTTTGACTAGCTTCGACCGGCACAGTTTACCATAGGCCTACCTGGCACTCTCTCTCTCCCCTCCTGGGCGCCCATGCTCTCCGAAGCCGCCTCGTAGCTCTCGCCCACAACGCTGAACGTGTGGACGACTTGTTGCCCCTGCGTGCACCCTAAGCCGCGGTCGCCTTGCCCCGCTTAAGCCAAGCCGAACTCCCGTCCGCTTCACCCACGCTCCACCCTAGCTCTTGCACTCACGCCGACAGCTCTACCTCTCCGTCGTGTTGCTGCAGCGCAAAGGTATCAGCCAAGGAAGACTCGAACCTGCCGGAACACCCATGCCATTACCACCGGCCCAAGAGCACACCGATCTGTGCCCTTTTTTAATTACTCCCTTCACGGTGAGCCATTTAGTGAGCCCATGCGCTTTGAGCATCTACATACCCAACCTTATCTCTTGCCACCTCAAGTTCAATCTGGGCATGGCCGGAGTTCGCTATCCACAAGGTCGTGCCGTCGCTTCCGTTTCGGCCCGCACGTCGCCAGCCTCGTCCAGAGCCGCTCCGACCCTACCGTTGCATTGGTAAGCACCCACTAGTCCTCGCACCGCTTGTGCGTGTGCTTATTTCCCTAAAGAGAGGCCGTAGCATAGGTATGCATGGCCAGGTCCATGGCGCCACCGCCTCCGCATGGCGCGCTACCGCGTCCGGTCACTGTCGGCGATGACACTAGCACCATGTGAGGCACGAGGTCATGTTGAAACCATAGTAGAGCCCAAGAACTCGTTCAGAGTTGGACTGTAGTGCCGTCCAAACCTCGGTGAAGCCGTGGCCCGGCGTGGGTGAGCGCAAGGAAGATGACGATGCGACGCCGTCAGGATCCGTGCCAAGATTCATGCTACCTCCTACGCCTGTCACAGCTGAGCCACTAACCGGTGGGCCCGTGGACGCATAAATAGTGTAGTGCGTGTCCCGAAGGCGAAAGCATGTTTCCAGAAATACGCTTTCTCCACTAGGACGACCCGCTACTGTGCTGAGGTTTATTCCGTTTTCCCCTTTAAAATAAATCTAGAAAATCGAAAAGACTTATTAAGCATAGTTCTAGTCTTCTAAAATTTATGGAAAAATCACAGAAAATCCCAAATAAATTTCTAAGTATAAAATAAATTTTGGAGCAATTATCACCGCATCATTTGCTCTTTGGAAATTATTAAGCAATATCTATGTAAATGATCATATTCAATTAAATCCAGAAAATGATATATAATGGTAGACATCTCCAAAAATGCTAGAAAATTTATGATCTAAAGGACCTTCTGGAATTTTATAAAAATAAAACCATGAGCCGTAAATGAATGTCTGTCTCTATTTAAATTGAATAGGCTTGTTCTAGACATTTTCCTATATAGAATTAAGACCTGAATTGGTTTCTGTTAATTTTAAATAGTAAACCAAAAAGGAATAATCTAAAAAAATTCCATAAAATGTATAAAACTTCTCTGTACATAGGAAAAATTTTATTTTGGTAGCATGACACATAATCACTCATGATCCCATTATCATCCTTGTTAATGACATTATTTAATGAAAATAATCATGTACTATTAAATAACACCAAATTAAGGCAGCCCTAAAGAATTATCCTTTGACCAGAAAGAATACTAAAGTACAAAACCACACCACCTAATATTTGTGAATTCATTAACCTAGGAATAAAGGAAATACTTATGACAAAAGTAATTTAAAACTATTAATTTCGTAAAACTATGGGTATATATATATATATATATATATATATTCTTATACTCTAAGCATTCATGGGCATATCATCACACCCTTCGATGCGTATTTTCCTTATAACCAAGAAGGCTCATAGAACTTCCTAACTAATGAGTGCAACGATTAGTCGATCGATCACCTAGCTATAGATAATCCATTCATGCATTATATTTTCTGTATTTTGGTTGTTCATTATGAATGTTTTCTCGAATAGAACTAGAAGGAACTGAAGGTCAGTTCGAGGGCCCAGAACCGACTCAAGACAACACTCAATAGGAACAAGGCAAGGTAATATCCGTTAGATCATATTGATCCTAGTTTTTATTAAATTATTTCATTTTATGTATCAAATTGCATGCTTTTCAATTATGAGTACTGAACTTGTTAATCATGATATATCATGCCTGCTTTATTGAATTGTCGATACCCATGATGATTATGTGGATGATCATTGTTAGTTGAATCACACTTTGATTGTCTTGATTAATCCTTGATTAATCTAGTTTAGGAACAAAACAATTTCTAGACTCTTAAATCTATGGTTCAAAACTTGTTAGACTCCTAAGGCTGGTTAAAAATTTGCTTAGCTTTGCTCAGGTCTCAATTAATACTTTTTGGCTTAGTCGCCTCGAAACGGTGAACCGACATTCATCGAGACATGATAAACTTATACTTAAAATCATGATACATGAAATTAGGGCCTAGCATGCCAGTGTGTGTTTTTGGTTGTGATTGAGGATTTGTACGAACAGGGTCCGGTACAGTTGGAGTAGCATGGGCTACGATTATGGGCTATCATTCACAGACAGTGTGTTGAGGAGCACGGGGTCATACATGTAGCAGGGGGGAGGGGGCGCTGCCACTTGCCTGAGGGTGGTGGCTTCGACACATCGTGTGCTGAGGCACACGGAAGAATGATAGCAGGAGAAGGAAGATAATTGGGAATATTTAGGCTGAGGCCTAAGTGGACGGGCTGGGATGGAGTTGAGCTCGCCCAGACAGGTGCATCGGGGATGCATAGTGGGAAGTCACTGACTATCTACCTACATGAGATAGTTCCGACCACCACAATGCATGGCCATCGCGCGGTAGTAAGTGCTGAGGGTCCGTGAACCCTCACTCTAAGAAGATCCAGCTTCGGACGTCACCTTGAGGGTGATTTAATCATACTTGCTGGATTGGCAAATTTAGTAGAGTTGTGGTTCACAATGGGTCGCCAACCTGATAGATGATGACGGGAGTAAGGAGATGTTTGGTAGAGTGCATAGAAACTGTCAAGGGATGGGAATTGGTTTATGATATGGAACTTAAATTATGAAAATAACACATTGAAAGTAGAACTTTCGTTAAAACTGCTAAGTCATAGGCTTTGATTTAAAACACAGGCTTTCGACAAACAAAACAAACAGCAACCTTTCCTTCGGAACCTCTATCATTAAATGCATTAGTTTGGGTGTTAACTCGCCAGTGTTTGCATGACACCGACCTCGCATATGTCCCCCCTCTTTTAGTCGATGGAGATGATGGAGGCAATGAAGCCTACGAGTGCCATGAGGATGGAGATCCTCAGTATCATGATCAAGAATAGGATGTTGGCAGGACTTAGGGCGTTCCACCAGTTGTGCGCTGTTGCATAGCTGTAAGTGTGATTTTGTTTAAGACTTTCGCAACTCTGATGTGTTCCTTTTGGATATTTGTATGAAACTTAGGCTATGTGTTGTTTGCCTACTAATCAGCCTGAGGGCTGTGTTTTGTAATAAAGACGTCTCAATATATGAGGTTGTAAAAACTTCTGTAACAGGTAGTAAAAAACTTTTGTAACACATGAATTTGCCCAAAAATTTGGTTCTAATCCAAAACACATCAACAAAATTCATATTATGACACAAGTGCTTGAACTAAGATTTGAAATAAAATTCTAAGGTTAACACATATTATACAAAATTTGTATGAATTCAAAACTACACTTAATATATATATACACATATACACACACACACACATATATATATATATATATGAAAGACCTTTCGCTTAGAGAATTTAATCCCTATTATGGTTAAATCGAACCTAGCCCTCTTGTGACATAAAGAAATCAAACCATGAAAACAATATTCACTCTTGTTATGAAAATCTCACTTCAAGATTCTAAACATGAATTTAAATTAAAGTTTAAATAGAGACCTATGAAGTTATTTAGAGATGTTCCTAGAAATTTCATTGGAATAGAACTATCAGCTAATTGCCATCTTGACTGGTCAGCAGAGCACTGTTCATGGTGGGGCCCACAAGGCAGTTTCCATCTATCTCACTCTCCCCTCTATTTCTCCCTCTCAACCCTCCCCCGAGCGTCTCTCTCTCTTTCTTTCTTTCTCTCTCCCGGAGCACTCTCTCTCCCGTTCTCTCGATGTCCTTCCTGCCCTAAGTGCGTCTCACTCTCTCTCCCCCTCGCTGGCGCGAGCTCTCTGGCCCGTTTGCCCTATGGCGTCATGGCCCTGTAGCCTTGTTGCCCCGTGGCGCCATGTCTCAGCATGATGACGACATCACCAAGACGGATGTGAACACGCCGTCTCTCGCTCTTACCACTACAACTCCACTGACGTTGCTGACATCGACACCACGTCGATGTGCTGAAGCACTGCTGATGTGGACATCGCTACCTCGGATACGCCCATTGGACCAACATCCAAAAACCCTCCGAGTGACCAGCAGCCTTCGACCAACATTCAAGGACCAATTACCCGGGCCCGTGCGCGACAAATAAATTATCAGGTAAATTCGTTCCTAGGGTTACATAATTTTTCATTGAAGAATAGACCGCTACTTAATAATATTCTCATACTTAGGAACCTAGGCAAGGATCATCAAGAGAGCATTAATCCGCCAACACAAGTCATAAAGCAAGGTGGGAACGTGAGAGGTTTCAATTCGGCCTCCAATGACCAGTCAGAAATTAAACGCTCATAGAGAATGCAAACGGACTCCGTTTGGGATGTGTGAGCACTTGATGGAAAGGAAATTTCGTGCTCTTTCCAATGGATCTGGCCTCACCTTCAAATTCTTAACGAGCTGGCCACAGCAGTCAAAAACTTTCAACTATTTCAGTCTCTTCGGGTGCTGCGCCACCTTTAATTTTGGGTTGTGTTCCCATGTATCTCTAACTGCGTGAGAGCACCTTCTAGTAGTCATCTCCCTGGCTATATATTAGACAAGTGCCTTCCATTTCTATTTAGCCTTTGTTTAGATTAGTTGCCCCATGTGTGGAACTATATCCTTATTTTTCTGACTCGGCTAGAGCAGCAGTAAACAAGTTCAATACCTCAACTTGTGTGTGTGCTTTATCCTTGTTCTTGCTAGTTCTTCGATTGCTTGCAAGAATAGACCTTCGTGGTCAGGTCATCCGTGTCTTGGCACGGTTGATAACGATCAGGAGTGTGGTTTAGCGATTGCGGGCGCTTATCCTTGTGTGGTTCGTTGCCGGATCATCAAAGTCATACTCCGCCAAATTGAAATTATCCCATCACTCGAAGATCGGGCTGCCCGTGTGTTCGTCAACTGCAGCAACATGCCGACGAGAAATATCAAGTGGGCTTAAATCCTTTGGCCAAGCCATTCAAGCCAACAATGAGGGAGGTTCAGCAGGCCACAACAAAGAACCAAGTGCCTCCCCCATGTCCAAGCAAGCCCAAGTGCGAGCCCAGCTCTTCGGAAGGCCCAGTTCAGCCGTCTACGTCCTGTCTTACTTCAAACGGATGTCTAGGCTGCATATGACATCTGATTGAAGCAAATGAGCACTTTCTGGAAAGCTTAGGAGATATGCTTTCCAACGGATCTGGTCTAACCTCCAAATTCATCCTAAGTCGCCTGAAATCGATAAAACAATCAAGTGGACCAAATCTGCCAGGTGCTGTGCCACCTCTATTTTAAGCCCAAGGCCCATATACACCTAGGGTTGCGTGGGGATGCATGCCCCTATGGCCAGCACGCCTCCTCTGGCCGTCATACCTCTATATATGGCCACCACTACCCTTTTTCATCATTAGGTTTTGATTAGATTGAGTTTTACCCCATGTGCATGAAATCACCTGGAGTTACTTGTGCCGGTTAGACCAACTAAATCGAGTTTTTGAACCTCAAACATATTGTGAGCTTCATCCATATTTTCAATTCAGATTGCTTTTACCTTATTCTTGTTTTTTGTTCTTCCGTTGCATCGCAGGAACAGATATTTGTGATCTAATCGATCGTGCTTTGGCGTGGTTGATAACTCTCGTCGTGGTGATTTAGCGATCACCGGGTTTTAATCCTTCGTGGTTTGTAGCCGGATCGTCAAGGTCGCCATGACACCAAACCGTAGTTATCCTTCTCACCAGAAGATCGGGCACACCCGTGTGCGCATCATTTGGTATCAGAGTGTCGGTTGACTAGTGAGATTCATCCCTTTCTTTTATTAGATTGATTTCATACCTAGAGTCTAGAAAATTCCCTGACAAAAATATTTGCATCTACTATCCGAGCCCTTTGAGCCTTTGCATTGTTCTTTACTATTTTTGCATCATTGACTTTTCGTCCATTGTTGTCATCGTTGCTGTCCACATCTAGTTTCTAGTTCTAGTCTCGAGTTTGTAGCAGCACCGCTTAGGGTTTGTGTTCTAATCGAAAAATCCATTAAAAATAGTAGATTAGTTTCGTTAACCTTCCACACGTCCCCCACACCCCCTGGCTGAGCCTCAATTCTTCCCCAACTCGACAAAGCCCAAAAGGCCCACTCCAAAACCGAGTCCAATTTGAATTCGCGTCCAATCTGTGACCCCTTCAGTAAAACAGCTGTAACTTTCGTATACAAATTCGGATTTGGACGTTCTTGGATTCGTTGGAAAGAACACGAAATTTTCCATTAGATCTGACATTGACTTTGTCAATTTTCAAACCCCCAAATTCGGTTTATTTCGGGCTGTATCGGCCTGTGAAAATTCAGATTTCCGTTTGCTTCACCGGTTCGATATTCAGTTTTGGGTTTTCCTCTTGCCAGCTTGTGTAAACCTCTGTGAGCAGTCCATTGTGGTGTGTTTGTGCTCAGTTTGAGAAAAAAAAAGAGGTAAAAAAAATTGCAAAGAAAAAGAAGGAAAGAAGGCTAGCGCAGCAAAAGAGCCGCGCTATTCAAAATCAAAAGAGAAAAAAAAGAAAAAAGTTAGTGAGCAAAGGAGGATTAAAGAGAGGTATTTCATCGTTGGTGTTGTATATTGAGGATCCTAGCCTATCTTCAATTTTGCATTACTTGTATTGAACAATTGCTTTCCTTTGCTACGTATTTTGCCTGTCCAAGCTCCACATACTACTAATCATACATGACAAAACCTTGTTCTCGCTTTGCCACCACTTGAGCTCAAGTTATCACGAACCAGCCGCCGATCACACCGCCTGCTTGCGTGATAAGAACTTGTAAAAGCAAGGTAAAGCTTTGAGTGTGAGAGAGTTATCTAATTTAAGCACTTATTAGTAGATAGGATTATACATCTCTTTGTGTGTTTTTCTTGTCTACTACTAATAATGGCAGGTCCACATAGAAAGAACGATGGCCTACACTTTGAGGATGACCCGAGCATCTCGCCTGGAACAAAAAAAGTCATGGGGGAACTTAATCGTCAGTTCAAGGCGCAACGGGAAGTTGATAGAAAGAAGCACCGTGAGTTCATAGCAAAATAGAGAACTTAATGGTGAGATGGTCGATCATGGGACTCCCTTCAGTCAAGAATGAGAAAACACCATTAAAGAAAGAAGTGAAGCCTGGACAACATAAGAAGAAGGGTGATGAGTGTATCTCGTTTAGTAATGGTAAGAATGAGTTTGCTATTCCTGTGACTAACCCTATAGGTAAGGATGATCAAGATGGTGGTGAACAGTTGAATATTGCAATGTCAAACAAATACATGAGCCTCATATCTCAGCCCATACTTACTACGTAACCAGAGTGCACCAATCAAACGCAACACCACAACTTGTTCCATTATAAGGTTGTTGTGCAAGAACGCTGGATGCAAGTCGTCATCAATGGTGGAAATTGCAGCAACCTAGCAAGCCAAAATATGGTCGAGAAGCTTGGCTTGGCGACGAGTCCTCATCCACATCCATATTCGATTGAATGGTTCAGCATATGTGGTAAGTTAAAGGTAACAAAAACTGTGCGAGTATATTTCTCTATTGGTTCATACCATGATCATGTTGATTTCGATGTCGTACCTATGGAAGTATGCCCACTTTTATTAGGTAGATCTTGGCTATATGATAGAGATGTTGTTAATCATGGTGGAATTAATCAATATTCATTCATATTTAAGGGTAAGAAATTTGTGCTACATCCTATAACTCCTAATGAATTATTGAAATCTCATGTAGAAAAAGCTAAAAGAGATAAACAGGAAAGTGATAAAAGTGATAATCCTATTGTAGCTAAGGAATTAAACTCACCTAAGAAAGAAGGGGAGTATGAAAAAGACACCACCTTCATGGAAGAAGTGATGGACTCGAGGACGACTCCAAATCAAGAAAGGAAGGATGATGAGGATATCACCAAGACGGATGCGAACACGACGCCTCTTGCTCCTACCATTACAACTCCACCGACGTCGTCGACATCCACGCCACGTCGACGTGCTGAAGCGCCGCAGCAACATGCCGACGACAAATGTCAAGTGGGCTTAAATCCTTTGGCCAAGCCGTTCAAGCCAACAATAAGGGAGGTCCAGCAGGCCACGTTCAAGCGGGCTTAAATCCGGAAGGCCCGGTTCAGCCGTCTGCGTCCAATCTTACTTCAAATGGATGCCCAGTCTGCATACAACGTCCGATTGAGGCAAATGAGCACTTTCTGGAAAGCATTGGAGATAAGCTTTCCATTAGATCCGGCCCCATATGCAAATTCATCCTGAGTCATCTATAATCGATGAAACAATCAAACAGGCCAAATTTGCCAGGTACTGCGCCACCTCTGTTTTGGGCCGAAGGCCCATATACACCTAGGGTTGTTTGGGGGTGCGTGCCCCTATTGCTAGCACATCGCCTCTGGCCGACATACCTCTATATATGGCCTCCACCACCGTTTTTCATCCTCAGGTTTTGATTAGATTGAGTTTTCCCCCATGTGCGTGAAACCACCTCGAGTTACTTTTGTCGGTTAAACCAACTAAATCGAGTTACAGAACCTCAAACATATCGTGAGCTTCATCCATATTTGTAATTCAGATTGCTTTTACCTTTTTATTGTTTTGTTCTTCAGTTGCATCGCAGGAACAGATCTTCGTGATTAGGTCGATCGTTCTTTGGCGTGGTTGATAATGCTCGTCGTGGTGGTCTAGCGATTGCCGGGTTCCAATCCTTCGTGGTTTGTAGTCGGATCGTCAAGGTTGCCATGATAGAAAACCATAGTTATCCTTCTCACCAGAAGATCAGGCACCCCCGTGTGCGCATCACTGCACCTCGTCGCCACGATCGCATCCTGCCTAGGCGACGCCCATGGTTTACCTCTTTCCTGCATACGAGCGCCCACGTTATTGCCTAACCCCACCCGTGCTCAGCCCTAGCATTTGAAAGCGAGCCCGAGCTCATTCGTTATCCTTCTTAGTGTCTCCAGTTTTTTGGTGAACTTCGGCGCCTCCGTTCATCCTTCACGGTGCTCCGTTTCTCGTGTTCTTGGTACGGTTGAAAAGCTCTGATCTTCTTCCTCTACAACGTCTTTTCTTCAATCGACCCGAAGTGCTCTCTACATCGCAGAAGAACTCGACGACCGTCCTCAGCCATAAACCGTCCCCTTTTAGTTTTCTCGGCAATAGTGAGTTCTTCCTCCAATTCCTCCGAGCTGCACCATCCTTGGAACATCCTTAACATCCTCCTATACTTGCTTATGGCAGCCGACCACCGTAGCATCTCATCGACGATGTACATCTTGGCCGTCGCCAGTGCTCGTGTCGTGGTACATGTCCAGCTCGTCTCTGACCTTCACCAACCTCCTCAGGTAGCTCTCGGTATTCCCTAGACTCTCTAGGATCCGCGAGCCGAGCGCTAGTGATGAGACCATGCTCATCATGGATAGAACCAACACCGCATACATATGGTCATTACCAAGTGTTGTTGCAATTACTTCGGCTATGACGACATCTTCCACTATATCTACGATAAATTGGCGACATTTCATGCCATCTTCTACTTCGTCTGTGCCTAATATAGTGGCTCCATCAACATTTCTTCATCGACCCCCACCTTGGCTAGGTCGACCACATAGTTGGCCTCCTCGGCCTGCAGATGTGGCGCCATCATCTCCACCAATTCGGCCGCTACCTTGGCCATCTCCCATATTTCATGGTGTATTCAACAAAGGTGTATCTCCACCTCCTCCACTCCCTCAGGTCATACAAGTCATGTCGCTTCAAGGCTGGCCCAAGAGAAAGCCTAATTGGCCACGTGTCCAGTTCGGCCGTCTGCACGCAGTAGAACTTTAAACGGACTCCTAGGCCACATACAAAGTTTGTTTTCGATGTTCTACCACTTCACAGAAAGGATAGGAGATAATCTTTTGAATGGATCTAGTCCCACTGCAAAATTCCTCCCAGAGCATCGGGAATCATCAAAACAAGCTGCGGCATCATCCAGTTGGGCCAAACTAGGCCTTGTAAGCACGTCGGGCCCAAGCCCATGTGGTGGACGCCTTAGGAAAACCCTAGGACGTCCAACACTTCCCTCCTAGCCATCTTCCTCTTATAAATTCAGTAGCCGTCATCGTTTAGACTCGGGTTTTGTTAGATTAAAGTTTAGCCTTTGCTACTTTTCTTGTAATCGCGCAGGTCGGTTAGACTGCCTGTATTACTCGTCTTCGGAACCCCACCAACTCTTGAGAGATTGCTTTTACCCGTGTTCTTGCTTGTTTCTTTGATTGCTTGCAGGAACAAAGACCCTTGTGGTTAGGTTGATCGCTTGCCGGCGAGATCATTAACCCTCTGGAGTTGGTGTATCGGTCGCTAAGGCGCAACATCCTAGACGGTTGTTGTTAGGCCGTCAATGTCGATTTCTCCACAAATCGAGAGTTATCATCTCATCGAAAGATCGGGACCCCTGCTGCTATTATGTGGTATCAGACCACCAGGTTGATCAGTGAGAGATTTCTATATCTGTATCTTGTTTTACCTAGAGTCCAGAAAATCACTAAAAAATATTCCCTCGATCCAAGACAGTTTAGCCTTGTTTTTGCTTCATAGTCCATGCTTGTTGAGCTTACGGTTGCATCGTCAAGTCGGTTGCTAGTCTTAGAGTTTAACCATAGAGTTTTGAGTTCGTGTCACGTTTTTCTTCACCGTCGCTCCCATCCAGTTCAGTTTTTTTTGCTTTTTCTACCTCATACAAACTTGGATTTTGGTGTTCTTGTACTCTTTGGAAAGATTAGAACATCCTCTCCAACTTTGGTATTCAAGTTGAGATCTGATTCGGCCTCCAACACAGATATATCTTGCAATAAAGTTCGGGCTGTCTAGAGATCCAATCTGTTACGAATTCTCCAATCATAAGTCTTCCATCCGAACTTAGATTGTGATGTTTTTAGACTTTCTGGAATCAGCAAGAAATATCCAATGAAAAGTTAGTTGGAGTCATCTTTGAATTCGGCAATCTTCAAGTTACTAAAATTTGGGAATTCTCGAATTCTAGTCGGATTCGAACTGGATCAATTTGATACAGTTCGGTTAAACAGCTATATCTCTTGATTCCCTTATCCGGTTTAGCTGTTCTTGTACTTGTTGGAAGCTTAGAAGATTGTCTACAACTTTGTCCATTGTACAAAATTCCAGAAAATCAATCTTCATGCCCAAAAATATCGTTGAATCTGGATCTATCTCATCTCAGATCTTTCTGTACAGCTCGTATTTCGGGACCCATATCTCCTACTTCCAAACTCCAAATTGGCTGTTCCATATATGAAAATTGATGAGAACGAAAAGATCTACAACTTTGATATATAAACCTTCCTCAAATTCGGAGCTTTCCTGGGCTGAATTTGCCAAAAAAAACATAACTGCTCCTGCTATTCTGTTCAGAAAGTTTGAAAAAAATGGTAAGTGCAAAAAAAGCCACACAAAAAAAAAAAGGGGAAAAAAAGGAGGAGCTCTCTAGCTAGGTGCTGTGTCTTGTTGAGTTGGTGACGTCGTTTGTGTCTCGGCTCACGTATCTAGTACGGTTTGTCCTAGGACCAGCACAGTACCGTCGTTAAACGTTTACTCAGCTTGTTTTGACTTACGTGGTTCAAGCTTTTCCATTGTATTTATCTCAGCCACCTATAGCTCCACAAAAACTACTACCAACCAAGTACTAGTAACTGGCACCGATACACCCAATTTCCAGGTGTTGTTGCTTCGTCGGTTGCCGTCACCTTCTGCTAAGCTTGGTAAGAATTGGTAAGAGCTTGAAAGAACAGGGTAAGAGTGAGCAGGTTAAGAGTGAGCGATTTATTTAGCTACATCCTATTACCTGTTAGGGATATACTCTTTGTGATCATATTATTGTGCTTGTTCTCTTGTTTTTCTCCAAACCATGTCAGGATATGAGGACAATGACGTGCCACAGTCCTCTCGCAGCAAGGGCCTAATACACACTTTGGATCGCGTGTTCCTTAAACACTTACGACAGTCCATAAGGACTCGCGACATCAACATCGCCAGGCTTCATCAACAGATGATGCACAAGGTAAAATAAAGTCTAAATTGCCTCCATTTGTTGGAAAGTTTGATCCTAATGCATATATTAATTGCAAGATAGTGGTAGACAAAGAATTTACAAAGTACTACTTATTTGAAAAACAAAAGATTAGTGCCGTAGTTAAAACGTTAACGTTAGATGCAATATATTGGTGGAAGCATATATCTAGACATGATAAAGAACCAAAAACTTGGAATGCCATGAAAAGACTTATGAGAGATGATTATGTTCCTGAATATGATGCTGAATATTTGCTTCATAAACTTTAATGCTTAAAACATGGTTCTAAAACTGTTAGAGAATACCATCATGAATTGCAAAATTGTTTGTTGCGTTGTGGTTTACAAGAATGTGATGAAACTACCAAGTTTAGGTTCATATACGGACTTAATCAAGAATTCAAGATATTCTTGTTGATAAAACATATGGTTCTTTTTCACAATTGATTAAATGTGCTTGTAGAGTTAAAAACATGCTTGCTGAATCTTTGAAAGAATCATTAGCTTCATTTGAGGCGCCCGTTGTTGCAGCTTCTTTTATAGCTAACATTTTACTGAAAAGTGAGCACCATCTAGAGAATGATGAAGAAGAGCATATGGAGAACGAAACGATTAGTGCTACCCCAAGTGTAAGCGAAGAGATAATAGTTGAAGTTACACCTACAACAGCTGATGAGGACGTTGAAGGTAATATAAAAGGTGTTGTGCTTACAAAAGAGTCGAGGACGACTCTGAAAGGACCGGGATGTCGCCTAGACGGGAGATGAATAGGCGATTACAAAATTTAAACACTTCGGAAACAATATGTTTGGACTGTCCGAATTATACCTCGGACTATCCGAGTATTCAGATAGTCCGATGTTTTATTCGGATAGTCCAAATGATACAGATTGATAAAAGGTACAAAAGTAAATCTAGGCTCTTCAAGGGAAATCACCTGCACCAAAAGATGGTTCACAAGCAAGAATAGTTGTAGTAGTATCAAACAAGGCAAGATAATCAATTCAATTGCAAAATAAGCAAGTAAATCAAACTTGAGAGTAGAAATGGAGAACCACGAGCGGAGAGAAGACGCGTCAATGTTTGTTCATAAAGTTCGGATCCTTGAAGGGATCCTACGTCTCCGTTGAGGCGGCTCGGTCACACTTGAGCCAGGGACTTTTTCATCCCTTCCCTCACCGGTGTTGCACAATGCACTCACCGGTTTCACTCCTTGATTCCTTCCCTTGTGGAGGCGAAATCGAGCCTTCACAAACATGACACGGTGCACCACACAAAGCTCGGTGGCTCGTGACCAACTCCTAGCCGTCTAGGAGTCCTCAACCTCCAAGAGTAACAAATGCCACGAAGAACGAACTTGGAGATGAACTCAAGTGCTCAAAGATCAACTCTTGCTCAATTCACACTCACACTTCCTCCCAACTCTTCCCAACCCTTCTTCCCAAGGGGATCACCTAGATTGAAAAGTGAGGGGTCACTAGGACTCAAGAACACATTAATTCCACGAAGGAATCACCTCCCAACCTTTCACACAATTCTCCCTCAATCCCTTCTTCCAACTCTTCCAAACCCTTCTCCAAAGGGGATCACAAAGATCTAAGAGTAGAGGGGTTCTAAACGGCTCAAGAACATATGGATAGAGCTCAAGGAATGGTGGTACAACAACTATTTGCAAGTGGGGAGAGAGAGGGGTTTAAATAGATGCTTCCACGGATCTGACCGTTACAGACAGTTATGTGTAAATTCGGATAGTCCAAGTAAATACTCGGATACTCCGAATAGTACAAGTCGAGGTGGAGATCTGGAAAAATAATAGAGACAGAGAGACCCAGCACGGATAGTCCGAACAAAATCTTCGGATAGTCCGAGTCATTCGGATACTCCGAGTGAAACCTCGGACAGTCCGAAGCCTGAAAACAGCCACTGCACACCCCGACGAAAATGGGCATAACTTTTGACTCCGGACTCCGTTTTCGGTGATCTTAGACTTTACGGAAAGCTAAGAACGAGAGCTACACAACCAACAAGGTCTCACTTCATAAATCCCAAAGGATAAATACAAAATTCATAAAAAAGCAAGGAAGACCTACAACTCTCACTTTTCAACACCACCAACACCACTCTCCAACTAAGTTTCACAAGGATGGATCACGTGAGCACTTGACACATCTAAAAGTTATTTTTCATCGCATCCCTCTTTAATAGTATGGTAATTTTTATACTCAAATTAAATCAAAGATAATACAAGTCTAGGATAGTCATTTGCCGTCTTTTTCTTCATTATGCATGATGACCTTCACCAAAAGATTGATGACGGCTTCACCTTGTCCAACTTGACTCGACGCACCTCAAGAGACTCTCGTCCTATCAACTTTGACTTGATCATCCTTCTCGATGATCTCCACGCCAAATTGATCTTGACTTAGTCTTCAACTCTTGGTGACACCGCCATCTTGTTGACCTTGGCTTAATCGTCATCCATTAACATACCTTGGTCATCACACATACTCACAGGACCTAATTCTTTCTAAACCACTCTTGAAAGTTATTAGTCCAAAAGCTCAATAGATATTGATACGAGGGATGCCCGACCTCCATGGCGTAGTATCGAAGATACTCGCGAAACCTGACAAATCTTGTGCGGCCAACCAATGCAAGCGCAACAACCTGCAGCACCGATGATACGAGGGGAGTGGAGAGGAAGCCCAAAAGTGTGCTGCACAAGCCCTAGGTCGCAGCACAAAGCTCAAGGGCCCAACATAATGGTGGCGCAGCACCGAATGCATAGAAAAGTAGTTTCTAGACAGTTTATGGTCGCCATAATGTTTTGACCATATCTCCGTGCTCAGAAGGAATTTGAGGGTGAAGTTGGATCTGTTGAAAAGCCGAGCTCGTTATCTTTCCAAGCTGTGGTCGAACACCTCAAATAGACTCCGTTTGCATCCTCTATGCCCATTTTTCTCCATACTGGTCATTGGAGGCCGAGTTGAGTCCATTTGGTTTCACATCTTGCTTGTTGACTTGTTTTCCCTTCTCTTCATCTTCTCGCAGGTGTTTACACCTCCTTGCATTGTTTTCAGACCTAAGAATAGTTAAAATACTTCCATTAGGTAGCAGTTGATTCTCACGAGTAAAATAGTTCTTCGTAAGGAGTGAATTCTTGAATTGATTTGGAGTCTTGACCAACAACACATGATAAAAATGATGATCTTGCTATTATGCCCGTATCATCCTCCCCTTCTTCAAGAAAAGCCATCCACGACTTTTGATAAGATGAAAGTAAACAAAACAGAGAGAACAACGTATATGCATGGTATATTTATTCATCATCTATTTTGACACTTCTCTCCATTAGCACAATGTATTTTGCAACATAATGGCATGTGTGCATTGCAAAGCGTTTGTAACAGCCCAAAATCTTGTATATTTATATTTTCAAAATCACTCTCGTTAGTGCGGATTGTTGCAGAATATTCTTGCAAATATTCATTCTTTTAAACTTCTCATATGGACCTATAAAATTTTTAGGCTAAACAACTCACTAAAGATACTTGATATAGAAGAATTAATAACTCAATTAGAGCTCCTACCATGATAAATCCAGGTTTATTAGAAGAAAAGGGTAAGGAATTTAGTAAAGGACAGATAATTCATTAAAAATTCCCTTAGCTCATATATATATATATATAGAGGATGGCTAGTGTACTCTCCAGTCACAGTTCCTCAAATACTCTAGATGGGTTCTGAAATTCGAGATATTTAACGACCGATCGAACAGTTGATCTTATTCATCTCATTGAAATGTAGCTACTGACCGAGTTTCATATTTTTTTGAATTTGTTTACTATTTGTTTTGTATTTTTAAAAATCAGCTTTCTAATTAGTCGTGGAGCATCAAAAAAACTGATTTTAGAAAATGCGAAACAAATAGTAAACAAATTCAAAAAATATGAAACTTGGCTCAGAGCTACATTTCAATGAGATGAACAAGATCAATGGTTCGGATCGGTCGTTAAATATCTCGAATTTCAGAACTCGCTTCAGAGTATGGAGGAACTGCATGGAGAGTATACTAGCTATCCTATATATATATATATATATATATATATATATATATATATATATATATATATATATATATATATATATATACAAATGTACACATAATAGATCAAGAAAACTTCATCCAAGTATATAAATGTTCATCCAAGTATAAACTTCATCCAAGTATGAATATACATAGATTAATGTTATATAGGGAAATTAAGACCACAAGAAAATGTTCACATAAAGTACACTTATGCATAAAGATTATTATGCATAATGCACCTTTCAATCATATTTATGTATATATATATATATATCTCTACTCCTAAAAAGTCTCTTATGGTGATGAGTGATGGCTTCTCAAATCAATCCTGATCATTCAATTGAATCAAATGGCAGCCAGTCCACCCACGGTCATTCCCTTGACCGATCCACTTGAACCCATTCCACCCAATCCACGAGCGACTGCCCCACGCTTCCACCAATGACTCCGTCCGGTGCATCGTGCGTCGGGAACCTCTACCCGACGTAGGGGCGGCCGCCTCGTCCGCCTTCTCACACAAGCCTCGCGTAGATCCAGCGGGAGCTTCGTCTCGTCAGGAAGTCTTCCTCCTCCTCACATCGTTCCCCGACCTCCATGTAGGACAGGCGCCGCTCCAGAGGGTAGCCACCGTAGCGATCCAGGAGAGACGCCGGTTCCACGGGCATCATCTTGGCATCAGCGGCGGCGGCAGCTGCAAGGGGGCAAGAACTGGGAAGAGAAAGGAGTAGGTTGAGGGCTTCTGGGCTCCACACTTGAATTCCCGAGAATCCTAGAATGAAAGAGAGAGAAAGAAGGTGGAGGTGACGGGGAGTACCTGTAGCGGTCAAGGGTCGGTGGCTTCGCTGGGGAATGCGGCGGCGGTGGCCGGCGGCAGAGAAGGTGTTAGCGGTGGGGCTCCGACGATTGAAGAATCTGTTACGAGAGGAGATTGACGAGTGCTCGGGCTAGGAACGAGAACTGGAGAATTTTTTTGGGCCGCATATGGGCCGGATGCGCTGGAACCAGAGTGAAACGGAGTCACAAGATGGTTCATGGTGGGATGGTTATTATTTCCAAGTAGGAAAACTTCAATTCTAGTTTATAAAGATTGACGTGAGTAACACATAGCTTTAGTGGTCAATTTCCATGCATAGATCAATTTTCATGCCTTTATTTGTAAGCTATCAAAGTGTAATTTCTATATTTGAAATTTGTTGCAACACATAAGCACCTATTTTATGACATGAACTTTTTTATGTCAGAAATTGCAAAGCTACAATATTTGTTTATTCAAATTCTAACATTGTGAATTTTTTTCACTATGTATGAATTAGTTTTTTTCCTTCACATACGTATATGAAATAGTTGTTTTTGGATTTATTTAATAAAAATACAACTATAAAAGGTTAATCAAATTATATGCAACATTGGTCCAACATTCGTGAAATCACACCTGCAAAAACCATACCATGTGGCCACCCCTCGCCACAGGGTGGCTAAGGCCACCTCGCATGGCGTTCACGACTGGCTACTGCCAAATGGCAAGCACACGGTGCGTACACCACATGGGGTGGCATTCGCCATCTAGGATGACTTTTGTGGGTGTGATTTTATGTTATATTGAAACAATGTTGTATATAATGCGAATAAATATTTAATAGTTGTACTTTTATTAAATAAATTCGTTTTGTTCTGTGCTTCGTATTATCGATAAGAAATGACATTCGAGTAATAGGTTTTTCCATAAATTTCATGTTATCCCATGCAAATTTTACTTTTGCCATACATTTTATGTTATTTTTTACAAAGCTTGTGTCACCGTTGCAATGCATGGGCATTTAGCTAGTTATATATATATATAGGAACATATAGAAACCTAAATATATACATATATATACACATATATTTATATATACACATATTCATATATGACATATATATGTATAGTCAGGAAATGGATTAAAACTCCCACTAAAAATTCTTCAAAAATGACATAAATTAGTTTGAAACACCAGTGAAAGCCTGGACTTGGAGATGACCAAAATTGACCTTGGTGGGACCCACTGGACAGCCTCTTTCCCTCTCTGCCCTTGTGGGCATTCTGCCGAGCAGATGAGCTGCCCCAGCCGTGCTTCACCTCTCCGGCCAATCCCGGCCCGTTGGTGCCCGATTTCCCCCTGGGAGGACACCCATTGGCTGCGCGTGCACACCGCCCGACCCTTGCTGGCCCCACCACCGCGCGGACACGACGTCGGCCCCTTCGCCGCCATAGCGCCTCTGTCCGGCCGTCTTGACCAGTCAAGATTGTCGGTTGGCGTGGCCTAGCCGTGTCGAGCACCGCCCGTTCGCCTAATGAGCGCCTCGGCACTGACGCGCCCTCGACTTCGCCAAGCGCCAGACCGGCTTTACCGCCCGGAACAAGCAACCTCGCTGCCTGGCTTGCTCACGCGTCGCACGTGCACTAGCCACCGCCCGTGCCAGCCAACCAGCACCCGAGCTACCTAGTGACCGTCCCGCACTTCCTTGCGACCGCCGGACAAAGATCGTGCTCCGGCCGAGCTTAAAACCCGGCCATGCCACAACGGTCCCGACCTTCCTCACGTGGACAGCCCAAACCACACCCCCATTCACCCAAACCGTGCGCGTCTTAGATTCGCCAGACCCTCACCTCACTCCTACCCAAAGGAATTGGATCGGGAAGCCTCGAGCTCGCCGGATTGCTCTCACCGTCACCGGCCACCCGATTCTTCCCCCTTTCCGATTTCTCCCTTCTCAGTGAGTCCCCTGCCGATTGCTTTCGCGACGAGCACCCCCTCACCCTCGCCGAACTTTCGCCCAGGTTAATTGGACCCGAGGATCCCCGAAGCTCCCTGGCGCCGTGAGCCCTATTTCCACCCCGTTCGGCCCTAACATCGCCAGCTCGATCCGGGCCTCTTCCGGCCCGACCGAAAGCACGGTAAGCATCCCCAAGCCTCCCTGGTGCTTATACTCTGTTCCATTTAGCTCCTAGAACATTGATTAGCCGTAGACTTTTGCTTCCGAGAACGTTTTCCGCCGCCGCTAGGCTCGCCGCCGATCCAGGCCGTCGCCGGCGAGCAGCTCGAGACACGTTGTAGCGGTTTTCATAAGGATTCCATAGCACCCTAGAACTCCTTCTCTAATGCATTGTAGCTCCGCTGCCGAGTCACCGAGACATCGCCGGATTCATGACGTCACTCCGCCGTCGCGACCCGGAGGAGGGAGATGAAGTCCCAGCCATCCGATCGACGCCGAGATGCGTGCGCGGGGCCGTCGGATTTAAATCCCGCGCGCGTTAAAACCTGACGTCACTGACTTGTGGGTCCCATGGCCCACATGTCAGGTTAAGTGGAAGCGCCCCCCAACCGACGGCGCCTTCCTTCGCGCGTTACGCCATTTTGGTTTACGCCTTCGGCGTGGTCCGTCCGGCCGTGAGTTAGCAGGCTGGCCCGTTACTGTTCATCTGATTTTTCTCGGATTTAGCTATTTAAACAAATACAGAATATAAACATGATTTATTAAAAATAGCTATACATTTCCAAAATTGCTAGAAAATTTATGATAAATAGTAGAACCCATGCTGGATTTAATAAAAAATATAATCATGAACAGTAGTCATAGATTATTCAAAAATTTAATTCATTGGTTCATCCTTAAGGTATTAACCTATATAGAATAAATCCCAGAAATGAGTTTCTGCTAATAAAAATTAAATTAACACTCAATAAAATCTCAGAAAATTCATGAAAAGCATGGAATAACTTTCTAGACCTAAGAAAAATACAAACTTTATGATATAACTTATAATCACTTGTCATTTAATTATTGACATAATTAATAATCACAGTTTACTAGAACTACTTGGTAATTTGGTTAATCAAATTGCTAAACCTGTCCAATGTAGATAATTAACAGCAATATATGACAATTAAGTTCTATTTTAAAATAGGCCTCAAGGTAATCAATCTCACGACCATTTATAAACATATATAATTATCTATACGTGTAGAATACATAGATCACTTAAGGTTTTATCTCTCACGCACTTAAGCCCCGTCATGACTAAGAATATAATGACACGCAGAGAAGATGAAGGAAATACTTCAAACAAAAACCAATTTTTGCTTTATACGTCTATTTGCTAAATCTATGGGTAGTCTATTAAGGGTAACATTTTGCATCATCACATATCATCTTCATAACGCCGATCTACCGTTATCTTCTGTAAACTATTATGTAATAGAAGGATCATGGAACTTCCTTGATATCTAGGTTAGAACATATCACCACTCGACCAATCGCTAGAATTAGCAAAAGCATTTCATGCATCATGATTCCTATCGCATATGGTGTTTTATTTATTGTTTCCCGAATATTATTTCGATTAATAGACGCCGAGGATCCGGAAGGACACTTCGAAGATCAACAGGACGACCCTCACTACCCGCAGGACCAAGGCGAGTTAATTTCCACCCTAAAGGATGTTTGCTTTTACTAGGGAGAATCTCGATTGTCCCTAGTGCGAGTTAACAACCTTTCCTTTAGGTGTTACTTTTATTAGGGAGAGCTTATACTTTCCCTAGTACGAGTTAACATCCAAAAGAATCATATTGTATCCCAGTTTTCCTAAAATATTTTATTTACAATTACAAATTGCATGCTCCTTTAAGTATTTATGCCTACTTGTTTAATCATGATTTATCATGCCATGCTATCATTTGTATTTATTCTACCTTGATGATATTGCCTTCAATTTATCATCTGTCCTTTGACTTTATGAATAATTGCCTTGATAATCACCCTTGACAACCTGTTAGGTTGAATAAAATGATTTTAGACTCTTAAGTCTGGGTTAAAATCTTGCTTAGACATTGCTCAGGTCCAATTGTTAATTTAGACTTAGTCGCCACGGAATGGTGAACCGACATTCACACGGCTTGATGAACATATGGCGGGGTTGTTTGGAGACGTTTGGCAGTGTTCATGGAAACTGTCGTAGAATAAAAATGAAAGACATTGATTAGTAGAACTTTGGTTAAAATATGCTAAGTCATAGGCTTTGACTTATAAAACTTGCTTTCTGCAACTAAAAGAGCCCAACCTTTCCTTTGGAACACCTATCACTAAATTGCATTAGGTTGGAAGCTAGCTCGCCAGTGTTTGGATGACACTAACCTCGCATTCATATTCTTTTTTAGATGGAGAATATGAGCAGGATCAGTACGCCTGGCATGAAGATGAAGGACAGGACTTCGCTGACGACCAGGGCGAGGCTTAGGGCGTTTCTCTAGTCTAGTGCTTAGGCATAGCTGGCACGAGACTCTTTTGCATCTTTTGGGTCTCCGCACTCTGACCTTTTGGACATTTGGTATATTTGGGCCAATGTGCCGTGTTGTAAACACTTAATAGCCTCCGGGCTTAACACAGGTTTTTTATGTAATTTAAATCTTCCGCTTGCATGTAATGATCCGGCTATGTGAATGGTGTGCACTGGTGTACTGATCCAGGGACTAGTGCAGATCAAGTGGTGGGCTAAAAGAGAGGCCCCACAGCGTTTATTCACATCATTCCCCTTCCCATTAGAAAAAGTCGTCCCCGTCTTTTCTAAGCATCTTATGAAATTACATACGGGGTTCCACGCTTCAACTGTGCTAGTCTGATTTCTAACAAGAAATTCAAATGTATCACGTAAGCCAGAGAGTAATAAGTTTCTTTCCAAACAAGAATTATCTTTAATTGTTCCCATATCAACATGATGAATGTAAGTTTTATCAAAATCATGCATTCTAACATCAGGAAGCTTTCCGCATATAATGCAAATTCTACGAACAAGGAATTTATTATCCATACCATATTCGTCAATTAAATTAAACTTGTAAGCATATGGGTGGTGTCGGCGGTTGGGAGTACGGGACTCCCGGGTGCCGAGCTTACTTGTTGAATGTGAGGATCAACCGACCTCTTCTCTGTAGCCTCGGGGGCTTTCGGGAAGGCGACCTCGGTGAGGCAACCGTAAACGGGAAAGCACAAGGGGGTTTAGACTGGTTCGGGCCCCTCAGAGAGAGGTAATAGCCCTACGTCCAGTGATCTGTATATAGGAGAATCGTGGGGAGATTACAAAGAGAGTCCCAGGCCTAGCCAACGAAGGGGGACTTGGGTTTCTCAGGTGGGAGACATGAACTTCGACTTGTGGTTGCCTCAGCCGGAGCTCTCATGTGTGTGCAATATCTAGCAGCTAACCTCCTACATGCACAGCAGCGTGGTCTATTTATACATGGGTGAAAACAATATACAAATGGGCACGGAGTCCGGTATCCAGCGGTCCGAAGGCTGCTCTTGGGCGCGTCGTGCTGAAGCAATTGTCGCCATCATTCGTGATTACGGGAGGACGGTATGGGAATAGTGCAACACGACGTGGGCAGGTAGCCACGGTCTTCCATGTCTTTGACGAGATGTTACGGTCATGGCGGTGTCAGGGCATTTATTACAGCGGGTGGAAAGGCATGCAATCTCCGTTGGGAACGGGGTGACCTGTGCCCCTATCCGGGCAAGATTAGGATCATGCCTGGGCCCAAACAAGGACGGCTTGCTCGGGGGAGGCCGCACGCCCTAAAAAAGAAAGGGCAGCGACATTCCGAACGTTCCTCCAGGCCCCATCATCTAGCCCCCGAGCCTTGAGTGGGGGGGACGATCGGGTCCTCCCTCAAGGCTCTTAACCGTGTACCGAAGGCTTTGGAGGCCAGATGTTCGGATGGGATGAAGGCTTTATCCGGCTAGCCGAGCAAAGGCCACCCGAGCAGAACTTCGGGTTAGCCGAGGAAAAGCCACCCGAGCAGAACTTCGGGTTAGCCGAGGAAAAGCCACCCGAGCACGACATCAGGTTAGCCGAGCAAAGGCCACCCGAGCAGAATTTCGGGTTAGCCGAGCAAAGGCCACCCGAGTAGAACTTTGGGTTAGATGAGGAAAGGCCACCCTAGCGAAACTTCGGGTTTAGCCGTGGAATGGCTACTCGAACAGAACTTCGGGTTAGCCGGGCAAAGGCCACCCGGGCAGGATTTTAAATGTCGGTCTCCCAACGATTACTTCCTGGTGAGTGGGTTTGCAGTTTTCAAGGCGATGCGACAGCCGTTCGCGCGCCAGTTCCCGAGATTTCTGAGGCGGTTTCGCTAGTGGGAAGGGGATAAGAACTGCTGCTGTTCCTTTCCCACTGGTACACTGCCCCTTTCTTGCCTTCGTCCTTCCTGTTCTCTTCTCCCGCCGCCATTGTCTTTACTCTCACCCCTGATGGTGAAGTTCGTCCCCTCGCGAACCACCACCGCACGTCTAGAGGACCTCGAGGCGCAGGGCCACCTTGACCCTATGTCTTGGCGTGTTTCCGACGATGAGACACTCCCGGTGCCGGCGGAGGACGAGTTCGTGAGCTGCGCTCCGGAGTCGGAGTTCTTGCCCGCGATTCTTGCCCACTGCGGCCTAGAGATCACCAACCTCCACCCTAACTCCATCCTCATCCTCAACGTCTTTTCGCATCTCTGCGAAGGCTTCATCGGTGTTCAGCCGACGGTAAGTCTATTCCTCCACTTCTACATGCTCCACCGCACCGAGGGTCGCTGGGTGGGTGCGCAGATTTCATTGCGAAACTTCAGCCAGACGCTGCATCTCGTGATTTGCGCCAAGGACTCTGTCTCTGGCTAGGTAGAACGGTGGTTCTACGCGAAGAAGGGGGCAGACTACGGGCTCCACTTCCGCTACGAGCAGCCGGAGAAGAAGGATCTCCCTAGGCCGCGCGTGGAACCGGAGGAGGAGAAGATCCTCAGCACCATCCAGGTGCTGAGTGACAGTGGCTTGACCGGGCAGGTCATTGTCCGGGATTTCTTAAGGAATCGAGTGTCCCTGTTGCGGCGCCGGGAGCACCCGTTCTTCAAAATCATGGGCTGGAGCGATATCACCCGCGAGTCGAATACTGGTAAGCATTCTTGCTCGGATGATTGTTCTGCTTGTGTTTCTTTTACTAACCGTCAGGTTCTTCCTGAAGCTCCTAATGATCGGTAGGTGGACGAACGGGTGGCGGAGCTCTTTGCCCTGGGGAAGGAGAAAAACCCGGAACTGGGTAGGAGAGGGCCGAAGAACGTCCTCGATCGCTCGGAGCAGGTACGTTCCCCGCCGAGCTTCATGTTTGGGTGGGAAAGGTCCTTGTTCTAATGGCCCTTCTTCTTTCTCCAGGACCGGGCTGCCCTAGAGGCCGTGCTGGTGGCCGAGCAGCCGGCTGAGGCAAAGGGGAAGCGGCCTCCGGTAAAGAAGGTCATTTCAAAGAAGAGGAGGGCGGCCTCCTGGGTATCTGATGACGAGGAAGAACCACGGCCGAAGCGAAAGCAGCTCGCGGTTCCCTCGGCGGGCGGTCCTGGCTGACGCGCTCCCCGTAAGTCTAGGGTGCATGTACCGCCAAGGCACAACCCGCTGCGGCCTCATCTGGAGTACGCACACTAGGTATAAGAGCTGTCAGCCTGGTTCGCGCAGTATTCCAAGGATTACCCCGATCATACTGAGTGGTTGTTGCAGACCGCGGCCGACCTTCGCCGAGCCGAGCGTCGGGCTCAACGGGAGAAGGACGTCGGAGGGAGTGCTCGGGCGGACCTGGACTTGGCGGGGGCGACGTTCTCTTCGTGGCTCAAAGGCCCAAGGGACGCCACCCCTGGGGCGGGGACTGAGGAGGCCGTTAGGGGCTTCCTTCAGTGGACGAAAGAGCACCATCCGGAGTGGCTTGAGGCGGCGAGCCTTGTCCGGGCGGGTGCTGGTCCAAGCGAAGAGGGGGGCTGTTACGCCGGCGCCAGAGAGCATAGGGACCCCTCCGAGCCAGACAAGGGCGCGCGAGGAGCCCCGGGCGAAGGATGCCGACGCCGGGCAAAATTTGGAGGATGTTGAGGAAGAAGGTAAGTTTTTCTGCTCTGAACGTTCTTCTGTCCGGCCGCTTGTTACCGCGGTCTTGATTTTCTTTCTTTTCGAACGTTGTCAGGGGCCTGTGGGGGAGAAGACCCCCTGTGCCCATGACGGAAGCGGCGGCTAGGGTCTTGGTTGATGAGGCACTTCAAACCGCAGTGTCCCGTATTATTGCAGAGCTGGCTGCGATGATTGTGGCGGAACCGACCACGGGGGAGGGTTCGGCCGAGCAGGATGATGGGGAGGAGCCCGAGCGGGACTCAGACTCGGACTCCGCTCCGTTGTTGGTCAAGCATCGGAGGGGGGTGGCGCCAAGTGGTGACGCAACCGCTCCTCGGGGGAGTGAGGAGCAGACCCCAGGCAGCCCTTCTGCTTAGACCATGATGGAGGGGGAAGCGGCGTAGCCTCCGAACATGGAGGTGGCCCGAGCTGAGGCCATGGAGCGTTGCCGAAGCGACCCCGCAGAGGGGGAGGCTGTTTTGGCAGAGATGGCCGAGGCGACCCAGCCCCCGAGCTAGGAGGATGCTCGGGCCGGGGACGCGGAGGGGGTGGCTGGGGCGGCCCAGCCCCCAGGCACGGAGGATGCTTGGATCGGGGACGCGGAGGAAGAGACGGTCCAGGCGGCCCGGGCCTTGAGCTCGGATGATTCTCGAGCTGGGGCTTCGAAGGAAGAGCCGGCCGTTTCATCAAGTTCGGGGGATGCCCGGTTGGTCTGTGGCCCAGGCTGAGGGTGTTGCTTGAGCGCCACCGCCATGAGGTAGTTTCTACTCTTTCGCGGACTGTTTTGATTGTGGTGTTTTACTGACGCTTTCTTTGCTCGTAGTTGGCCGCTGCCATGGATGATCACGTCGCGAGCATGGAAGCTCGGTGCCGGGCCAAGGTGGCGGCGGTGCGCTCCGAGCTGGGCGAAGCCCAAACGGAGCTCATCTGGGTCCGAAAGGAACTTGAGCTGGCTTTGGAGTATGCTCGAGGTCTTGAGAGGAATACTCGGGCCCAGGAAGAGCTTGAGCGGGCCCGCAAGGAGCTCGAGCAGGAGAGGCAGCGTTGCTCGGCAGAGGCCGAGAAGGCTTGTTGGGCCGCCGAGCAGGTGGCGAAGCTTCGCGAAGAGATCCGACCGGGGCGCGAAGCCCAGATCGAGGTACTCCAGCTTCGGAGCCGTCTTGAAGATGTGGAGGCGGAGCTCGAAGCTTTGAAGAGTAGATCTAGGGACTAGTGTGTGTAGTGTTACATGTATTTGTAATAGATGCTTTTATTTAATACAAGATGTTTTTATGCTCTTTTTACTCCCGTTATGCATGCTTACATAATTTAGGGGAAATTACATATGCAACCACCTGCCACTACCTACCTACCCAGCCCCCTCATGTGGTCGAGTCTTTGCTCCTGATTGTGAGCAAAGACGGGGCACACGAAGCAGCCGGGTAGCCGGGTGCGTGCAAAAGGCGATGTCTAGCCCTCTCGTGTGGCCGAGTCTTTGCCCCTGATTGCGAGCAAAGACCAGCACACGGCACCGGGCGGAAGAGTCTTGGCTGAAGGCGGTGTCGATCCCCCTCGTGTGGCGAGTTCTTGCTCCCGACAGTGAGCAAAGACCGGTACACGGAGTCAGCCGGCAGCAGAGTCTTGCCAAGAACGGCGATGTCCAGCCCCCTCGTGTGGCCGAGTCTTTGTCTCTGATTGCGAGCGAAGACCGGGCACACGAAGCAGCCGGGCGGCCGAGTGCGCACGAATTGCGGTGTCCAGCCCCCTCGTGTGGCCGAGTTCTTGCTCCTGATTGCGAGCAAAGGCCGGGCACATGGAGCAGTCGGGCAGCCGAGTGCGCGCAAAAGGCGATATCCAGCCCCCTCGTGTGGCCGAGTCTTTGCCCCTGATTGCGAGCAAAAACCGGGCACACGAAGTAGCCTCTTTGGAGTTGTTAATTTCGTATTTCGGTTGGGTGTTGGGATCAAAATCTGGGAGGCACCGTCAAGAACCTGCCGGGGTGATGTGTTATCGGCTTATCCGAGCAGTGGAATTTAGGGCGGGACGCATTTTCATATCCGTCGACTTGCTTTGGAAATCGGTTTTAATAACAAGAATTCGTACTTGAGCAGGACAGCAGAAAGAAAGATTCTGAAGAATTAAGCGAAGAGAAATTAGATTACCATTCCTCTTTATTTAACAGGTCCAGGAATTTCGAGGAGAAGTCATTCGAAGATCTCTTGGTTAAATAAGGAGGTATAGGCTAGAAAAGAGAGGTTATGCGTGGAACCTGTGTAGCTGGGCGATGTTCCACGAGCTACTAAGGACTCGGCCGTCCGGGAAGGCGAGGCGAACGGCCCCCGGGCGTGAAGACGAGACGACTGTGAATGGACCCTCCCACCTGGGGGTTAGCTTGTTGGCGTGCGATAAGTCTTGGACGCGTCGTAAGACCAAATCACCGTTTTGCAGGGTCCTTGGTCGGACCGATCGAGCCGCGTGCCTGCGTAGAGCTTGTAGGTAGGCTGTTGATCGGATGAGGCCTTGCTCTCGCTTTTCTTCGAATAGGTCGAGATCGAGCAACCGGCTCTGGTGATCGTCGGCCATTTCCGTGAGGTCCACGCGAGGTGACCTCAGAGTTATTTCGGTGGGAAGCATGGCTTCAGTGCCGTATACGAGCCGGAAGGGTGTTTCGTCCGTGGCTCTGCTGGGGGTGGTGCAGACAGACCACAGGACGGAAGAAAGCTCGTCGACCCAATTTTGTCGTAGCTTGATAAGCCGGTCGAAGACCCGCTTCTTGATCCCTTGAAGGATCTGCCCATTGGCTCGCTCGACAGCTCCGTTGCTCTATCGATGAGCCACAGAGGCGAAGCAAATCTTGGTGCCAATGTCTTCGCAATATTCTTGGAACAGTTCGCTGGTGAACTGAGTTCCGTTGTCCGTGATTAGTCGGCTGGGAACGCCAAACCGTGTGACCACGTTATTATGGAAGAATTTCTTGGCCGCCTGGGCCATTATGCCAGAGACTGGTTTAGCTTCTATCCATTTGGTGAACGTGTCGATGGCGACGATGAGGTACGTGCATCCCTTTGCCCCTCTGGGGAACGGACCCAGAATGTGCAGCCCCAGGTAGAAAATGGCCAGGTGAGGGGAATGGTTTGGAGGGCGTAGGTTGGTTGATGCACCTGTCGGGAATGGAATTGACATGCCCGGCAAGTGGGGACGATCTCATGAGCGTCGCCCAACGCCGTGGGCCAGTAGTAGCCCATCCTGAAGGCCTTCCCAACGAGTGTTCTGTAGGAGCAGTGAGCCCCAAAGATACCCTCGTGTAAGTCCTTTAGCAGGAACTTCCCCTCTTCCTGGGAGATGCTCTTAGAGAGAACTCCGAGTGCGCCTCTCCGGTACAGGGCATCCTCCACTAGCCTGTATAATGGGGCTCTCCTGATAAGCCGGGATTTCTCGGCCTCATCCTCGGGCAATGTCCCGTGTGCCAAGAACTGAATGAATGGCGTCATCCAGGTGGCGCTTTGCTCGAGGAGGGAGACGTTGCCGTGCGTCTCATTCGCCTCTTCTTCAGAGGGAATAGAGGGCTTTAGTAGGTGCTTGACGAGCACCCCTGCTGGGGCGGGTTCTTGTGAGGTGCCTAGCTTGGCAAGTTGGTCGGCCAGGGTATTTGCTCTCCTGGGCACGTAAAGGACTTCGAAATTCTTGAATTTCCTTTCCAACTTCCTCACCTCAACCAGGTAACGCGCCATTGAGTCATCGGAGCACTGAAACTCCTTGTTAACCTGGTTTACGACCAACTGTGAATCCTCTTTCACAGTCAGTCGTCGGACCCCAACCGCAGAGCATGCTCGGAGTCCGGCCAAGAGGCCTTCGTACTCCACCGCGTTGTTGGTCGTGGCGAAGAGTAGCTGTATGACGTACTGGAGTTGCTCGCCTTGCGGGGAGATCAAAACAACACCAGCCCCCGAGCGTTCAAAGGAGCGCGAGCTGTCGAAGAACATCGTCTAGTGGGGTGCTTCGACATGCCCGGCTTCTTGTTCGGTTGGGGGGAGGATTCGTCCACTCCACCACGAAATCTGCCATTATTTGGGACTTGATCGCTGTTCGGGCGGCGAACTCGAGGTCGAATTCCCCGAGTTCTACCGCCCACTTGGCGATGCGTCCAGAGGCATCAGGATTTCTTAGGACCTCTCTTAACGGAAAACTGGTCGGAACCGTGATCGGGTGTGCTAAGAAATAGTGACAGAGCTTCTTAGAGGCCATGAGGAGGGCATAAAGAAGCTTCTGTACCTCAGGGTAACGCTCCTTTGGTCCATGAAGCACCTCGCTCACATAGTATATAGGCCGCTGAGTCCCCTCGCGCTCGGCCACGAGCACAGCGCTTACTGCTTAGAGTGAGGCCGCCAGATAGAGCAACAGAGGCTCTTGCTCCTTCGGGGTGACCAGGACGGGCGGGCTTGATAGGTACTTTTTGAGTTCCTTGAAGGCATTTTCGGCTTCTTCGGTCCTAACGAAACCGTCGTGTTTGCGCAAGGCTCTAAAGAAGGGTAGTCCGCGCTCACCTAGCCGAGAGATGAAGCGGCTAAGGGCCGCAATCCGGTGGGTGAGTGATTGGACTTCCTTTACGCTCGAAGGAGCCTGCACCTTTTCGATGGCCTCGATCTTCTCAGGATTCGCGCCAATGCCCGACGACCCGATTAACGACCCGATTACGGACCCGAGCACCATGCCTGTGCGTAAATCGAAAACGCACTTTTCTTGATTCAGCTTTATCCGATGTTTTCTTATATTACAAAAGTGACGAGGGTTAGTGGCATCTCAGTAATTACTCCCCAATAATATTGATACCCCAAAAGAGTTACTCGGGACGCACAAGTACCCCGAAAAGTGTTCCTCGACCGCAACATGACCAAAACATACCGCAAGCGTCCGTCGCAAGGGTAGGAAGTCATCATTTACCCGCCCATCACATCTTCTCGATCACCACCGCGCCACGCCGTCTTCGCCGTTCGCTCGGACCAGGAAGACACCGCACGGACGGCTGGATCTTTGACAAGATTACCAAGAAATTAATAGCTCTTGTACATATATAAATAGGTATCCTCGCACACATGCCGAGGGGATCTCCATCTCTCTCTCTTTTTCTAGTCGTTCTTTGGCAAGCTCGGCGTGGCCGTCCTAGGCTTGCTCGCGATCCTTGTAATACTCTTGATTCATCATATATTGAGATCGCCGGGCGAGGGTCATTACCTCGCCGAGAGGGCTCGAACCAGGTAAAAACCTGCTCTCGTTGTTTGACAGAAGCGCTATCTCAATGCCCCTAGTCATGAAAGGGCCCGTTGATCCCATTCAACAAGTAAGCTCGGCACTGGGGCCCCACTCTGAACCGCCGACAAAAGGTTTCCTTAAGGTCCTGATATGAGCCTCGGTGATGAGGACATCCTTCTACCGATGCAACCATGACATTTCATCCGTCTTATTCATCTCGACTTGAACCATCCATGCAAGGACCAATGACTCGAGCTCGCGCACGTCAACTAAATTATCGGGTGAATGCATTCCTAAGCTTTCGAATAAGCGAATCACCGAATGGGGTGCTATTTAATTCTTGTAGTGATTTCATTGTGCTTAGGAACCAGGGAGAAGAGCCACAGCGGACCAACAATGGGCCAAGTTTGAGTACAAGTTGGTTTTGCAAAAACAAGAACCAATTCGAGTCCAATTCGGCCTCGACGACAGCACTGAATTCAAACGGCCATAACTTTTGATTCCGGATGTTGCTGGAGGTCCATGAGTATTTGACGGAAAGATCTTTTCGTCTACTTTCCAACGGATCCAACCTCACTTCCAAATTCCTTGAGGTGGCGACTGGCGCCGTCCGTGGGGATCGTCTAGAGTCTCTGCAGCAAAGGTCCTTGAGGTGGCGACTTCTGAAGACGACTACGACATTCGCTTCGATGGCTTGGACGACCTCGACAAGTACTGGACCGACTCCGAGGTCTCCCGGAATCTCGGTCCGGAAGGGCATGCCATGGAGTCCGGTTCCTCATGGATGTCCCGCCTTGAGCGCGATGGCGGCGAAGTACGCCTCGAGCTCCTCACCCGAGAGATTCCGGATGGGAGATGACCGACGGTCACAACGAGGACATCGACGCCCCGACGACCGGTAAGTTTGACATATTTCGCCTGGCACATCCTCCCCGGCAAGACGTACCTCCCGAGCTTGCTCAAGCTCGGGGCGCTTCGCCTGGCACGCCCCTTCCCGGCGATGCGTACCTCCGAGCTTGCTCAAGCTCGGGGCTGCTTCGCTGGCACGCCCTTCCCAGCCGCGTGCCTCCACGAGCTTGCTCTGCTCGAGTTGCTTCGCTGAGCACGCCCTTCCCAAAGACCTCCCGAGCTTGCTCAAGCTCGGGTCGCTTCTTCGCTGAGCACGCCCTTCCCAGCAAGACGTAACTCCCCGAGCTTGCTCAAGCTCGGGGGCTGCTTCTTCGCCTGGCCACGTCCCTTCCCAAGGCGCACGTACCTCCACGAGCTTGCTCAAGCTCGGGGCCTGCTGCTTCGCTTGAGCATGCCCTTCGCCAAGACCTGTTCGCGGTTCGCCCGAGCATGCTCTCCGCTTCGGGCGCATGTCCTATTCTCCTGTTCGCCCGAGCATGCTCTCCGCCGGCGCGCATGTTCTTTAACCCTTGAGCAAGCCCTTCGCCGCTCAAGACGTGCTTTCGCCGGTTCGCCGAAAGCATGCTCTCCGCCGGCGCATGTTCTATTCTCCGGTTCGCCCCGAACATGCTCTCCGCTCGGGCGCATGTTCTTTTAACCCTTGAGCAAGCCCTTCGCTCAAGACGTGCTCGCCGGTTCGCCCCGAGCATGCTCTCCGCTCGGGCGCATGTTCTATTCTCCGGTGTGCCCCGAGCATGCTCTCCGCTCGGGCGCATGTTCTATTCTCCGGTTCGCCCCGAGCATGCTCTCCGCTCGGGCGCATGTTCTTTTAACCCTTGAGCAAGCCCTTCGCTCAAGACGTGCTCGCCGGTTCGCCCCGAGCATGCTCTCCGCTCGGGCGCATGTTCTATTCTCCGGTTCGCCCCGAGCATGCTCTCTGCTCGGGCGCATGTTCTTTTAACCCTTGAGCAAGCCCTTCGCTCAAGACGTGCTCGCCGGTTCGCCCCGAGCATGCTCTCCGCTCGGGCGCATGTTCTACTCGCGGTTCGCCCGAGCATGCTCTCCGCTCGGGCGCATGTTCTATTCTCCGGTTCGCCCGAGCATGCTCTCCGCTTCGGCGCATATTCTACTCTCGGTTCGCCCGAGCATGCTCTCCGCCGGACGATGTTCTACTCTCGGTTCGCCCGAAACACGCCTCACTTCGGCGATGTTCTATTCTCGATTCGCCCGAGCATGCTCTCCGCCGGCGCATGTTCTGTTCCGGTTTCGCCCGAAACATGCTCTCACCGGCGATGTTCTCTTCTCGATTCGCCCGAGCATGCTCTCCGCTTCGGCGCATGTTCTTAAACCCTTGAGCATGCCCTTCGCTCAAGACGTGCTCGCCGGTTCGCCCCGAGCTTGCTCTCAGCTCGGACGCATGTTCTATTCTCCGGTTCGCCCCGAGCATGCTCTCCGCTCGGGCGCATGTTCTATTCGCCGGTTCGCCCCGAGCATGCTCTCCGCCCGGGCGCATGTTCTATTCTCCTGTTCGCCCCGAGCATGCTCTCCACTCGGCGATGTTCTTAAACCCTTGAGCATGCCCTTAGCTCAAGACGTGCTCTCCGGTTCGCCCGAGCATGCTCTCCGCTCTGGCGCTGTTCTATTTTCCGGTTTGCCCCGAAACACGCTCTCGCTTCGGCGCGGTCCTATTCTATGGTTCGCCTGAGCATGCTCTCCGCCGGGCGATGTTTTTAAACCTTGAGCGTGCCCTTCGCCAAGACGTGATTCTCTCGTTCGCCCGAGCATGCTCTCCGCTCTGGCGCTGCTTCTATTTTTCCGGTTTGCCCCGAAAGCACGCTCTCGCTTCGGCGCGTGTCCTATTCTATGGTTCGCCCGAGCATGCTCTCCGCTCGGGCGTATGTTTTTTAAACCTTGAGCGTGCCCTTCGCTCAAGACGCTGATTCTCCGGTTCGCCTCGAGCATGCTTTTCGCTCGAGCGCATGTTCTTTATTTCGTTGAGCATGATCTTCGCTTAAGATGTCGATTCTCTGGTTCGCCTCAAGCGTGCTCCTCGCTCGAGCGCATGTTCCTTTTCCTTGGGCATGCCCTTCGCCGAGGTGTCGGTTCTCCGATCCCTAGGGTGATTTTTTCGCTCGTCGAACGGTTCTTTGCCCGTGCACGCTCCACTTATTTTTCCCGCTCTTTCGATTTTGTCCCTCGGCGCCTCATCACCGCCGAGAAGTGGGGTGCGACTGGCTCGCACCTACCAGTTACCCGGCGCAGGATCCACGCTCGATGCGCACGCCGACTATGCCCGTCCGCTTGACCCTCGGCGCCTCATCACCGCTCGAGAAGTAGGGCTGCGACTCGCTCGCACCCTACCAGTTACCCGGCGTGTGATCCACGCCACGATGCGCACGCCGACTATGCCCGTCCGCCACCCTCGGCGCCTCATCACCGCCGAGAAGTGGGGTGCGACTCGCTCGCACCTACCAGTTACCCGGCGTGTGATCCACGCCACAGATGCGCACGCCGACTATGCCCGTCCGCCATCCCTCGGCGCCTCATCACCGCCGAGAGTGGGGTGCGACTCGCTCGCACCTACCAGTTACCCGGCGTGTGATCCACGCTCGATGCGCACGCCGACTATGCCCGTCCGCCATCCTCGGCGCCTCATCACCGCCGAGAAGTGGGGTGCGACTCGGCTCGCACCCTACCAAGTTACCCGTGTGATCCACGCCTCGATGCGCACGCCGACTATGCCCGTCCGCCCGCCCCTCGGCGCCTCATCACCGCCGAGAAGTAGAGGCGCGACTCGGCTCGTGCCCTACCAGTTACCTGCATGTGATTCACGCCCCGATGCGGCAGGTGGGCCGACCCGCCCCACGTAACCTGCTACCATGTCGGTGCTAAAAGCCCAACCTCTATGGATTCGCTTTAAAAGCCTCGAAGGGCATTCCGCCCCATCGAGCCTCGGGGACTAGCCGACGAGGGTTAGTGGCATCTCAAGAATTACTCGAAACCAGCCCGACCCCAATAATATTGATACCCCAAAAGAGTTACTCGACGCATAAGTACCCGAAAAGTGTTCTCGACCGCAACATGACCAAAACATACCGCTGCGTCCGTCGCAAGGGTAGGAAGTCATCATTTACCCGCCCATCACATCTTATCGATCACCGGTACGCCGCCACGCCGCCTTACGCCGTTCGCTCGCACCAGGAAGACACCGCACGGACCGCCGGATCTTTGACAAGATTACTCAAGAAATTAATAGCTCTTGTACATATATAAATAGGTATCCTCGCACACATGCTGAGGGGGATCTCCATCTCTCTCTCTCTTTTTCTAGCTGTTCTTTGGCAAGCTCGAGCGTGGCCCGTCTAGGCTTGCTCGCGCATCCTTGTAATACTCTTGATTCATCATATATTGAGATCGCTGGACGTAGGGCTGTTACCTCGCTGAGAGGGGCCTGAACCAGGGTAAAAAACCTGTGCTCTGGTTGTTTGACAGGAAGCGCTATCTCGAATGCCCCCTAGCTGCGGAAAGGGGCCCGTTGATCCCCAGTTCAACAAGTAAGCTCGGCACCTGGGGGCCCCGTACTCCCAACCGCCGACAAAAAGGTTTCCTTAAGGTCCCGGATATGAGCCTCGGTGATGAGGACATCCCTTCTACCGATGCAACCATGACATTTCATCCGTCTTATTCATCTCGACTTGAACCATCCATGCAAGGACCAATGACTCGAGCTCGCGCACGTCAACTAAATTATCGGGTGAATGCATTCCTAAGCTTTCGAATAAGCGAATCACCGAATGGGGTGCTATTTAATTCTTGTAGTGATTTCATTGTGCTTAGGAACCAGGGAGAAGAGCCACAGCGGACCAACAATGGGCCAAGTTTGAGTACAAGTTGGTTTTGCAAAAACAAGAACCAATTCGAGTCCAATTCGGCCTCGACGACAGCACTGAATTCAAACGGCCATAACTTTTGATTCCGGATGTTGCTGGAGGTCCATGAGTATTTGACGGAAAGATCTTTTCGTCTACTTTCCAACGGATCCAACCTCACTTCCAAATTCCTTCTGAGTCAACGGAAAGCTGCCAAAAACCAAACGTCACTTTTTCAGGCCGAGTCTGTTTGGCCCATGGGCCTTGTAATAGGGATAGTTCGGTTTGGAAACCTTGCTGGCCGACCCTAGGTCGAAATTTTCTCCTTCTTCCTCTTATAAATAGCTAGTGGTCACCTCGTTTAGGGGCAGGTTTTGTTAGATTAAAGTTTAGCCTTTGCTACTTTTCTTGTAATCGCGCGTGTCAGTTAGACCGCTTGTATTACTCGTCTTCGGAACCCCACCTACTTGTCTGTGCCTAATGCATATTTGCAATTTCAGATTGTGTTTATCTTGTTCTTGCTCGTTCTTCGATTACTTGCAGGAACAAAGACCTTCGTGGTCAGGTTGATCGCGCTCCCGCGAGATCAATAACCCTCTGGAGTTGGTGTATCGGTCGCTAAGGCGCATCGTCCTGGACGGTTGTAGTCGGGCCGCCAACGTCGATTCCTCCACAAATCGAGAGTTATCCCTCTCATCGAAAGATCGGGACCCCTGCTGCTATCAAGTGGTATCAGAGCACCAGATTGATCGGTGAGAGATTTCTACCTCTGTATCTTGTTTTACCTAGAGTCCAGAAAATTGCCCAAAAAAAAAATTTCCCTCATCCAAGACAGTTTAGCCTTGCTTTTGCTTCGTAGTCCACACTTGTTGAGTTTACGGTTGCATCGTCGAGTTTGTTGCTGGTCTTAGAGTCTTTACCCTAGAGTTTCGAGTTCGTGTCACGTTTTTCGTCACCGTCGCTGCTGTCCAGTTCAGTGTTTTGGCCGTTTCTCCTTCATACGAACTTGGATTTTTGAGTTCTTAGACTTTTCGGAAAGCTTAGAACGTCTCCTCCAACTTTGGTATTCAAGCTGAGATCTGATTCGGTCTCCAACACAGAGATATCTTGCAATAAATTTCGGGCTATCTAGAGATCCAATCTGTTACGAATTCGGTTTTCCAATCATAAGTCTTTCATCCGAACTCGGATTTTGACGTTTTTGGACTTTCTGGAATCAGCACGAAATATCCAAGGAAAAGTTAGTTGGAGTCATCTCTGAATTCGGGCATCTTCAAGTTCCTAAAATTTAGGAATTCTCGAGTTCTAGTCGGATTCGAATTGGATCAATCTGATCCCAGTTCGGTAAAACAGCCATATCTCTTGATTCCCTTATCCGGTTTGGGCGTTCTTATACTTGATGGAAAGCTAAGAAAATACTCTACAACTTTGTCTATTCTACCAATTACAGAAAACGCAATCTTCTCACCCAAACATAGCGTTGGATCTGGATCTGTCTCATCTCAGATTTTTCTATACCGATTGTATTTCGGGGCCCATATCTCCTATTTCCAAACTCGAAATTGGTTGGTCCATATATGAAAATTGATGAGAACGAAACGATCTACAACTTTTATATAGAGACCTTCCCCAAATTCGGAGCTTTTCTTGAGTGAATTTGCCGAACAACATAACTGCCCCTGCTGTCCTGTTTTGAAAGTTTGAAAAAAAAAAAGAAGGCAGGTGCAATAAAAAAAAGCCGCACAAAAAGAAAAAAAAAGGGGAAAAAAGAAAAAAAAAGAGAAGGAGCTCTCTAGCTAGGTGCTGTGTTTTGTTGAGTTGGTGACGTCGTTTGTGTCTCGGCTCGCGTCTGTAGTACGGTTAGTCCTAGGACCAGCACAGTACCGCGTTGAACGTTTATTCAACTTGTTTTGGACTAACGTGGTTCAAGTTTTCCATTGGATTGTGCTCAGCCTCCTACAGCTCCACCAATCGATAGTTATCCCTCTCATCGAAAGATCGGGACCCCTGTTGTTATCACTCGGCTAGATTACTTTTGACGACTATGTCGTCTACATAAACTTCCAGGTTCCGCCCAATCTGGTCGGGGAAAATCTTCTGCATCAGGCGTTGGGAGGTGGCCCCTGCATTTTTTAGACCGAAGGACATGGTCGTGTAGCAGAAGGTGCCGAAGGGCGTGATGAAGGCAGTCTTCTCTTCATCTTCCCGTGACAGGCTGATCTGGTGGTACCCGGAGTACGCGTCCAGAAAGCTCATCAGATGGGCCTTCGCCGTCGCGTCGACCAACTGGTCTATGCGAGGGATAGGGAAGTTGTCCTTCGGGCATGAGCTGTTGATGTTGGTGTGATCAACGCACATCCGCCACTTTCCGTTCTTCTTTCTGACAGCAACTGGATTTGCCAACCAATCGGAGTGCTCGACTTCACGAATGAAGCCGGCCTTCAATAACTTGTCCAGTTGCTCTTTGATGATGTTGGCCTTTCACTGCAGGAACCTTCTCAGTGCTTGACGCACTGGTTTTTTGCCAGGCTGAACCGCCAGCCTATGCTCGATCACCTCCCTCGGGACCCCGGGCATATCGGACGGTTCCCACGCGAAGACGTCCGTGTTTGCCCGGAGGAAGGTGATGAGCTCGCTTTCCTATTTCGGGTCCAGGACGGCCCCAATGTGGACCACCTTGGACGGATCCTCCTCGGAGACCGGGATATGCTTTGTCTGCTCCTGGAGCTAGAGCATCACCTTCGCCCGAGCGGACTTACGAGAGTCCTGCTCGGGCCCACGCTCCGGGAGCTGGCCGACCAGGGCCCGCGCCATCTCATCACATTCCAGGACAGCCTTGTGACTGCCCTTGACGGTGATTATCCCTTTCGGCCCTGGGAGCTTGAGGTAGTGGTACGCATGATGCGTAGCTGCCATGAATTTCGCAAGAGCTAGCCTGCCGAGAATGGCGTTGTAGGCCGACTCGAAATCAACTACCTCGAAGGTGACCAACTCAGTCCGAAAATTGCTCGGACTGCCGAAGTTCACGGGTAGGACGATTTGCCCGAGCGGGGTCATGGACATGCCCGGGATAATGCCATGAAAGGGCATAGCGATATCCTTGATCTTGGATCGGGGGATCTGCATCTCGTCCAAGACTCGGGCGGATATCAAATCAAGAACGCTCCCCCTGTCGACGAGCACCCGTACGACCCTCGTGTTACTGATGGTCGGGCAGAGTACGAGAGGGAGCTTCTGAGGCTTGGTCATTCCCGGCGGACAATCTTCCCGGGAGAAGGAGATGGTCGTCTCCGACCATTGAATGTGCTCGGGAGCCGAACCCCCCGGTCGGGCGCTGGCAGACCTCGCGTCTGCATGACCTTCAATTCAATTGGCCGAGGAGTAGGTCATGGAGCCCCAAGATTACAAATGTGGTGGCTCGGCTCGTGGTATTCTTCGCTATCCCGACCCCGTGGGTCGGTATGCTGGTCGGATCTCCGATCGGAGCCACCCTTTTCCGATGTCCGGAAGGACGGGCATGGGGCCCCGGCCGTTGTAGAAGTCCTCGGCGTCGAGCGTGCGAGAAGCCGGCCTAAGGAAGTCGGCGCGGCTGTCCTCAACGTCATGCGCGAGAAGTCGGCGTAGGAAGTCGGCGTGGCTGTTCTCGACGTCATGCGCGAGAAGTCGGCGTAGGAAATCGGCGTGGCTGTCCTCGGCGTCGTGCGCGCGAGAAGCCGGCCTAGGAAGTCGGCGTGGCTGTGCTCGGCATCGTGCGCGAGAAGCCGGCCTAGGAAGTCGGCGCGACAGTCCTCGGTCGAGAAGCCGGCCTAGGAAGTCGGCGCGGCTGTCCTTGCCTTCGAGCACAGGAAGCCGGCACAGGAAGTCGGCGCGGCTGTCCACGCCGTCGTGCACGAGAAGCCTACCTAGGAAGTCGGCGCAGCTGTCCTCGGCGTAGTGGGCGAGATGCCGGCCTAGAAAGTCGGCGCGGCTATCCTCAGCGTCGTGTGCGAGAAGCCGGCTTAGGAAGTCGACGCGGCTGTACTCGGCGTCGTGCGCGCGAGAAGCCGGCCTAGGAAGTCGGCGGTCACGGTTTTGACCGAAACCTCTTCTATCGTCACCATGGTGACGTCTCCCATCTTCTGCTCGCTCCCGTCGCTGAGCTTTAATGTCATGGCGAAGGTCGCGGTTTGTCGTTGTTGCCGGAGCAACGAGTGGGTGCGGCGATAGTGGTTGTCGTTGTTGCCGCAAGTTGGGGCGTAGGAGCCGTAAACCGAGACAGCGTAGGAGCCTCGCCATGATCTCCAGGATGAGATCCGCTTTGTCGTCGAGGTCCGCCATGCTGAGGTGCACCAAGGATCGCCGAGATGCCGAGCGAAATTGACATCGAGCTCCATCTTCGCGCGGGATTCACGTCACCCCGTGCAGTCTATCTTCAAACGGTTGCCACGGTCACATCCGAACTCGGTTTTTGATGATCTTAGACTCGTTGGAAAGATAACGAGATAAGCTTTCCAACGCATCTAAAAGCACCTCAAAATTCCTTCCTAGTCAATGGGAAATCACAACACAATCTCCGTCCAGATTCTGGACGCGAATAGATCACATCTTCTTCCCGCGTTCGCTTAGCGGTTGAAGATGTCTTCCAATCGGATCTGATCCGATTCTTCGAGGGCATGTTTGCCGAGGTTGTTGATGATGAAATCCAAGCCTCCAAAACAGGAAGCTTGGCCGAAGATGAATTCGACCGCGCTGCCGCCGAGAGATGCCATCGAGCTTGATGAAGATGATCTTAGCGCTGGCCCCTACCTGGCGCGCCAACTGTCGACGAATTATGTCGGCAATATACTTTATGGGGCTATGCGTAAGACTGAAACTCGATGGTAACACAGGAGACAGATTTATACAGGTTCGGGCCCTCGATATGAGGTAATACCCTACTTCTGTGCTCGTGGAATGTATTGGGGTTGATCTCGGTGGATCAATGTTGAGGATGGCTATGGATCGGTGTGATCTCTCCTACCAATGTGATCCCGGATCTCTAACTAGGGGCCCCTGCCTCCCTTTATATAGTGGAGGAAGGTAGGGTTACAGATAAGTATCCTAATTGGTTATGGAAACTAGGGATAGAGATAGGAAGTCTATCTCCATCCTTTCTTCCTGAGTATGTAATGTACTAGATTACAACTGTGCCTTTCTTGTGATACAAGTCGGGTCTTCATGCGAGGCAGGCCCATCTTCTAGATGGTAGGCGTGATCCTGCTCCGTGAGGTGGTCTGCCAAATTTGTCTCCGTGAGATACCCAGGGACCATGTTATCCACAGCAGCTGATTCTCACAAGTAAAATAGTTCTTCGTAAGGAGTGAATTCACATGTTGATTAATTTGCTTCACACGGATTTTTGGTTCATGAATTAATTTGGAGTCTTGACCAACAACACATGATGAAAACGATGATCTTGCAATTATGCCCGTATCAGATATGAATAGATTGATATTTGTGAGCAATTAAGTACAACAAGTGTTTTATATAAATAAGCACAATATTAAACGAAAACACTTGATATGGAAAAGATCTCTACTAAGTGTATCATGATAAATATGTAATGGAGCTAGATGCACTAGAAAAATAATTACCAATATGATAAATCAACTAAACCATGGCAAGTACCACAATCTTCATTAAAATGGAGTACATGATAGAATATACAAGAATTACACATGTGCAAATAATATTCAAGTTAGAGTGAAGTGATAGAACAATCTAGATTAAACTCTACTAAGTGATGTACATAAGAAGACATATAAACAAAGCATGCATGCACCAAGTCAAGTCATAGCAATGTGAAATTTAACTCTAGTTAAGACATCTATACTAAAAGCAAGACACATATTGAACTCAAGTGGATATATATGCACAAATGGATATAACATCAATCAATGTGCATATATATAATCAATATGATACTTGGAGCTTACTATGCACTTGCATAAGAGGAATGCAATAATAAATATATATATAGAAGGTTACCAAGATTGCATATCTCATTTTTGCTTACCCATCCCATTTGTATATGTGAGACTTACCTTGTTAGGATGGATAGATTGTCCACTTGGCATATAAGATTTCCTCTAAATAGATGAGATTAATATTCAACTTAGCAATAAACATATTATTCTCATAGCAACACAATCATATTAGAGGTTTATCACTAGGCAATTACTTAGCCCAGCATTTACACAAATTTGGCATTTACAAATAGCTGTCATTATATGTGTTTGTCATTAATCACCAAAATCACTTAAGTGCCTAGATGCACTTTCAATCTCCCCCTTTTTGGTGATTCACGACAAACCTTTTATCAATTGCACCAAATGACAAAATGAAGCTATTTAGCAATACAATAAACATGGGGAGAGAATAAGAGATCATACTTACAAACATTCTCTTTCCTTTTTGTCATTTTCTTCAAACATTCACTTCCTTTTTGTCAATCGATTAGGGGGACAATTGATAAGTCCGTAAATTCTCCCCCTTTTGTCATTAATCCCGAAAAGGTCCATAATAAGGGTTTGAACTCCCCCTTAGTCATCAATCATCTCAAGATCCACTAAGGAATATCTTTTCGCTCCCCTTGATAGCATACTCAATAAAAAGATTAGAGAGAACAAGATAAAAGCAAGGAGGTAGCAATAAAGCAATAATATTAAGCTCCCCTAAATTTAGACAAGATATGACACCATTATATCCAAGATTTAAGTATAAAGAGAAGCAATTATCTTAAAGCATGCATGTCATGTCTCAAGAGTATAAATGAAGATCAAGCATGACATGGCAATGTTATCAATTTCAAAGAATATAAGATCATATAGCAAATGATATAGGTGAAGTACAAGCTCATGATCCAATGGTGTAAACAATGAACAAAGGCAAACCTCTGTTGCCAAATGTTATCCAAATTACAATTCTCCCTCTTTGCAAGGTGTCATCCATATTAATCATTATATAGCTAAATTTGCAATAAAGCTCACAAGACATGTTAGATGACACTTGGAGAACATGTAAACACCAATTTGACACTACTACTTGTAAATAATCCACTACAAAGATAGTACATGATACTACTTGGATTTCTATTACTAGATGCCAATTTAAATTATTTCCTAGAGAAAGCATGTATGGCATCACTTGCAATTCATAAAATTTAAAACTCATTCAAGTAAACTTAGAATTCGCATGTATCAATTTAGAATTTGAACATTGAAAAACATTGAAAGATAACCATGAAGATTCAAGAGCAATTATGAAGAGCACATGAATATGGAGAAACTTTAAATATAAGTCTATCATGCAAGAGCTCCCCCTAAAATATTTAATCGCATGAAGGTGCAATGGCATTTATATATATGGAGTTGAAAGAATATATGTCCCTTTGTTGATTTTCATCTATCACATGCTTGGATCGATCATGATCAATTCACACGGCCTTAGATCCCTCAGACTGTGAAAGCTCCATTCACATCCTTCATCCCACCTGATACATTGATCCTCCTATGATTCCTTGCACATGCATAGACGAGCAAACGATTTCTGGGAACAAATATCTTACAACTTGACCCAAGTTAGTTCATGAATATTTTCTTCCACTTTGACACTCTCCAATCGAAAAACTGTAATCAGCAACACACAATAAATGATTACTCTAAAACTATTGCTCAAATGCAAAAAACATCAACACGAGAAAGCTTCATCTCAGAATTCTCTTTAAGAGCTATGAAGACCAAAAATTTATTTGAGCAAAGGAAAATCGTGAAGATTTCAAATTAGTGATGTTATACCTAATGTTTCAGGAAAATAAATCATTGCTTGATATGACACCGAGGGTGGAAAAGTACTCCCAATATATATGAAATGGATCGTGGAGTTATGTCTTAAGTCATCTCGGTTCATACCTAAAAGAAGATGCAAGCAACTGACAGATATACAAGAAAATCAAAGTTGCAATGTGCTGAAAATTTCAGACTTTTACATTCCTCGATAGCTTCAAAATATGGCTGGAAAACTGTATAACAGTGTTCAACAATTCTGAGAAAATTAGGAAAGGTGGACCAACTATGGAGTATCAAACTCGTAATAACAACTTTCTCATATTATGAACCCAGATGGAGATATAGAAGTCACAAATCAGCCCAAAGTCTGTCCGAAACTGAATTTTAGCAAGCTATTCAAAATGAGAATTTGCCAAAACTTGGTGAAATAAAGTCCAGTAGCCATGACATTTTGCAGAAACATGTTATGGACAACCAAAAAACTTTTGCAAAAGGAATTTCTGAAAGATCACACTCCAATAAATAATTATGTCAATATGAGCATTGGAGGTTCGGTTTTGACACTAAGTCAAATAAAGTCAACAATCTTGCAAATAAGCTTAAATAAATTTGAAAATTTCCAGATTCAAACTTAAGATGCACGATAAGCTTTTGCCACAATAATTTTCCATAGATCAATTTTTCTTTTGAGAAATATGATGAAATTTGTATTTGTATCACATATAGGATTAAGATTTTCACCGATTCCTCGAAATGCAATAAAAAAAAGTTTTGAGTGGAAATTTGCACATGTATGGCTTCATATGAGTTAGAGAGATGTTTATAAGCCAATTTACAAAATCATATTCACTCAAATTGCAATATCCAACTCTATCGAAGAACATGTCAGATATGGTCAAAACTCTCTTTTGACCATATGGGAATAGCTTTTAAATGGTTTGGAATTTGGAGAAACTTTGAACTAGAGAATAGTTTAAAATCCCAAACCTCAAAAATTTTGTATAAAACACTTTTCCAAATTCCAAATAGATCTTGTTTTAGAAAAATTTGAAATTAAATACAAAAACAAGATCATAATAGATCTTTTTAGGTCAAAATTTTAATTTTAGCACCTACCCAAGGGATAGATGCTTAAAAAGATTTGGAATACACTTTAAAACATTTTGAAGGCATTTTTCATAAGGTTTTGTCTTTCAATCAAAGATTTTGTTTTTCATCCTTTTAAAACAAGTTTAAATAGGAAAGATTGGAAGTTTCACCCAAACTCAGAAGAGACAATCTAAATGACGAAGTTTTGCTCCAAGAAGCTTATAAATCCATTTAGATCCCCCTTACCAAAAGGGTCAATGCAAGAAGTGCAATTCAAATATTTATACCACTTGAAGAAATCTGACTAGAAAGCCTAAATTGTGGTATTTTGCAACAAACTTAGAGAGAATTCATGAAACCTCAGTGAAATGCTCCAAATATTCAATATAACCAATAAAAACCTCATTTGGAATAAACTCAAAGGAGAGTAGACAATCAAATAAATAAAGAATTGGATTTGGCCAATAAAGCATCATGTTTCAAGAAATTCTCCAATTTTGCAAAAATGAGGTTGAATGAGTATTTATTCTTTCTAAAAGCTTTTATGAGTTGTAAACACCCTTGTGAGTCAATTCATAGAAAGAAATTTGTCTCATTTGGCAAAACTTATTTAAGTGCTAGAAATAGGCAATTATGATCAAAGTAGGTTTTTCGGCGAGTTTCAAAACCTCATAGCTTGAGATACATTGGTCATTTGAAAATCCTTTCAATATGAAAATTGTTTGTAATGATCAATTCTAGTTTTTTCTTTTGAAACTTTTCTCAAATTCGGTTTAAAATTAATTCTATGAAAAATACCAAAAAATTACAAAAATATGATACTTGTAACTAGAAGTTTAGTTAAAAACTTGTTTTTGATGAAAATAGATTTTTCTTTAGCCAAAACCCATTGAAAACATATGAGAATCATTTTGGAACATTTTTCAAACAAATTTTGAAATGTTTACTTCAAATTCATATTTTGGCTAAAATGGCTCTTTTTGAAAATTAACACTAGCACGTAATGAATATGGCACACAGAAGAAATGTGATATACATAGATATGAATTAGCACTAACTCTAAATGTGCCACAACACTTATGATGCTCATAAAGGAATATTGAAGTTTTGATCATGAGAAATATGATTACCTACACAAGGTAAAGTGTTTGAATTTAAATGTTACCGAAGGGACATTGGCATAAGATTGGTGATTTTAATATCCTCATTCTTGGACTTAAGTTGTTGGTGGTGAATCCACCTTTTTCATGTCCATGCCAAGCCTCCAATACCTCTTCGAGTCCTATTAAGCACTTCAAGTAAGTTTTGGTACGCAATTCTTATTCGATCCGAGAGAGTTAATCACAGTGCATTTTAGTGCCTTACTAGAAGGCTCGTCTTTAGAATGATCATAAGAGCAACAAGACTTGCTACTATTACATTTTGCAATCGGGGCACTTAGCAATTGGATTAGCCATTGGTTTGGAATGATTTGCAAAGAAGCAAAGCACACCTTTCTTGACAAAATTCATCTTGGGGCTTATCCTACCACCATCCTTGGGCAAATTCTAATTTTCTTTCTTGCCCATGGCATCCCTCTCCCCAAGAGAATTGTCGCAAATTATGTGTTTTGCCACCCAAATGGCTTTGACATTAGTTTTACTTGGGGAACATTTTTAGCAAATAAATTTCCGTTTTTATCTCTTCTGTAGCAAAGAACCTTGAGATGGTGAACTCTCAAGACAACCAAGACATCCGCTTCGATGACCTAAACGACCTGGATGAATACTGGTCTGATAACGAGGTCGCTCGGATCATTGATCCAGAAGGACACTCCATGGAGAAAGCTGCTTCCCTCATGGATGTCTGCCGCTCTACAGGCGATGACGCAGGCGAGGGATACATTCCCGAGCCCCTCTAGTTCCGAGAGATACCGGAACAAGAGATGCTTGCAAGACGCGAGGACACTGGTTCGCACGAGGGGGTTGATATCCCCAACACCCCGTATGAGTCTGATCCCGAGGCAGCTTCCCGCGGAGATAACGTCTTGACCCCTTCATGTCCGGTGCTTCCGCGGGAGGTCAATATGGCGGGTATGACCAACACGCCTGCTCCCGCGAACCAGGAGGACGAGTCACTGCGCCGCCTTGAGGCCGCGCGGGACTGGCTGGCCAGCTCGATCGATCGAGCTTTGGCAACCCGTCACGATGACCTAGGGTCCAAGATCGCCAACTCCCGCTTCGCGCGCCGAGATCTCCACCACGCCCCTCCTCCGACCCGACGGCAGAGTCACCATGTTTCTGTGCCTCGGCGCGCGTGGTTTGGGATCTCCGACCGGACTTTGATCAGGCCGCCGAACTGGGTGTCGCCGTGGCGGAAAACCTGGAGCAACTGGCGGGTGATCTTCCCCATACTGCTTCCTCCAGGAGTACATCCCGGGAGAATCGTGCTCCAAGAAGCAACCACTCTCATCGTGACCTTCGTGAGGACCTTGATCGCCGAAAGAACGAAAAGGCATCTCGTCGGCACGATGACCAACGGGCTGAGCGCCGCCACGGGGGGACACGACCTACGACTCCGCCTGGGATCGGAGGCACACCGATTCCCCGACAAGAGGTGATCGTAGCGAGCACTGACCCCACACCGACCGGAGTAACACCCCTTCGGGCACTCCGGGGCCTCGGCGTGGCGACGTGTTCTCATGGCTCGATCCCCTTAGGGGCCACAACAGCCGTGGCATTCAAACTGGCGCCACCCGGGCAAACCATGGGTGTCCCGCCTTTTCCCGAGCATTGCGGGAAGCAGCATGGCCACCGAAGTTTAAACCAGGCCATATCGACGGGACACAAAACCCGGACGAATTTCACTCGGTATACGCTACAACTATCACGGCCGCCGGCGGTGATGAGGACGTGATGGTTAACTACCTTCCCACCGTGTTGGAGGGGCCCGCTCGGACCTAGCTTTTCAACCACCTTCCCACTGTGTTGGAGGGGCCCGCTCGGACCTAGCTTTTCAACCAGCGGGAAGGATCCATCCGCAGTTGGGCGCAACTCTGTGATGCCCTACGGACAAACTTCCTAGGGTGTTGTCCTCGCCCGAGAAGGTCACAGGATCTCAAGCTAGTAGTCCAGATGGAGGAGGAAAGCTTGTGCGAGTATGTCTAGAGGTTCATCCAGGTACGGAACACTATTCCGAGCATCTCGGATGAAATGGTCGTTGAGGCCTTCACCGAAAGCGTGAAAAATGTCCGTTTCACCCAGGATCTCGAGATATACTCCGGCTCTTGGGCTAGTGAGCTGTTCCAAGCGGCGAAATGCTACATTAATGCCGAGGAGGCCGTTGAATGAAAACAGCTCCTGGGGACCGGCAAGGCGCCTCCACAGCCGGGCGTGGAGTCCTCGAGCAAGATGAAGTCTTCCGTCTCCGACAAAATGATCAAGAAGAAGAAAAGGCAAAGGCGACCAAGATAGTGGCTGCCATCTCGGAGTAGTCGCCCCCGACGCAGACACCGAAGCCCAAGAAGCCTCGTCCGTCTTTGGGCAAGGCAGGCAGTCAGCGGTTGAGCGGCTCCGATCAGAGGCACATGTCGCAAGCTCCGTCAAGCGACCGTTTTTGCACGTTTCACCAGGTGCACAAGCATGACCTTCGCAACTGCCGCACCTGGATCGCCCGCCTAGAAGACTACTACAATGGTCGAGGTCCGATGCCCGTCCTCCTGGACGCTGGCAAGGGCAATACCGACCGATGGCCTGACCTACATACTGAGTAGGAAGGTCGAGATAGTGAAGGTTACCACGAGCCGAGCCATCACATCGCGGTAATCTTCGAGGGCTCCGCGGCGTACTCCTCCCGGCGGGAACTTAAGGCCGCCGCGCGGGAAGTTCACCATATCGGCCGTGGGAGCCCTACTCCCGAGCATGTCCGATGGTCGGACACGACCATCTCTTTCTCCCGAAAAGATTTTCCCCCAGGAATGTCTAAGCCACAAAGGCTCCCTCTGGTGCTTTGCAGGACCATCAGCAACACGAGGGTCATGCGAGTACTCATCGACTGGGAGAGCACTCTCGACTTCATATCCGCCCGGGTCCTGGACGAGATGCAGATTCCCCGCTCCAAGATAAAGGACGTTGCCATGCCCTTCCATGGCATAATTCCAGGCACGTCCATGACCCGGCTCGTCCAGATTGTCTTACCCGTGACCTCCGGCAGTCTAAGCAATTTCCGGACTGAGTTAGTCACCTTCGAGGTAGTTGACTTCGAGTTGGCCTATAATGGCGTCCTCGGTAGGCTGGCTCTTGTGAAATTCATGGCAGCTAGCACCACGCGTACCACTGCCTCAAGCTCCCGGGGCCTAAGGGGGTGATTACCGTCAAGGGCAGTCACAAGGCTGCCCTGGAATGCGACGAGATGGCACTGGCTTTGGTCGGCCAGTGGCCCGAACACGGGCCCAAACAGGACTACCGTAATCCTGCTCGGCCCAGGGTTACGCTCCAGCCCCAAGAGCAAACAAAGGAGATTTCGGTCTCCTCTGAGGATCCGGCCAAGGTGGTCCATATCAGGGCCGCCTTCCTCCGGGCAAACATGGACATTTTTGCATGGGAACCGTCCGACATGCCCGGTGTCCCATGGGAGGTGATCGAGCACAGGCTGGCAGTTCAGCCTGGCAAAAAGCCAGTACGTCAAGCACTGAGAAGGTTCCCGTAGTGGAAGGTCGACATCATTCGCGAGCAACTGGACAAGCTGTTAAAGGCTCACTTCGTCCGCGAAGTCAAGCATTCCGAATGGTCGGCCAATCCAGTTGTGGTCAAAAAGAAGAATGAAAAATGGCGCATGTCCGTTGATCACACCAACATCAACGGCTCATGCCCGAAGGGCAACTTCCCTCTCCCGCACATAGATCAGCTGGTTGACGCGACGGCGGAAGCCCAGCTGATGAGCTTTCTGGACGCGTATTCCGGATACCACTAGATTAGCCTATCACGGGAAGATGAAGAGAAAACTGTCTTCATCACGCCCTTCGGCACCTTCTGCTACATGACCATGTCGTTCGGTCTAAAAAATACAGGGGCTACTCACCAAAGCCTAATGTAGAAGACCTTCCCCGACCAGATCGGGCGGAACCTAGAAGTATATGTAGACGACATAGTCGTCAAGAGTAATTTGGCCGAGGCCCATATCCACGACCTCGAAGAAACCTTTTGTAACCTGAGAAAGCATCGAGTAAAGCTGAATCCCGAAAAATGAGTTTTCGGCGTACGTACGGGCATGGTGCTCGACTATGTGATCGGATCGTCAGGCATTGGAACGAACCCTGAAAAAATTGAGGCCATCGATAGGATGCAGGCCCCTTCAAATATAATGGAAATCCAATCAATCACCGGGCGGATGGCGGCCCTCAGCCGCTTCATCTCCCGGCTGGGTGAGCGCGGGTTACCCTTCTTCAAGGCCCTACGCAAGCACGATGGTTTCTCTTGGACCAAGGAAGCCCACGATGCCTTCAAAGATCTCAAGAAGTATCTATCGTGCCTGGCGTCCTGGTCACCCCCAAGGAGCAGGAGCGTCTGCAACTCTACCTTGCGGCCTCACACCAAGCGGTAAGCGCGGTGCTCGTAGCCGAGCGCGAAGGGATCCAGCGACCAATATACTACGTGAGCGAGGTACTTCACGAACCGAAGGAGCGCTACCCCAAGGTTCAGAAGCTTCTCTACGCCTTGCTCATGGCTCCTAAAAAACTCCGCCACTACTTTTCGGTGCACCCGATCACAGTCCCGACCAGCTTTCCGGTGAGGGAGATCTTCAAAAATCCTGATGCGACTGGGCACATCACCAAGTGGGCAGTAGAGCTCGGGGAATTTGACCTCAAATTTGCTGCACGTACGGTGTTCAATTCCCAGATTTTGGTGGATTTCGTGGCGGAGTGGACGAATCCCCCCCTCCCCCGACCGAGCAAGCAGCCGGGCACGTCGAAACTCCTCACTAGACCATGTTCTTCGATGGATCGCGCTCTTTCGAAAGCTCGGGGGCTAGCGTTGTTCTCATTTCCCCCCAGGGAGAACAACTCCAGTATGTCATACAACTGCACTTCGCCGGAACCAACAACGCAGCGGAGTATGAAGGCCTCTTGGCCGGACTCCGAGCATGCTCTGCGCTCGGGGTCCAACGACTAACCATGAAAGGGGACTCACAGTTGCTCGTAAACCAGGTTAACAAGGAGTTTCAGTGCTCCGATGACTCAATGGTGCGTTACCTAGCTGAAGTGAGGAAGTTGGAGAGGAACTTCGAAGTCCTTTACGTGCCCAGGAGAGCGAATACCCTGGCCGACCAACTTGCCAAACTAGGCACCTCGCAAGAACTCGCTCCGGCGGGGGTGCTTGTTGACCACCTGCTAAAGCCCTCTATTCCCTCCGGAGAAGAGGCCGACGAGATGCACGGCAACGTCTCCCTCCTCGAGCAAAGCGCAATCTGGATGATGCCATTCATCCAGTTCTTGGCGCACGGGACATTGCCCGAGCATGAAGCTGAGAAATCCCGGCTTGTCAGGAGAGCTCCACTATACAGACTAGTGGAGGGTGCCCTGTACCAAAGAGGTGCGCTCGGAATTCTCTCCAAGTGCATCTCCCAGGAAGAAGAAAAGTTCCTGCTAAGGGACCTACACGAAGGTATCTGCGGGGCTCACTCGTCCTAAAGAATCCTTGTCGAAAAGGCCTTCAGGATAGGTTATTATTGGCCCACGGCGTTGGGCGATGCTCGTGAGATAGTTACCATGTGCCGGGCGTGTCAATTCCATGCCCGTTCATCAACCAGCCTACGCCCCTCAGACTATCCCCCTCACCTGGCCGTTCTCGACCTAGGGGTTAGACATCCTCGGTCCATTCCCCAGAGGAGCAAAGGGGTGCGCATACATCTTTGTTGCTCTACGTAGGCACGCAGCCCGATCGGTCCGACCAAGGAGGACATTGCAAGACGGCGATTTAGTCTTACGCCGCTTCCAAGACTTGTCGCACGCCAATAAGCTCACTCCCAGATGGGAGAGTCCGTTCATGGTCGTCTCGTCTTCACGACCGGGGACTGTTCGTCTTGCCTTCCCGGACGGCCGCGTCCTGAGCAGCTCGTGGAATATCGCCCAGCTACGCAGGTTCTACGCATAATATCGCTCGTTTCTACTTTTAGCCTTCCTTTCCCAACCTGTCCCTCATTATTTAACCAAGGGATCTTCGAATGACTTCTACTCGACGAGAGAATATCGTATCTTGCGGGTAAAGCGTACAACCTCTACAGAGTAAACCCATTTGAATGGCCAAGCTCCCGGTTAAATAGCGTCTCAGCGGTCTTTCGCAACGTAGCATCACCATTCTTAATATGACATAGGTAAGGTCATTCCGGCGTGTGTGTCGTTGCTAGATGAGAATCATGAGTTTGCAATATGAGATTTGAGATTTGAGAAATGAGAGATGAGATTATGAGCTGATATGAGACTGAGAACTTGAGACCTAAGAAGATAACTTGTTTCAATTCTATATCTTTTGAGAATTTCTATTTATTTATATTTGTTCTTAGATGCTTTTACAATTCTAGGTAAAGTGCTTTCATACAAATTAACCATCAACTTTCTAGTATGAGCCTTAACCTGGTCCTTCCCAGGAAGGACTTGCTAGCAGTCATATGCTAACCCCGCTTGTTATACGGGGCTGTTCATTCAATGAGCAGATCAAGAATACGAGGACACGTAAGATAACGTTGAGATCTTCCCGAAGGATGCTCCGGACTACTAGCCGTTTCCCACTCAGCATGTGCCTGTGGCCGTGATGGGACACTATTTTTGGTTATAAGCTTTTGCTTTACTTTAACCATGTTTTGTATTTATAAGCTAATGTAATATATTGTTCGGCCGCACTTTGAACTACTTTATTAGTTAATATAATTCTGTTTTGGTATCATGATTATGCTTCACTGTGGATATGAGCACGAATCCTTAGGACTGATACTGGTAACACAGATGCGTTCGGTTTGATAAGAATCCGAGGTCTCGAACATACAACTTCCGCATCTTTATCCGCATCTACCAATAAGTCTTCAACTAAATAAGTAGGTATGTCGATTTTTCATTTTGTTGATTTTCCTTAAACCATATGCTGATATTATTGTTGTGGACACTTGGATTAATGGGCAAGGTATTGTACATACTAGTGCAATGGACTAGTGGTGCTTACTGTCTATTGGACACTTAGACTATTGATGCTAAATCTCAGTGTGTTAGTGTGTTGGTTGTTGTCCTGATGTTTACATCATGTAATGCTGTTATGTATGGCTTATGTGACTGTATGAACCAAGTGTGATTTGATCTTGCTACGAATGAACCTATGTTGCCAATTTGGTATGTTGCTTATGCTATTATCTATTGTTTGTTAAACCTAATTACCCGAATATGTATGAACCTAGCTGTTATTATCTATGACTTGTTGGCAATTTGGCATGTCTAACGAAATACCGATACCGAATTAGTTCGGAATTTCTGTTTCGGTAAGAATTTTCAGTAATAATTTTGGTACCCACTTTTCAAATACCGAAGCTTTTAAATACCGAACCAATAAAACCGAAAATACCAAATGCGCACCCCTACCTATCCCTAGGTCGACACTATCGGTCTTCTTTGACCCTACCAAGCCTACCAAGCGAAACCATGTTGCTTTCCCCCCCTCTACGTTACCAGACCATCACTCTACTCTCCATCCATCAGCAACACACTCCATCTTTATGTCCCCCTAGACCACCACTGCGAGTCTGCTTATTCTACCCAGCGGAATTGAGTTGCCGTGAAACCGTGGTGTCTCCAGCTTCAAGTCCCTAACGTCCTTAGACCGCCAGTCTGCCAAACTCTACCAGCAAAACATAGCGTTTCTTCTTTACCGTCCACCACCCCAATTGTACCTAGTGAAGCAGAGAAGCCGGAAAACAATCCATCGCCATTGGGAACACCTTTACTATCCCCAAGCCGGCACCACGCACCTGCTCTCTTTCACCTTCCCCGTCCCAAAGCTTCGCTGTCCTCAGGCCACCACCGCCCCAATTCCACCTAGCGAAGCCAATAACCAATCACCACTTAGGAAGGCAGGAACCGAGGAAGCCACCACAGGTTCCAGCTCCAAGACGGGCATGGCTTAATGACGCGCTTCACCGTGGCACAACAGAAGCGCAAGAGAGACAAAAAGAGTAATGGGGGAATATCCGGGGAACATTACGATGCAGTATGTACATGACTACATGTACAATCTGGGAAATCCATTTTCTTGCACTATTCCGAATAGACACCTGTGCTAAACCTAGCACGTCAATATCAATTAGGGAGCACCTGGGATCAGAAAAAAAAAACTGGTTAGAACACCCTGCAACGCGTATCCTCTCAAAAAAATGCTCGGCACGCCCACACACACACATATATAAAATATATTTTAAAATATCAGTTCGTACAGCCGACGGAATATTGGTACCACAAATATACCAGCACGGAACATTGCACCATGGCACATGGCATGCGAGTAATATGCAGTCTGATCTATCGTTAATAAAGTTTACTTAATAACGATGGTTCAGTGACAACCACATAAACAGTATCACTAACAAAACCAACTTTAACAAACCTGAGGCAATCATTACCCTACTTTATTCATAGCACGTAGCTCTGATCCACATAGTAGCACCAAAGATAAGCATCTCGTCCAGTCAATCGTGAAGGTTTCAGATTCCACCACAGCAACCGATCCATAGGTTCTCCCGTGGTAGGTCCAGCTCTAATGAGGAATGACTAATATATGATGCATCTCTATAACTGCCCGTAATCCAGATTTTGAACTCATAGGCTAAACCCTGGGTCTGAGCAGTTAAGAGTACTCTCCATGCAAATCATTGTCATCAGACCGTCAAACAAATCACCTTCCCAACAGCATGCACCTGGAAGAACTGCCTTACCCTGTACATTAACAAAGGTGACAACAAGGTAAGCATTAGTAACTGGCATAATATAACTTTAACCCACATATTACTAGTTCAGAAAGAAATGATTGCAAGATGCGATTCGAGAAACAAACTCTTGCCATAATAAAATTTTAACCCACAAAATGGTAGCTCAGAATCAAAAGTTTGTGAGGTAGGAATGCGGACTTGAGAAAATGATTTATCTGGATAGTAAATTCCTGCTGTATATTCTAGTAGATATAATACATCTGCAGGCATGTATCAGATAATCTAGTGGTGTTTTTCAGCTAAATTTGTAAATCGAAAATTACCAATGGTTATACCATGAAATTTCATGTTAAACATGACGCACCATAAAGATAGGAATAGAAGCAAGTGTAATCCTTATATTCGTCCCAATAAAAAAATTGCTAAAATCTTAGTATGTGTACAGATGGTTTAAAACTTAGTATGTTTAGTATGATGCACGTGTGGATTACAAAACTGCATCTAATAGCAAGGACTGAAACAAAATGATTTAATCAGTGATCAAATTTGCATTCAGAATTCATTTTTAGTTCTCAACATCTCATTGGCAATACAAACCAAAAATTGATAAAAGGTCTGATGAGAAGCTCCCAAAAAAATGTTATGTCAAGGGCCTATATAAAAAAGGATGTTATAAAAGTGAAGTATCAAAACTTTACCAAATCTAAGGGCAGCACTTGACATGCTTCCAAGACAAATATCCTCCAAAATAAACATAACATGAAAGGACTGCACTTTTCAGGGCCGAAATCAACTGTCAATCTTTGTAATGCCACTTCAACGGATTCTCAGCAATTCCTGTAAGCAATTGTCATATATTTAGCATTATAAAATTTGCATGATAATAAACTAGAAATTTTCCAAAGACATGAACAACACACACCAGATTTAGATCCTAAAAGAAAAAATATTACCAGTGATCTTCATGGTACAAGGTACAGTCACACAAGGTAATGGTCAGACCAAATAGATTGTTCTGGTTGTGGTTCAACAAATGGACCATTTTGCCGATTCCCTTGCTGAAAGCTATGTTCCGGAAGTTCTTTTATGGGCTCAAAAAGGTGGAAATCTTGCCAACATTTCTCATTGATCCCTCCAGCATGCATGTGAAAAGACTGTTTCCCGGGAAAAGGAAAGGGAGTGGTAAACCCGCTGCTAGGAGTACTAACATTTGAATTCATAAGACACTGATCATTAACATGGTCCAGTGATGGACGATAGCCACCCAACCAGATGTTGTCAGCAGCCTGTGCATGCTGGCCATTCCCAACTGAAATGGAATCATCTTGTCGCTTTGAAGGAACATTATTAAATCCTGGAGGAGGGCCAGCATGTCTTCCAGGACGACTGACAGGATTTTTTTTGGACACAGTCGTCAGCGTTTCCATGAATTTCACTGGTGTTCCATCAGAAGATACTACTGATGGCACAACTGAATCAAAGGCTGACGGGATAGTCAATTCAGCAGATTTAAACTGATTAAAGATTGGGTTTGTTTTGTTCCAGGTAGCTTCAGTAGATACCTGAGGCACATTTCCCATAAATTGTAATCCACTTGGTCCACTGTTCACTCTCTGCTCCACAAATCCATTCGCACCTATGTTGACATTCTTTAACGCACTCAGTAAAAATGAATCTTGCTCAGGGAGCAGATGTGTATTATCTGGACTGCTGAATGGAAGTGATACTGCAGGTGCATGCTGGTTCAGGATGATGTTCGAAAAGTTTGGCAGTTGGACTGTACTCTGGGGGGCAACAAGTGGTGCACCAGTGCATACCCAGGCACGATCAGGCATTTTTAAAGGCTGTACAAATTCAGAAATTGACCTTGAAGCCATGCTAGGAATCACTTGTTGCCCATCACTGACTGCCCAACCAATAGAAGACATTGGAAGAGATTGCACATAAGTACTGGCAGTTGAAGCGGATGTGCACTCAAATGATATAGGCGCACCATGATTTGACCAATTAGCATCAGACATCTGTACTGGCTGTATGAATTCGTTTGTGGCTTGTTCCAAAGGAAATCTGAGAAGCTTTTCAGGGACTGGAGGCTTAAAAACAATTTCTTCATCATCATCTCCTTCAGCATATGATTGTGTGTTTGACTGCAGTGCACCCATTTTTTCAGCAACTGAAGTTCCTGAACTAATCTTACTTGCAACTTCATACTCCTGCTTAGCGGAATTTGTCACATGTGCATCAGAGATCTCAGAATGAGGCATAGAGGATTCAAATATAGGAGGTTCTGTAGCCATAAGGAACTTTTTTGAAGTTGGATCGAAATATATTCGCAATTGATCAATTTGAACAAAACTCAGTAATGCCTTCCCAGCAGCAAGAATCCTTTGTACACGTGCTTTTTTCTCCTTGATGCCTCCATCAGTTCCAAACACATGCTTGTTTGAGAAGTCCAAGATAACTTGTGCAGGCACCAATGGTAAAAACCCCCTCAGCTCAACATCCTCCCACAGCGCAAGCCTGTTGCCAGTTTCACCTTCATCATACGTGCCCATGTCAAAAAAGCACGTTTCATCATCATCACCATCAACAGGTGCAAGGCCTGTCAAAATGAGCTTATTCATAAATGATACACATTGATTCCAGAAGAAAGATCTTGAATCAGCTTGCTTTTCCTCCATCTCAGAACTAGCAATTAAATTTGGGTGGCATGCTAGCCATTCAATGAAGACCAGAATGGCTGGCAGGTAGATGCTTGAGGCCACATCTTGAAGCTCTAAGCATCTTCTCAAAAGGTATCCGACAAACTCAAAGGCAGTAGCAAAGGCATTTTGAAGCAGCACTCTGCGTTGCACAATTTCAGCATAGGATTGGTTATCTGAGTCTTTCTTCACATTATGCACTGTATACATAAGTATGGCAATAAGCTTAACAAGAGATAGTGCATTTTCAGTGACATCCAAACCAAAATTAAGCTCCTCATCAGGGCCAGATGCAAGGAGAATTTGCAAATCACCAATAACTGTAGCAGACAGCTCCGCAAATGTTTCCAAGCTATCAGAAGATAGGAAAGTATTAGAGAGAGAGAGAGAAGGGAAGAGAGCACCAGTAATTTCAAGAAGTACCTTGTTCTTGTAAAAAGAATGCCATTGAGGCGAACAAATCGAACATAGAAAGCCTTTAGTATTTCAGGAGTGCTGTACTCCCGTTCTTTTAAAGTTGCTTCCGTACTAGCAAGTTTTGGCTGAAATCTAGTGTCGCCCCTTCCTCTGCCCCTTCCAACTGATCTGAAGGGCAATGTCCTAGCAGTGGCAACCTTATTATTACTTGGCAGCTGAGAATAACTTTGACGATTCTGCACATGAAACCATAAGAATATGAAACTTATTGCACAGCATATATCAGAACACTAAAAAGCCAATCATAAAAAAATACTAAGAGAAACTATGACATCAGCTGCCCCACAAGGCCATATATAAACACACTAATCCAGAGCTATCATCATTAGTTGTCTATCCTACAGTTCAGCAGTATATTATTCCTTTTCGTATCATGTGCATCAGATGCTAGAAAGCATCAACCACCAGCCATGAAATCAATTGAAAGAAGGTTGTAGCCAAATCATGAAGGAAAAAAGTTATTTCTACAAATCCATTGGTGAGATGCAAAACATATCCTATAGACTGGACATAAGAATCTCACAACCAAAAAAAGATAAGGCTAGGCATGGAACTCTGCTACATATAGGTAAAACATGGAATCCACCAAGATCTACCTTCCAGCTAGATAAAATTCCACAATATCATTCCAACAGTGACCCAGGGGAAATGTAAATTTAACACCAAATCACAACACAAAAGGCAAGCATGACAGAAATAGCAGTATAGCAGCATTATCTTGAAGATGGTGGCATACCTTCTCAAATGCAATAATCAAGTTTTCCCTTGCTGTAGAAAACGGATTATCCACCGCTAAGCTACGGAAGTACCTATAGATAGCTGTTACCTCATCACCTGAATATGATGCTAGTATTGCAAGCTGAGCAAGATGACAAAAACTTCTTTGTTAGGACAATATCTTTCGAGCATGTGAAAAATATGAGTAAAAGACAATGCTGTGAATACAGTATCCATTTACACATACCTGATGATGTGGGTTGCCATTAGAAGGGCACAAAGATGCTGCCTCCTTATAGTAGCTAGAAGCTCCAGCATATTCACGACTTGCAGAATCAACATCTCCATACAAACCCTTGTAACGGGCAAGATCTCCTAAATATATCAGACAGCGATAGCATGACATCAAGCCTTTCTTCATGTCAGTCATGTTCTTATCATCTTTGTCAGGAATCAATGAACTATCAGGACCCTCAGAAAAGTAGCCCAACGGAAGACCATAATTTGAACGAATTTTCAGCATCAAGTCATGATAAAAACCAGTTGCTTCTGAAAGGAAACTTCTAAAAGTAGATTTGATCCTCTTGATCCGATCTGGGTTGACATTGTTCTTTCCACCCTGAGCTGCAGCTGAACCCGACGCTGCAGAAGAGATGTGAACCCTGAACTCTTCAATTCTTTTGTAGTGTAACTGCCATAGGAGATATTCTATTTCATGCTTTTCAGAAAAATCATGATCTGCAAGGATTATCTTCTCATAGTTCTCACGCATCTGAAACCATATGTTAGGATCAATTGGAATTTTTGATTGTGCTTGCCTCCGCAGACGACCTTCATGTTCAGCATTCTACACAAATATGATCATTATCACCATTACTAAACATTATTTATAGAACTACAAAGCTTCATGATTATTGGAATCAAATAATAAAATCGTTAGGAACAGTCTGTGAGAATGTTGGTAAATCTGTACAAAAGAATAGAATTATGCAATCATGTGATAAGTTAAAGGTAGTCATTCCTGTTAGAGATATAATTAGAGTCCTAGAGTATTTAGGGATAGAATTAGAGTCCTCATCATATATGGGCTGCCTTTTCTAGGCTTTCCATTCTACCCTATATATATTTACACTATTCATAACATTGTATTAGAGCTACGGTGCTCGAAACCTAGCCACGGCCAAGGTCTTCTGCTGCCGCTGCCCCCAGGAGGAGCAGTCTCCACCTCTGGTGGCGGCTACCTCGTTGGTTTCCTCTCTAGGCTGCTCTGCTCTCCCCAAGTTCAGGTCACACTCGTCGTCGCCACCTGCCAGGGGATCTGCTCGTCATCGCTCTGGCCGCACCGTCGTCGCAGCTGCACCAACAACAGCCATCCTAGTACTGGAGCTTGTCCATGCCACCGGGCTCTCCTACGTCACATTAGGCAGCCACCTCTGCTTGATCTGTGCACTGGACGCCATCGCCATTGGTCTCCCATGGCCAGATCTACCTCCTGTCCTTATGTCACTGGCCGGATGCATCTGCTCTGCAAGGCTTCCTTTTGGGTTGGCGTGGCTGTGAAGTTTGGTTGGATGGGCTTCTATTAGTTGGAGGTGGTGGTGCTTCTCTGCTACTCTTGGCTCCTATGCCACAGCCACTGCCCCTACAACCTGAATTCTTATTGATGAAAGCATCAAAGTTCTAAAATCATGACATCTCTAATCGTCAACAAAGAGGATATCAAAAGGTTGGCAATTTGGCATACCTAAATACCATATTTAGAACATTAAACATTCAAGTGCGCCCAAAAAAAACATGCACACGCCTTGTACTAGGGAGCAAGCAAAATTTCCAATTGATATCTCCTTAAAAAGAATTTAGCTTCATTAACTATTGTGATTGTGGTCATAAACCACTCAGCAAGTACAGTGCACCACATGATAGCAACAAAGTACACATGCCACTATGCAAAGTAGCTTAGATAGAAGTTCTTTAGGTAATTTCTTCCATGGGTCTTAAACACCAAAGTCTCATGTACTATTGATCAATGATCAATAATACAGATTCCACAAATATACATACTATAGGGGCTACTAGCTCTGTAGCTCATGCATTTTTCTTTGCAGAAAACATGTTGGAATATGCAACATAGAATGTAATGGAACTAAACAACTCATAATAATCAACACACAACTGACGCAAGCCAATTATTCCCATGACACCTCTATATGGAAACCCCCTAAGCACCAAGCAAGTAAATCGGCCATCTGCAGCTCTAGCAATAATAAATCCCTGGAACGAAAATCTAGTTACCACTCAAGCATGCATAAAACAGAGAAAATTGATCATGTTGCAAGCTAAGCAGCGCCACAGGACAGAAGCAGTACAACGAAACATAAAGGGGAAGGACCGAAGGACGCCATCAACAGGCATAGTCTGACAGTCCCACCGAGGGGCAAGACAGAATAACAAATAATGCAGCTTCAACTTAAAAACAAAAAACTAAAACAAAGAACCTCACGGACAATGTAGATTGCCAAACGCAGAGAGAACAAACCTTTTTGAAGAGGAGCTGCACGAGCTCCCTCGGCGACTGGGATGGGGAAGCAGCAGCTTTATCCATCGGAACAGTCATCACCCATCAAGCACGCATTAGTTTAGATTGCTGCACAGGACGAGAGCCACTTATCAACAACGAATCGCGTGGACAAAAACGTCCACAGGCCACAGTGCAGCATGAGGAGAAAACAATCTATAAAATCTTACGAAATGCCATATAGCATTACATCGAAGACAAAAAATCTAGCCTAAAAAGCAAGCAGAAGCCACGTTTCGGCTTCCGAGAAAGCAACACCTAAATCACCCGCGCAACAGCATCCCAAGCCTTTAGCCCCAATTTCATTCATGAGATGAAACCCTAGAAATCGCTAACTCTTAACTACCACCGCCCAAGCGAACCCATCGAAACACTCACCGCAAGCCCGCAGATAGAAAACTCCGCATGCCCCAGAGGAAAAACCCTCAACCAAACCAAGGTTTCCGAGCGGAGGACAAGATCCCTAGGGCCCCGAGCCCCCGACCAAATAGAGGAGAAGCGCGAGAAACCGCGGCGAATCCGCGGCTTCCGAGCGGAGGACGACGGATTGGGTGGGAGCTGCGGCCGAATCGCACTGGGCATAGGGGGGATCGGGGAGCGGGAGAGGGTCCGTACCTGGCCAGGCCGAGGAGAGAGGGGGCGAATTGGAGGCGACTCACGGAAGAGTCGATGAGGAAGGAACTAGGGCGAGTATTTGCAGGTGGTGTCGTGTCTTGTCTTGGTAGTGTTCGGGTTGGCCTTGCCCTTGGCCGTCAAAGTCAAATACGTAGCCACGTAGGTGGTGCCTCTTTTGTTTTTTTCCAAGGCATAATAGTCTATTTGCGCCGAGATAGATTAGTTATGAATATCTTTATTACTATTAAAAGTGTTTTATGGTCATCCGTGATTCCTCCCACCAATGCCATTTCTCCTCCGCCGCCGAAAAACTCCTTCAAATTTCAAAATTCCCGATCCCACACATTGTCCATCGCCGCTCCTCATGTTTCCTTCCAATGTTGTGCCCACTTTCTACGTCGTCACGTGTGATACGAGGGGTGCCCGACCTTCACGGCGTATGATTGAAGATACTCGCGAAACCTAACGAATCTTGTGCAGCCAACCGTTGCAAGCGCAACAACCTGCAGCACCGAGTTCGCCCAACCTCACGTTGTCCACTCAACCAAGTCAAGTGGATTACAATCCTCGCTGTAATCACAAAGATCTTGCAAGAACAGTGGGAAGGAATGCACAATCTCAAGTTTATTTCAGCCGGTGGCTTGAAATCTCAAGAGCATGCATATAGCAGATCTGTTTTTAGTTTTAAAATGGTCTAAGTCTTATACAAGGGGTTGCCTCCTATATATAGGACAGGAGAGGAAGCTGAGAGGTTTTGCTAGTAAATTCATACACTACATGGACCAGCTGTCCCATTAAGTGTGGCGCAGTACACGAAGAGTTGGGCTAGGTGGGAATTGAACAGGATCTGGTCGCCATAATATTTTTTCGATATCTCCGCGCTTAGGATGAATTTGAGGGTGTGGTTGGATCCGTTGGAAAGCTTACAAAACAAGCTTTCCACGCTGTGGTCAAACACCCCCAACGGAGTCCGAATGCATCTTCTATGCGCCTTTGATTTTAGATTGGTCATTGGAGGCTGAGTTGAGTCTATTTGATTTCACACCTTGCTTGTTGACTTGCTTTCCCTCCTCTTCATCTTCTCGCAGGTGTTCACACCTCCTTGCATTGTTTTCATACCTGAGAATGGTAAAGATATATTATGTAGCAGCTAACTATCACATTTAAAAAATAATTCATATTAACAAACGAATTCACCTGGTGATTAATTTGGTTCATGAATTGATTTAGAGTCTTGGGCTGCAACACGTGATAAAAACAATGATCTTGCTATCATGCCCGTATCATCCTCCCCTTCTTCAAGAAAAGCCGTCTTCGGCTTTTGATAAGATGAAAGTAAACAAAACAGAGAGAACAACGTATATGCATGGTATATGTATTCATCATCTGTTTTAACACTTCTTTTCATTAGCACAATGTATTTTGTAACATAATTCATGTGAATTGCAAAGCGATTATTCACATAAATCCTCTTCCCATTTGAAAAAGTTATCCTTGACTTTTCTAAACATCTTTTCAAATTACATATGGGGTTCCATGTTTCAACTGCACAACTCTGTTTACTAACAAGCAATTAATATGTATCACATGAGGTAGAGAGCAACAAGTTTCTTTCCAAACAGAAGTTATCTTCAATTGTTCCCATATCAACATAATGAATGTAAGCTTTATCAAAACCATACATTCTAACATCAGGAGGCATTCCACATGTAATGCAAATTCCACGAACAAGGAACTTGTTATCCATACCATGTTCTCCAATTAAATTAAACTTGTAAGCATATATGTGAAACTAGTTAGTGAAGCAAATTCAGCAACTTTCTCACTCACAGAAGTTAGCTCAACAGATTTATCAAACATGATATAGCACAAAGGATCATCATAGCATATTCGGATAAGATCTTCTTGATTAGTAACCAATTCCACATTATGTAAGTTAAGCAAACTAAAATCAAAATGCAGAATTTGTAGTTGCACACGAGTGTTCTCAGAATTGACCTGCTCTTGTTGAATTTTTAACTCAACATCGTTTTTGTTACCTTTATTGTTCTCCCTAGGTGTTGTAAGTTCTAACCATGGAACAGCAAGTATTACATCTCCAACCATGAAAATCTCCTCATATTTCATGTGAATTGGTGTATGTTGTTTATTGTTCAACTCTTTTTGCTTTTCTTGTTGCACATGAAAAGAGACAACACTAGAAGTAGAAGTTAGTGTGTTAGCTTCAGAAATATCCTCGCAGTTGTCATCAACTATTTCTCTCATTTCTTATGGTGTTTTTCTCAAAATCTGATATTGCGATCTCTCATCCTCACATTTAGTGGAAACACATAGCTCACTTGTTTTGTAACTCTTATTCATATGTGGCTCTCATTATCACAAGGGTTGTGAGGTATCTTCAAGGATCGAGGGCCTGTATTGGCACAATTCCCAACAACCGCAATCTCCACTTTTTCTATGAGTACCGAAGAATCGACACCATCCATCATTTCGATTGAAGGGATTGTCCTATTCTTGACCTTCTCATGAATTGGCACCCTTTGCTGAAATTCAGATTTGTCATGCTCCTTAATTCTTCTCTCCTCTTCAATTGCACAATCCACAAGATCAAGCATGCTTTTAAAATACTTATGTTGAAGTGCAACAGCGATCTTGTCATTTAAGCCATCTTTAAAGTATGCTTTCTGCTTGAATGGAGTTGTGATACCAGCACGTCGCAGTCCACGACTCAATTTACTGAAATAATCATGGACACACATGCATCCTTGTTTGATACTCGCCAAGTGGTGAAGTAACTCTTGCTCATAATATGGTGGTACAAATTTTCTTCTCATGATCCTCTTCAAAATCGACCAAGATGTAATGAGATTCTTTCCCAACAGTTGTTTCCACCAACAATAAGCATAGTCCTCAAACTGCATAGTGGCTCGCAAGACTTCTTTAGCTCCAGGAAGGCACTGAAATTTGAAAAGTTTCTCCATTCGATGTTCCCACTCAATGTATTCTTCGGGATCATCACTTCCATAGAATGGAAGACCAATATGTTCGGGACCTACCATGATCAATGCAAACACGAAACCAAAAAAACAAGTATATATGGAATATATGTAAAATCACTCATCCTCACTTATCCTTACCACTGAAATTCTTACTCACCCTTTGCTGATTGATAGAGAAGTTCGCACTTGATTGGTGAGGCAAGACAAGGTGAGATTAAGCGAACTCACAGCTGAGATTAAAGCACACAACGGATTATATGTGGAGCTTGGTAGGGAATGTGTATGACCTACCCAATCTGTATCCTTGATGTTGTTTCAATAAGTAAATATCCAACCAAGAACACAATGTCTAGTTGCTGAAATCAAGAATTAAGTGATGAACATAGCAACTCACGCACAAAGATGATGGAACCAAATGCAATCAAAGGAGTGAGCTAGAACAAAATATGATGGTAACACAAACAGCTCAATTGCATCGGTTATAGAAAGACACTAGCTAGCTGCAAATAATGAACTAGGGCACAAGATTGCACAACAAGAATGATTTCTCAAATCGGTGCAAATAATTTTCAGAAACTTTTCTTCTTCTCCTTTTCTTTTCATACAACTAACAAGCAGCCACAAAGCTTTTCTTTTCTTCCTCTCTTCTTTTTTTTTCCTCTTTTGCTTAGATGATATAATTGGCTGCGCTACTGATTTTGACAAATTTTTCTTTTGATTTCTTGCAACCGTGAGATCAAAATAAACAAGTGCAGCCCTATGCAGCGGATTAGCTAGTCTTGATCAGGGTTTTAAAAACTAAACCGACCAAACCACTAACCGGGTAGGTTTTTTTCAAAAAAACGCTAAAACCGCTAGAAACCGGTGGAAACCGCTCAAATTTAAATTCAAACGAACCGCGAGAGCCACCGGTTTCCTGGCAGTTTTTGCCGAAAAACCGCTGGTTTTACCGGTTTCTCGGCGGTTTTTAGCAAAAAACTGCTACAAAAATCAGAAAAAACCATGAAAAATAGGAAAAATAAAAAATGGTCTGAAAAAATATTAAAAAAATTGAGAAAAATCAAAATTTTGTTTCATACAAATTGTTCTACTCGGCATCTAGTTTTTATAAGATTTTTTAAAAAATCAAAAATTTTGAATTGAACCGGAGAAAAACCGGTGGTTTCTCAAACCGCCGCACAGCGGTTTGGCGAAAAACTACCGGTTTTTCTGGTTTTTCGTCGGTTTTTAAAACCTTGGTTTTGATAGGTGCAAAGTATTCACAAAGGAAAGATGGGCTATCAAGAACAAATTTGATTTTCGCAGCAAAACAGCAGTCAGATTCAAACCCAAGTTCGACCACTTTTTAAGCCGAATTAGAGAGAGTTGTCTGTACCAAAGTTGTAGAGAATTTCATAAGCTTTCCAGAAAGTCCAAGAACGCAAAAATCCGAGTTCGTATGTGGGAGTTATGGCTAAAACAATGGACTGGACAGATTGGATCTAAAAGTGACGCGAAGGAAGACGAACATATTTAGCAACAAGAATACGATTCTATGGATAAAAACTTAGCAAAACACACAAGAACAACAGATTGGAGACTAAGTTTCGATATTTTTGTGAGAGAAGTTATCAGATTAGGTAGAAAAACACAAATCCAAACTAGGTAAATATTTTTGTGTGGCTCTTTTTCTGGATACGGCTGAAAAGTAAATCTAGAACTAGGGGATAAAGAACCTACCGTGACAACCGGAGCTCTGATACCAAATGATACAAGGGGTGCCCGACCTTCACGGCGTAGGATCGAAGATACTCGCGAAACCTGACGAATCTTGTGCAGCCAACCGTTGCAAGCACAACAACCTGCAGAACCGAGTTCGCCCAACCTCACGTTGTCCACTCAACCAAGTCAAGCGGATTACAATCCTCGCTGCAATCACAAAGAGCTTGCAAGAACAGCGGGAAGGAATGCACAATCTCAAGTTTATTTCAGCCGGTGGCTTGAAATTTTAAGAGCATGCATATAGCAGATCTGTTTTTAGTTTCAAAATGGTCTAAATCTTACACAAGGGGGTTGCCTCCTATATATAGGAGAGGAGAGAAAGCTGAGAGGTTTTGCTAGTAAATTCGTGCACTACATGGACCAGCTGTCCCATTAAGTGTGGCGCAGCACACGAAGAGTTGGGCTAGGTGGGAATTGAACAGGATCTGGTCACCATAATGTTTTGTCGATATCTCCGCGCTTAGGATGAATTTGAGGGTGTGGTTGGATACTTTCCAGGCTGTGGTCAAACACCACAAACGGAGTCCGAATGCATCTTCTATGAGCGTTTGATTTCAGATTTGTCATTGGAGGCTGAGTTGAGTCCATTTGATTTCACACCTTGCTTGTTGACTTGCTTTCCCTCCTCTTCATCTTCTCGCAGGTGTTTACACCTCCTTGCATTGTTTTCATACCTGAGAATGGTAAAGATATATTATGTAGCAGCTAACTATCACATATAAAAAAAATAATTCATATTAACAAACGAATTCACCTGTTGATTAATTTGGTTCATGAATTGATTTGGAGTCTTGGGCCGCAACACGTGATGAAAACAATGATCTTGCTATCATGCCCGTATCAATGTGTCTACCTCCGATCTACTCCACTGGTTCGGGGGAGGTCTAACGCTCGTTGGACCAAACCCCGTCCAACAAGCGATCCAGCCGTTCACCTCAAGTTGCCATGGCCATCTGATCGCCACGAGCACCCTCTTGTCCACTTGGCCAGGGCTCGTCCAGCCGCTCGACCTAGGGTGGCTCACCCAATCCCTACCGAGTCCTAAGCCCTTGAGCCTTGTGCTCCTCTTCCTCTTCTGCTCCCTCAAATTGATTCCTTGCTTGAACCGTAGTGTTGTGTCGCTGCCCTCCACATTCGTGTAGCCTACACCCTACCCAAGACATGCCACCTCCTTGCCATACCGCTCTCCTTGGCAACACCGCCTTCGTCCTCTTGGACGCGTGACATCCCTACCATGCCGCCTTTCTCGACCTGTGAAGTCGCTACATATCTTGCTAACCTGGATTGCCTGAGGATTCCTAGTAAATTTTGCATCTTGGTAGCTTCAGTTAAATTTATTACTTGCATCATCTTTCTAATACTTTGCAGTAATTAATTTCAGAGTTGCTTCTCCATAGTGAATCTATTAAAGTCTCATAATTCTCGCTCCAACTTGTGCAAACCATTTGAATTAATTAGAATAGCTTCAACAAAATGATGATGAAACTCATTTGTTGTCCTCATCTTGTGGTGAATATCCTGTAGTTGAGCCTAGTATAGTAACGAATCTCTTTTGAGCTTGTTTTATTAGCTTTCTTCACTCGATGTCATAATTTTTTAGGTAAGCCAACAACGAGCTAAGTTTGTGTTCTTGGTGAAAATCAAAAGCTAGTTCAGGCATCATATATGACTATTAACAATATATTTATGTTCTTTGATGCCCTTATTATTAATAAATATTCATAGAATTATCTCCTTTCATATTAACAATTGCGTGATTAAAGGTTCCATGAAATGGAAGATCAAGTTAATCATGTCAACATGGATGTCCAATGGCTACATTCCTTATTTGTTGTTCTGCTTCAGATCAATCTGGCCCCCCAAATATGACAAATGTTTGTTTGCGTGAGAATGTGGATGAGCATGCTGTGTCAAGTGATCCAGTTTTGGCTAGGACTATAGTGTAGTTGTAGTTGCTTTATGATTGCACATTCTTCGTTTCTTGTATGAAGTCAAGCAATTTTTGTGTATTAATTCTATACGAAGTGAGTCAATTTTTTTTGTATGAATCCTGTATAAAGTCAAGAAGTTATAAACCAAAACAGCGCATGGTCAATTTTTGTGGCAGAGTTATTGTCGGCATCTGGGAGACGAGCTCCGCAAGCCGATATGCAAGAGTAGGAAGTGAAACTCGAGAGTGGCCCTGCCCCTCGACAGAAGCCTGTCGAGGGAAGGGGTTGTCGACGATGGTCAACAACACGGGTGTTTTTATCCTGGTTCAGGCCTCCACTGCCGGATAACAGCCCTACGTCCAGTCCTCGTTTAGTATTGGGCTTAAACGAGTATAGAGAGTGAGACCTAGCTTTGGGAAGCTCGGGCTCGAGTACAATAAGTGCTCAAGGCACTATGTGTGTTCCTAAAGTGACTAGTTGCAAAGAACTACTGTCTAGAACTAGGAGTCCTACGTAGGTGCAAGTGCTCCTGTTCTATGATGGCTGAGTGGGGTGTTGTTGCTTCCTCGCACGTCGTCTCGCGTCTTGTAGCCTATGGCCTCTTTTATAGGCGACCTTCGGCTACTGTAGTTTGACTTCGGTCCAGTGCGAAGTACCTTACCGTCCTCTGGTCTCTGGGCGTGCTCCTCTGTCTTACCGGGTTTTGGCGTAGCCGGTCTTAGAATCCACTAGGCATTGGGCATACTTTCCCGACTCACCGGGCTCAGCGTCCTGACCGCTGGGCAACAATGCGTGTCTTTCTCTTTAGAAGTGAGCGAGCAAACTGGCCTTTGATGTGACTGGTAACCAACCTACCAGCGGCTGTGGCAGGCGCGCATCGGTGTTGCGACCATATTTGACTTGCGGTGATATGCGGGGCCCACGGCGTCCTGCGCGCGGCGTGGCGCAGTCCGCCTTGGGGCCTGAGCCCTGTCCCGAGCTTCGGATGTTCGGGAGCTAAGAAGCTCGGGCGCTCGAGCTAGGAAGCTCGCGCGGGTCCTTACTTGGACCAAGGGGGGGTAAATGGGCCGTATTCTACATGGGCCGCGTACTTTCCCCAACAGCTAGCCCTCGAGTCTCGAGTGGGGCAGAATGACTCACTTAGAGGTTTCTGACAACTGCCCTTTGACGAAACGGCGCACTTCACACGTATTGCCTCGGTTTCGGCAGGAGCCTAATCGAATGCAGCTATGCGTGCCGCTGTCTTTTTTCATTTTCCGTGCCTTCGGCAGAGAGGCACCGGTTTGCCTCCCACGGCACACTTCACACGTATTGCCTCCTCGCATCGCCTTCTTTCTTCCCCCCTATGCCCTTTCGTCTTCTTGTGCTTTTCTGCCTCTTGTTCTTCGGCCTCTCGCTCCTCAGCCTCTCTCCATCAATGGCGCTCTTTACCCAGAGCCTTACCTCCGACGCGGTCTAAGAGCAGTTGACTACAGGCGGCTTCATTGATGTCGGCGGCTGGAGGACGGCCGGCGCGGAGAACGTCCCGATGCCCGAGGACGACGAGATTGTCTCCTTCGAGCTTTTCGCTGTCCACGGATTCCAGGTCCCGGAGTCCGACTTCCTCGCCGCCGTCTTGGCCCAGTGTGGGATCAAGTTGGTGAATCTTAATCCCAACTCGATCCGTCCCTGGCAATCTTCGCGCACTTTTGCGAGGCGTACGTCCGTGTCGAGCCGACGGTGAGCCTCTTCCTTCACTTCTATGAGCTCAGCACGACCAGCGGGAGCGACGCGGCGGGGTGTGCCTACTTCAGGCTGCGCCAAGACATGAAACCCGGGTACCCGGCGTTTAGGGCCAAGGAGAACGTCGGTGGGTGGGCGTCGCGGTGGTACTACGCCAAGAAGCTCGGTGGGACCGGGCTTTGGTTCTCGAATGAGAACCCCGGGAGGTTGGTGTTGCTGCGTCCCGTGCTGGAGCTGGCGGAGGCGGTCTCCGCGGCCAAGATCAGGCAGCTGGCCAGGAGAGGATTGAACGGCTACGATGTCGTGGCCGACTTCGTCTGGAACCGGGTGAGCCCGCTACGAAAGTGGGAACACCATTTCTTCAATGTTGGCGAGTGGGACGAGCTCACTCGCGAGGGGAATGAGCGTAAGTTTTCTTCGACCTTCGATCCTCTGCGCGATCTTCCCAGGGAGCGAGGTAGCTCGGGTCGTGGGGATCATGCTTCTATCTTCTTTCTACAGCCTTGGCAGGGAGTGAGGTAGCTCGGGTCGTGGGGATCATGCTTCCCGCGAACCATAATGAGCCATCCCGCTCGGGCGTCCGGAACATCCTGCATGAGAGCTACGAGGTTTGTGCTTCCGGTAGTTCCGTTTCCTTTGGGGGCCCTCTTCCGACCCGTAATGATCCCTTCCTGGCTTGCTTGCATGAAGAAGAGGATGAGGAGGTCGAGCCTGAGGCCTTGTCGCTGGTAGTCACTCCGGAGGTCGCCTCACCAGCGAGCTCAGTAGCCAGCAGCCGCACGAGCTCGCAGCAGGCGCACCAAAAGCGAGCGGTGGGCACGCAGCAACCTCATGGAAAGCGAACCGTGGGCTCCCGGCAGGACAAGGTCGTTAGTGCGAGACGGCCACCACGGCGTTAGGTTGTGGTCGGGAGACAGGCACCCCGGGTGCCTACTGCTGCTTCGGGTCTAGCCTAGGTTAAGGGCTCCTCGGGCCATGGAGGTCACCTAGAGTAGGCCGATCGGGTACGCGAGCTTTAGCTTTTCCTCATTTCCTTTTGGCCCGAGGCTACGTGTTTTCTAATCTCCCCTCTTTTGTGAGTGCAGCAAGAGCTTCTTGCCAAGGGCCCCCACGACCAAGACTCCGCGGAGGCGCAGGACGCCCAGCCGGCACCAAAGATAGCGTCGGCTGATGCTGGGCGGAAAGCCCGTGGACATCGGGTCACCCGAGATAGACCTCGACCTTGCCTGTAAGCCACACGACCTCCGACCTCGACCTTGCTTTCTTCCTTGTTCCTGGTGTCATGCGCCTCGAGCTAACGTCGGGTTGGTCCTCTTGGACGCAGTGGCGATGTCTGCGGGGGCGGGGAAGGTCCTTCCGGTGTGGCCGGAGGAAGTGGCCCGGGAATACAAGCTCGTTCCAGGATCCAAGATGCGCTGAGGCTCCGGAGTGTACTTCCTTCCCCCGGTGGAGCGCGGTGATGTGCGCTGCCAGGCCGTCACTGTCGAGGTGAAGGCCGACTTCAGGACGACGACCCTGGCGCCGCTTCGAGTCGAGGGACGGATGGGATTCGGGTGGTGGCCCATTACCTCAACGGGCTCGTCGAGTTCTTCTCGCAGCATGGCCAGCCGATTCCACCGTTAGACTCGAGTGACATGCTCCTGTTCGATTGGGATTGGCCGGTCCGGTTGATCACTGCGGTCAACACCGTCTCGGTGCGCCTGCTGAGTATCGCCCCGCTGCTTGCTGCGGGCTGGATCGTGGTGACTCCCGCGTGGGTCGAGCAGAAGCTCACCAACATCGGGGCCCGTTGGGATGAGTCCGTCAAGTTCCAGCCTCTGCTTGGCCAGTCCTTCGACGACTCGGTGGTCAGTGCCAAGGTGGCTAGGCGACGGGCTGACTTCGAGTTGCAGGTAGATCTTGCACCCGAGTTGCACCTACTGGCCATCGAGGTGGCCAAGCCTGCGGAGGAGGTGGTCCTGGCCTTAAGCGGTGACGCCTAGGCCGGGCCTACGGAAATGCCCCAGGCGAAGACGAGCAGCTCGGAAAACGGCTCGGGGGAGTTGGTCGTAGTGATGCCCACGCCCAGGCGTCTCGCCCCGGCTTTGCTTGAAGCCGACCTCGCCGCGATCTTAAAACGGGTAAGTGCCTCGAGCTCGATCTTGGTCATTTGCTTTCCCTCTCATCCCCTTGCTGAGTTTACTCGTCCCATATAGGCCTATCGTGAGGTCATTGGTCGCGTGTGCGTGTGCGTGTGCATAGCCGAGTAGGAGGCCGCGTTGGCGGAGGGTGCGGTTTGGCGGCAATGGGTCGAGGTTGCGCGCGACGAGCTGGAGGAGGTGCGCCTGGCCACGGGTCAGACCACGGTAGCGAAAGCTCGTGCCGCAGCGGCGAAAGCGACCTTTGCCGCGGCATGGGACGGTGCCAAGAAGGCGTCTCGTTGGGCGGAGGAGGTTTTTCGGGCCGAGCGCGCCTGCTTGACCGAGGTCAAAAAGCAGCTTCGATCGGAGGCGGCGAAACGTGCCACCGAGGCCGCCTAGGCCGTGGAAGAGCGCGATCGCCTTGTCGAGGAGCTGTCTCGGCTCCAGTTGGTGGCAGCTACGACGGAGGGTCGCCTGAAGGCCCGCGAGGACTCCAACAAAGAGCTGGAGGCGGCCAACACCGCGTTGCGGACTGAAGCGCGAGCCGCTCGCGATGATCGGAGGGCTCTTCTCGCGCTTCAAGATCGTTACAACGACACCGCGGCCAAACTTCGCGAGTTTAGGCACCATCTCGGGTTGTAGGCCCTGTACATTACCTACCTGTTGTAATCCTTACTCTGTTCTTGAAAATAATATATCTCCTGTTTGTCCCTATTTTCCTTCGCTCCCTGCATGCACAGAATGAGAATAATTACGAGTAGTCGTGTACGCGTCTATCGGTCCTAGCCCCCGAGCCACGGTCGAGCCTTTGGATAATCAGAGGATCGGGCGTGGTTTAGAGAACGTGACCTTAGAACGAATCTCGTGGCCCCTGCTCCAGTCTATTGCGAGACTCAGAACCTTAGGACTTTTAAGTTATCCTGGGCTTAGGCAGTTTATGCGGGCTTATTGATACGGGCATGATAGCAAGATCATTGTTTTCATCACGTGTTGCAGCCCAAGACTCCAAATCAATTCATGAACCAAATTAATCAATAGGTGAATTCGCTCATTACTAAGAACTATTTTTCTTATGAGAGTCAGCTGCTACCTAATACAAATACTTTAACTATTCTCAGGTATGAAAAGAATGCAAGGAGGTGTGAACACCTGCGAGAAGATGAAGAGAAGGGAAAACAAGTCAACAAGCAAGGTGTGAAATCAAATGGACTCAACTCGGCATCCAATGATCCACCTGAAATCAAACGCACATAGAAGATGCATTCGAACTCCGTTTGGGGTGTTTGACCATAGCATGGAAAGCTTGTTTTGTAAGCTTTCCAATGGATCAACCGCACCCTCAAATTCTTCGGCGAGGAGATATCGACAAAACATTATGGCGACCAGATCTGTTCAATTCCCACCTAGCCCAACTCTTCGTGTCTTGCGCCACACTTAATGGGACAACTGGTCCATGTAGTGCACGAATTTACTAGCAAAACCTCTCAGCTTCCTCTCCTCTCCTATATATAGGAGGCAACCCCTTTGTGTAAGAGGCAGATCATTTTGAAACTAAAACAAATCTGCTATATGCATGTTCTTGGTGTTTCATGCCACCGCTGAAATCAACTTTGAGATTGTGCATTCCTTCCGTTGTTTTGCAAACTCCTTTGTGATTGCGGCGAGGATTGTAATCCGCTTGACTTGGTTGAGTGGACAACGTGAGGTTAAGCGAACTTCGATGTTGCAGATTATTGCGCTTACAGCGGTTGGCGCTAAGATTCGTCGGTTTTTATGAGTATCTTCGATCCTCGCCGTGAAGGTCGAGCGCCCTCGTATCATTTGGTATCAGAGCTCCGGTTGTCACGGTAGGATCTTTATCTCCTAGTTCTAGATTTACTTTTCAGCCATATCCAGAAAAAGAGCCACACAAAAATATTTACCTAGTTTAGATTTGTGTTTTTCTACCTAATCTGAAAACTTGCGTCACAAAAATATTGAACCTTAGTCTCCAATCTGTTGTTCTTGTGCGTTTTACTAAGTTTTTATCCCTAGAATCGTGTTCTTATTACTGAAACTGTTCATCTTCTTTCGCGTCACTTCTAGATCCAATCTGTCCAGTCCACTATTTTGGCCATAACTCCCACATACGAACTCGGATTTTCACATTCTTGGACTTTCTGGAAAGCTTATGAAATTATCTACAACTTTGGTACAGACAACTCTTTCTGATTCGGCATAAAAAGAGGTCGAACTTGGGTTTGAACCTGACTGCTGTTTTGCTGCGAAAATCAAATTTGTTCTTGATAGCCCATCTTTCCTTTGTGAATACTTTGCACCTATCAAGACTAGCTAATCTGCTGCATAGGGCTGCACTTGTTTATTTTGATCTCACGGTTGCAAGAAATTAAAAGAAAAATTCGTCAAAATCAGTAGCACCGCCAATTATATCATCTATGCAAGAGAGGAAAAAAAAAGAAGAGAGGAAGAAAAAAAAAGCTTTGTGGCTGCTTGCTAGTTGTATGAAAAGAAAAGGAGAAGAAGAAAAGTTTCTGAAAATTATTTGCACCGATTTGAGAATTATTCTTGTTGTGCAATCTTGTGCCCTAGTTCATTATTTGCAGCTAGCTAGTGTCTTTCTATAACCGATGCAATTGAGCTGTTTGTGTTACCATCATATTTTGTTCTAGCTCACTCCTTTGAATGCATTTGGTTCCATCATCTTTGTGCGTGAGTTGCTATGTTCATCACTTAATTCTTAATTTCAGCAACTAGACATTGTGTTCTTGGTTGGATATTTACTTATTGAAACAACATCAAGGATACAGATTGGGTAGGCCATACACATTCCCTACCAAGCTCCTATAATCCGTTGTGTGCTTTAATCTCAGCTGTGAGTTCGCTTAATCTCACCTTGTCTTGCCTCACCAATCAAGTGCGAACTTCTCTATCAATCAGCAAAGGGTGAGTAAGAATTTCAGTGGTAAGGATAAGTGAGGATGAGTGATTTTACATGTATTCCATATATACTTATTTTTTGGTTTCGTGTTTGCATTGATCATGGTAGGTCCCAAACATATTGGTCTTCCATTCTATGGAAGTGATGATCCCGAAGAATACATTGAGTGGAAACATCGAATGGACAAACTTTTCAAATTTCAGTGCCTTCCTGGAGCTAAAGAAGTCTTGCGAGCCATTATGCAGTTTGAGGACTATGCTTATTGTTGGTGGAAACAACTGTTGGGAAAGAACCTCATTACATCTTGGTCGATTTTGAAGAGGATCATGAGAAGAGAATTTGTACCACCATATTATAGCAAGATCATTGTTTTCATCACGTGTTGCAGCCCAAGACTCCAAATCAATTCATGAACCAAATTAATCAATAGGTGAATTCGCTCATTACTAAGAACTATTTTTCTTATGAGAGTCAGCTGCTACCTAATACAAATACTTTAACTATTCTCAGGTATGAAAAGAATGCAAGGAGGTGTGAACACCTGCGAGAAGATGAAGAGAAGGGAAAACAAGTCAACAAGCAAGGTGTGAAATCAAATGGACTCAACTCGGCATCCAATGATCCACCTGAAATCAAACGCACATAGAAGATGCATTCGAACTCCGTTTGGGGTGTTTGACCATAGCATGGAAAGCTTGTTTTGTAAGCTTTCCAATGGATCCAACCGCACCCTCAAATTCTTCCCGAGCGCGGAGATATCGACAAAACATTATGGCGACCAGATCCTGTTCAATTCCCACCTAGCCCAACTCTTCGTGTGCTGCGCCACACTTAATGGGACAGCTGGTCCATGTAGTGCACGAATTTACTAGCAAAACCTCTCAGCTTCCTCTCCTCTCCTATATATAGGAGGCAACCCCTTTGTGTAAGAGGCAGATCATTTTGAAACTAAAATCTGCTATATGCATGTTCTTGGTCTTTCATGCCACCTAATTTGAAATCAACTTTGAGATTGTGCATTCCTTCCGTTATTCTTGCAAACTCCTTTGTGATTGCAGCGAGGATTGTAATCCGCTTGACTTGGTTGAGTGGACAACGTGAGGTTAGGCGAACTTCGGTCTTTGCGAGTTTGTTGCGCTTACAGCGGTTGGCGCCTAAAATTCGTCAGGTTTCGCGAGTATCTTCGATCCTACGCCGTGAAGGTCGGGCGCCCCTCGTATCACTTATGGTATGGACCAGAAAGCGTTTGCCCGCGCGGAGTCTTGCGTGGTGTGATGAGGATCGGTTTACCCGTGTGCAAGGGAACCCCGGGGGTATAGGTTATGCATAGTCGTTAACTTGCCGGTGTGTGCCGAGGTAGCCCGAGCTTTCTCTTAAGCTCGATCATAGGTCGGGCTCTTAGGGGATTGTTTATACATTTAGGGGTAGAAAAGGGACTTACGACCTTAGTTTAGGCATAGAATCTTTAGAGTTGAGTGATGTTCCAGGAGTTATTGAGAACTCTTCCATCCAGCATAGCCAGTCTCACAGCGCCTGGGCGTGCAGCTGATACAACCATGTATGGACCTTCCCACCTCGGGGTGAGCTTATTGGCGTGTGCTAGCTTCTGAATTCGTCTTAGAACTAGGTCATCCACTTGCAAAGTCCAAGTCTGTACCCATTTTGCTGCATGCCGTCTGAGTGATTGCTGGTATGCTACCGCTCGCAGTAGCGCCTGCTCGCGGGAAGACTCGGATAGGTCGAGGTCCGATAAACGCTCCTCATCGTTGTCGATATGACCTGCAAAATCAACATGAATCGAACCAAGTCTTAACTCGGTGGGTAGGACCGCTTCCGAGCCGTATATGAGCCTGAAGGGAGTCTCTCCAGTAGCTCGATTAGAAGTCGTCCGGGCTGCCCACAGCACCGAGGGTAGCTCCTCAACCCAATTCTAGCGCTGTTCAGCAAGAGCATCGTAAACTCGCCGCTTAATGCCTTGCATGATCTGCCCATTCACATGTTCGGCCGTGCCGTTGCTCTGTGGGTGAGCCACCGAGCCTAGGGCGACCTTCATGCCGAGCTCTTCACAGTACTCCTGGAATAGCTCGCTCGTGAATTGTGTCTCATTGTCAGCGATTAACTTGCTTGGGATGCCGAACCTTGCCACAATGTTGTTCCTGAAGAACCTCTTGGCCGTCTAGGCTGATATGATCGACACTGGCTCGGCCTCGATCCACTTAGTGAAAGTGTCGATGGCGATGAACAGGTGTGTGCATCCTTTTAGGCCTCTAGGGAAAGGATCACGAATGTCCATCCCCATGTTGAGAATGGCCAGGTCAGCGGGATAGTTTGTAACTCATACGCTGATTGGTGGGACATCCGAGCATGGTATTGGAAGGCCAGGCAATGTTTTACCAGTGTTTTTGCGTCGGTCATCGCAGTGGGCCATAGTATCCCATGCGAAAGGCTTTGCCCACTAAGGTTCTATAGGAGGCGTGTGCCCCGCAGACCCCGTCGTGGATATCTTGGTGGAAAAATTTGCCTTTCTTCTGGGTCACGCACTTACGAAGTACGCAGTTAGAACCCCTTTGGCATAGCAAACCCCCGAGTAATTGGTAAGAATTTCTCAGCTGTGTCCTGTGACAGTGTCCCATGCTCCAAGAACTAGACGAATGGCGACATCTAGGTGTCGCGCTGCTCTAGGAACGAGATGGTACCGGTCGTCTTGGTCAAGGCAAACGTCTTCTCGGGGGCCTCTTCTCCATAGGGAATGGAGGGCTTTAGTAGGTGCTGCACGAGCACCCTTGGCGGGGCGGTTTCTTGTGAGGAGCCGAGCTTTGCGAACTAATCTGCCAGGCTATTAGCTAGTCTGGGAACATAGCACACTTAGAAATTCATGAAGTGTTTCTCCGGCTTCCTTACTTCTGCCAGGTATCGTGCCATTGAGTCGTCGCAACACTAAAACTCCTTGTTTACTAGGCAGACGACCAACTTTGAATCCCCTTCGCTGTTAGTCGTTTTATACCGAGCGTAGTGCATGCTTGCAGGCCGGCTAGGAGGCCTTCGTACTCCGCAGTATTGTTCGTTGCGGGAAAATGGAGCTGTATTACGTGCTGAATCTGTTCTCCTTGGGGGGAAACGAGAACGAATCCGCATCCTGATCGCTCGAACTGGCGCGACCCATTGTCGACGAATTATGTCGGCAATATACTTTATAGGGCTATGCGTAAGACCGAAACCCGATTGTAACACAGGAGCCTGATTTATACAGGTTTGGGCCCTCTGCGGTAGAGGTAATACCCTACTCCTATGCTCGTGGAATGTATTGGGGTTGATCTCGATGGATCAATGTTGAGGATGGCTATGGATCGATGTGATCTCTCCTACCGGACTAGAGGCCCCTGCCTCCCTTTATATAGTGGAGGGAGGTAGGGTTACAGATAAGTATCCTAGTTGGTTATTGTCGGCGACTAGGAGGCGAGCCTCCGCAGCGCCAATAAGCAAGGAAAAAGGGTGCGAGGCCTGAAGGAGGCCTTGTCCCCCGGACCGAGGCCCGGCCGCCTGGCCAGACGCCGCCGAAGGAAAAGACCTTAGTCCCGACGCGTCGAGACCGGATCGGTGGGGAAGATGACACGAGTGTTTTTATCCTGGTTCAGGCCTCCACTAAGGGATAACGCCCTACGTCCAGTCTTCGTTTAATGCCGAGTTTAAACGAGTACAAGGAGTCGAAGTCCAGGCTTTGGGAAGCCTAGGCCTCGAGTACAATGAGCGCTCAAGGCACTTGTGTGTGTGTTCCTACAGTTACCTGGATACGGAGAACTACCGTCGAGAATTAGAGCTCCTACGAGAGTGCAAGTGCTCCTGTCCTACAGTAGCTATTCTCCAAGTGAGTTGTGTGTATGCGGAAGTGAAGTGGTCCTCTGTTGTTGTGGCTCAGACGCCCTTTTATAAGCGCCCGCCACCTTTGTAGCTTCTTATTGGTCCGTTGAATTAGTCGTTGCCTTTTTGCCATGTTGGTAACGTACCAAATCCACCCGGTAATCGAGTGCAATCCTCCGATCACCGTGCCGGACCACTACCGGTCAACACGTGTCTTTACCCATGCGGGCGATTGACGGGACCGGCCGCCAACCCGTTAGAAAACTGCTGCGCCAGCGCCTCCTTGGTATAGTCTTGCGCATTTAATTCTTAGCGACCACAGGGACCCGGCGTATCTGTCATGGCATGATGATTTGCCTCGGGTCCTGTTCCTTTGTACCTCAGAAGCTCGGCGGAAACAAGAGGCCCGAGCTTCCGAGGCGGGAAGCTCGGGCTCGAGCTTGCTAAGCTCGGGCACGAGCTTGCTGGCCCCGAGCTTGCCTCCTGTGGGGCCGCGGGTAAGTAAGTGGGCCGCACCTTCATGGGTCACATACTTTCCCCAACAGCTAGCCCCCGAGCCTCGAGCGGGACGGTGACGTGCCGCTTAGAGGTTTATCTGTGCTTGCCTTAATCGCCAGAAATGCTTGCCTTTTGGCCTTGCAGGCCCCCACAACCGGCGGGAATCCCAAATCGGCGCGGTTGTGCGCGCTGCTCCCTTCTCCTCGGTTTCCATGTCTCCCGGTGGACAGGCGACGGTTCACCTCCCCTTGCCGGTTTATATCAGGCGGTTTCCCTTTCCGCCGTCTCTTCTCACGCCCTCCTGTACTACTTGCTCTCCTTGTGCTACTTGCGTCTCTTTGCCTTCTTCCTTCCTCCGCCCTTCCGCCATCTTCTTGATCTGATCCTCATCTTCCTGATGGCGCCCTTTACGTGGAGCCTCCTTACCGAGGACGACCTGAAGGGGCTGGAAGCCGCCGGCTTCGTCGAGGTCGGCGGATGGAGGGCGGCCGGCAGAGAGGCGGTCCCTGCGCCCAAGAGCAAGGAGTTAAATCTGCCAGGCTCTTCGCGATTCATGGGCTCCGGGTTCGAGTCCGAATCGTCGAATCCGTCTGGCCCGATCTTGGGATCGAGTTGGTGAACCTCAATCCCAACTCGATCTTGTTTTTGACGATCTTCGCGCACCTCTGCGAAGCGTTCGTCCGGGTGGAGCCGACGGTCAGCCTCTTCCTCCACTTCTATGAGCTCAACACGACCGGCGGAAGCAATGCGGCGGGGTGCGCCTACTTCAAACTCCGCCGCGACATGAAGCCCTCGTACCCGGTGTTCAAAGCCAAGGAGAACGTGGGGGGGTGGGCGTCGCGGTGGTACTACGCCGAGAAGCCCGACAACTATAGATTATGGTTCGCCAATGCGAGCCCTTGGAAGGTGACGATGCCCCGGCCTACGCTGGAGCCGGCGGAGGTAGCCCTGGCGGCCATGATTGAACTTGGCCAGCCGGGGGCTCAATGGCTACGACATCGTAGCCGACTTCACCAGGCACCGGGTGAGCCCGCTGAGGAAGCAGGTTCGCCCTTTCTTCGAGATCCACGGGTGGGATGACCTATCCCGCGAAGGCACTTCCCGTAAGTCTTCGTTCTTTACCTTGCAGTCTTTTGTCCGAGTTTCTCTTCGAGCGTGTTTGTGACGTTCCCGCCCCTTTCTCTTTTGTAGCCTTGCCCCAGGATGACGTGGCCCAGGTCGTGGGGCTTCTCCTGCCCGCACACCACAATGAGCCATCTGGCTCGCGCATCCGCAACGTCCTGGACAAGGTACGTGCTTCTGCGGGCTTAGGTGTCCCTAGAGCGGTTTTTCTCGTGGAGTGCGGTAGCGCCCACGGCTTTGTTTTCGCGAGGAAGCGGGAGTGGAAGCGGGCCCGCCGTTCCGCCGGTGGCGATTGCGAAACCACCGGCTCGATGGCGGTGTTAGCGAGTCCGCTCCGGCGCCGAAAGGTCGAGCCGCGAGCAAGCGACCTCGCCGAAGAAGCCACGGTCGCTTCGGGCTAAACGCCCTCGCATGGCGGCAGGCGCCCCGGGCTAGTGATTCCATCCCGACCCACCGGCCGGAGGTTCCCGCTCGGGGTTCACCCGTCTTGCGGATATCGGCTTTGTCTTGAAGCGTCGGTAGGTCTTGAACGACGACGACTCGGACGACGAGATGACCGAGACGGCCGTCGCAGCTGCATGTAAGTTGCTCGTGCTTGCTGGTTTCTCTTATCTCCTTTCTTTATTTGTTATGGCCCTTGGGCCGATCAGGCATGCTCTGATTCCCCCTTGTTTTTAGTCGTACCGTCCCCCTGCGGGAACTTATTTCGGTGCAGCCGGAGGCGGTGGCCCGGGAGCATGATCCCGTAAAGGGCAAACCCGGGCCCCGGGGTTCGAGGCCCTTCGTTCTCCCGCTGGTGGCACGCAGGGACGTGCGTCCCCAGGCCGTGCTTGTGAAGGTGGAGACCGATGGCGGCACCGAGCGCCTGGCGCCGATCCGTGTCGAGGGACGGACCTCGACCGGGCGGCGCCCGATCGATATCCGCGGCATCCAGGAGCTTTTCGACAGGAGTAACATACCTGTTCCCCTACTGGATGCGAGCGAAACCCTCCTTCTCGGCTGGGACTGGCCCGTCCGGGTCATCACGGCCGCTAGCATCATTCCGGTGCGGCTGTGGAGTGTGGCTCCGTTGACTGTCTCGGGGTGGATCTCAGCGACGCCGTCGTGGGTTGAACACCACCTTGGGCTCGTTACATGGAGCCGGCGAGACGCTATCCGGCTCCGACCGGTCCCCGGCCAGACGCTCGAGGAGTGGGTGGCGAACCGGCTGGGGAAAGGGCCGATGGTAGATGCTTGCGGTGCAACCGATTTCCCGAGCCGTGTCTTCACGCCATTGATCTTCTTGAGTTCGTGGGGAATCGTGAGCCGATCGCCAGGAAGCTTCGAGGTCGCGGGAGAAACTGCCGAGCCGGCGGGAGGCTCGATCGTCTTTGGTGGAAGGGTGGCCGATCCTCACGGAGTTTTGGTGGCCTTGCAGGAGGAGCGGCCGAGCCTGTGGGAGAGGTGGCCGAGCCTGCGGGAGGCTCGGCCGGGCCTGCAGGAGAGGTGGCCGAGGGGCCAAGCAGCTCGGGCGATTGCTCGGGCTGCCAGGTCGCGGTGCTCCCTACGCCCTGGGGCGTTTCACAGGCTCGGTACATGGTCGCGGCCGTGGCAGTCGCTAGGCGGGTAAGTGCCTACGGACTTGGTCTTTGTTGTCTTGTGTCTTCGCTGCTTTGGTCCTTCCCTTCCTTAGCCTATCCTCTGGGTGCAGTTCTACCGCGAGCTTGTTGCATGGCTTGCTCATTTGAGGATAAGCACGATGCTGAACAAGAGGCCCTGCGGGCGGAAGGCGCGCGGTGGCAACGGGAAGCCAATGCCGCACGCGCCGAGCTTGAGGAAGTTTGCTCGAGCTTGGTCCAGGCAGTGGCTCTGGAGGCTCGAGCCGCGGCGGCTGAGGCGGCCTTAGCCGTGGCGCAGGAGGACACCAAGGAGGTTTCATGCCGGTCGCTGGAGGCCCTTAAGGCCGAACGCGACCGTTCTCTTGAGCTCGAGGAACGCCTCCGGTCAGTGGAAGCGTGCCGCGTTGCTGAGGTTGCTCGCGTAGTGGAGGAGCGCGACCTCCTTGCCGCGGAGCTTTCTAGGCAAGTCTGCTTTGCAACCTGACGGAGGTCTGCTGAAGACCCACTTGGATACCATCTCGGGACTGGAGGCGCCAAAGCCTTCTGAGTCAAAATCTGACTGCTTTCGGGCGAGAGAAGGAGTTCCTCGATCTTGGGGCCAACATGAGGAGTTCTTGGCGAGCTTCGAAGCTCGGTGCGGCCTAAGCCGTAGGCATTTTTTATTCTTTTTTTTGTTGGGCGTGTCAAACTTGCCTTTGTAAATACCTCTTATTAATGTAGTTGACTTGTTCTGACTTCTTTGTTTCGTCGCTTCTTCGGTCCGCCCTTTCCCTAGAATGCCGAACGTCGATTTGACTATTGTGCTATGTCCCAAGAGACATTCGCGTTCAGTCTTGGAAACAGTTCCGCATCGGAACTGCTTCCTGACGCCATTACTCCTGAGAACGCTTCGTCTTCCCGGATCCTGGCTATAAAAAAGGACCGATGCGACGGCCACTTCTCATTCCAGACTTCTTTCTTCCGTACCTTGTCTTCTTGCTTTCATGGCACTCGATCCGGAGTTGGCAGAGCTTTGGGCAGACTTCGACCTCGCCATGGCCGAGATTGCGGAGGAGGAGGCGCGCGCCCGCGACGTCGCCAGGGTCGAAGCATTGGTTGAAGTCGTCCCGCGGCTCCGCGAGGCTTTTGATCCGCTCGTGGAGGCGCTGGTCAATGCCCGTGCCCGCGATGCTGCTGCCGTCGCGGCTTTGATCGAGGCTGCCCCGGCGCTTGACGAGGTGGCCAACGTGGTTGTCGGGTTTCTGGAGCCCTTCCGCTGGGACTTGGTGTAACTGGCTTGTAAGCCATCCCAGAACCTTTTTAATAAAGTTGTTTGTGGTTGTCGCTGCTTTTCTTCGTTTCCTTGTTGTCTTTCCTGCATGCAAAGGAACGCTAGTAGTCGTGTAGGCAAGAAAGGGTTGAAAATACAGTATAGTCCTACCGATCCTAGCCCCCGAGCCATGTCCGTGCTTCTGAGGAGAAGCCCGGGCATGGCTTAGAGAAGATCGGAAGTCCTTGATTGGGTATCTGATCTTGGAGAATCAACTTTTTAAGAAATCGACCCTTCGAAAAAATCGACCCTTAAAAAATCGACCCCAGCCCCCGAGTCATGTCCGAGCTTCTGAGGAGAAGCCCGGGCGTGGCTTAGAGAGATCAATTTTTGAAAAATCGACTCTAGCCCCCGGGCCATGTCCGAGCTTCTGAGGAGAAGCCCGGGCGTGGCTTAGAGAGATTAATTTTTGAAAAATCGACCCTAGCCCCCGAGCCATGTCCGAGCTTCTGAGGAGAAGCCCAGGCGTGGCTTAGAGAGATCAAATTTTGAAAAATCAACCCTAGCCCTCGAGCCATGTCCGAGCTTCTGAGGAGAAGCCCGGGCGTGGCTTAGAGAGATCAATTTTCGAAAAATCGACCCTAGCGCCCGAGCCATGTCCGAGCTTCTCAGGAGAAGCCCGGACGTGGCTTAGAGAGATCAATTTTTGAAAAATCGACCCTAACTCCCGAGCCATGTCCGAGCTTCTGAGGAGAAGCCCGGGCGTGGCTTAGAGAGACCGTATCCTGGAACGGAGCTTGTGGCCCTTGCTCTTTTTTTAAGGAGCGGAGTGTTGGACACTAGAGTTATCCCGGGCTACGACAATTTTATGCGGGCTTATGATATAGGGCCAAAAAGCATGTGCCCGCGCAAGATCTTGCGTGGTGCGATGGATATCGGCTTACCCGTGTGCAAGGGGGTCCCGGGGGTTAGCCTCTGCGTGGCCACTATTCTGCCGATGTGAACTGAGATAGCCCGGGCTTTTCTCCCAAGCCCGATCGTAGATTTAAGTCACCGGGGTTAGGTTGGGGCCGTCTAGGGTTTGAATAGATGGGCAGGATAGGAGAGAAGTGGGGAAGGAAAAGAGACTTACGACCTTTGCTCAGGCGTAGAACCTTCGGAGTTGAGCGATGTTCCAAGAGCTATTGAGGACTCTCCCATCCGGCATAGCCCTTACAATCTGACCCGGGCATCTGGACACTGACCGCGTCACGGACCCTCCCATCTTGGGGTGAGCTTGGTTGCGTGAGCCAGGTTCTGAACTCGTCTTAGAACCAGGTCGCCCACTTGCAGGGTCCGGGTCTATACCTTTTTAGCCGTGTGCCGCCGCAGGGATTGTTGGTATGCTGCCACTCGCAGTAGTGCTTGCTCGCGGCAGGACTCGGATTGGTCGAGATCCAGCAGTCGCTCCTCGTCATTGTCGATTTCACCTGCAAAATCAACGCGAGCTGAGCCAAGTCTTAGCTCGGCGGGTAAGACCGCTTCCGAGCCGTATACAAGCCTGAACGAGGTTTCGCCAGTAGCCCGATTAGAGGTTGTCCGGGCTGCCCAAAGCATGGAGGGTAGTTCTTCTACCAGTTGTGACGTTGCTCGGCAAGATCGTCGTACACTCGGCGCTTGACGCCCTGCATGATCAGCCCATTCGCGCGTTCAGCTGCACCATTACTCTGTGGGTGAGCTACTGAAGCGAGGGCGACCTTCATGCCGAGTTCTTCGCAGTAGTCCTGGAATAGCCCGCTTGTGAACTGTGTCCCGTTGTCAGCGATCAGCTTACTCGAGACGCCGAACCTGGTCACGATGTTGTTCCCGAGGAACCTCTTGGCCGTTTGGGTTGATATGCTCGACACTGGTTCGGCCTCGATCCACCTAGTGAAAGTGTCGATGGCGACGAACCGGTGCGTGCAGCCCTTTAGGCCTCTGGGGAATGGACCAAGTATGTCTATTTCCCATGTTGAGAATGGCCAGGTTAGCAGGATGGTCTGCAGTTCATATGCAGGTTGATGGGATACCCGGGCATGATATTGGCAAGATGGGTAGTGTTTTACTAGCTCTCTTGCGTCGTTCAACGCAGTGGGTCAGTAGTACCCCATGCGAAAGGCTTTTTCCACTAGGGTTCTGAAAGAAGCATGGGCCCCGCAGATCCCGTCGTGGATGTCTTGGAGGAGAAATTTGCCTTCCTCCCGGGTCACGAACTAGCAAAGTACGCCGTTAGAACCCCTTCGGTACAACAAGCCCCCGAGTAATCGGTAAGGTCGGGCTTGACTTTGGAGCTGAGATTTCTCAGCTGTGTCCTGTGGCAGTGTCCCTTGCGTCAAGAACTGGACGAATGGCGTCATCAAGTGTCGCGCTGCTCTAGAAACGAAACGGTACCGGTCGTTTGGGTCGAGGCAACCGTCTTCTCAGGGGCCTCTTCTCCAGAGGGAATAGAGGGCTTTAGTAGGTGCTGCACGAGCACCCCCGCCGGGGCAGTTTCTTGTGAGGAGCCAAGCTTCGCGAGCTTATCGGCCAGGCTATTAGCTAGTCTGGGAACGTAGCATACTTCGAAGTTCGTGAAGTGCTTCTCCAGCTTTCTCACTTCTGCCAAGTATCGCGCCATTGAGTCGTCGTAACACTGAAACCCCTTGTTTACTTGGCAGACGACCAACTTCGAATCCCCTTTCACTGTTAGTCGCTTTATGCCGAGCGCAGTGCATGCTCGTAGGCCAGCTAGGAGGCCTTCGTACTCCGCAACATTGTTCGTTGCGGGAAAATGGAGTTGTACTATATGTTGAATTTGTTCTCCTTGGGGGGAGATGAGAACAAACCCGCAGCCTGATCACTTGAATTGGCACGACCCATCGAAAAACATGGTCCAGTGCGCTTCTTGGCTTGCGAGCTCGGGCGAGCCTCCCGCAGGGTCGGCCGGGCCGGTTCACTCAGCCAAGAAGTCAGCCACGACTTGGGATTTGATCGCTGTTCGGGGAACGAACTTGATGTCAAATTCACCAAGCTCGACTGCCCACTTTGCGACCCTCCCGTTCGCGTCTGGGTTTCGAATGATGTTGTTTAACGGGAAACTCGTTGGGACCATAATTGGATGGGCTTGAAAATAGTGACGCAACTTTCGCGAGGCCATAAGCAAGGCGTACAAGAGCTTCTGAACCTCAGGGTACCGCTCCTTAGGCCCGTGAAGTACCTCGCTTACGTAGTAGACGGGTTGTTACTTGCCTTCGCGTTCGACTGCTAGTACAGCACTTACAGCCTGTGGGGCAACCGCCAAATAGAGGAGTAGAGCTTCCCCGAGCTTTGGCGTGGCTAGGACGGGAGACCTCCTTGGTGCAGGTTGGCGACCTCTTCAGGATTCAGCTTAACTTGATGCTTTCTAAGATTAGCAAAAGTTTCCTGAAGGTCGGTCACATAGTCCCGTGGGACTTTGCTTTTTACAACAACATCGTCTACATAGACCTCTACGTTGCGCCCTATCCGTCGTGGACCTGTCTTACGCATTAGTCGCCGGACGTGGCTCCGCATTCTTTAGACCGGGACATGGTCGTAGCGCGAAGGCACCAAAAGGTGTTACTGGCGATCTTCTCTTCGTCTTCCCTTGCCAGCGCGATCTGGTGATAGTCGGAGTGGCGTCCAGGAAGCTCATGAGCGTCGAGTCCGCCGTTGCGTCGACCAGTTGGTCTATGCTTGTGGCGAAAAATTGTCCTTAGGGCGAGCGGCGTTGAGGTTGCGATGGTCGACACACATTCGCCACTTCCCGCCCTTCTTCTTGACGACGACCGGATTAGCTAGCCAGTAGGAATGCTCGACTTCTCGGATGAAGCCGGCTTGGAGGCGCTTGCCAAGTTGCTCCTGGATGATGTCGGCCTTCCACTTTGGGAACCGCCGTAGGCCTGTCGACAAAGCTTTTGTCAAAATGAGCAGCTAGCTCAGCTCGATGACCTCCCTTGGGACCCTAGGCATGTCGGACGGTTCCCACGCGAACACGTCTGCGTTAGCCCAGAGGAAGGTGACGAGCTCGAGTTCCTATTTGGACTCGAGGTTAACCCATAAGTGGACGACCTTGGCTGGGTCGTCTTCGGAGAGGGGGACTGCCTTGGTGGGTTCCTGCGGCTGCAGGGCCACCTTGGGGCGGATGGACGGCCGCTCAGCCTTGGCCGGGCCACGCTCGGGAAGCTGTCCGACCATGGCCAAGGCGCTCTCGTCGCAGGCCATTGCGGCCTTGTGGCTGCCCTTGATCGTGATGACCCCGTGAGGGGCTGGCATCTTCAGGCAGTGATAGCCGTGGTGGGTAGCCGCCATGAACTTGGACAGCGCGGGGCGTCCAAGGATGGCGTTGTATGGGAGCTCGGAGTCCACCACCTTGAAGATGACGTACTCCGTCCGGAAGTTCTGGGGGTCTCAAACGTCACGGGCAGCACGATTTGCCCAATCGGCTGTAGGGACGACACAGGGACAATGCCGTGGAAGGGAATGGCTATGTCCTTGATCTTGGACCGCAGGACCTGCTTCTGCTCGAGGACTTGAGTAGTGACGATGTCCAGGGAGATCCCGCGATCGATCCGTGTGTTGCTGATGGTGGGACAGAGCACCAGCGGCAAGCGCTGGGGCTTGGTCATTCCGGGGGGACAATCATCCCCGGAGAAAGTAATTGACTGGTGGGACCACCGCAGGGGTGCGTCCCCGGGCTCACCCTTCTCGAGGTGGTAAACCTCCCGGGCAGCGGCCTTAAGCTCGCGTCGCGAGCTATAGGCAGAAGCGCCGCTGAAGATCACGGCGACGTGTGCGCGAGCCTCCTAAAGACGTCGCCATGGGCGCCCTGAGGCTCCCGGTCGTCCGGCGCCCCGTGATCGGGGAGCTCGGGCATGGGCCCGCGCCCGGCGTAGAAGTCCTCCAACCGCTGCCCACGTCCCGCGATTCTGCGAGTCATGGCGTCTCGCCGATGGAGAAAAGCGAGAGCGGTTGTTCGAAGGGTTAGCGGGCTCCTTCTTCTTCTTCTTCTTCTCGGCGTCACCCTTCTTGGCATCGGTGCCAGTTCGGGCCGCCGCCTTCTCCTCCGTCCTCCCTCTCTTGCTTTCCACCGCCTCGAAGGCGTTGATGTATCCTTCCGCAGCACGAAACAAATCGGCTGCGGTGTGGACCGGATGGAGCTCAAGGTCCTCGGTGAAACGGGTATTCCGCACTCCCTCCTTGGAGGCCTCAACGATGGCCTCGTCGGAGATCGACGGAATGGTGTTGCGCACCTGGACGAACCTGCGGACGTAATCCTGCGGGCCCTCTTCTGCCCTTTGGACCACAAGCTTGAGGTCCTGGGGCTTTCCAGGGCGCGCGTAGCAGCCCTGGAAGTTTGTCCGGAGCGCATCCTGCAGCTGTTTCCAGCTGCGTATCGAACCTCGGCGCTGATTGAACAGCCAAATTCGGGCCATTCCCTCCAAGACGGTAGGGAAGTAGTTGACCATTATGGCCTCATTACCGCCTGCGGCCAGGATGGTGGTAGTATAAACGGCGAGATATTCGTCAAGATTCTTGCTCCCGTCGAACTTCGCCAGGGGGCCTCGCATAAAGCTCGGGAGAAGACCGAGCATCCAAGGCGGCCCCGTTGTTCCCAACGGGAGGCCTCCCGCCTGGAAGCGGCCCGAGGCGAGAAAAAACTCCGCCTGGGGTGCGCTGAGGAGCGCCGTCCGCTATGGACGTGGGCGCTTCTTGGCGACCGAATATTACAGCGCCGCCGCCGCCGAGGAGCCATCGGTGTGTGATCGGGCACGAGGTGCTCGCCGAGATCCCCAGCGAGCTCCTCTAGGCCGTCAGCAACCGCGGCGTCTAGGTCGGCCATGGTGAACCCTCGCGGGTCCTTCTCCAGGTCACGCATGACCTGGGCAATCGCCTTAACCCTTTGCCGATCAAGCAAAGACCTTTGGGTTGGTGATAGTGGTGGGCGAATCTTGGCGTGTAGTCTTGCGCGGTGGGTGTCGGGCAGCGAGCTGCGACGGATATCCGCAGGTTCGCCCAACCGACCCAAAGAAAGAGGCTCCGGCGGCCTCACGCCACCGGTCTTGTCGCTTAGGTCAAGATGGGTCGTGTCGCCCACATGACGCGTGAGCAGTTCTCCCGCTGAAGGAGACATGTCGGTGTCACCCACGGAGACGGTGCCATCGGCACCCTCAACTGCCATGGGCTCACGTCGGTCCGCCGCCGGCCTCGACGGGTCGGGGCGCCAGTTGCGTGCGAATGTTTTCTGAAGGTCGGTTACATGATCCTGTGGGACCTTGCTATTTACAAAAATGTCATCTATGTAAATCTCTATGTTGCGTCCTATCTGATCAGGGACCGTCTTCTGCATGAACCGCTGGAACTTGGCTACAGCGTTCTACAGACCGAATGACATGGACGTGTAGCAGAAGGTACCAAAAGGTGTTATGAAAGGCTGTCTTCTCTTCGTCTTCCCTAATCAGCGCAATCTGGTGGTAGCCTGAGTAGGCGTCCAGGAAGCTCATGAGCGCTGAGTCCGCCGTTGTGTCGACCAACTGGTCTATCCGCGACAGGAGGAAATTGTCTTTGGGGAAGGCAGCGTTGAGGCCGTGATGGTTGACGCACAATCACTATTTTTTGCCCTTTTTCTTGACGACGACTGGATTAGCGAGCCAGTCAGAGTGCTCGACTTCTCGGATAAAGCCGGTCTGAAGGAGCTTGCTAAGTTGCTCCTGGATGATGTCAGCTTTTGTAACACCCCAATTTAAAATTTAAATAATAGAGAAAAGAAAATAATAAAGATAATAAATTAGAAACCTAAATCAATTAAAATGTATAAATAAACTATATTAATACCTTAAATGAATGAGGAAGGGGTAAGAAATTTAAGTTTCTAAAATAAACATAATAGGAGATATGATGTCAATATAAATTTTAGAAAATAGAAGATTCACCCTAATAAAATTATTAATAGAAAACTATATGGCATAAAGCACAATAAGATTTCAAACTTTGGAAAGAAAATCTATCAAATATCACCTAATAGGCCTAGATTTCTATTTGAAATTTCCCTTTCAACTTTATTTTTGTTTTTCTTCTCCTCAGCCCAAGCCAAGTTGGGCCGGCCTCCTCCCCCACTCGGCCTCACCTCGGCCTAGCCGAACCAAGCCGGCCCAGCCAGCCCACCCGGCTCTTCCTCCCTCCTCCTTCCTCCTCTGGTTCCGTCTCGACCACCGGCGCACCCGACCGGCTGTCTGCCCTTCCGGCGCGCCGGCTTGAGTCCGACCCTTGCGATGAGTCACCGAGGAAAACCACCACGTCGCGCCACCTCCTCCTTCGCGCCATCATCACAAGGCCCTCGGTGGCGAGATTTACGCCGCCCGTAATCCCGTCCACCTCGGGCGAACCCGCCAAATCCGCCCGCTTAGTGAAATTCCAGCACCGTCCCTGCCGTGCGAAGGTCGGATATACCCTTTGCCCCGTCGACCACCCTATAAAAGGGAGCTCAACGTCCCAATTCGGCCGTTTCTTCTATCCGACCGAAACCACCCCCTTCACGAATTCCGGCGAACTGAAGCAGCTCGAGCTCCCATTTTCGGACAGAAGCATCCCCAGGTCATCGCCCACCTTCCCTGGGGACGAGATTGAGCTTTCGGACACTAGAGAAGGCCGCCGACGAAGCCATCCCTTTTCACACTCGGCTTCACCGTCGCTAGCTCAACCCGAACCTTTTCAACCCCAACTAAGCTTCAAGTAAGCCCCCACCAAGCTCCCTGATGCTTATTCTTGCAAAATCCGAAATAAAACATGCCTAAATCGCCCTAAAACTAGCTCACCGTAGCTAATGGCCGCTCCGGCCATGGCGCCGCAAATCTGCTGTCGCCGCCAAATTCGGCGGACGACGTGCGCCTAGGTGCCCTATACCCGTAGGACACATAAAGCAGTAGAGATAGGTCTCCTAGCGCCCTAGAACCGCCGCCGGAGTCTTCGCCAGAGTCTAGCCCGGAGCTGCCACGGGTGAACGCCGACGCGGTGCTCCTCCTCCTCGCCGCCGTAGGACCCGTGCAACAACGTGCAGCTGGATTTAAAATCCCGCGACACCCCCTCGGCTGAGACCGACAGGTGGGCTCATGGACCCACCCGTCAGGTCAAGTGGCCGCGCCTTCCCGTTAGAGTCGCCTTCCTATACGGAAGACGACCGTGAAATCTTGCCACTCGTCGCTTCGGTCTCCGGCCAGTGGACCACTGCCCACGTCGGCCTCGCCAGCCGCCACCACCAGTGGAGCCCATCTGTCACCGGCCCGGCATGACGCAGCCAGTGGAGTCGCTCATGGCGTTCAGGTCAAGGTCGAGTCCCATGCTGAATTGCCCTGAGCGATAACGGTAGAAGCCCATTACTATTCTAAGTTTTTTTTTTCCAATTCAATTAATAGATAAAAGAAACGTGTATATTGCTATACAATTTCTAGAAATACCAAATGACCTTCAAAAAATTATGCAATACTACAATGTTCAAGGAACTTAATAAAAATAAAATTTTAGGGTTTACAGTAAGGTTTACTTCTTTGAAAATTAAAAACTAAATAAGAAAGACCAAAGGGTAATGTGTGAATATATATATATACACATAAATATGCCAAAAATTTAAGGGAATTTAAAAAGAGGTAATAATACATAGACTTATAAAGTTTCTAGAAATTCAATTCCAATTTAGTTTACATATGTTTCTCTCACCCCAAAACCTGTACATTAAGTATAATGAATAGCTAAATTAACAAGTAGGAAAAATCTGCGCGGGATTACAAATAACCCTTATTCCCTAACAACCCATATTTATCTATTACCAAATATTTATTCTGGATTATTTAATAATTTAGAGGACGAGACGACCGACGACCCATTGGAAGAAGATCAAGTACAAGATCCAGATTACGAAGAAACAGGCGAGCTAAAATCCCTTACCATTCCTATTTACCTGATTCATCTTTTTGAACTGTGTTGATTTATACTAATAGTTGCATGCCCAAAAATGGATTTCTAAACATATTATGATATTTTTCAAATGCTAATAGAGCCAGTCTAGTTAATCCCTCTTTGCGAGTTATGCTGATAAGCATAACCCCTTATCTTAACTTTTCCTATCTTATCCTTTGATAACCTAAGGTTTAGAAAACTAGATTTTATGGCTAGTGAGCCTTCAAACATGGCTTAGACACGCTTAAGTCTAGAGTCCATGGACCACTTTCTTAGTCATCAACGATGCGGCCTCAGATGACGAATCAATCTAAGTAACGGCATAGCCGCTATCAACGGTGCAAGTGCAGCGGTATAGCTGCTATCAACGATATTAATTGATTCCGACAAACACCGTCTGCTGAGCGGTACCTCTAAGGTACGGTCCCATCATTTGCATGACATGTACCACTTACGAGTTACATTCCTCGGATTAAGATTACGACATCAAGCATCTGAATGGCTTTGTGTTGGGCGATCTAATCTTAGAGAATATCTTGAGTACTTAGTTATGGAAATGTGTCGAGCCCTTAGGAGAACTCCTTGCACTCGACAAGCCAAAGAAACAATCCATACACTCGGTATTTGCCTAGCCCGAGTGTGAACAAAGTCGCTATTCATTCAAGAATTTATTGATTGGATCGAGAATCCGTGCCTTAGTTGAGCTCAAGGGATCACACCTCTTGACGAAGAGGGTGAGTCCACCGCCACTACCTGGGAAATGTGCACCAATTGGGTTTGGGCACAGGTTCACCAGAAGATGGGAATCGTGCTCCTGTGTAATATGGACACGGATTCGCCATATCATCAGAGATAGTTCACCATGGCTATGGGAAATAGGTCATTGATTGGAGATATCGTCGCTCATGGTATTCAATACCATCGGTATACATATATGACCAAATCGCCTTTGAATTTTTACAAATGTCTTTCACCATAGGATTTTCAACTCTAATAATTTTAAAGCATGATTTCTGCAAACAAAATATATCTATCACCCCACCAAAATCTGGCCTTGCATCTCCCACTGCATCCAACAAGATTTTAGTTCATGAAAGCACGCTTGATTGTGCTCACACTGCACTCCACTCACATTTTAGGTGAAGAGGAAGACGACGAAGGCCCATACGATCGCTTTGACGGAGACGACGGGTAGAAGAAAATGGATCGAACGAAGGCTAAAGGTCTACTCCATCACTCACTTTGCTGCCGCCTCACTACTTCCGCTTCGCTTAGTTGTTCAAAAATAAATTCGATTTCGCTTGTAATAACATGTCCCACCTAGATGCTACTCTTGGTTTGTATATGTAATATATTTAGTAAAGAATGGCTTGTTTGATCCCAGCTCAATGTATTATTTATGTGCGGTGTTAGTTTGATCCTGATCTAACTCTATGTGCGTAAATATGGGTCCTGGATATTATTTCTTTGGAGCCGAGGCCCACAAGAGCTGGTATCAGAGCCTCGTGACTGTAGAAGCCCTTAGCTTTGAACGATAAATTAAAAAAAATTTAAAATTTAGAGTATTATAAATCTACATAAGTAAGAATCTATGTAGAATAATAAAGAACAAAAGAATATGATAATTATATTTACATACTTGCTAGTATATTAAAATTTAATAAGAAAATTGTTTCTATTGTTGTTCTTGAATTCATATTTACTCTAGCTTTTATTTAAAATTTGATTTTCAGAGATGGCGTTCACTTTTTCGGACTCTGGGGATACGTTTGTTTTTGAGGGAGAGCGTTCAGGACCACGCGGGGAGACCCTCTGCATGCTTACTAGGATTTGTGAGGTTTTAGGCTTTCCCTGACCCCGACATCGGGTCGAGGGTTGAGTCAGAGCCCTATACCTCTGGCCTTGAGGTCATCGTCCTCTACTACCAACAACGTGCTTCAGTTTAGCGCTGATATGGCCTACTTGACTCCCGAGTTAGCAGTACAGGCTGCGGCTTTTGAGACTTGTGCTTCCCTGGCCGGTCGCTACCGCACACAGTTACGCGAGTCTGCTTTACGCTTTTGGCCAGCTCGTAGAGATGGGACAGGACCTTTGGTTGCTTGGAGGGTTGGGGATGACAACCCCCACCTTGCCGCTCTTCAGTCCTTTTCAGTTGGCACTTGCGCCTACCTGGCCGACACAGTGGCTGAGTTCCGTACCTTGCAGCACACCCTACAGAGTACTGACTTGTACGTAGCCGAGCTTTACTTCCTACTCCAGTCAGTCTCACCACAGCTCGCCGCGGTCTACCGTTCTTTACGGTTCACTGACACCATAGGCTCTGCACCACCACCTGCTACTACGACCCAGCCCGTTGTCGGAGTACCTTTACCACACCCGACTCCAGCTCCAGCACCCGACCTAGTGTCCACACCACTTGTCACTGCCACTACTGCTGTTCCGGTGTTACGCTTTGCTACTTCTACACCTACACCTTGGCACGGTGTGCCGGACCCGTTAGGACCACGTCCCACAGTTCCGAGCTCCTGGACCCCACGTGTCACCCACGTCCCACGACCGAAGTTCCCTGGGTTTTTATCTTTCCCCACTGTACCCTCACTACCCACAAGATCACTTGGACCTCAGGCTTTTGCTCCTGTTACGGCACCTCCACCCCAGGTCGTCCCTGTTGTGACTACTACTACGCCCACAACTTGGGTCCCGACAGCGGGATCCTCTGGACTAGGACCTTCTCGTGCGCGTCCAGCCAGCGACCTGCAGGCGCGCAGGCGCCGACACACTCTACCGTTTCAACGTCGTCCAGTGACGATGAGCGTCATTGCTACCAGGGACGCTCAGCTGACGACCTCGCATGGAGCAGCCGGCCCGGGACCGTCGTCCAGTACACCCTCTACTGGGAGTTTACACTTTTGTGACCAGTGCCAGTGTTTTCACCAGTAGTGGAGTTCAGACAGTTAGTACCACTAGAGTACTACTCTAGCAGTGTTTTGTACCCCTCGAAGCTTGTAGTCGAGCTACGAGGAGGAGTAGTACTCTTAGTTCTGGTTACAGCAGAGCGATGTGTTTAGACACCTCTGCTGAAACCTGCCCGAGTAGATTACTTTTGGTAGTGGGATAGGAAGACAGTATCTAGACTTTTGTTGTAGATAGTCTTTTGGGTTTGTACTCAGCCATATAGGTATAGCTGAGGCGAGTGTTGTTACCTCGCGGTTTGAGACTAGGTTTTCATGGTTAGACAGTGATCGATTTTGTACTCCGATCCTGTACTACATTTGATACCCCATATATACGTGTGATGGTTTTCTTTTGTCAGCTTTTTCTCTATGTTTATTGTATTTCAAAAAGTAAACTATGTATGCAAAGTTTAAAAAATATATATAACTACTTGTCACCATAGGTATGTTAACAAAATCTCTTCCACTTATTTCTCAGATGGCACCGCATAAAACAATTAGAATTAATGCCGGAGTCCATCCTCACTGCCAGGCAGAGGGTAGAGGGAGAGGCCGTGCCCAAAATCCAATACCCCCACCCCCTCCCGTTCATCCAACTATGGCAGATGTGATGGCTCATCAGACCCGACTTCTCCAAGCTCTAGTAACTCATCAGATTGGAAATTTCGTGAAATGGATCTAGATCGAGACTTCCTTCGGTCCAACCCACCCACATTCTCCCAAGCTTCAGAACCTTTAGAAGCAGATGACTGGCTTCGTACAATTGAAAAGAAGTTAGCACTTGTAAGAATTCGAGAAGAAGATAAAGTACTTTTTGCCACTCATCTTTTGGAAGGAGCGGCAGCTAGCTGGTGGGACAATTATATAGCTACTAGAGCAAAAGAAAAGGAAGAAGAAGCATCTGAGGAAGAAGTTGAAGAAGAGGAAGAAATTGAAGAGACAGAAAATGAAGAAGAAGAACAACCCGATGATCAAGGAGTTATTCAAAATAATCAAAATAATAATGTTCAACATGATGCCCTGAACTGGGGCATACCAAAAGAATAAGTTCCGGTGATCCGAGATTACCTTGATGTCTTCCCAGAAGAATTACCAGGAATGCCTCCAGATCGGGATGTAGAATTTGTCATAAATCTTATACCTGGAACAGCCCCAATTTCCAAAAATTATTATCGGATGAATGCCTTGGAATTGGAAGAACTAAAGAAATAACTAGCTGAATTGGAAGCTAAAGGTTTTGTTCGACCTAGTTCTTCTCCTTGGGGTTCTCCTGCTATGTTTGTTGGAAAGAAAGATGGAACCAAAAGATTGGTATTGGATTATAGAACCCTGAATGATGTGACTGTTAAAAATAAGTATCCTTTGCCCAGGATCGATGATTTATTTGATCAACTAAAAGGGGCCACTCATTTTTCCAAAATAGATCTTCGTTCAGGCTACCACCAAGTTAAGATAAGTGAAAAAGATATTCCGAAGACTGCTTTTACAACCAGATATGGACTTTATGAGTTTATTGTTATGTCTTTTGGATTAACCAACGCCCCTGCCTATTTTATGAACATAATGAATAAATTCCTTATGGAATATCTGGATAAATTTGTGGTAGTATTTATAGATGATATACTCATCTATTCTCGTAGTGCTGAAGAACATGCTCAGCATTTACATCTAGTCTTGCAAAAGGTACGAGAACACCAGCTATATGCTAAATATAGTAAGTGTGACTTTTGGCTAAGCGAGATTAGTTTCTTAGGGCACATAATATCAGCTGAAGGGATAAAAGTAGATCCAGCTAAAGTAGTAGCCGTTACCAATTGGAAATCCCCAAAATCAGTGATAGAAGTCAGAAGCTTTTTGGGTTTAGCTGGATATTACCGAAGATTCATAGAAGGCTTTTCTAAAATTGCAAAGCCTATGACCCAATTGCTTCAGAAAGATAAGAAGTTTGAATGGACTGAAGATACGGAGAAGAGTTTTCAAGAACTCAAAGTTAAATTAACTTCAGCGCCAGTTTTAGCAACACCGGATATCACCCAAGAATTTGAAATTTATTGTGATGCATCAAAACAAGGAATTGGATGTGTATTGATGCAAAATGGTAAAGTGGTCTCCTATGCCTCAAGACAACTTAGAAAGCATGAAGAAAATTACCCAACTCATGACTTACAATTAGCTGCAGTTGTTCATGCTCTCAAACTCTGGAGACACTATTTAATCGGTATTCATTGCAAAATTTATACCGACCATAAAAGCTTAAAGTATATATTTACTCAGCCCGAGTTAAATCAACGTCAACGTCGATGGCTAGAACTGATTAAGGATTACAAATTAACTGTTCATTATCATCCAGGCAAGGCTAATGTGGTAGCGGATGCTTTAAGTAGACAGCCACAATGCAATGTCCTGAATGAATGGCAAATATCCCTACCCCTGACTAAAGAATTCTATCAAATGAATATGAGTCTTGTAAACCAAGGGACAGTTGGAACGTTGATGTTGCAATCCACCCTAATAGATCAAATCAAGGAAAAGCAGAAAGGACATCCAAGTTCTGAACGAATAAAGAAAACGATATCTAAGGATAAAGGATCAAGATTTTTACAAGACAATCAGGGAGTTATTTGGTTCGGAAAACGGATATTTGTTCCTCATGATCTGGCTCTTAAAGAACAAATCTTGAGTGAAGCCCATGAAACTCCATACACTATTCATCCGGGTAGTACCAAAATGTATGAAGACATCAAAGCCCAGTTTTGGTGGCCCCGTATGAAAATAGACGTGGCTGAATTTGTAGCCAAATGTCATGTTTGTCAGCAGATAAAAGCTGAACATCAAAAACCTTCCGGATTGTTGCAACCATTAAAAATACCAGAATGGAAATGGGAAGAAGTAACCATGGATTTTATATTAGGATTACCTCGCACCAAAACTGGATATGATTCAATATGGGTAATAATTGATAGATTAACTAAAGTGGCCCATTTCATACCAGTTAGGACTACCTATAAAGGTAGCAAGTTGGCATAATTATATATGGCCAGAATAGTGTGCCTACATGGAGTGCCCAAAGTAATAGTTTCTGATAGAGGTAGTCAATTTACTTCTCAGTTCTGGGAAAAACTACATACAGCTCTTGGAACAAACTTAACTTTTAGCACTGCTTATCATCCTCAAACAGATGGGCAAACCAAAAGAGTAAATCAAATACTAGAAGATAAGTTAAGAGCTTGCGCTATAGAATTTTCAGAAGATTGGAGCACATGTCTACCTTATGCAGAATTTGCATATAATAATAGTTATCAAGCCAGTTTGCAAATGTCACCTTTTGAAGCTCTATATGGACGAAAATGTCGAACCCCTTTGTCCTGGTCTGAAACTGGAGAAGGAAGAATATTTGGAATAGAGATTTTACAAGATGCAAAAGAAAAGGTTAAAATAATAAAGGAAAGGTTATTAGCGGCCCAATCACGACAAAAAAAGTTATGCTGATCATCGACGTAGAGAACTAAGTTTTGATATCGGCGATTGGGTGTACCTCAAAGTTTCCCCACTACGAGGAATTCAGAGATTCCAAGTCAAAGGAAAACTGGCCCCGCGCTATGTTGGGCCATATCAAGTTATAGATCACAAGAGTCAATCTGCTTATCAAATAGATCTACCAGTCGAACTAGGTAAAATACATGATGTATTCCATGTTTCTCAACTTAGAAAATGTTTACGACAACCCAAAGAACATGCCCCTCCGTTAGAAACGCAAGAAATCTCAAAAGACATAGACTCTATTCTTCCTAAGCATCAGGTGCAAATCCTCGATATCCAAGAAAAACAAACCAGGCACAAGATTATCCGACTATGTAAGGTATTATGGAGCCATCAGACTGGAGATCAACTCACCTGGGAGCTAGAAGACCAACTTCGAGAGAAATACCCTTTCTTGTTCACCCCAAGGTTAGTAATCTCGAGGACGAGATTCTTTTTAAGGGGGGTAGGTTTTGTAACACCCCAATTTAAAATTTAAATAATAGAGAAAAGAAAGTAATAAAGATAATAAATTAGAAACCTAAATCAATTAAAATGTATAAATAAACTATATTAATACCTTAAATGAATGAGGAAGGGGTAAGAAATTTAAGTTTCTAAAATAAACATAATAGGAGATATGATGTCAATATAAATTTTAGAAAATAGAAGATTCACCCTAATAAAATTATTAATAGAAAACTATATGGCATAAAGCACAATAAGATTTCAAACTTTCGAAAGAAAATCTATCAAATATCACCTAATAGGCCTAGATTTCTATTTGAAATTTCCCTTTCAACTTTATTTTTGTTTTTCTTCTCCTCAGCCCAAGCCAAGTTGGGCCTGCCTCCTCCCCCACTCGGCCTCACCTCGGCCCACCAACCAAGCCCCCACCAGCCCACCCAGCTCTTCCTCCGTCCTCCTTCCTCCTCTGGTTCCGTCTCCCACCACCGCAAGACCACCGGCCGTCCGTGTTCACGGCCGCCCGGCTTGAGTCCGACCTTGTCGATGAGTCACTCGGAGGAACGATCACGTCGCGCCACCTCCTCCTTCGCGCCATCATCACAGTGCCCTCGGTGGCGAGATTTACTTCACCGCCGTAATCCCGTCCACCTCGGGCGTAACACCGGCCAAATCCGCCCCGCTTAGTGAAATTCCAGCACCGTCCCTGCCATGCGAAGGTCGGATATACCCTTTGCCCCGTCGACCACCCTATAAAAGGGAGCTCAACGTCCCAATTCGGCCGTTTCTTCTATCCGGCCGAAACCACCCCCTTCACGAATTCCGGCGAACCGAAGCAGCTCGAGCTCCCATTTTCGGACAGAAGCATCCCCAGGTCATCGCCCACCTTCCCTGGGGACAAGATTGATCTTTCGGACACTAGAGAAGGCCGCCGACGAAGCCGTCCCTTTTCACACTCGGCCTCACCGTCGCTAGCTCAACCCGAACCTTTTCAACCCCAACTAAGCTTCAAGTAAGCCCCCACCAACCTCCCTGATGCTTATTCATGCAAAATCCGAAATAAAACATGCCTAAATCGCCCTAGAACTAGCTCACCGTAGCTAATGGCCGCTCCGGCCATGGCGCCGCCGTCCCGGCTCGTCGCCGACCAAATTCCCGGCGGGACGACGTGCGCCTAGGTGCCCTATACCCGTAGGACACATAAAGCAGTAGAGATAGGTCTCCTAGCGCCCTAGAACCGCCACCGAGTTCGCCGAGTTCAGCCCGAGTCGCCACGGTGAACGCCGACGCGGTGCTCCCTCCTCCCTCGCTGCCAAGTGGGACCCCGTGCAACAGTGCGCGGGATTTAAAAATCCCGCGACACCCCCTCGGCTGAGACCGACTGGTGGGCCCATGGACCCACCCGTCAGGTCAAGTGGCCGCGCCTTCCCGTTGGAGTCGCCTTCCTATACGGAAGAGGCACCGGTGAAGTCTTGCCACTCGTCGCGCTTCGATCTCCGACCAGTGGACCATCGCCCACGCTGCCTCGCCACCCGAGCCGACCAAGTGAGCCCACTGGTCGGCCGGCTACATGACGCGCCCGTGGGTCGTCTCGCGGGCGTTCATGGGCCGAAGGCCGAGTCCCCGCGCGGGAATTGCCCCGAGCGATAACGGGCCGAGCCCATTACTATTCTAAGTTTTTTTTTTCCAATTCAATTAATAGATAAAAGAAACGTGTATATTGCTATACAATTTCTAGAAATACCAAATGACCGTCAAAAAATTATGCAATACTACAATGTTCAAGGAACTTAATAAAAATAAAATTTTAGGGTTTACAGTAAGGTTTACTTCTTTGAAAATTAAAAACTAAATAAACTAAATAAGAAAGACCTAAGGGTAATGTGTGAATATATATATATATATATATATATATATACATAAATATGCCAAAAATTTAAGGGAATTTAAAAAGAGGTAATAATACATAGAGTTATAAAGTTTCTAGAAATTCAATTCCAATTTAGTTTACATATGTTTCTCTCACCCCAAAACCTATACATTAAGTATAATGAATAGCTAAATTAACAAGTAGGAAAAATCTGCGCGGGATTACAAATAACCCTTATTCCCTAACAACCCATATTTATCTATTACCAACTATTTATTCTGGATTATTTAACAATTTAGAGGACGAGACGACCGACGACCCATTGGAAGAAGATCAAGTACAAGATCCAGATTACGAAGAAACAGGCTAGCTAAAATCCCTTACCATTCCTATTTACCTGATTCTTCTTTTTGAACTGTGTTGATTTATACTGATAGTTGCATGCCCAAAAATGGATTTCTAAACATATTATGATATTTTCCAAATGCTAATAGAGCCAGTCTAGTTAATCCCTCTTTGCGAGTTATGCTGATAAGCATAACCCCTTATCTTAACTTTTCCTATCTTATCCTTTGATAACCTAAGGTTTAGAAAACTAGATTTTATGGCTAGTGAGCCTTCAAACATGGCTTAGACCTACTTAAGTCTAGAGTCCATGGACCACTTTCTTAGTCACAACAGACGGCCTCAGGATGACGAATCAATCTAAGTAACGGCATAGCCGCTATCAATGGTGCAAGTGCAACGGTATAGCCTGCTATCAACGATATTAATTGATTCTGACAAACACCGTACGCGGAGCAGGTACCTCTAAGGTACGGTCCCATCATTTGCATGACATGTACCACGACAGAGTTACATTCCTCGGATTAAGATTACGACACTGAAGCATCTGAATGGCTTTGTGTTGGACAATCTAATCTTAGCGAATATCTTGAGTACTTAGTTATGGAAATGTGTCGAGCCCCGTTCCGGAGAACTCCTTGCACTCAACAAGCCAAAGAAACAATCCATACACTCGGGTATTTTCCTAGCCTGAGTGTGAACAAAGTCACTATTCATTCAAGAATTTATTGATTGGATCTGAGAATCCAGGCCTTAGTTGAGCTCAAGGGGATCACACCTCTTGACGAAGAGGGTGAGTCCACCGCCACTACCTGGAAAATGTGCACCAATTGGGTTTGGGCACAGGTTCACCAGAAGATGGAAATCGTGCTTCTGTGTAATATGGACACGGATTCGCCATATCATCAGAGATAGTTCACCATGGCTATGGGAACTAGGCTGCTGATTGTGGAGATATCGTCGTTCTGTTGGTATTCAATACCATTGGTATACATATATGACCAAATACGTCTTTGAATTTTTACAAATGTCTTTCACCATAGGATTTTCAACTCTAATAATTTTAAAGCATGATTTCCTGCAAACAAAATATATCTATCACCCCACCAAAATCTGGCCTTGCATCTCCCACCTGCATCCAACAAGATTTTAGTTCGCGAGCGCGGTTGATTGCGCTCACACTCGCACCCACTCACATTTTAGGTGAAGAGGAAGACGACGAAGGCCCATACGACTGCTTTCACGGAGACGACGGGGTAGAAGAAAATGGATCAGACGAAGGCTAAAGGTCTACTCCAGTCACTCACCTATTGCCGCCTCACTACTTCCGCTTCTGTTTAGTTGTTCAAAAATAAATTCGGATTTCCGTTTGTAATAACATGTCCGACCTAGATGCTACTCTTGATTTGTATATGTAATATATTTAGTAAAGAATGGCTTGTTTGATCCCAGCTCAATGTATTATTTATGTGCGGTGTTAGTTTGATCCTGATCTAACACTATGTGCGCAAATATGGGTCCTGGAGATTATTTCTTCGGAGCCGGGGCCCACAGCTTTCCACTTGGGAAAGCGTCATAAGGCCTGTCAAACAGGCTTCTTGTCAAGCTGAACGGCTTGCCTGTGCTCGATCACCTCCCTTAGGACCTCGGGCATATCGAATGGTTCCCACGTGAACACGTCTGAGTTAGCCCGAAGGAAGGTAATGAGCTCGAGTGCCTATTTGGACTCGAGGTTAGTCCCCACATGGACGACCTTAGAAGGGTCGTCCTTAGTGAGAGAGACCGCTTTGGTGGGCTCCTGCGGCCGCAAGGCCACCTTAGGGCAGACCGGCGGTCATTCACCCTTGGCCGGGTGCGCTCGGGAAGTTGCCCGACCATTGCCAGGGCACTCTTGTCAGAAGCCATTGCGGCTTTGTAACTGACCTTGATCGTGATGACCCCATGAGGGGCTGGCATCTTGAGGCAATGGTGGCCATGATGGGTGGCCACGATGAACTTCGATAGGGCAGGCCGACCTAGGATGGCAATGCGGAAATTCTGGGGGCCCCGAACGTCACAGGCAGGACAATCTGCCTGATCGCTTGTAGGGACGACCCTGGGACAATACCATGAAAGGGGATGGCTATATCCTTGATTTTAGAGCGTGGGACCTGCATTTGATCCAGGACCTTGGCTGTAATGATGTCGAGGGTGCTCCCGCCATCAACCAGCATGCGGTCGACCCACGTGTTGCTAATATTGGGGCAGAGTACCAGCGGCAGCCGCTGGGGTCTCGTCATTCCAGGGGACAATCGTCCCCGGAGAAGGTGATAGGCTGGCCAGACCACCGTATGGGTATATCTCTAAGTTTGCCCCTTTCGAGGTGGTAGACCTCCCAGGCGGCGGCCTTAAGCTTGCGGCGCGAGCCACAGGCGGACGAACCACCGAAGATCACGGCGACGTTTCCGCGAGCCTCCTGGTAGGCGTCGCCGTTGCTGCCTGCGGATGCCTGGCCATCCGGCACCCTGTTACTCGGGAGCTCGGGCATAGGGCCGCGTCCGGCGTAGAAGTCCTCCAGCCGTGCCGCTCATGTCCTGTAATTACGCAGGTCATGGACGTAGTGCTGGTAGAGTAAGCAGTAGCTGTTGTTTGGAGGGTTCACCTCCTGGGCCGTTTGAGGCCGAGGCGGGCGAGCTTGCGCCTACCTCTGGCCTGCGCCGCGGCCGTTTCCGCCGCCTGCCAGACGAGCTGGCTGGGGAGACGGCCACTCAGGAGGAGCGGGCTTTTCAGCCTCCACTGCCGCGACGTAGTTCAGGGCAGTGGGCTCCTCCTCCTTCTCCTTCTTCTTCTTCTTCTTATTCTTCTTCTTCTTCTTCTTCTCGGCGTTGCCCTTCTTGGAGCTTGCTCTAGCTCGGGCTGCCGCCTTTTCCTCCGCCCTTCCTCTCTTCCGCTCCACTGCCTCGGAGGTGTTGATGTATCCCTCCGCGGCGCGAAACAGGTCGGCCGCTGATGCACACACGGGCGGCCCGATCTTCCGGTGAGGGGATAACTTCGATTTGGTGGAGTATGACTTTGACGATCCGGCTACGAACCACACAAGGATAAGCGTCTGCAATCGCTAAACCACAGTCCTGATCGTTATCAACCGTGCCAAGACACGGATGACTTGACCACGAAGGTCTATTCTTACAAGCAATCGAAGAACTAGTAAGAACAAGGATGAAGCACACACACAAGTTGAGGAGAACAAGGATATAGTTCCACACAAGGGGTAACTAATCTAAACAAAGCCTAAAGAGAAATGGAAGGGACTTGTCCAATATATAGCCAGGGAGATGGCTACTAGAAAGTGCTCTCACGCAGCTAGAGGTACATGGGAACATAACCCAAAATTAAAGGTGGCGCAGCACCCGAAGAGACTGAAACCGCTGAACGTTTTGGACTGCTGTGGCCAGCTCGTTATGAATTTGAAGGTGAGGCTGGATCCGTTGGAAAGAGCATGAAATTTCCATTCCAACAAGTGCTTACACGCCCCAAACGGAGTCCGTTTGCATTCTCTATGACCGTTTAATTCCTGACTGGTCATTGGAGGCCGAATTGAAACCTTTTGCGTTCCCATCTTGCTTTATCACTTGTGTTGGCGGATTAATGCTCTCTTGATGATCCTTGCCCAGGTTTCTAAGTATAAGAATATTATTAAGTAGCGGTCTATTCTCCAATGAAAAATTATGTGACCCTAGGAACGAATTTACCTGATAATTTACTTGTCGTGCACGGGCCCGGGTAATTGGTCCTTGAATGTTGGTCGAAGGCCGCTGGTCACTAGGAGGGTTTTTGGATGTTGGTGCAATGGGTCTATCCGAGGTAGCGATGTCCTCATCATCCTCCCCGTCTTGAATTGGAGTCATCCTCGATTCAAGCTCATCATTTTCTCCAAGGTATGGTTTCAATTCTACAATGTTAAAAATGGGACTAACCCCATAATTTGCAGGTAAATCAAGCTTATAGGCATTATCGTTAATTCGTTCCAGCACCTTGAAAGGACCATCAGCTCTAGGCATCAATTTAGACTTCCGTAAATCAGGAAATCTTTCTTTGCTCAAATGCAACCAAACAAGATCACCAGGTTGAAAAGTTAACTCCTTTCTAACATGTCTACCAGCAACCCTATATTTTTCAGTCATGTGCTCAATATTTTCTTTTGTGATTTCATGCAACTTAATAATAAATTCAGTACGTTTCTTCGCATCAATGTTTACCTTTTTCGAAGATGGTAAAGGCAATATATCAATTGGAGCACGAGGGTTAAAGCCATATACAACCTGAAAAGGAGTCATCTTCGTGGTTAAGTGCAGCGATCGATTATAAGCGAATTCCACGTGAGGTAGGCATTCTTCCCACATCTTCAAATTCTTCTTTAAAATAGTCCTCAACATGGTTGACAAGGTTCGATTCACAACTTCAGTTTAGCCATCAGTTTGTGGGTGACATGTGGTTGAAAACAGCAAATTTATACCCAATTTGTTCCACAAGGTTCTCCAAAAATGGCTCAAGAACTTGGTATCACGATCTGAAACAATAGTGGATGGCATATCATGCAAACGTACAATTTCTTTGAAAAATAGATTAGCAATATGAGTAGCATCATCGTTTTTGTGGCATGGAATAAAATGTGCCATTTTAGAGAATCTATCCACAACAACAAAAACACTATCCCTTCCCTTCTTTGTCCTAAGTAATTCTAAAACAAAGTCCATAGATATATCCTCCCACGGAACGCTAGGAACAGGAAGAGGCATGTACAAACCATGTGGGTTTAGTCGAGACTTAGCCTTTTGGCATGTAGTGCAGCGTGCAACAAAGCGATCAACGTCACATCTCATCTTTGGCCAAAAGAAGTGTTCAGCTAGAACATCCTCCGTCTTTTTGCTCCAAAGTGTCCCATCAATCATCCTCCATGAGCTTCCTGTAGCAACAAAAGTCGAACAGAGCTAGCTGGAATGCATAGCTTGTTAGCTCTAAACAAGAAGCCATCATTGTTCACAAATTTATTCCAACTTTTTCCATCTTTACAATTCTGCAAGATTTCCTTGAATTCATTGTGTTGAGCATACAGATTCTTTATAGTTTCTAATCCAAAAATCCTACAATCAAGTTGTGACATCATTGCATATCTTCGAGACAAAGCATCAGCAATCACATTATCCTTTTCTTTCTTATGTTTAATGACATAGGGAAAAGATTTAATAAATTCCACCCACTTAGCATGTCTACAGTTCAACTTATTTTGGCTTCGAATGTGCTTAAGTGATTCATGATCAGAATGTATAACAAATTCTTTGGACCATAAAGAATGTTGCCACGTTTCTAAAGAACGTACAAGAGCGTACAATTCCTTATCATACGTCGAGTAGTTAAGAACAGGTCCACTCAATTTCTCGCTAAAGTAGGCAACAGGTTTACCTTCTTGTATCAATACACCTCCAACTCCAACACCACTAGCATCACATTCAAGTTCAAAGGTCTTACCAAAATCTGGGAGTTGAAGTAACGATGCATTCGTGAGCTTTTCTTTTAAAAGATTGAAGGCATCTTCTTGTGCTTGCCCCCAATGAAAAGGAACACCTTTCTTTGTTAGCTCATTTAAAGGTGCAGGGATTATGCTGAAATCCTTCACAAAGCGACGATAGAATGCAGCAAGCCCATGGAAGCTCCATACTTGTGTGATCGTGTTAGGAGTTGGCCAACTCTTGATTGCTTCGATCTTGGCTTCGTCAACCTCAGTTCCCTGTGGTGTCACAACATAACCAAGAAACGAGACTCGATCGATGCAAAATGTGCACTTCTCAAGATTACCAAACAAACGTGCATCTCTCAAGGCATTAAAAACAGCACGTAAGTGGTCATGATGTTCAGAAATAGACTTGCTATAAATCAAGATGTCATCAAAATAGACCACCACAAATTTACCGATGAAAGCGCGTAATACTTCATTCATCAGTCGCATAAATGTGCTAGGTGCATTAATCAATCCGAAAGGCATAACTAACCACTCGTACAAGCCAAATTTAGTTTTAAACGCTGTTTTCCATTCATCTCCAAGTTTCATTCGAATCTGGTGGTATCCACTTCTCAAATCAACTTTAGAGAACACCATAGAGCCACTTAGTTCATCTAACATATCATCCAACCTAGGAATAGGGTGCCGATACCTAACAGTGATATTATTGATAGCTCTACACTCAACGCACATACGCCATGATCCATCTTTTTTAGGTACTAACAGAACAGGAACAGCACAAGAACTAAGACTTTCACGTACATACCCTTTGTCAAGCAAATCTTGCACATGGCGTTGAATCTCCTAAGTCTCCTCCGGGTTGCTCCTATATGCGGCTCGGTTTGGCAATGTGGCTCCTGGAATCAAGTCAATTTGATGTTCAATTCCTCTAATTGGTGGCAGCCCCGGGGGTACCTCAATTGGAAACACATCCTCATATTGCTGCAAAAGGTTAGCAATAGCAGTAGGCAAAGAAGTCGGTATATTCTCCAATGAAAACAGGGTCTTTTTGCAAATCAAAGCATAGCATTCAGCATTATTTTTTTTCATGTCATTCAAATCGGATTTTGTAGCTAGCATGACAGCACCTTTTATCTTAATTTCAGCTTGCTTAGAATTAGATTCTTTCTTCTTTGGTTGTGCTAACTCTTTGCCTACAATCTGATTTTCGCCTTTTGCTCTCTCCTTCTCTCTTTCAGCTCTCTCCAAGTTATCTTTTAGAATTGCAGCAAGGGTCATAGGAAGCAAAATAATTTTCTTTCCTTTATGCATGAGAGTGTATTGATTAGTTCTACCATGATGGGAAACATCTTTATCATATTGCCAAGGCCTACCCAATAGCAAAGAGCATGCTTGCATAGGTACAACATCACAATCAGCATGATCTTGATATGATCCAAGCGAAAAGTGCAACCTCACCATTTTTGTTACCTTTATCTTTCCACTGGAATTGAACCATTGAATGTAGTAGGGATGTGGGTGTTGTGTTGTGGTCAAACCAAGCTTTTCAACCATGTCAATGCTAACAAGATTGTTGCAACTCCCTCCATCAATGATGACTCGTACAGAGCGCTCTTTGATGATAAATTTTGTTTGAAACAAGTTGTGGCGCTGATTTTGTTCAGCACTCTCCATTTGAGCGCTAAGTACACGCTTAACAAAGATGCTCATGTACTTGTCTGAAATTTCAGCACCCAAATGCTGCTCCTCATTTGCATTCTCTCCATTCTCACCTACAGGGTTAGTTGCAGCTAAAGCAAGATCTTCTTCAATATCACTAGCAGAGGTATACTCACCATCTTCCCTCACAATTAGAGCACGCTGGCTTGGACAATCTCTCATCATGTGTCCAAATCCTTTGCATCGATGGCATTGCACATCGCGAGTGCGTCCCGTCGATGCAACTGAAGAAGCACTCTTTGTAGGAGCTTGCACCGTGGCTGATTTTGTTTCGGAAACATGTGAAGGAGAGGAAGTAGAGCCAGTAGGGCGCCCACGGTTGGAGTGCGGAGGTACATGACCAGAAGTGGTGGATGGAGTCTTTGCTTGCACTTGGCTCGGTCGTGATGAAAAGGAGGCTCCAAAATTTCCTCTCGTCTTGGCATGTCATCCCTGTACTTCCCTTTCAGCTTTATAATAAAGATGAAACAAACGAGTGACAGAGTTGTATTCTTTACAATCAAGTATGTCCTGAATTTCACGGTTAAGCCCACCTAGAAATCTAGCCATCTTAGCATCTTCATTCTCTTCTAAACCACACCGCAACTCTCCAATTTGCATTTCTTGATATTACTCTTCTACAGATTTGCTTCCTTGGTTTAAACGTTGCAATTTGTTGAGTAAGTCACGAGCATAGTAAGAAGGAACAAACCTAGCTCTCATCATTCTTTTCAGAGCATTCCATGTTCGAGGTATGCTATCACGATTTCTACAAGCCTCACTCCACCAAATGGAAGCAAAAGCAGTGAACTCACTACTAGCAGCCCTAACTTTTCTATCCTCAGGGAAATCATAGCATGAAAACTTTTGTTCTACTGCTAATTTCCAATCAAGATAAGCATCAGGGTCATACTTTCCAGCAAATGGAGGCATTGTAAATTTAATCTTTCCCAAAGGATCATCACGTACCTCACGAGGTTCTCGCTGGTTTCTACCCATACCTTTTCGATTTCGTCGAAGTCATCGATGATCACGATCATTGTTGGAGTTAAAGCCATCATCATCCTCTGTGTCAGCAACATAATTGTTTTCTTCTTCTTCTTCCACCTCATTTGCCCAAGCTTGAACAGCAGGTGGGGAATGGCGACCCGGTGCGCCATTTTGTCTTACTGCATTGTTGGGCATATTTGCAGCAAGTGGTGGTCTATTCTTGCAAGCAATCGAAGAACTAGCAAGAACAAGGATGAAGCTCACACACAAGTTGAGGTTTTGAACTTGTTTACTGTTGCTCTAACTGAGTCAGGAGAACAAGGATATAGTTCCACACATGGAGCAACTAATCTAAACAAAGCCTAAAGAGAAATGGAAGGAACTTGTCCAATATATAGCCTGGGAGATGGCTACTAGAAGGTGCTCTCACGCAAAATTAAAGGTGGCGCAGCACCCGAAGAGACTGAAACCGCTGAACGTTTTGGACTGCCGTGGCCAGCTCGTTATGAATTTGAAGGTGAGGCCGGATCCGTTTGCATTCTCTATGACCGTTTAATTCCTGACTGGTCATTGGAGGCCGAATTGAAACCTTTCGCGTTCCCACCTTGCTTTATGACTTGTGTTGGCGGATTAATGCTCTCTTGATGATCCTTACCCAAGTTTCTAAGTATAAGAATATTATTAAGTAGCGGTCTATTCTCCAATGAAAAATTATGTGACCCTATGAACAAATTTACCTGATAATTTACTCAATCGCAAGCCGAGCCCGATAATGGTCCTTGAATGTTGGTCGAAGGCCGCTGGTCACTAGGAGGGTTTTTGGATGTTGGTCCAATGGGTGTATCCGAGGTAGCGATGTCCTCATCATCCGCGGTGTGGACTGGGTGGAGTTCAAGGTCTTCGGTAAAGTGGGTGTTCCGTACTCTCTCCTTGAAGGCCTCGATAATGGCCTCGTCGGACGTGGCATTCGAAAATCCCTCTAGTTTTGTGTCTATACTTTCCAAAATTTTGTCATTAGCAAGAAATTTCCTACTAATGTCTCCATTTATCTTATTTTGGGCCGTCATAAAATCATCTAGAGTTGACCTATTTCGATTAAAATTGCCAGCATTACCTCCTGTTGACGATTGTCAAAGGAGAAATTGGGCTTGGAATTCCATCCAGGGGTAAAGTTCAGTTGTTGTGGACGGAACCCATTGCCAATGAAGTTGACATCTTCAGGCTAGGTCTTAGTGCAGTTATCACCCGAATGTCCAAGACTCCCACAGACCTCGCAAGTCATGCGAGACTCGAGAGACGGAACAGTCTGCGGTGTTGGTGATTCAAACTTCTTCATCAGAAGATCCATCTTAGCCACGAGCATGTCTGTGTTGTCTATTTGGTGGACTCCTCGTATGCGTGGCTAGAGACGTTCGTCACTCCAGCCTTGGCTTGAGACCATTTTTTTCAATGAGAGTGCGTGCGGCACTCACACTAAGGGAGAAGAAAGCTCCGCTAGAAGCAGCATCAAGGTGCTCTCGGGCCGTGTGGTTCAACCCATGGTAGAAACTTTGTATGATAAACCAGTTTTGCATCCCGTGATGGGAGCAAGCTAGTATATACTCTTGAAGTCGCTCCTAGGCTTCCGAAATGGATTCATCGGTGTTTTGTTGGAAATTAGAAATCTTGTTCCGAAGGGCATTGGTTTTGCCCAAAGGAAAATATTAGGTGAGAAAGGCGTTGGAGCACTTTTCCCAAGTAGAAACTGCATCCTTGTTGGCATAGAACCATTGCTTTGCCTTCCCAATCAATGAGAATGGGAAAAGGCGCAATGACAAAGATCTAGGGTGCCCCTTGATAGTAAAGTACTACAAATCTCCAAAAAGTGTTGGAGATGGGCGTTGGCATCCTCCGTTTGCTTGCCACAAAATGGGCTAGCTTGAACCATGTTGACAAAAGCCGGCTTCAACTCGAAGCCTCCGTCTCCCACATTGGTGGTTGGACCAGTGGGGACATTAGTGTTAGATGGGGCCGAGAACTCAAGGATGGTCTTCTCAGCAACCATCTCGGATGAAGATGATGGTGTTTTGGCAAAGAGGAAAGGGTTTTCTTTTTGGAGTGGAAGGTCAGAGACTCGGACTTGCGGAGACACGACTCGAGGTCGAGTTCTCCGTACGAGTGGCTCTGGATTTTGGTGGAAGTTTTTCGGAAGGTCGAATCTGGTCATACACTATTCTGCCAGTTTCAAAAAAAACAAAGGCAGAGCAGGGTAAGCCCGCTAAACCTGGCTGGTAAATTAGTTAGTAGAGGTTCCTTAATAGGATATCTTTAACCGCTGCATTCCCTGGCAACGACGCCAGAAAACTTTGTTGGAGATTCTTACGCGCTACAGAATAATCCGAAAGCGGACGGATATCGCGGTAGTTTTCACCCGGGAGTATTCCAAGGTATCATTTTTAATCCACAGAGAACGAGGGTAAAGAATATCGCTATCGTTGTACAGTATATCTCTATTAATTAAGTTACCAGCCAGCTAGGCAGCGGGAGATATAATAAGGATATAACAAGATAACCAAAGTGACGCACATTGGAGATAAAATAAGTCGGTAGTTTACTAGTTTGGGAGGACAACGAGACGAGTATGTTCCTAAGATATGTTCAATTAAATTACCAAGTCTTAGCTAATAAAGATAGTAGTAATGTTTAAGAAAATCCTCGGAGCTCGGCCGATTCACTACCACCCGCTATCAGTTAAGAACACCGGATGATTATGACCACCCCCGATTGGGCTCAACTGGTCTGAGACTAACAGGCGGACTTCGCATGTGCTAATACCACCCGGATAGTAGGGCTGTCACCACCTACTACCTACTGCACAACTGTTGAATCAGGTGCCTTCCAAGTCAGATCTAGCCTCAGACACCATGTCTGCTACTAGAACCGGTCACTTCCCCTCGGGTCCTTAGGGGACTATCTAGGTTTGATAGTAAGAAGTACATAAGAGGGAATCTAGACTCGGAACCAGATAACCTTAAACATGGCTGTAATTCTCCACACTCAACTAATGCGGAATGTAAATGCTTAGCTTGAATAAAGTAAAGAATTTATATTAATTTGATCTAGTCTTACATAGGGGAAAAGTAAAGGATACAAGAGCTATTACCCAAATTCCCGAAGACAGCTCCAGAACCTCGAGCCTCAGCTCGACTCGAACTCTTAACTCCCAAACTAACTAAGAACTACTCTAGCTAGTGACAAGGTGATTCTCCTCCAAAATGGTGTGTTGTGTGTGTCTTACAAGTGAGGTGAGGGGTCTTTATATAGTGCCACGGAACCAATGAGCACTTGACACGTGTAGGATCCTCCTTAGTTGAAGTAGCACCCAAGGAAGCAACTTGGGGGTCGGCCGGGCCAAGGAGGGTCGGCCGGCCTACCTCCGGTTGATCCAAGCCATCTGCTTCGCATGGGATGCTTTATGGATGGTGCAGATTGTCCTCTTGCGTCGGTTTTGGCAGTGGGAACCGGTAAGACCTCCTTCCAAGTGGACCTATGGATTCATTTGTGAAGCAAGTGCTGCCCTTTGATTAAACTGACGTGGATAGACAGCTGAGATGGCCTCTATTTGTGCTTCTTGGATCACTGGAGAAAACGTAGCTCAATCACCGGCTGAGCTGGGTCACCTAGGGTGGGTCGGCTGGCTGCTTTTTGGCGATTCGGCTCGGTTTTTCCCATTTGTACCTGAGGACAGAAACTCATCAAAACTTGTGGAAATTTATTAGTTTAAATAATTTTAGAGCATTAGACCTTGAATTCCCCCAATTTACCGGAATGTTGGCTTAAAGATTCGGAATTTAACGATCACCAACAACTGCCCACTTCGTGACCTACCCATTGGCGTCGGGATTTCTAATGATATCCCTTAGCGGGAAACTCGTTGGGACCGTGACTGGATAGGCTTGGAAATAATGGCGCAAGTTTCGTGAGGCCATAAGCTAGGCGTACAAAAATTTTTGGACCTCGGGGTACCGCTCTTTAGGTCCGTGTAATAGCTCGCTTACGTAATAAATGGGTTGTTGTTTGCCCTTGCGTTCGACTGCTACTACAGCACTCACAGCCTGCGGGGCAACTGCCAAGTAGAGGAGTAGGGCATCCCCGAGCTTCAGCGTGGCTAAGAAAAGTAGCGTGGACAGGTAACGCTTTAGCTCGCTGATAGCGGCTTTGGTCTCCGCTGACCACTCAAAACCATCGTGCTTGCGCAGGATCTTGCAGAAAGGTGCACTGCGTCGCCGAAGCGAGATATAAATCTATCGAGAGCCGCCATCCGCCCAGTTAGGGCTTGCACCTCCTTGGTGCTGGTCGGCGACCTCATATTCTCGATGGCTTCAATTTTTTGGGGGTTAGCCCCTATGTTCGCCTTTTCTATCACGTAGCCGAGCAACATCCCATACCAGACACCGAAAACATAATTTTCAGGATTCAACTTGACATGATGTCTCCTGAGATTATTGAATGTTTCCTGAAGGTCGGTTACATGATCCCGCGGGACCTTGCTCTTTACAATAATGTCATCTACGTAAACCTCTACATTGCGCCCTATCTGATCAGGGACCGTCTTTTGCATTAACTGCTGGAACGTGGCTCCCATGTTCTTCAGACCGAACGACATGGTCATGTAGCAGAAGGTACCAAAGGGTGTCACGAAGGCTGTCTTCTCTTCGTCTTCCTTGGCCAGCGCGATCTGGTGGTAGCCCGAATAAGCGTTCAGGAAGCTCATGAGCGTCGAGTCTGCCGTTGTGTCGACCAACTAGTCTATGCGCGGCAGGGGAAATTATCTTTGGGGTAAGTGACGTTGAGGTCGTGATGGTCGATACACATTCGCCATTTTCCGCCCTTTTTCTTGACGACGACTGGGTTAGCGAGCCAGTCGGAGTGCTCAACTTCTGGGACGAAGCTGGCCAGGATGAGCTTGCCGAGCTGCTCCTGTATGATATCAGCTTTCCACTTGGGACTTCTTATCAGGTTTAACAGCTAGCCTGTGCTCGACTTCTCGGATGAAGCCGGCCTGGAGGAGCTTGCGGAGCTGCTCCTGTATGATGTCGGCTTTCCACTTGGGGCTTCTTATCAGGCTGAACAGCTAGCCTGTGCTTGATTACCTCCCTTGGGACTCCGGGCATATCGGACGGTTCCCACGCGAACATGTCTGCGTTAGCTCGGAAGGTAATGAGCTCAAGTTTCTATTTGGACTCAAGGTTGGCCCCCACGTGAACGACCTTAGCAGGGTCGTCATTAGAGAGGGGGACCGCTTTGGTGGGCTCCTACGGTTGCAAGGCCACCTTAGGGCAGGTCGGTGGCCATTCGCCCTTGGCCAAGCCACGCTTGGGGAGCTACCCGACTATAGCCAAAGCACTTTCGTCACAAGCCATTGTGACCTTGTGACTGCCCTTGATCGTGATGACCCCGTGAAGGGCCGGCATCTTAAGGCAGTGGTATCCATGATGGGTGGCCATGAACTTTGATAAGGCAGGGCGACCTAAGATACCTTCAAATTTTGATTTATTAATTTTTTTAAAAAACGAAAAGTGGTTTGAAATTCAAAAATTTAAAAGTTTTCAAATTAAAATTTCCGCATGTTTGAAAATTCAAAAATAAAGTTTCTAGTTTTTAAAATTTGTTATACTTTAAAATTTGAATTTTCTTTCAAATTTCAAAATTTTGAATGACTTTTCTAAAAATGATGTTGAATTTTTCAAAAAAATTGAAGTTATTTGTTTGCAAAATTTCTTTTTTTTTTAAATAAATTTGAATTTTTCAAAAAAAGAGGAGAAGAGAGGCCATGTGTACACCATCTCACTAAGAAACCGGATATGCGCATCACCTAAGCAACTAATAGAAAACTAACAATCACTTAGCATTTGCCATAATCTAACATTCAACGGCAATGGTACAGTACAAACAGATGCAAGTTTAAGGGACCGAGAGAACAAGGTTAAAATTTAAAGGGCTAAGTGAGATATGTTCCAAATTTAGAGGCAACAGTGCAATTTTCTCATTCTTTTATATATTGTGCAGTCTGTGGTTGCTTCGTTTAACATCCACTTTTGCGATCAGGGTCCAAATGATTTAATGCAAAATTTATCTACTACGGAAATTGCGAAAATGAATCTCTATCTCAGCTGCTGACTTCTACCCTATTGCACCTAAAACGTACATTTTTACACTGCCTCAACTTTGGGAGAGCAGCTTGCATCTTCCCTTGTCGAAGATCCAAATAAACTGCTGCAAGCACTGCCCTTGAATTGTTGGGTAGTAGGGCGGCACCTCGATTAACCAGATAGGCAGCTCGCTCGAAATCACCTTGCAGTGCGGACACCACGCCCTGGTCAATATACAGAACACCCAGAGCTTCCTCAGGCCTGTAGCACTCTGAGTGCTGTGATTCTTCTGGGATTGGTTTCATGACTGCAGGAGCAACTGAATCTTCACCATCACTGTCTTTCTCTATAAGGCCCTTCTCACAGTTCTCAACAACAAAGGGCAGCTCAAAGTTGTCCACATCGGTTATGTAGACAGACAGCTGCTCAGCAGCTTCATCTAGTCTATTCAGTAGACACAAAGCTTCAGCAGCATATACACGACTGAAGAACACATACATCCTGGAACAGTTTGGCAGCTGTTGTAGTAACTTTGCAACAGACAATGCCCTCAAGGGATTCTCCAGACACAATTCAACAAATGCCAGGTCTGCCAGAACAGATTGCCTGATTTCAAGATTCTCCTTCGTACAGATCTCCTCATATGAAGCAATGGAACTCTGCAAGGTAATATTGAAGCTCGCCTGTCCTTTTTGCTCTCCATTTGCATTAGCTAGTGCTGAGCCAGAGGATGAATTTGACGATATCACATCAACACCAGTGCTGGCCCCCTGTGGTCCAGCACCTTTAAGGCCCTGTGCTTTTGCTTTGTTGGTATCCGCTGTACCTGACACAGCGGCCAGATTATTTTGCTCACAACATCCCAGTAATAGCTGGGCATTGAGCAGACACTGCCGAGCAAATCTCAGTGATAGCAACTGGCCGTTTCCATCAGCACTCGCACCATTACCACTCATATCTGAACACTGAACTCTTGAGTTTGCTGGGTTGACAACCAAGTGTCGCCATTTTCCTGAACCCACAACATGGAGATCAATCTCATCATTGGAAAATAAAGCATTGGTTGAACTCAGAAGGCCCTTCTCCAATGCTAGCAGACTACACTCAGCAAAACGGAGCCAAAACAGGGATTGGTTGTAGAAAAGCGGAATGGCCGCATGAAAGCAGCGAGCTGCCAGCAAAGGTTTCCCACACATCAAATGTTGTATGCCGCAGTTGTATGAAACAAGACAAGATTTGTCCTGTGAGAATGCAGAGAGCTTAAATGGCTTCTCTGACCGAAGAGAGAGGCTACATCTCAGTGCTTTGCTAAAGAACCACACTGATGTATGGTTGGATTTTTGTTGGTGAAGTATACAACCAAGGTTGTTGTAAAACATAGTTAGCATTGCTGGCTCAGCTCGATTATTTCGCGTGCTCAATAATTTGACAGCTTTTCGATAGTTTCCTCGAGCATATTCCAACTGAGATTTCAAGAGGAGCTCGGTTGATGAATCCCTACCACGTGCCATGTTCATCAAAACTTTAAGTTCCCGCTTTGCAACCTTGAGGTTCTTAGTGAGTAGTAGAAGGCGGACTTTATATATTTGCAGTCTAACTTTCAAATCGGCGGCAGTGGCAGCAAGATCAGCTGATGTCCTTGAGAAACCATTTAAGATAGACCTGCTCAAGTTTTGATTTCCACTGTCCAAAGTTGAGTAAAAACTTTCAAACTCAAGTGTATCATCTGATAAATTTCCTACCGAAAGGTTCTCGCATCCAATGGGAAGAGCATTGGGATCAGCAGTAGATACATCTAGAGCTGTGTTACTTTTTGATGGAACCTTTGGTTGAGCAACACTAGCATTATCATTCTGACATGTCATGTTAGTTACTCCAAATGGCCTCTCCAAGTATTGAATTACATCCTGTAAACAGAACATTTACGTCTTCAGTAATATTTGATGCCAACAATTTAAAAATAGCAAGGCCATAGAAACTTGGTAAAGTTATCCATGGCAAAATGCTTCATCAAAGTTCTATGTTGGTATTAATGGGATCAAAACCATTATATTGAATTGAATTTAAAAATAATAGCGGAAGTTCTATCAATACATCATGCTCACTTGGTTATCTTGCAGGTGTATATCCAATAAAATAGACAATTATATAGCAACTAATCCAAACCGGAGAATCAAATAGAGACTAAGTGATGTGATTGTTCTTTTTAAATGCCTGTGACTGGCTAGGGTTGAAGGCTTAACAGAGACACTAGCACAGTAGTTATTATGTAATATAATAGCATTTAAAGCCAGTATGGTGAAAGTATTCAAATAGCATTTGTAATAATGCAAAATTTCACATAATGGAATATTTAAACTTGAGCGAAAAACATTATCAGAATAGGATTCGGTTTCACAAATAGCGTGACTTGACGTGCAGTAGTTTTCTAGAGCATTTAGTGACAGAACACCTACAAACACATGCTTTCAATGAAGCAAACAGTTTATTTGTTAGCTGCTATCAGTGAATACTTACTGCAGCTTTTGTTGCATCTTGCAAAGCTAATGCAATATCCAATAGGAGAAAGCACACATGAAGAGCAGTTGTCTGCAATGGTAAAGAACAATCAGAGAAGTTAAAACTTCTGTGACCAAAATAAAACTACAGATTATAAAGTAACAACAATTGTACCTCATCAATCGGTTCAATATTTTGGTATAGTGGCTCTAGCACAAAGAGCGCGGTAGAGTAATCATGTAGATAATAAAGGACAGCTGCCTGCAAATACAATAAGGTCCAACAACAAACCCATCAAAATGCTTCCAGCTAAACTTTGTATAACAGTACTGGCCCTTACTAACAATACTTTAACTAGACCAAATCTCAGAGCTGAAGCCCAGAAATAATCATGCGAGTCTACAGGATCATAGTAAAAATTTGAAACCAGTGCAAGAACATACAGTGTTGAATGCTATTATGGTTGTGTCATACTCATCCCCATATGTTGCCATTGCATTACTTGAACCAGAAATTTGTGGTACAATAATATTCCCTCTAGATCCTGAAGAAGCACTCATTCCAACACCATTGGAAGCATCAGCTTGCCCTCTAGATGCAAAAGCAAGCTCCTCACTTCTTTTCTGAACAATGTTTAGCAAAGCATTAGAAGATTTCCAAACAAGGACAATACAGACATTATATCTCAAAAAAGAAATATTGAATAAGAATAACCAGTGTTCTAAAAATTGGGATTAATCAGCGAATCGCACATTTAATCCCTAGTCGGCACCACCCAATGTGATTAGGCACAAAATTGCCACTTAGTTGGCTGGAGCGTTTAATCGGTCAAAAAAGGGTTTGACCCGATTAATCGTCAATGAGTCAATGAATCAGATCGCTAAACAGACCCCACATGCAAAAGAAAATAGGGGAGGAAGCAGACAGGCAGTGCAGACCCAACCAGGACTTGGGTTTGGGCACTTTAGGAGACGCCGCTGCTGGGTAGAGCAAGGCAGAGTGAGATGGGACAAAGAAAGGCAGCGTCCAGCAGTGTCACTGTGGTCCCGATTGACGCCACTGTCACCACCGGGCTTGCTGTTGGTTGACCTCGCGTTCCAGCTCTGCCCCAGCCAATCTCACTTCTCTGCCGGATCAAGCTCAATGCAGGCCGACCCTTCCCTGATGCAGAATCGAGCTCACCACCCAAAAATGTAAGGGGAGAAGAGGAGACTGAGAGGGATGAGTGTTGTGCATGATCTCCCTTCCCCGCTGCAGAATCAAGATCGCCGTCCAAAAATGGAAGGGGGAAGAGGATGCATATTGGAAAACCTTAGCTTTTCTCTCCTACGTGATGTTAGTGACTAGGTGTTGGGCTTGGTGGGCTGAAATGGGCATCAATAAGTTCATGCCTTTCTTTTCTCTTATTTTCTTCTGTATATCACACTGCTTCCCTATTTACACTGTACCCTACTAATTAATGTCCACCGATTAGTTCCAATTAATCCTTAATCGGTACCTCGCTGCCCTTACACTGTATCCTATCGATTAATGTCCATCGATTAGTTCCAACTAATCCCTAATCGGTACCTCGCCAACTGACTAGCGATTTCTTGAACCTTGGGAATAACATAGCAAACCATAGAAAGTTCCATATATTTGCAGAATTCTGGCTTGAAAATACTAAGGTACGTTATAGGCCCTAGAAGTTGTACTAAAATCTCACTTAGCCCCCTAAACTTTAAAATTACTTTGTCACCCTCTGGAAGTAACTTTAAAATTACTGTCACCCTCTGGAAGTTAGTTCCATTTGCACCACAGCCCCAGGTCCGTTAGGTCATCCATTAAGTGCTTAGGTGGCCGTTAATTCTCCACTAATTGCTTACGTGGCTGCCACGTGAGCGGTTTTTTTAACGAGATGGAGGCCATATCACCTGAAAAAATTCAAAAGGAAGTAGAAAAAAACAGACTCAAAAACATCAGGGAAAATTTTAAAAAAATAATAAATCCCAAAGTTTCAAAAAGTTGAATCTTAAATCTAGAATTCAAATTCAAATATTGAATTTGTTTTCTTGGAAAAATAAATTTTAAACATATTTTTTTGAAATTTTGAATTTGAACACTTAAATTTAAAATTTAATTTTGGGAAAAATTCAAATTTGAAAGTTTTGAGATTTTAAATATGAAATTCCGAAAATTCAAGTTGAATCTTTAAATTTTGAAATTTTAAAAACTTGAATTTGGGTTTGAAAATTTCAAATGTTCCAAAAATTTTCAAACTTCAATTTTTCCAATTTTCTAAATTTAAAATTCAATTGTTTGAATTCAAACTTACATAAAATTATATTCAAAATCCAATTTTTTGGAAATTTCAAATTCGGTTTTTGAATTTGTATTTCAGATTTAAGATTCAAGTTAAAATTTTGAAACTTTTTTAATGAGATGGAATCCACGTCACCTCAAAAATTCAACTATCAAGAAAAGCTTGAACATTTTAAAACGATTCAAGTTTGAAGTTTCAAAAAAAATGAATTTCAGTTTTTTATAAATTATCAAAATTTCTTTGAAATGATTCAAAAAAGTTTATATTTTTGAAAAAAAGAAGTTGAATTTCAAAGGGAGGGAAAGAGGTGACGTGGACAATGTCTGTTTTAACAAACCGCATGCGCAGCCACGTAAGCATTTAATGGAGAACTAACGGCCACCTAAGCACTTAACGGCTAATCTAGCAGATCTGGGGCTGTGGTGCAAACGGAAACAACTTCCAAGGGGCAACAAAGTAATTTTAAAATTTAACAACTTCCAAGGGGCAACAAAGTAATTTTAAAATTTAGGAGGCTAAGTGAGATTTCGGTACAACTTCCAGGGGCAATAGTGTACTTTACTCAAAATACTAATAATCTTTCAATATTAAGCACAATGCAATGTTTGCTAGACAAAACTAGGTATAATCATATCAAATGTTAGGTTGAATTATAATAAATCAACGTGCCTAAACAGGAGCTGGTAGCATCAACAATAAAACAAACACATGGGAAGTAGCAGAGTTATCATGCAAGAATACACAATCTCAGCACAAGTGTTGTATGTCTTTCAAGTTTCAAATGATAATTCAAGTGAATAATCATCTCAGATAAATTTTATAATTCTGTTGTTTTTCAATTCACGGTAACTCTGCGTCCTAAGAGTCTTATGGCTTATTGCCAACTCGTTTTGAAAAGCCAAACGTTTTGGCTTCTTTAGCTCATTATATTTTTTTATCTCGAAGCCACTTCTCAAAGATCTCAAAAATAAGTTGAACAAAGTGGAATGGCTTCACGAAGCTGCTTCAAGCTCTCGAAGTCCAGCTTACCATTTATCTCAACTAGCTTACTATTCAGCTCAAACCCTCAAAACTCTTTAAGTTTGATGTAGCTTGTATAATTCTAGGCTCTTAGTAATACATGCATAGAACGTTGATTTGTGAACTACCAATGATTTTTCACGCAATTCTACACCAAGCAAAATCTAAGTTTCGGTGTCAACTGTTTTTGTTGTAGCCATCTTCAGTGATAACTGATGAGATGAACACACAACAATTCAATATTCTCCTTTTTCATTTAAGTTATTCATGTGGCTTATATTTCCAAATTACTTATGAATGACAAATGCACCTAGGAAAAAGTGTGAGGCTGTTTTAGGGTCAGAATTGATCGTCGGACATGGTTGTAGCGACAATTATACAAGGAAAAATACGTTACGTGCCATTGCAGAGCTGCTTAATATCTTACATGCCATCACTTCGAGGCTTATCTCTTCTATTCCATTGCACTCTTTATTTATCCCCTTCCATGCCACTGCCGTCAAACTCCATTAGTTTTCGCCCTTTTTTTCCATAATGCCCAAAATACTACTCCCTCTCTCTTCTTCCCTCCCCCTCACACAGCAGGTTCTCCAGCCTCCCTCTCATCCTCCCCTCCAGCCTCGACATCCACTTCTCCTCCCCTCTAGTTCCTCTCCCCTCCTCCAACTAGGGCCAGATCCGCCACTAAGAGAACCCGCCACGTCGACCCGCCGGGGTTGCCACCCTGGGAGATTTGGGGGAGTAGTGTCACAAATTGGGGGAGTGGAGGAGACCGGTCGCTGCCTGCACCACCACCATAGGGACGCCGCTGTGACCCTCATGGTGCTGCGTTGTAGCTCATCACCTTGCTCCAACCACCGAGGCCCCCTGCAGCTGCTTGTCATCCTGTGCCGAGCACCCATGCTGCAGCTCATCATCCCACCTCGAGCCCCTGAGCGTGGAGTGCCTTGCAGCCTTGCTGGTTGTTGCTGCTCGTCATCCCACTCCCACACCCAATTCAGAGTTCTAGACATTGGACAATGGTGCTACCAGCATAGATCTGAACTGTTCTGAACCCAATGCAAGTCTTTGCCTATGGCATCTAACATTCTTCATTTCTTCTTGGTTTTCATACACAGAAATTAGGATTGATTCCTTAGCTCTTATATGCCTTATTGTGTATAAATGTTTATCCAATTTTGCCAATATACTGTGACCTTAATTAGCAAGAAACTCTGAATTCATGCTCGTGTTGATTGATATGCTAGCTATCCAAAATCGTGCTCTCAGGTTCTAATCGGGAGGAAAGGGAGAGCTGGGATGCAGGATGCGGGATGGGGGATTTGGGGGGAGGGGGTATTATGGCCTTTTCATAGCCCCATAACGGTTTGACTAGCAGAAAACAGTCAACAATGGTATACGAAACAATATTGGAGCAATTGTAATGGCAAATAACAAAGAAGCGACTAAGTGATGGCACGTACGAGGCTATACAATGGCAAACAAAAATTATACAATTGCTGGAAGAGAGATAAAATTAAGTTATTTAACCCACAACGAATCATTTAAAATTAACCACCATTCAAAATTCAAACATATAAAGTGTTGGACACCGACATAGAGCCAAGTACCTAACAAAGTTATATATAACCTAACAAAGCAAAGACATTGACTCAGAGATGCCCAACAATTTATTTCTGAAACACGACAAAATTGAGTTATTAAGAAATATTGTTCAAAACCTCCTACATACCTATATGTCTTCTTACTTGTCAATTTATTAGTATGAATGAAACTATTAAGTAATGAAGTTGGGGTGATCATCTAATCTAGAAAAGGGAGAGGGAACGCCGGTAAGGGGATCTCGTGGCGCGTAGAAGCAGCAGATAGAGAACCTGATTCTTTATTGCTTGATTGATGTAATGATGTCCTTTATATAGGACTGCCTCCTAACAACTTGATCTAGAAAAAGAGTAGATTTACTAATAACTTGATAACTACCAAACCAAATCAATCAAGATTACTAACTAATCTAGCCGTGGGATACTGTTCACAAGAATGAACAAGTACACCCAAAGAGTAATTTCAGTGCAGAGTACAGCCTTAACCCCCTAATCTATGCCTGTTGGGGCCCACATGCACAGAACAAATGATTTCTTAGAGTTAGTTCCTAGAGTTGAGAGTAGACAACGCTTTTTAGTTAGCCGGCAGAAATTTAATATTGTGATTAACATCTATAATAGTTTGCCATTATAGAATCACATTACTAAGAAATATAAAATAATATAGCACCTAGTATACAGAAGCATTCATGATAAGCGAAAAAGGATTGTAGTAAAAAAATAATAATTACAGTGGAGGCCTTTATGATAAGAAATGTAAACTAATATAGCATGTAGTACACAGAAACATTCATGATAAGCAAAAAAATAGTTTGGCATTACAGAATTACATTACAAAGAAATATAAACTAATATAGCACCTAATATACAGAACATTCATGATAAGCAAAAAAGGATTGAAACGAAAAAAATATTAATTAAAAAGGAGGTCTTTCATGCAGAAATCAGTTTCCTCTTCAAACAAACAGAGCATAAAACAAGTCTTGTAGTGAATAAATGAGGAAATAACCCTACCTTAACCTTGTCAAGGATTTCAAGCAACTTATTTGGTTCAGAACAACCGTCCAAGAAGCATTCGGCGATGGCCATATTGTGAAGGACCTGAAAATTAAAAATCAGTCACTTGAGATGCAGTAGAAGAATGAAGAATGAAAAACAGGGAAACTGTTACGGGCAGACCAATTGATAATGTGTATTATTCAAAGAAAAGGGATATGGGCCTGTGTTAGGCGTGGGCAAGTCAGCCCAGGTTTAGTCCTTAAGTATATTAGATACATGTGTATTAGGATAAGTCTATCTTTACTATATCTATCTCTTCTAGTAGGATAAGGATTCGAATCCTTGTTGAAATCCAGATCGTTGTAAGGCTATTTAAGCCCAAGATTAATAAAGAAAACGGGAGATTGTCTTCCAAACCTAAGTTTAGACGCTGCCTCTCGGTTAACGAGGTCGAAACGCTGCCGTTCAGCGTGTTACCTAACGGAGCCACAGCGCCGAGGAAGGCTCGGCCGCCGGCCCTCTGTTCTTCGGGCTCACGGCCAGGCACCCGCCTGTACGAAGCCCTACATCCATCCATGTCCTCAACAGAAACATATGATTGCTTTCCTGATGAGAGTAGCAGCCTAGCAGAGCTATTGGTGAGATCGGAAAGGCATGGAGATTCTAGGCACAAACACACAACTGATTTTTAAGAAAAGTAAGGATAAACATAAAATTATTTTGGTTGACCAATGTCCATCGTTAAATTTGACAAGAGTACATTCTTAGCATCTATAGGCCAAACATCACGAGCTGGAATAAACTTCGGCCAAAGGATAATGACTAATGAGCAATGTCAAGTTTCTTATCAACTGAGAACAATGTATAAAAATGTATTTATGTATGTCCTGAAGGCATTCTATTATTCTACAATAGTACGAGTTTTGAAAACAACAAAATAGTTCTATCCTACAGTCCCTACTGGCTATACATGCTTCAGGAGAAAGTACACCCTAAGATTCTTTAAAATATTGGACAATAAACATTAATCATGTTTCATACTCTCATGACATTCTCAAACTGCCTTCTACAAAGAACTCACCATTGTTTTAGATAAATCTTCGTAATAGACATTTAAAAGATTATAAAAAATTCAGAAGACATTGGGTATGCTTTCCATAAAAAACAAGTATAACAATTGTAACTGAACACATAAACATTAGTACACCTTATATTCAGTTTTTCAATCCCATGCTAATATCTGTTATGGAGTTATGCTACCTTCACATAGGGGTGAGAAAAGATCGGATATGAACGAATGTGGATAGTGCCCAATATGATACAGATACAGATTTTGGCAGATATTAATACGGATCAGACACAAATATCGTAACGAGTATTACCACATTTTATTAGTGGCTCAGTAGGAAAAAATGGAATGGCCACAAGTTATATGAACATCTATTTTTGTGGCATGTATGGTTCATGCAACTACATGCAAACCTTACATGGTTTTTTTTTCACAGATGACTGGATGAGTGGTTCGAGCATATCTAGCAGGTGCTCTATTTGCCCAGAGATCTTGTATCGCTCCAGCAGATTCCGTATAGTGATGAGATTCACTCTCCTCACTCCCTAAATATAGATATTCTCCCTCCTCTTCCTATATCGTTTCTAGAAAGATTTAGGGAGTGCTGCTAGAGATGATAGAAATACAGGGAAGGGAGCCGATTTTTGAGACACTTGTTGGAGATGCGCACAAATGACTTGATAAATGGTTCCCTCATTCGTCCCATGCTCAGGTTCAAAATTGAAACATCGATCCTAAAGTCTTCAATCTACCGAAACCCAAAAGCCTAGCGCAATTCCCAAAGACTCCACCTGCCCACACTACTTCCAGTTTCTAGATGCATCTCCCAAAGTACCAAGTCTCGACACTCCCTGCTTCACCCTCAAAAAAGCCGACCAAATCGCCACCGATATAGATGCCTTCTACGCCTTCCACCTCAGCTTCTCTTCCCTTCCTCACCCACCTTCTACAGGAGCGACTTTTCTTACCCCCACCTACCTTTGACGGATAGATATTAAAAGCACCAAGGTTTTAAATCCCATTTATAGGTCAAAAACCGTTAGGGGATGGTTTTCGATTTCTGAAATTTCCCATTAAAACTCAGCCAAATTTCGTGATTTGAATTTTGAACCTCTTGGAGCAACGGGAAATTGCAAGGGTTTACCGAGAAAACCAAACAAATCAACGGCAAATCACAGGAAATCCTCATAAAACCTAGCGGTTTCAATGAGAAACCAGCGCATGTGCGGTTTCAACGAGAAACCAGCGCACGTGACATCCGTCTCGCTTCATCCCCTTCTCGTACGGTTTCAACCCAAAGTCCCTCCCTTATTCCCCCTTATCCTTCCCGCCCGCATGGTTTCAGCCCCAAACCGTCCCCTTCCCTCAGCTCCTCGATATGTGCGGCGCGGGCAGGCAGAGCATAGTGCAGGCACGGTCGAGCACGACGAGAGCATGGTGCCGCTAGTGGGAGCATGGCAAGGGCAGGAGGAGAGCATGATTGTCATGCCCACAAGGCATTCGACAAAATGCGCAAACCAAGGACGCACCGGTAATCTCAAATCCACATGGAAATTCAATTTTTTTCAAATGTCGTTCACGGCATATTCTTAAAACATGTTAATACTATTTTTAGGAATTTTTGGTAGTTTTTTACCCAATTTTGAATTTCAATTTGGAATTTGGAATTTTGAGTTTGAGCGGTTTTGATTTTAAGATACTGATCCCGCTAGCCGATGATTTAGGATTTGAAACCCTGGTCGACACCGCTTTTACCCCCCTACATTCACTATACCCACATATGTCCAATCCATTTAATTAAACTAAACACATTGGCAAAATCTTAAGAACACAAGCTCCAATACAAATTCAGAAAGCACAAAATAGTGCACAATGTCGATCATTAAATTGCTCCAAAAGGAATCAGCTAGGAATGTCCTGATATAAACTTGGTGCCAAATAAGCAAAGTGTTCAGGTTATACAATGTCATTCACTTGACCATGCAACAATATTAGGGCCTACTATATTTCAGTTCCTCAATTCCTATCAGCTCTTGCTAGCACATCTGTCCCTCGCAAACATCCCACCCTTTCCCAAGACACCTCTAACGCGCCTAGCCAACCATGTTAGGCAGCTCCACTACAACTGTGCTATCTTCACTTTGCAGTCCTTACCAACATACTCCCCTGTGGTTGCTAAACAGATAGTCCTTGCTTGTTTAGTGTTAAGCATTTGGTTAATATACTCAATCTAGTATAATTATATAGTTTATTTGGAGAAATTACATGTTTAATATTCAATAATGGGCAATTTTAAGCTGTTAAATCTTATAGTAATATGTTTTACCTATCTTATATTTCTTGTATGTAATACACAATCATATGAAGATGAAGCTTGAAAAAAAATTAGAACAATTTTAAGCCCATCTTGAGACTTGAGAGCACAAGTGTAATAAATAAAACCCATACATTTAGCAACTTAGCAGCAGCAAACAATATTATGACAAGCTTATATGTTTTAGCAGCATGTCATGGTGGGCCTCACGTATCAGCGCCATCAACCGAAAATCGGCTGAAGAGGAAGAGGGGCATGACTGCAGCAGGCGAGGAGCCTGCGTCCACTGCAGGCTGCGTGCCTGATGCACAGCAATAGGATAGAGTCCCGGTTGTTGGGGACTACTCTTTTATCTTAAAAGATTAGTTATATGCAGATTACTAGTAGTTAGTTAGAGAGTTATCTGTAGCATGTAAGCCTATAAAAGGCCAAGTCGTGGAATAACAAAGCAAGCAGAGATTAATCTACTATCTTCTTCCCTGTTTCTCTCTCCCTCGACCATTGCCTCGGTTTGCTGCCCCAAACCCTGGGATTGGTTGTTGTTCGTTCTTGCGAACGGACAATTATCGCAAGCCATGACAATTTGGTATCAGAGCCATCTCAGCCAACCATGTCCGGCGACGACGCTGCCATTACGGAACAACTCAAGTAACTCATGTGTTGCCAGGCCAAGATAATGTGCTGGCTGGAACCCATGAAACCATTTATCGATGAGTCCCCAACTATAGAAGATTGACGGTCTGGAGTCCCAGCTCTCCACCGTCAGGATGCTTCTACTGTGAGCTACTGTGAGCAGACCGCCATCCAAAGATTGGAAATGGGAACGTAGCTTTCCGCTGACATCTTGGTGACCAACACCAGCGCGGATGGTTGACTGTTGTGGGAGCCGCCATCAGTTCACTCCTAAACCAGCACATACAATCAGGAATTTTGATGGCGACAACGCGCCATCTGCTCACGAGCAACGCCGCCCAGGTGCTGGTGCCGCAGCTGGTTGATCAGGAACGAGCTGCTCCACGCCTCGAGAAGATTCAATTTCCCACCTTCGATGGCAAGGAAGACCCTCTTCCATGGCTGAATTGCTGCGAACAATTCTTCGATGGTCAAGGAACCGTGAAGAAGGATAAGGTGTGGATGGCTTCATACCACCTACTAGGCAAAGCTCAGACTTGGTATTCAAGGTATAAGCGCTACTACCACAAGATGCCATGGAAGGTGTTCGTCAACGCAATGGTTGCCCTCACTAGGACCTATCTTGTGGGACTTTCAGCACCTATCCATTTTGGCACACTAATCACTAGGTGGAACTACACGACAAGCCATTCCAGCACAGGCCAGCAGTTCATGCAGCGAGGATGATCTGATGCACTCACTTCTGGAGGATTTTGATGACCTATTCGCCGAGCCTCATGGGCTGCTGCCGCAACGTGGGAATGATCACTGTATTCACCTTCCACTAGGAGAGGCCCTGGTCATGGTGTGGCCCTATAGATATACCACATCTCAGAAGGACGTGTTGGAAGCATAGTGCCACCAGATGTTGCAACATGGGCCTGTTGCAGATTCACTGGAGTTCATATAATTTCTCTTCCCCGATGTTACAGGTCAAGAAGCATGACAACTCCTAGTGTTTTTGCGTAGAGGAAGAGGGGCATGACTGCAGCAGACGAGGAGCCAGCAGTAGGATGAGTCCTGGTTGTTGGGGACTATGATTTACCTTTAAAGATTAGTTATATGCAGATTACTACTAGTTAGTTAGAGATTAGTTGGAGAGTTATCTGTAGCATGTAAGCCTATAAAAGGCCAAGTCATGGAATGAAAAAAGCAAGCACAGGTTAGTCTACTATCTTCTTCCTGTTTCTCTCTCTCCCTCGACCATTGTCGCAGCTTGCCTCCCCAAACCCTAGGATTGGGAGTTGTTCCTTCTTTTATCGCAAGTCGTGACACAACAACCAACTATATGAAGACTTTAATTAGTCATTAACTATTCATGTCCACCTAAGATGGAAACAATCATAAAAGTGTTTCACAACCTTCTTGTTCTAAAGATTCTTATGTGTTTTGATTTATTTGTTAGGGAAAGAAGTCATGTTCATGTAAGTATTTTTTTCAAGCAGCATATAATTAAAAAATTTGTGCCGTAGAGTCTTAGTTCTCAGAAATCACAACTTCACAAGCAATTCAGCATAATTTTAATAGCTTGGTAGACAGGGCTAGTCCTTGACACCTTGTAGCTGTAGAAACAAAAATGGGTCATTAAGACCTAGTCTACATTTTGCTCAGGTATAATGTACGCTAACATGCACAGCTTACCAAAAGGCATCTAACAAACTGATTCCCCTTTTCTAAGCAAATTCAATTATGATCAATGGCTAAACAATCCAACCAAGTACAAATTAACACAAACTCCAGGATCTTATTACTGTTATCCCAATCATAATATTGATCCATATACGCAACCTATAGCAACCTATACCGTACATGCTTAATGGCTCAAACAAGTTCAAATGCTTCCGTCACTAGCATCTAGCAGTGGTCCTTGATACCGCCCCACACATACATTGCAGTTGACATGAATCAGATCCCCTAAGAGTCCTCTAATCTTAAACAGGCAGCACTATCGACTCAGAACCTCACAGAATCTCCATACGAGGTTATTTAACAACCGACAAAAACCATCTAGCCCACATCCACAAACTGGAGCAGGCATGCTTCCAATGTCCCTTATGCAATCATTTTACCCACATGAAATGCAACCTTGTTATAACTAACTTTTAAGTACTAAACATCTCATAGATCAAACTTAATCAAAGACAATATAACAACTCCACGCATCCCCGGTAATGATGATTCTTTCTGACAAGGAAACTGCTTCTCCAGACACACTTCCCAAACCCCGCGCAATTCTTCTAGTTCCCATGTAACCAAAACGAACCTAAGCACAACTGAGCTAAACGTCGAATTTCAAAATTACGCAATGGCCACAGCTAGAACACGGGAGCCTTCCCCTTACCTTAGGGTCGCCGGACTTCTTGCTCCAGATCTGCCTTAGCACCTCGACGCACTCGCCATAGCGTCGGCTCTGGAAGTGCACACCCGCCTCTCTCGCCATCGCCGCTGTCAGAGATATCACCCCGTCCTCTTCTGTTTCCGGCGACGGAAACGGCTCCTTTGCCTCCTTAGGTGCCCCTGCTGCCGCCGCCGCCTCGGCGGGGAGAGGAGGTGCAGAAGGAGGCGGCGGCTCCATCCGCCCGATCTCTCCGCAGCAGCAGGATGCGGCGTGACTACCCAAATCGGGGAGGGGGAAGTAGAAAGTGTATGAGGTGGAGACGGGAGAGTGGGATATGGAGAGGAGAAAATTGCATCGGCGGCACTCAGGGACTGTTTTTTTTTTTTTAAGGTTGCGGTTGCGTTTTTTTTTTTTTGAACGGTTACGGTTGTATTTGTGTTTAAACTGGAAATTTGTAACTTCTCGATAAACATATCCGAAGGATCAAAGAATTATAAAAAAAATGGTTTTAAGAGCTAGTTGAAAAAATAGTAAAATTTACAAAATTGTTTACGAAACGTCAAAGCGTTTGACTTATACGAAAATAACAAATTTTCGGTTTAAACGCAAACACAACCGCAACCGCCCAAAAAACAGAGCCTCAATTGCAGCGCGTTCACCCCAATTCGTGTGCTCAGTACTAGTGCCCGTCTTTGCAACGGAGCTACAAAAGAAAGAAAAAAACATAAATCAAACTAACATATGAAATTATAAAGGATGATAGCAATGTGATCATAGCACAACTTGAATCTCGGAAATTTCACCAAATGACACTCAATTAGTATGTCTCAACGAATGTGTCTATGACATATGGGACCATCTGAGTCAATAACAGTGAGTCAGAATGTCATATGTTGAAATGCGAATTTTAAAGAGTGTCATATATAGAAATCTCCCCTTGAATCTCTGTACAACCATGCCAAAAGCAGCAGTACATGTGGATAAAATAGTAAAAGAAAGCATGTAAAGCTTGAGCTTTGTTTCCAGAACTGAATACGCAATCAACATCACCATTCTCTGAAAATAGCAAGCATGAATCCAAGCAGTTCCATTCACTGGAAGCACCAAGTATAAAACCAACATATATAGCTAAAGAAGTACAAGACGATACACATTGGTTTTTACATATCAGAAAAAAATATATACATATAACATATCAGTTCAGCTCCTCAGTCTCCTCAGTCTGACTTAGAGACAATCTTGTATGTCATAAGTCCCAGTAAATACTGCTACACTACATTGTTTTTGCTACTAGGAGTCAATTCTCTTGCAGCTTCATCGGACTCGCACTTCTACCTGTAGGAAGCAGTGTGAAATTATTATACCTAAGAATCAAGTTATAAGATGAAAATGCTATGGAGCCAAATAATAATAGGTAACCAAGAACATGGAAGAATCATTAGTTCATTACCACTTGTGGCTGGATATACTTCCTTGTATAGCTTATGTAAGCAACCAATGTGGGCAAGTCCAAGACCTCGAGCTCCTCTAACTGCATAGCAGCATAAATGCACAACTAATAAGAAATAGGTTAAGCTAACAACAGTACTATGGTCTGTATATTTATCACATTTTTCTAAGTTCTATCGAACAGTTCTAATCTCTACTCCTTAAAAAGCCTCTTATGGTGATGAGTGATGGCTCTCTAAAGCAATCCTGACCATCCATTTAATCTAACGGCGAAGCGGACTACGCCTACTCCTCCACTGCGGCTCCACCGCCTCCCCGAAGTCTCACGCGCATGCCTCATCCTCTCGCCCCTTCCCTCCCTCTTCCCTCACCGCCTCCTCCCCTAGCCGCCTCCTCCTCCTCACCTCCACCGCCGCCTCCCTTCTCCTCACCCCCGCCGCCGCCGCCTCCTCCTCACCTCCGTTGCCGCCTCCCTCCTCCTCACCTCCGCCGCCTCCCCTCTCCGCGCGCCCCTGACTCGTGCTCTTCCCTTCCCTCTCCTCACCGCCACTGTCTCCCCTCCATCTTCTCGCCCCTTCCCTCCCTCTTCCCTTCAAAGCATTGATCGTATTTTGCTGTTAGTAAATTTTTAGCTCTAGATCTGAACAGCTCGAGTCCTCGGAGATTAATTTGAGAAATGATAGGTTTGGTGTGTCCAGATGGAATTCATGTTGGAAAACTTTATTAAAAATGGGTGTGCAGGTGTTTGTCTGCCTCTTGTGTACTATCTTGATGATGCTGTCTTGATTAAGCATAAATGCATGCATTTTTCTGGTTTGATATTAAATAGCCCAACATATAGTGCACCTGTATATTGAGTGGAGCTTACCAGTCAAAACAATTTAGCGTCCTCATAAATAATACTCTTTCCTAATTAAGTTTACCCTTCACCAAAGAAATCTTGGATTAATAATTATCATGTTCATCAATCATGTTACTGTTGCATTGGACTTTGTATTTGTAAGTATACAAAACAGATGCAATATTATGTACTGTTACTTGTTTCTTTTGGACCCTATTCTCGTTAACTTTTAATAGTAAAGATTTTTTAGATAAAGACGATACAAAGATTTTTTGAGCAGTTTGACTTTATCAGTTAGTGCCTGATGCATGATCTCATTCGAGGTGTCACTCTGTGCTTGCCAACTGAAACATGTTCATGGTAATATGGTACCTCTTTGTGCTGATCTAGAAAACCCCAGAAAACTATTATGTATGCTGCCTGGAGCCTGATGCGTGATTGCATTCTATGTCCCTTTGGATATTATTCTAATTTATGTGCTCTTCGGATATTATTCTGAGTTATATAAGTCTCCTCTGTAGCTTTATATATTTGTCAGCATTTTCTTACCTGAAATCTTAAATCTTAAGGAAAGATAGTAAGTTTTTCTCATTTGTTTGCAGGTCATTGCAGGACCATTTAAATCAAGTCCATCCTCTGTGGTTCGATCAAAATGAACCAAATGTTCTACAATCAAGGTGCATCAAGTAAATCATGGTTTCATGTTTTCATACTATTTTTGTTTGTGTAGACATGGTGAGATCTGTACTGATTGTCTCAGTTATCCTAAATAGGGGTGAAAATGGGACAGGAAATTCCCGCCCGATCCGAGCCCGGATTCGTTTAGAACCCGATTCGAATCCGAAAAAATGATATCCGGTTATATCCAGATTTGAATCCGTATCCGAATCCGCCTATCCGGAAAATATATGGATTAGGATACGGGAGGAGCAATATCCGATCCGTATCCGATTCGTATCCGCATATCCGAGATATCCGAAGGATGTCAATGTAAATTAGCAAAATAGATATCCGGTTACATATCCGATAAACATAAATATTATGTATATTTTATAGTTGTTGAGTAACTATTGAACTTGAAGTATGACTATAGCTCATGTTTTATTCAATAGATATATTGTTAGCTTTTGTATTAAACATGAAAGCTTAATTGGCATTGCTATAGTAGTAAATAATTATGTCATGTGATATTTTTTATGTATGTGAAATATCCGAATATTTATCCGTTCCCGATCCGATCCCGATCCGTATCCGTCCCATATCCGTATGCCGAAAAATCCGAATTCGTATCTGGATCCGAAGTATCCGTATCCGGATTCGTATCCGGCAAAAAAATATGGGTTAGGATATGGGACAAGCAATATCCGCCCGTATCCGACCCGTTTTCACCCCTAATCCTAAAGGACATGGACCACCTTGCTTGATAGAGCAAATTTGTGAAACAACAAAAGTTTTTTTTTTGTTTGAATCGGTGGTTTGTTACGTGTTCTTTGAAAGTGGTATTGACTAATAATGATGGAAGTGTGATAAATTTTATGCTTGCTCAAAATCAGATTAATGAATTTTGTATGACAACTATGTGCAACTAAATAAGAGGATTAACCTTGGTGCATCTATAGCTTACGCAGTTTTTGTTTTGCAGAAATGGTCTAAATGCTACCACTGTAATTGGCATTCATTCCGATAGATGTTCAAAGTCTAAATGCACTTGTAGTCACTCTATTGATAGAGAGGTAAAGGGTAAAAAAAAACTCCATTTTTTGGTAACAATAAGTCAGTAACACTGATGTTCTATACTGGTTTTGTCTATTTGAGGAATTTGTAGTGACTTCCCTGCCTACTAATAGGTATTGCAATATAGTGTTACACACCAGGAACATGTCCTCTGCTTAGTGCCATGCTGGACGCCTAAAACTATACTAATAGTTATTGCAATATACTGTTAGACACACCAGGAACATGTCCTCTGCTTAGTGCCATAGGCTGGATGCTTAAAACTAACAGTCTAACACAATGTTTATTACTAGAGCTACTATGTCCTGGTTAGTTTGAAAAAGAAATATCCAGTTATATTCCTTCTTCTAATAAAAGCTCACTTTTGTTGATTATCCATATTCTTTGTTACATCTTTCATAATTTATGCTCATGTTCTTAGCTTTTAGTCTCTCTTTTTTGCATATTGATGTGTCATTGCAAACTTTTTAAGAAAATATGTTTGTTTAGGATCAAGAACCAAGAGGACAGAAGCCTCTCAGTGAGCACCAAACAAAAAATCAGTTATTAGGTGTACTGCTAAAGATTTCTAACTACCACTGCAGTTTAGACATGCTCTAAATGATATGCTTGGTCCTATTACTTGAAATCAAACAATAATTCGGTATCTAAAGTTCCTATTTTGTACATAGTGCTCGCATGTGTATCCTGATCATAGTAAATAATTTTTCTTATGAACTGGAATCGTCCTATTACTTGAAGAGATTAGCAATGGTGCTAGAGCAATAAATAGCTAATCTTATCACCATTTGGATTTTTATGGCACAGATATTCTAAACCATTTCGAATGTGCTTGAATTATACCCATTTGTGTATAGATAACAAATTGAATGCCACCTGACCTGGCTTGGAAGGTACTGAACATCCACCAAAAGAATTCCCCAATAGGTAGATGGGCTTATTAAGAGAAGTGCAATGCTCTACTCTAATTATCTGCTTAATGTACATTGGCATACCATTGCCCATTTGGTTTTTAAGATACTTTGATACTTTTCAAGAGGTAAAGAGCAATCGTGGTGTGAAAGTGGACACTAAACACAGATAATCATTTCACTTGCTAAGATGAGCAGTTTTGTAGGATAATTAACCTGTTGTGGTAGTGACTTACCTACCGCCATCAGTGGATCATTATCTGTGTTTTCTCATTGCAGGTATCTAACTACTTTATTGGCCTGTACTTCTTGAGTGTTGTCAACAAGTTTGGAATTAGCATAGTGTACTTGGGATTTGCATCTGTGTGTGCTGCTATTGTTCTTTACATAGCTGGAAATGTGGTTGAGACCAAGGGAAGATCTTTGGAAGAGATTGAGCGGGCTCTAAGTTCATCAAGTTGATGTGTTAATCATGTTGGTGCCTTCTTGGTGACAGAGAGAATGTCATGCAATGCAAAGTTGCAAACATCCCTGGATAGTGTGTTTGAGCTGTTAGTTCTTAGATGTTATCTTTACTGCTGTGTAGATGAACTTCGCCTTCTATCGTTGGAAAGTAAAATTCCATTTACCGAATAAAATAGTAAGCTGTGTAATTATTTTACAGTTTTTCCCTAATCGAGAAGTGAACCATCTCCGCTGGAGATACCGCTTAATTTTCTATTGTCTTAAATACTGTTTTCCTTGTTCTTGCCAACACGCTTTTCCTTTCTGATCCATTGTTCGTTTCGTCAGTAACCTTGATGTTGACGATAATCATTCTCTGTTTGCTTTGCTAGAACGACTCAGATGTTATTCAATAAAATATTGATCATGTACTCAGTACTGCATCTCTTTGTATTGGCGTACATTTAATAGAAGTGGAAATTATTGTATGGCTCCAAACAGTTTATCAAAATAATTTTAGCTTTGCATTATCGTAGGATGGTAGGCTGATTACTACTGCAAGCACCAAGGGGACGCTTATCAGGATCTTCAATGCCTTAAGTCTCACAAGCTAATCTTTGTGTGATGAACAAACAAAGGTCGAATCTTTAACAAATATTCTCTCTTTGTACTGAAGAGCAAAGTGTTGGGTTGCACTCATTGACCCATGTTAAGACCAATGTAATATCTGTAGTTGTGCTCCTAGAATTATGGAGATGAGGATCAGCAAACAGTGTAACAAAGGAGCTAACTGGAATCATTGCATTTGTACTAGAAACTAAGAAGAAAAGCAGTACCATATAAGTGAAAATTGCAGCTAGAAGCTGCCCCCTTTGTAGTTGTACTACAAGTGTTATGTAATTTGAACCTTTTTTACTTAGGATTATGTCTTCTTTTTTTTTTTGAACTCGAGTTATGTCTCCTTTGACTCTCTTTTAGGGTTCCGTCACAACGCACGGACACTCAACTAGTTGATTAAAACTGCAGTATAAATTTTGAGATCAGGTTTTGTTTACATTTGGAGTCTCAAAATGCAATGTAACAATATGCTTAGCTAGTCATGCACGTTCAGTTTGGTTTGCTCATTTGCTTTGTCCTAGATTAGATATATCAAGTGAAACTTGCATTGAACACACTGGATCGTAAGGGATCGACGTGCAACAAGGCAGCGCAATGCCATTCCTTCATTTAATTATTCAATTATTTTCCCATCCTTTTCCTTTTGAACGTTATCGATAAATCTAGGGATGCCAAAATTTACAACTGAATTGAAAACAGTTATTCAATAAGGAATAATAGACTGAACTCATGTTTGCACTTTGAATGTTAAGAAAAATGATGACGTAGGGCAAAGTAAGCTGCTAAGGCACAAAATACAGTCAACGCACATTCGACAAATAAATTTTAGCATGAATTACTATTTTATCATAGTAAGACAGTGAGAAGGGACATTCAATCCTTGTATAGTTTCTTTTATGTGGACAAACGTAAAATTCCATGTTGTGTAGACCTGCCCACCAATTTCATCTAGCTTAAAAAATATGAGTTCAAAAGGCAGCACCACAATATTTAGTTTTAGCTAAGTTAGATTGAATATTTTGTCTATGTACATCTTTCATAAAAACAATCAGTACTCGACTTACAACAACAGGACAACTGGACAAGATTTAAAAAGATATTACTACTATTAATAAAGAGCAATACATCAACCAGGTCTCAGGTCAGAAGTTGATAAATTGGTAGTAAATAGAATGTGTAATACTTATCACAAAATTCACACCTGAACCACGATTGCCTCATGGTTGCTCATATGCCCGCTAGTATCTCGTCAAGATCTCATCTTCCAAGTATATCACTCTATACTTCTCGCCAATGCTCTTATACACCTAACTCCATACTTATCGCCAATGCTCTTATGCACCTAACCAGAGTGGGAGCAAGCAAACCAGGATATAGAGTCGTATAGATGAGCCCACCATAACCCATGAGCGCTGCATCAAGGCATCGCCCAGACCACACGCAACGCAACAAATATAATGATAAAAACATGAGCGCATACATGAACACCATAGCACAATATCTCATTTCAATCATGATCATGAGCTTGAACTACAACTACAAGTGGAGCCCAAGACCAACATACTCTCAAAAGAGGCACAATTTTTTTTTAACTTATTCAAGGAAGGATAAAATGCAGATATCTTAATGACCAAATGTGCATAGCTAGCAGTTTTAGTCCAATCTAAGATAAAAAAAATTGGATAACATTTAGCGTTTATAATATAATACTTGTGCATTGCAATGGAGCTAAAGGGAAGTAAGGAAAACATAAATTGTAACATCCTGAAGTTTCAAATTTGTGAAAAATTAAAAATTTTGAGAGAAATAAATTTCAGGAATATTTTCAAACTTTATTAAGGTAATAGTTGGTAAAATTATAATGAGGTGGAGATTTAAAAATATTTTTAAAAATTTAAAAATCAAATTTTGAGAATTTTGAATAAAAATAAGTTCAAAGTGTTGCTTTACAATATTTTCATTTTGAAAATACATCTAATTAGATTTTTCGATTAATAAAGTGCTTAAAGCAAAGGTCTTATAAAATAAAAGGATTTCAATGATTTGTATATTTCGATGTGGAGAAATTAAACCAATTTGATTTGTTTTGAAAAAGAAAAATTTGTCAAACAAAATAATTCAATCTATTAGGAGTTAAAAAGTAATCAAAGCCAGGGGCTTTCCTATTTGTTTTCCAAAATTTTATTATCTTCTCTTATTACAAGATTTGGATTTTGTATTATCATGATTTTCTCTTAATAAATTTTAATTAAGATATATTTGGAAAAATCCATTTCTCTCTCGTATAGCCGGCCTCACCCTTCTCTTCTTCCTTTCCTTCTTTTTCTCTCTCTCTTTCCTGCAAAACAGCCGTGCGTCTCTTTCTTTTTCTCTCTCTTTCCTGCAAAACAGCCGTGCGTCGCCGTCTCCTAATCTTCCGGACTGCGCCGCCCCAAAGGAGTAAATCACGAATCCGAGAAAAACACGTCCTAGCAAATCCCTTCTAGATTATCCTCCCAAAATTTCAGATCCTAAAACTTTTTCTTTCGCTCTATAAAAATCGCCGAAGGCTGACTTCTCAAAACCCTAGTCGCCCCACTCTTTCTCGTCTCAGCGCAAGCTCGGTACAAATCTACCTAAACCGTCCGAGGACGTCCTTCGTATCTTCATCACGAATCCATCCCAACCGAGAGCTCAAAGAATCGTGGTCGGATAAAGTCAGATTTAATCGCCGAAGACCTCGTTGGATTTTGGCTGAAGCTGCTCTTCGCCGAATCGCGGATTTCGTACAGTGAGACCATGATTTCAACCTTTCTCTTATTTCCCTATGTCTCTCTCTTCCTCTCTAGGCCCTCGCTGTTCCGTCATCTACACCCAAGCCGGGTGTCATTCGAACATGCCAGAACTCGCTCCACCATGCCGCTCACGCTGCTATGCTTGCTTGCACTGCAAGCCAGTTGTGACATCTATTATTTTCAAAACCTATAAGCAAATTATTTCGATTTAATATCTTTTATTTAATAAGTACCCCTCTAATTTCCACTGTACCCTAATCTTTTCCCTAATCACCTTTCTTAATCATCTTCCCTCCTCATTTCACTAATCACAGTCGTGCCGTCGACCAAAGAGAGGTCAAGACATCCATGCCAGAATACAAAACCATATTAAGGTAGTCAAATTAGTAGCAAAAATCAAATTAATAATGACCCCAATCCATCCTTGCCATATTTTGACCAAATCAAGCCAAATCAAAACACTGCCAAATCAGCGGCAATCAAAACCATATCAATCCTTCCATGTCCGTGCACTAAAATCATGCCAATTTCATAGCAAATCCCAAACATGCCATATCAATGGACGTGGCGGCAGTATAAAAAGCCTAGCCATGCAAACAAACCGAGGGCCGTGGCATTCGCAAACCCTAGTTGCCGGCGCCGTCATTACAGAGCAAGGGAGAGAGAAGAGAAGTCGTCGTCGCCGTTTTCGCTGTTTTCCCGAGACGTCGCGGAGGATTCCGGAGGAGAGCTAGCTATCGATTATCAAGTATCGTGCTACCTAGACCCAGCTATTGCCATTGACGTGTTAATCATCTATTAGCACGTATTACCTTTCTTTTGATGCCTAGCATAATTTATATCTTGTTATTGCCATCCTTGAATTTACTTACGCCAGATGCTTAGTTGCTTTGATGGAAAATCCAGTACATATGATGGGAGATCATTCACAAACTTGTAGAGAGATTCTACCCTTTAGTTCTGGTTTTGATTAAAATTTAATTTAACTAAAATCAACGTGGCGTGAGTAGATTCGAGGTGGTGGTTTGATTGGTGGATGTTGGTTTGTGGTATGCCATCTCGGTCGACATAAGGACCGAACTGTGGAATATCGACCGGGCAAAAGCAAAGACAGCATGGGTGTTAATAATGGTAATACCTTAGTTGTTACCTCGGGAAATCTAGGGTTGGTTTGTCATGGCGGTGTGGGTGTGGTTCGCGACCACCGTATACTCACCTGGCACAAGAGGGAAACCTCTGGCTTAGTGCGAGACGGCTTGGGGCGAATCCTTAGTGAGGCATTCTTGACCCTAGATGGAACGGGGATAGCGGTTTCGTCTCACTCTCGGGTGAGTCCCATGGGTAAAGTGTACACACTCTGTAGAGTTAAAACTATCATGATAGCAGTGCTCACGGTTAAGAGCGGGCTTAGACTGCTCTACTTGTTAGTCTCACCTTTTAATAATTAAATGGCTGTAGAAAGGTAGGGCAGTGATTGCCCGGCAGCGAGTGCCAGGCAGCGATTGCCATACAATGCATTACAGGGAGTGTATTGCAAGGGTTTCATGTAGAGTTGACAGCGAGTGTCATCTCGGTCTATGCTGAGACAGCATAATATTATAGTGTTGAGAAAATATGAGTAAAGAAATGAATTTGAAAATTGTTTTACACTATTGCTTTACAACTGATAGAATTGTTTAAAAGTGCTCTTTATGCAAATAAACCAGATCCATTCCCTTGATACCTTGCATTTCATTACATAAGGATATACATGCTTGCTGGGTATGGTTTATCCATACTCATTAGTTGTTTGTCAGATCTGTGCGCAGGTGACGACTCTGCTACGTAAGTGGTTTACGAGGCAGAGCACGACGATGGAGTTTTCCAGCTACTAGAGGCGTACCCCCGGTCAGATGCCTGTGGTAGTTTGACGGGTTCAGCCGACACGTGTTCCTATCTTCCGCTCTCTGATGTTTAATTTATTCATTATGTAAGTGGCATTCGGCCCATGTATGTTATAAGTTATTTTCTTTATTAATAAAGTATGTGTTTGATGGCAATCCTGTTCAACCTGTGTATACTAGCATATGATCCTTGGGACTAGTACTGTAAACACAGAGGGGTCGGTTTTGCTGGGCCGGGTCCCGACAGAGTTGGTATCAGAGCATGCTTATCGCAGGACGCGCTAGTTAGACTGGAAAGCCCTAAGTACTTATTTTATTAAAAAAAAATTACAAAACCTCCTTTGCTTCTAACACATGTCATCATTCTTACCTATAATTCTTTTGCTTTCATCTCTTCTTACTTACCCTCTGATATTCACATCTGTTTCTTGCCTATTCATCTATTTCATGAAGGTCTTTGTTTCTATTCTACTCTAATTCAAAACTTAGTCTATGCCCTACCCTTTTATTCAAGACTTGGACCATCGACACTACTGACGTCGACCATCACCCACAACATCGCTGCAAAGATTCTGACGAAAGCAAGATCACGAATGAAGAGGACTCGAAGAAGAATTAAGATGCCGAAGATTTAGGATAATAATTATTGTGCTTTAAGTTCGTATTTTCGCTAAAAAGTTGTTTGGAATAGACTGTACTGGTTTTCGTTGCGGTATGGCTATTCTAGGTTGCTACAAAATATTCATAGTTAAATACTAAAGATTTGGTTTATGTTAAAAGTGTCTCAGTGCGTTGTGTGTTATTTGTTTTGATCATGGTTGGTGATCCACCAAGGCAAGAAGACTGCTTGAAGGAAGAAAGACAATGTTTTCTTAAATTGCTTGGAGAAGAAAAGTTTCTTGAATGGTTTTATAAATAAACGAATTAAAACACACACAAGATGATTACTGTTCTGAGCTACAGTACCCACCGGAAATTTTCCCTTTCTGCTACTCTTTATTGCTACAGTACCTCACAAAAAAATTTTAAAAAAAGGTAAAATAACACAGTTAATGAGACAAAGTAAATGATTCTCTTAAATATAGCTATGGCTAAAAGTGGTTAGGTGGGTAAGAATATTTTAAAATTCTATTAATGACACTTGGTACTGTATATGCTACAGTACCGAGAAAAAAAATATGAACAGTAAGCTGCACTATGTGTATACAAAAAAAATAAGGAAATTAATATCTTTTACTTATTTTCACAAAAAATTCAGTTTTTTTATAGGCTACTACCAAAATCTTGTTTCTTTTAAATTGCTCAGGAAAAATAAATTGTTGGCTTAAAAAAAGGGATGTTTTCTAGGTCACTGCTGCTATAGTACCTGAATAAAAAAAAAACATGTATGTAAAATTTGAAAGCTTATTTTGGCTACAGTTTTATAAACTAAAACATTTGTTTTTCTTTGTGTACCCTAATTATCAGTACACCACGAATCCTACACTAGTTGTAAAAGGGAAAACTAAAACCAACCAACATAATTATTTTTTTTCTTTCTTCAAGTACTGTAGCCACATTCTCCATAAAAGAAAGCCTTTGTTCTTGTGTTGTTTATTTTTTTAAAAAAAATTCAGTGTGAAGAAAAAAAAAGAAAAAAAACCTGGTTTTAAACACAATATGTTAAAGGGTCATTTTAGTTTAGTGTTGCTACAGTACCTAGCATAGTATTGTTTTATTAAAAAAACAACTGATTTTGTTAAATAAAAGTAATAAAAGATATTTTTGTACTTAGCATGGTTTTGAAAAAGAAAAAAAATAATAGCTAGGTGTTTTTTTTTAAAAAAAAACACCACTATTTTGTTTTGTGTATATAATGCGTGTATTTGATGTTTTCTTCGCAGTACGACATTTACGTTGTGCAAGCAGTGAACCGTAGTGTCACGTATAGATTAGCTGTCGTGTACGCGGTCTTCCATTTGTTTTTGGATCTTTGTGTTGTATACTGGGTATTTTCTTGTATGGCTTCGTGTATGTGCGTGTGCCACATGCCGTGGATATTTATCCTTGCCAGCTTGTCTTGTGCTGGGTAGCAGTTCATGTACAAGTGGTCTATCATTCAAGTCTTATCAAAACAGAATAAAACTTTTTTTAAAAAAAACATTCACTCCATGCAGATTATCCTAAAACATCTTGTTACTCCCAAAATCTATTTGAAACCACCCCTTTCTATTCCTTGTCGCCATTTCATAAGTATTTATCTGGTGATTGGAAGTTGGATTAAAAGAGATCCTAGTTGAAAGAAGATAGGTGGAGATGCATGAGAACAAGAGTTCCAATTGATAAAGACATAGCTATACATATTGGATTTGTGGAATAACCCATGCATATCTGTACCTATTGGAGTTGTAGGTTAATCCGTATAGTGTAATATTTGATGGATACTATAGTTTAGGAGAATTTAATAGAAACAAGCATACTAATGGATCAATAGAAAGTGCCATGAATAATTGGATTGATTACTAGAAATAAATTGATATGACACTTAAAGTTTATAAGAATTGGTGGATTTTCGGATTGACAGGAGATGAGTCAAAGGACTTAGATTTTAATAAAAGACACCTTGTTAGGGATAATTGAATCAAATTGGATTGTTCAGATTAAATAGATTAGTAGAGCCTTGAAGTGTTAGCCACAATGATGCCACTGCTATATACTCAGAGAAAATAGCGAAGATAATGGCTAAACTCGTAATGGTGGATTTATAAACTAGGATTAGTGGTCAATTCTAGGGTTGATAAATTGCTATTGGATTCAATAGAACAAATTTTTGTGGTGGAATTAATATAAGAGTCAAATTATTAGAAAATTGTAGTTCGGTGGAGAAAATGATCATAGTGATAGTTGAAACCATGAAATAGCCGTAGGACAATTTTGCGACTCTGGATTATAATATATGAACCTTGATTGATTCTTTGTGATCTAGATGTTAAACAGTAAAAGGATAGAAGAGAAGTATGTATAGAATATTAGATTATTTAATTGATTGCAACAATTCAATTTGGTCATTGGATTTGTAGCAGATTACAAGCAGGACCAATAGATGACTAAGGAGAAATAATGATATAGTATGCATACTGTCAGGAGTAGTCACCCATGATATCACCAGTGAATATACCTTCAATGGAGACATTGTTTCATGCAAAAGAGCTCACATGAGTGTGATAATTTAAGATTTCCAAAGCTCTACCTTGGTGGTTTACTAATCAATAGTGGCGAGTTCCAAATATACATGATTGGGTACATTGGTAGAATAACCTGATGTCTTGGAGTTCTAGCAGAGTTTGGAAGAAGATCGCAACAGATGACTAGACCTTACCAATAGTGTTTGGATTCAGAAGAAAAGACCATGCCATCAGAAATCTTATGAATAAACCAAATTTCTATCGCCACCATCTTAACTGTTGCCGCCTTACTGGCTACATTTCCAAATCTCAAGCTTGTCGTCCCACTCCCTCCCTTCTTTTCCGACTTCCTTCTTCGAATCTCGGGGACGAGATTCCGCTTAAGGGGGGAGGTTTGTAACATCCTGAAGTTTCAAATTTGTGAAAAATTAAAAATTTTGAGAGAAATAAATTTCAGGAATATTTTCAAACTTTATTAAGGTAATAGTTGGTAAAATTATAATGAGATGGAGATTTAAAAATATTTTCAAAAATTTAAAAATCAAATTTTGAAAATTTTGAATAAAAATAAGTTCAAAGAGTTGCTTTACAATATTTTCATTTTGAAAATACATCTAATTAGATTTTTCGATTAATAAAGTGCTTAAAGCAAAGGTCTTATAAAATAAAAGGATTTCAATGATTTGTATATTTCCAGTCGTGGAGAAATTAAACCAATTTGATTTGTTTTGAAAAAGAAAAATTTGTCAAACAAAATAATTCAATCTATTAGGAGTTAAAAAGTAATCAAAGCCAGGGGCTTTCCTATTTGTTTTCCAAAATTTTATTATCTTCTCTTATTACAAGATTTGGATTTTGTATTATCATGATTTTCTCTTAATAAATTTTAATTAAGACATATTTGGAAAAATCCCTTTCCTCTCTCGCCGATAGCCGGGCCTCACCCCTTCTCTTCTTCCTTTCCTTCTTTTTCTCTCTCTCTTTCCTGCAAAACAGCCGTGCGTCTCTTTCTTTTTCTCTCTCTTTCTGCCAAAAAGTAGTGCGTCATTGTCTCCTATTCTTCCGGACTGCGCCGCCCCAAAGGAGTAAATCACGAATCCGAGAAAAACACATCCTAGCAAATCCCTTCTAGATTATCCTCCCAAAATTTCAGATCCTAAAACTTTTTTCTTTCGCTCTATAAAAATCGCCGAAGGCTGACTTCTCAAAACCCTAGTCGCCCCACTCTTTCTCGTCTCAGCGCAAGCTCGGTACAAATCTACCTAAACCGTCCGAGGACGTCCTTCGTATCTTCATCACGAATCCATCCCAACCGAGAGCTCAAAGAATCGTGGTCGGATAAAGTCAGATTTAATCGCCGAAGACCTCGTTGGATTTTGGCTGAAGCTGCTCTTCGCCGAATTGCGGATTTCGTACAGTGAGACCATGATTTCAACCTTTCTCTTATTTCCCCATGTCTCTCTCTTCCTCTCTAGGCCCTCGCTGTTCCGTCATCTACACCCAAGCGCCGGTGTCATTACGAACCGCCAGAGAAGCTGCTCACCATGCCATTTATTCACGCCGCTATGCTTGCCTGCGTAGTGCAAGCCAGTTGTGACATCTATTATTTTCAAAACCTATAAGCAAATTATTTCGATTTAATATCTTTTATTTAATAAGTACCCCTCTAATTTCCACTTGCACCTAATCTTTTCCCTAATCACCTTTCTTAATCATCTTCCTCCTCGTTTCACTAATCACGATCGTCTTGGTCGACCAAAGAGAGGTCAAGACATCCATGCCGAATACAAAACCATATTAAGGTAGTCAAATTAGTAGCAAAAATCAAATTAATAATGACCCCAATCCATCCTTGCCATATTTTGACCAAATCAAGCCAAATCAAAACACTGCCAAATCAGCGGCAATCAAAACCATATCAATCCTTCCATCTCCGTGCACTAAAATCATGCCAATTTCGTAGCAAATCCCAAACATGCCATATCAATGGACGTGGCGGCAGTATAAAAAGCCTAGCCATGCAAACAAACCGAGGGTCGTGGCATTCGCAAACCCTAGTTGCCGGCGCCGTCATTGCAGAGCAAGGGAGGGAGAAGAGAAGTCGTCGTCGCCGTTTTCGCTGTTTTCCCGAGACGTCGCGGAGGATTCCGGAGGAGAGCTAGCTATCGATTATCAAGTATCGTGCTACCTAGACCCAGCTATTGCCATTGATGTGTTAATCATCTATTAGCACGTATCACCTTTCTTTTGATGCCTAGCATAATTTATATCTTGTTATTGCCATCCTTGAATTTACTTACGTCAGATGCTTAGTTGCTTTGATGGGAAATCCAGTACATATGATGGGAGATCATTCACAAACTTGTAGAGAGATTCTACCCTTTAGTTCTGGTTTTGATTAAAATTTAATTTAACTAAAATCAACGTGGCGTGAGTAGATTCGAGGTGGTGGTTTGATTGGTGGATGTTGGTTTGTGGTATGCCATCTCGGTCGACATAAGGACCGAACTTCGTGGAATATCTGACCGGGCAAAACAGTATAGCCATGGGTGTTAATAATGGTAATACCTTAGTTGTTACCTCGAGAAATCTAGGGTTGGTTTGTCATGGCGGTGTGGGTGTGGTTCGCGACCACCGTATACTCACCTGGCACAAGAGGGGAACCTCTGGCTTAGTGCGAGACGGCTTGGGTTGAATCCTTAGCGAGGCATTCTTGACCCTAGATGGAACGGGGATAGCGGCTTTGTCTCACTCTCGGGTGATTCCCATAGGTAAAGTGTACACACTCTGCAGAGTTAAAACTATCATGATAGCCGTGCTCACGGTTAAGAGCGGGCTTAGGCTGCTCCACTTGTTAGTCTCACCTTTTAATAATTAAATGGCTGTAGAAAGGTAGGGCAGTGATTGCCTGGCAGCGAGTGCCAGGCAGTGATTGCCATGCAATGCATTACATGGAGTGTATTGCAAGGGTTTCGTGTAGAGTTGACAGCGAGTGTCATCTCGGTCTATGCTGAGACGGCATAATATTATAGTGTTGAGATAATATGAGTAGAGAAATGAATTTGAAAATTGTTTTACACTATTGCTTTACAACTGATAAGATTGTTTAAAAGTGCTCTTTATGCAAATAAACCAGATCCGTTCCCTTGATACCTTGCATTTCATTACATAAGGATATACATGCTTACTGGGTATGGTTTATCCATACTCATTAGTTGTTTGTCAGATCTGTGCGCAGGTGACGACTCTGCTACGTAAGTGGTTTACGAGGCAGAGCACGAGGATGGAGGTTTCCAGCTACTAGAGGCGTACCCCCGGTCAGATGCCTGTGGTAGTTTGACGGGTTCAGCCGACACGTGTTCCTATCTTCCGCTCTCTGATGTTTAATTTATTCATAATGTAAGTGGCATTCGGCCCATGTATGTTATAAGTTATTTTCTTTATTAATAAAGTATGTGTTTGATGGCAATCCTGTTCAACCTGTGTGTACTAGCATATGATCCTTGGGACTAGTCTTTGTAAACACAGAGAATTAAACTTTCTTTGGTGGAGTCTGACATAAATCGAAGCAATATATAAAATTAAAATGAAATGCACATGCGTTGCTACCAAAACACATTGTCAATAAAGAGAAGCGGATACAAAATAATAGTCATTCCTACCATACGCATGAAATTTGACACATTCGTGCCAACTTATGGCAGAATCCCAAGCAGTGGTTTTCCTACATATTCCATGACAAGTTTATACAAGCCTTATGATTCACCTTGCACCCATACATCACTTTTTGGCAAAATAATCTTTTAAGTGGAAAATGTATCAGGAAGAACCGCCATGACACCTGCAAGGACATAAGATCTTCCGGTACATGGAATGCAAGCATACAACACACATGCAAATAGAATAAAGATGTAAAATAGGAACATATCATGCTAAGTTCAGCTCAATGCCTAGAAAATATGTGACCTTCGATTCTCAATGGGTGTTATTAATATTAGATGAAAAAGGTCAAAAATGCTTCTAATTTGGAACTGATTGTTGTGGCATAATAAAAAGTTCGGCCCACATGCAAACAGAGTAATCTGAGTTCCAAGCGTAAGCATTTTCTCAGGATCAGTCTCGCCCTTGTGGATGGAAGAACTACTATCAACCATGACTCCATACACATGGTTTGTGTTATTTTGGGTTTTAATTGGAAACTACGACCTGTGACACATTTTATAAAAAAAATTAAGTGCAAAAAGAAACTTATTATGTGCAAGATATTCTACAATGATAGCATCAAAGAAATATTCAATACCTTCTCTGCTACAAGGAAGGATGAGTACAATTAAGCACCAAATTGACAAATTACAAAGAAATATTTAATTTGCTTGCTAACAATCTGTATTTTTCTTGGAACATCACCTGTCAACAATTTTTTTGCACAAAGTCAGACACCATCCAATTACACTCATAAAAATGAACCCAATTAAACGATGCAAAGAGACTATTATATTCTAATAGGTTCAGTTCATGTACTGTCATTGAACCCACATATGCTGAAGGACATAATTGGCATAGGTGGAGGTAAGTTACATAATTGGCATAGGACTCATGTAAATTGATACTGCAAGAAAGGAGCTCTTTAGGGTCCCAATCCTTTTAGAATCAATATACTTTGACTCCCTTGACATGATATCAAAATATCAAACGACGAAACTCCTAGCACACTACCATACCTTCAATCAACATCTTTTGCAAATCTTGATCAGATTCTCAAATTATTGTGCCAACCTACATCCAAGAACCTGCATTAGAACAGTCACCACACAATTACAACCACTACAGCAAAACAAGCGACTCCCCAACTTCCGAAATCATGTAGCTTGCTAGCTCCTTCCAATGAATCACAGCAGGAAGAAGACGAAGAAGATGCCCAGAGAGACAAGCCGCCGCCCCTGAGAAAAGGGAAACAGGGCACGACTGAGGAATTCAGTGGTGCGCCGTGGCAAGCGTCTTGATGAACTGCAGGCCATCGAACCGCAGTGTGAACCTATCTTCTCCGTCGGCACTCCTACCCTTCCCCCTCGGCGACGACCCCTGAGGCATAGCAAGAAGAGGGAGAGTTAAACAAATCAATTCCTCCGAATCAACAAACTTCAAGGCAGGACCTTTCTCCTACCGAAGGAGAAAGAGGAGGAGGAGAGCAAAGAACCATGCGGTGGCCTTTTCTTGCAGCAGTGTGGCGTAGTCGCCTGCGACGACCATCGCTTGGATCGCGCAATGCCTCCTCGGTCCTCCCCTCTCTACCGCCCTCGCATGCAAGCGGAACCACTAGCACCAGCCCCTTCCCTGCGCTCACAGGCACAACAGAGAGCAAGTGAAAGCTCCTTAATTTCTCGTCGAGTGTAGGCAGGGAGGAAGCCAAGAACGGCGAGAAGGAATAGCCCTTGTTTCGATCGAGCACCAATTCTAGAAGAAGAGGAAGCGGAGGCCATAAGATCTAGGGAAGGGAAGGCTGCTAGATCTAGCCGCCGCCGTTGTGGGGAGGGCTCAGATCTTGCTGCTACCACCTTGGAGGCCTTGTCTTCGTCGCCGCGCTGTTGCCTCCACGTGGCCATGTCGCCGGGCCGTCGCCTCTGCGCCGCTACATCCCTGAATCCCCGTGGAGAGAGGCCAAGACTGAGAGGCATAGGCGGAGAGGCGCAGCCATGTGGGCGAGGTAATGGGATGCAGGGGGGCGGCGCGGAGAGGGCAATTCTGGGCGGGGAGGTACAAATGCCTGGGAGAGGCAGCAGCGGCACGACACGAACATGGAGGAGTGAAGCGCGTGGAGTGCGTGGAGAGGCGAAGCAGGGGACGCGGGATGGTAGGGTTCATGAGGGAATCGGCAAGAGAGATGGGCAAGCGTGAGGGAGCGCGTGGGAGGGTAGTCCGGTTTAGGGTTTAGGGAGGGAAGCGGCTCGGGAAAGGAGGCTGCGGCGCCTGGGGAACGGAAGAGGAGGTAGGCGGCGGCACTGGGGGCAGGGGAGGGGAGCGAGGAGGGGGGGCACGACGTGGGTATAGCCTAGGGTTAGGGGTGGAGGGAAGATCGGCAAGCAGAGCAGCGAGTGAAGTGGATGGCATTGTGGGTAATTTCTTTGAAATGACGTATCACCAGTGACCACCACAAGGCTCTTTTTAATAGTAGGAAAAATAACATCATGGCAACGAATTTCTTACTCTAGTGACACTCTAGCCAAATTTAACCGGTTTTCAACCTTTGAATTCAAAATTCGGTCGTTTGCCCTGTTCGAAGCTTACCCGAGCCGGCTCGTTGTATGCAGAGCCGAGCCTAGCGTTCACTGTAGACCCGAGCCGATTGTTCTCGTTTAGTGCAGACTTTGAGCTGGACGCTGGGCTACAGACCTGAGCTAGGGTTTCTCAGCTAGCACGGCGGCGCCCTACAGCCAGCACGCTGGTGGCCTCCACAACATGTCGGCGAAACCAACACGCCGGCGCCCTCCACAGCACGCCAGCAACTTGATCTCTTTCGCCTTCTGGGTGAGTGAGACGAACCTGCCCTCTCTCTTGCGCGTATTTCCCTTTGATCGAACCTGCTCTCTCGTGCAGGACGGCTGCGAGTGGTGCTCTCGATGACCGCAACACTCGTTGGACACTGCTGAACCTCCCCCACATGGAAAGCCCCCTCAGTAAGAACACAGCGCGGTACCTCTTTCTTTGATTGTTTGCGATCCGGTGCGATTGTGGTAGTCCGTATAGTGGTAGAGCTGCAAGACGTCATTGAGTTGGCAAGAACCTAACAGTTTTCTACCATTTATTTGTTCTTGTTCTATGTTGGTAGGATTGACCCTGATAATGATCCTAACATCAATGCTGCGTTTAGTGTATGTTGTACTAACTCAAGGGGTAGCGACGTAGTTCCAAGTGTTCTCACAGAGGAGGTAATGGACCAAGGTGCTGCAGCTAGCCAGGTGCAAGCTATTGTGCCATGGGTGGTTGATTGGAGAAGCTTGCACATCTTTGAAATTTAGGAAGATGAGTTCGGCCATGTGGGTCCATTGATCGGTGAAGACAAAATATACGAGCTTGTTGGACTTAGAGATAGGGATGAGGCTAATGATAGGGCTGCACCTGATGGGCATGAGTATGGCAAGGAGGCTAGTGATGGGCATGGCAATGAGGCTAATGTGGATAAGGGGCTACAAGCAGATGCTGATGAATTTGACATAGAAGGGCCATGCTCGCAAGTACATGTGGTTCCTGGTGAGGAATATGTCCAGTATGATAAGGAGGACCCCCCAATGGTAGTGAGAAGCTTATATCCCAATATGGTTGAGTTCAGACTAGCACTGAGACAGCATCCTTGTATTTGAACCTACGGTTCCTTTTTTGTCTCTTTGAATTTGGATGATGTTTGAATTTTTAAAAAAATTTGAAGGATTGAAAGGAACTGCTAGCTGCCACTACTAGTCCGTTACTAGTCAACTCTACTGCTGCCGCTAGCAGTGGGTCCCCTTGCACTCTTGCTTGCGTCCTCTTAGCCAGGCCTGACGGAAACGATGGATTTGCTCATTTCCCGCAGGCCAGGCTAAGGGGATAAAAATACATTTGTGGAGACAGGCTAGAGGACTTCATCAGGCAACCAAACACTCATCTCGCTACTCCCTTGAGCCTGGCTGAGGCATATGCGGGCAACCAAACACACCCTAGATATGGAAGTGGCCACAGGCTATCCGTATTAGCCCTTATAAAACGTTATTTGGGCTCCCGTATTCGAACCTACATAAAGAAGCGGCAAGCCCGTCCAGCTCATCAAATCCGTTTCTCCCGTACTAGTTCACGTTGCTCTGTTGTAAGGTCCTATTTGGCAGAGCTCAAACTCCCAGCTCCACCTCAGATATAGAGTTTATAGGTTAAAATAAAGTGACTTAAATTTATATTTTTAGTTTAAAATATAAATAAGATGGCTCACCTAAACATCCTGAATGTACTCACAACTCCAGCTCCATGAATTTTTGGTGGAGCTGGTGTGCTGCCAAACAGGGCCTAAATCCAGAGATAATCCGGCCCACCAAGGTTTATTTCTAGGGGTATTATGCACAAAACTGAATTAGGTTTTCGCTATAAATATGAGAGGCACCCCATTGTAAAGGATGATTATTTGAGATTAATAAAGTTCTATGTTCCCTAGGTTTTTCCTCTCTACATTTGGTGTTCTTGACTAGTGCCATTGTATATTCTCTATTGCAAGTGATTGGTTGTTCAACGTCTGTTGTGTGAATGACTACGTGATATTATAATACGTTATCAGCACAAATCGCTCTGGTTCTCGCCAAATCGGTATGTCGTTCTTGATCCAACTCTACTGTTTGATCTATTAATCTATGTGCAGTAGATTGGTAGGGAGTTTACCCCAAAAAAATCATGGCATCTTGACCAAAAAAGAGGAAGGTTGGCTAGCCCTTTGCGCACACTCCCGAGAAGGCTACGGCGACGACTGGGCCGGCCCCTCACCCATGTGCATGCCACCCGGCGGCGATGGCCCGGTCCCAAAGGCCACACGTGCCACGAGGAGACAACGAGCCCGCGTGCTCGTCGGCCCGAGCGGCGGTGGCGGTTCGTACCCGCGCAAGCCCGAGCGAGGGATGGCAGCGGAGGCCCACGGCCGAGCAAGGGAGGTAGCAAAGCCTGCGCGCTTGTTGGCCCGAGTGGCGGCGGCGGCTCATGGCCAAACACAGGTGGTGGAGGTGCGACCCTGGGAAGGCAACGGTGGTGGCGGCCACCTACACGGCCTCGCCCGTCCCTGGCGGCAATGGCCACCCGAGGGCCTCCTTCCCCCCACGCCGACGCCGCTCGCTCGTGTATCTCGCCCGGCCGTGGCGACAACCACGACCTCGGCGGCGACAACCGCCAGCGTCCACCTTCCCACCGGCGTGGCCGTGGCGAGGTTAGTGGTGGCGGCGCCTAGGGCTTAGGAACTCTAGCCAGCCGCCCTCTAAAGACCCGAGTGAATATATAATTTACACATATGCCCTTCAAACCTTTGCTGTGACTGTTTTATTTGCATATATGCCCCTGCCTGCTAGGATTTGATCATGTTAATTTGCTGATAATGACCCGAAGACCCCGTTTATTTGCAAATTTGATGAAATTTCTAGGATTTTCATATATGACATTATGGTTTAATTATTTGGGATATGAATATGGTATGTTTTCTTGAAAAACATATGGACCCTATGTAGGATATGGCTGACAATAACAGACGGGAGTTTGCCGAACTCGCTCTGGATGGGAGCAACTATCTGACATGGAATATGGATCTAAAGATCAATCTGAGTGCCCGCTCCCTTGGTGCCACCATTGTGCTCCCTGCAGAGGGCGCGCTGGCTATACCTGATCCTGTTAAGTATGGAGCGATGTGCTTCATATGTCACCACCTCCACCTAGACCTGAAGACTGAGTATATGATGGAAGAACACCCGTTGGCTCTATGGAACTCCCTGAAGGAGCGCTACAAACAGTAGGTGTCCGTTCTCTTGCCTGAAACACAGAGAGAGTGGACAGTGTTACGCTTCCAAGACTTATAAGTCTGTGGCAGCATACAACTCTGCACTGCACAAGGTCATCTCTAAATTGAGATTCTGTAACAAGCATGTTACGGAAGAGAAGATGATTGATAAGACCTTGGGCATCTTTCACCCCACCATGATGATATTCTAACAGCAGTATCGTCAATGTAAGTATAAAAAACACTCTGAGCTGATCTCTACCTTGTTAGAGGCAGAGAAACATGATGAACTCCTAATAAAGAATCATTAATCACGTCCCACGGAGATAAAGGATGCACTAGAAGTGCATGCCAATGCTTATAGTAACCCTAGTGGTAAGGGACGCCACAAGGGACAGGAGAAGAAGTAAGGATGGCAATGGGTACGGGTACGGGCAAAAAACCGTTGGTATTTATCCGATGGGTACGGGTATGGTGAAAAATGGTATCCGCGGGTATGGGTATGGTGAAAAATGGTATCCGCGGGTATGAATTTTGCCGGTATGGATATGAGGTATCCATACCCGATACCCGATATCCGTGACCGTAAATATGACAAGTGGGTCTAAGTCCACATGCATTTGACTCTGTGAGGTGGCCCATGGCCTTGAGCAATTGAGCCCGCCTGTGCCTATGAGCCCTTGCAAATATGTAACCGTAGACACTCCAGCGGTCCAGCCTGAGTGCCAGCCTGACTGCTATGTGCTGCTGAAATGCTGCTCAAATTCTTCTCTTTGGGAATTGTTGTTTCTAGTGCTCAATGTATGCTACTCAAATGCTGCACTTTAGCCTTTATTGTATGCTGAAATCATGCTCTTTTACTCTCTATTGTGTGCTGAAATGTTGCTGTTCTACCTATGAATGTGTGGGATTGTTGACTTGCCATTGAATTTTTGGAATGGTGAGCGGGTAGCGGGTATCCGCAGGTACAGGTATGGGTATATATCCATACCTATGGGCGGATATGAGTATGGGTATGGTGCGGTTTTTCCTCCATGGGTACGGGTTCGCGAAACCAGTAACCTTGCCTACCCGCCCGATTGCCATCCCTAGGATGAAGGGGTCATGGCAGGCAGAAAAAGGTTGAACAGGGGAAAGGTAAAGGAAATGGTAAAGGGGTTATGCAGCAGAAGCCACAAAACGATAAGTCACCCAGTTCCTCTCAACCGTGCTATAGGTGCAGATGCTCGGACCATTGGTCGCACAACTACCACACCCAAGGCATTTGGTGGACCTGTACCGCAAGTCCATTGGGGCGGATGACACGGGAAAGAAGCTGAAATTTGAGGTGCACTTTACCCAGCCAGAAGCTTATCATTCTGAGGAGAAGGGTGATGATATGACCTTGGATACCCAGAAGTGTGAGGGCGCCACATCTGATGGAGATGATGATCTCCTGGGGATGGAGTTGGACGAGCTTCGATCTGACACTCTGGATGCATATATCAATGCAGTAGCCCATTGCTATTAGTTAGTCATAGTCGCTACATTTAGTGGTTTGCTTAGTTTGTTTAGTTCCTGAAGAACTTGTTTTGTCACTTCATGTGAAACTCGTATGGTCTATATCTTATCCATGTATTGGATTTATCACGTAGTTTGGTCGATATAATGTTTGCTTATATCTGTTCTGTAATGTTTAAGTTTATATCTCGGATGTATGATTGATATATTCTTATTCATTATGACATAGAACCCTGGTAGTTTTGGCCTAATGGAAGAGGAGCTCTGTTTGGTGGATAGTTGTACCACTAACACTATACTTAGGGAGACAAAGTATTTCCAAAACATTTCAAAGAGAGATGGGAATATCATAACCATTGTTGGAAGCAATGAGAGGATAGTTGGTTCTGGAAGAGCCATCTTAACTCTCCCTATAGGTACTAGATCACAGTTGAGAATGCATTGTTGTATCCTGAGTCAAAGCATACCCCACTCAGATTTAAAGACATCCGCATGAATGGCTTCCATGTTGAGACTGATCATAAGAGCGAGGTTGAATACCCTACTCATGACTATGAAAAACGGATGTAGTAAACATGTGGTTCAAAAGCTCCCTTCCTTCTAGTCAGGCCTCTACTACACTTATATAAAGCCTTCTTCTCATGTTGCTATGCAAACTGAAATTGCAAACTTAGACTCTTTTAGAATCTTGCATGATTGCCTAGGTCATCCGAGTTTGAGTATGATACAAAGAATAGTCAAGAATTCTGTAGGTCACAATTTAAAAACATCGAACTTCCCAAAACCTGAAGTTTTCATGTGCCCTGCTTGTGCCAAGGGGAAGTTGATAGTTAGACCCTCTCATCTCGAAGTCCAAGATGAGTCACCGAATTTCCTGGAGAGAATTCAAGATAATATCTGCGGACCGATTCTGCCAGTATTAGGCCCATTTAGATACTTTATGGTACTATTAGATGTTTCTACTATATGGTCCCTGTGCCTGTTGTCTACTAGGAACCATGCTTTTGCAAAGCTGATGGTCCAAATCATCATATTAAGAGCCAACTTTCCTGAAGAAAGAATCAAATCCATAAGGTTGGATAATGCCGCGGAGTTTAACATGTGGGCATTTAATGATTATTGTATAGCTATGGGCATAACAGTAGAGCATTATGTACCTCATGTGCATACCCAGAATGGCCTAGCAGAGTCACAAATTAAGAGGATTAAATTAATTGTTAGACCACTAATATAGAATAGTAGGCTGCCAATCAACTGTTGGGGCCATGCGATGTTGCATGCCGCAGATTAATTCAACTCAGACCAACTGCAAACCATATCCCCCTATGGAATTAGTGCGTGGAAAACGGCCGTGTATTTCCCACCTACGTAAGTTCGGCAACACGGTGTACGTGCTAATCTCACCACCACAGCGTAACTCCATGGGTCCTCACCGAGAGCTGGGGATCTATGTTGGGTTCGAATCTCCGTTAATGATAAAATACCTAGAGCCTATGACATGGGATCTACATAAGGTTAGGTACGCTGATTGTATTTTTGATGAGGGCAATTTTTCGGCATTAGGGGAGAGAGAACAAGTACCACTCAAAGGAATGCCCGAAAATAGATTAAAGTGCGAGTGGCATTGAGGCCCTAGACCCACGCACGAAAGAGGCTGAACTAGAAGTTCAGCGGATAGTAAATTTGCAACAGATTGCAAATATTCTGCCAGATACTTTCACTGACCATAAAGGAGTGACCAGATTGCATATACCTTTGGTTCATGCATCGAAGAGAGTGGAGGTACCTCAGCAGCAGCTGGCCACTTAGGGCCATCTTAAGAGGAAGAGGGGGAGAGGTCGGGGTACACGTGATTCTGGTTTGCGGAGACGTCCGCAGAGTTAAAGAATAGGTGTAGGTTTGTCACCCTTGTTAGAGGAATTGACTCGACCTGAAGTCGAGTGGGCTTGACCTGAAGACGAGAGGAATTGTAACAGCCCAGTTGCTAAAATTGCGTATAGCTATGCATATCATTAGCATATATACATTTGTTTTTATGTTGGTTTATAAAAGTTTTGCATTCAACCACCGTGCTTTATGGTGGGAACATAAGGCTTTTAAATTTAAACCCTCTGGCCAAGCCACTAGTGTAGTGAGACCGAGCCTGATAGGCATGTTCCTTAAACGCCCAAGCTAGCTGTAGCTTGTCCGAGCAAGGTAGAGTCTACCCAAGCTCTATCAAGCAAGGTAGTGACTATGCCGGACTTCACCGAGCTCCACCCAAGCTTGGTTGCTACCCATCCGAGCTGCTTATCACTTGTCCGAGTTAGAAGATGTCCGGAGGAAGCTGCCCGAGCTATAGACGGTCGAACTGAGCAACAGAAGACCTGACTGGGTAAGGAGAAGCTCGAGTAAGCTCGTACCTATTCAAACAACCCAGCCACCACGTCTATTCTTTATTCCTTTTGTCCTCCGGCAGTATCAGCCGAATCTTCCATCCACTGGCTGACTTGGGCGGTGTTGCAGGTAGCCCAGACCCTCATCTTTCCTTACCCGGATTCTTACCCGCAGCCTCTCTATTACAGGTGGGACCTGGACCCACTTGTCAATGGGAGAGTATACCTCTATTTAAACCTCTCTCCACCCTCTTCAACCAGCCCTCACCCTCATTCTTCCCACGTCCAAGTTCTAGACAGCAACAAGAACAGCAAGTTGTTATTCATCTCCACCACCACCATTTTCGGTTTTGGGACAGTAAGGGCTGATTTCGTTTTCTGCCCATCTATACCCTCTTTCTTCAAATCCAGGCCATGGAATGAGCAGGAGTAACATCTACACTTCCTAGGCTTCAAGTACATCCAACTCCCTTGCACGTTCACAAGGATTTGGGTAAGTTTTTGCTGCCTTTCTTCATCTACTTCACTGTTTTGGACAGCAGTGATGTTCTTTGCAGTTTTCTCATCTCGCATGTCATTTTCCCTCACATGCAAACTTGGAGATGGCCAAAAAGAGTTCATGCACGAGCTAAGAAATGTCTAGGAGCAGATCCCTGCTACTGGAGTTGATGGGACCTCAAGGAACAAGCGGAAGAGTTGCTTAACCGAGTTCTAGGCAGATTACCGTCCACCACTTCGATGTCCTATTTGGGCTCCCTATTGTTAAGGAAAGCCTTCCTTACTAAGTGAGAACCCGGTACTCCCTCTTATTTCTGTTCTTCACCATTTAGCATTCATGGCTAAGCTTTTATTTGGTGGAAACCGAAGCATTAGAACCACAGATCTGAAAACAGTCTGTTTCAGCCTTTCTTTGAACAACAGCCTAGTAAATAAATTCTATAAAATCAACCGTAGATCGGATGAAAAAGTGTTCTACATGCAAAAGATGCGCCACAAAATTATCTACAACTTTTATGTAGAACCTGAGGTCAACCGAGCTCATCTTGACTACCAAAAGTTATTCGTACCGAGCAACATACAGTCTGTGCGACTCTCCCGAGTAAGATTAGGTATGCCTGACCAAGAGTAAGTCCTAACCGAGCAAGATATGCCATATCCGGCCAAGGAAACCCACTCTCGGGCTGGAGGATGTCCTTTCCGAGGAAGGGGATCCTCTTCTAGCAGGTTGGGTCCGTTCCCGAGCAACTATGGTCATTCCCGAGCAAGTCCTAGTCATCCCAAGCAAGAATATCACCCAAACTTCATATGGCCATATCTCCTTCATCCGAACTCAGATTTGGGTGATTCTTTTTGCAAAATTTGCATTAGCTCATGAACTTTCTAATCTATAAAAATATTTGCAGTTTCTATTTGTTGAATATTTTATTCAGATTTTATTTGATATGTTTCTTAACGAACGATAGGAATCGACGTTCCGGAAGGGCCTGAGCTCAAGAAGCTCTCCCTGCCAACGAGCAGCAACTAGGCACTATATACTCTTCTTTGAATCATGTTGATCCCATGATTTACAAATGCATGATTTTAATTATGTTCTATGAGTTGCTTGCATGCTACTTTAAAGTATATGTTAATTGGTGGGTAGAAATTAGTTATCTCCTACTTAGTGGTCAGTACCATGATAGGTTTGACACCCTCTTCCTTGGTTGCCTAAGTGGATACTATTATCTATGCTTGGTCTACGAAGGTTTAGCAATGCTTAGAGTCAACGAGGTAAAGCGATCGATGGAGTTATTCCGTTGGTCGTACGACTGCAATTGCGAATGATTTGCTATAAGATACTGGTAACAATGCCGATGGATTACTGTGAGCTCTGAGTTGGACTTGAACGGGTGATAGGGGAATGATGGGAGGATGGATCCCGGACACGTAGCCCCGTTCGAGTGAATTAAGGACCGAACATGGTGCCAATCCCTTCAAGTTACTATACATACGACCACACGTGTTTATGGAGACACTTGGCCAATTTCCTGTGCATATTCGCGTCGTTGGGTACCATTGGGGCTATTGTTTATTTGCTGGTGTTTTGTGTGGGGGATAGTCGCAAATAGCGCTGCTTCCGTGGGGGTCCATGGACGTCCGGACAGAGGGCCATGGGCAGCGTCCACAGCAACGGTTAACTCCTTCGAACCACAATACGGCACGTGGGGTCGTAGGGTGACAGTTACCGGGTGGCCCAATGGACTGGCATGTACATCTAAGAGGCTTCGACATGGCTTGTTGTGTCGTGTGGGTAAAGTCGTACATCTCTGCAGAGTGTTAAACTATTCGAACAGCCGTGTACAGGGTTAAGGACGAAAACTTGTGAGGCGAGACATTGACGTTAGCTCATGGTTCAGTTTAGGGTATTGGTGTTGGGCATGGTGAGGTAGCCTTGTGTCTTTCCGAGCACAGGGTTGCTCGTGGTGTTCGGTCGGATAGAGACCAAGGGCGGATGGAGCCGAGCATGTTTTGATTATGGTCGGATAGAGACCAAGTGCGGTTAGAGCCCCGTGGATTGATGTTGATGGAATTTATTATGAGGAATTATGCTGGTTACTACAAGTTATTACTTTTCCAACGATTTATTAAAATGCAATTTACAATCTACTTATGTTTGTCTTACAAAGGCTCTTTATGCCGAAGATAACCTTTAAGCCTTCCATTGCTACATGCCACTCATGAATAAGGATATATATTACCTCTTTAGTTCGAGTATCTTTTGTACTCAACCCAGATGCTGCAATTTCAGGTTATGAAGATGATTCCACGCTTGAGTACTACTATCAGCGGGAATAGCAGCGCTAGCGAAGAGATCTGGAGTTTTAGCTTCCAGTCGGTTGCCCATGGGGTTAATGGGGCATACCACGCTGGTTTTTTTTGATACTATGATGAATCTTCCGCTGCTGTTTTGTTGAACAGACTTATGTTTCCGCTGCAACAAACTCTGATTATGTTGAACTTTTGTTCGGGCAGCAGATCTTGATGCCCGGTTGGATGAAAAAGATGTCTCTTGTTGTATGTGTTGTGCTATTGATCTTTGTAAGGATATGTGCGTGATGGTAGCTGATCTTGGGAGCCATTGCCGGGCACATATCCTGGCATCCGATTTATATTTGTTTCAACGAAGGTCGCCCGTGTGTACCGCTCTGCATGCTCGGGTTGGGAGCTAGCATGCTCGGCTTGCTCTTGGGCAGGTAGTATGTTATTTTCCAACCATGTGAACAACGAGTAGGCAATGACTTCGCTGAGCCGAATGTAAATTTAGAAGGGGTGCCACAGGGGTTGGTATGAGAGCACATGTCACTTCAGGTTAGAACTTAGCATGGCCGCTAGCTAGCTAGAAGGTGTTGAGTCTAAATTATTTTAACTATCAAATATGTTTTGAAACATGAGCTTGCTGAATTTTCTCTTCATCTATCTTATATTCATTCTTACCTTCATATTCATTTGGTTTCGCAAACTGGAATTTTTCCTATCTTCTCTTTCTAAAATGGTAGATGACTCATGGACGACTTGTTTTGGCCACTCGTGCCTTGGGAGTCGATGGATATCCTTCTTTTCTTCGAGATCTTCTTTGGAATGCCATAGTATGCTGTCTACATCAACTCTCAAGGATCAGGCATGGAGGACTATATTGCAACGGTCAACATCCCGCAAGGATTGTGGCGAGAAGCAGCCATATCACTTTGAAGCAAGGGGAACTACAATCGCCATGGCTGTCCAAGAAGTTGCTCGTATTACTATGTCCTTTCTTCGTCGTGAGCACCAGGAGTTGGCTCGGGCACCGTACACCTACTTTCCACAGCTGGGCAACGACTTCCATGATAACTTCTTCGTTGAAACAACATTGAACGGGGATCTGACCATCCGTTCTTTGGCGGGCTTGGTTCGTACTATGGACCGAGCTCATCGCTGCCTTCTTCATGAGCTTTGGACTGCTCGTGCTTGCCTTGGTGCAGTACGTGAGCAACTTCACCACCTTGCTTGGATCAAACTTGTGTCTCGGGATGCCTTAGGATCCCATAGCATATATCCTCGAGAGCCTGTTCCACCTCATTTCCAGCTTCCTCGTGTTGATGGAGTGGAGCCATCAAGGACTCTGTTTGCAACCATGAGAGTCTTTCTACTCTCTTGGGTCCTACTTAGCGTCTCACCGATTCTCGAGACCCTGAAGATACCGGTTCACCAGGATATCATCTTCTTAGTGCGTTCACCGACGCCTTTGATAGGGATCTAGGCTATGTTAGAGATGATTAGTGAAGTAGGACCTTGGTCGGAGAGTGTGTTCTCTCCATTATGAACCTATGTATTTGTATGGTGAACTTGGCTCTTCGTTCCAAGCGGCTACCACTAGCCTACATGTTTTGTATTTGTGTAACCGTGTTGGAGAACTACCAATTTGTCTTAATGGATCTTCTTTGCCCTATGGGTCGTTGGCTCTTATCATGATCAAATTTGTGAGCACCTTGCTCACTGCATGCATGTAGGATCAGCGTTGGATGCTTGTTGTCCCATTCTATTCCATCCTACCTTCTCGGCTATCCATCATCCGAGTTGCTAACTTTTTGTTCTGGTTTGACAACAGGATGACAAGAGCCAACACTCGATCTCGCTCGCAGCATGGGGTGCTTCTTCATCCCAGAACCCTCCACCTGCTAACTCTTAAGCTGGGGATAGCGCCCATGCCAATCCCGAGCATCCTCAACATCAACTAGAGGAGAACCTGCCGCCACCACCCCCAACTATGGCTCAGGTTCTTGCTCTTATTGAGCAAAATCGGCAAGATCAGACCCTCATTCTGCAGCAGATTGCTCGCAACACTGCTCCTGCTACGGGCAATGCTCAAGGTGCTGGGGGAGTAGCGCATCATGCAGCCGGAGGACTTGCTGAGTTTCATTGTACCCAACCGCCAACTTTCTCTCGTTCCGAGGATCCACTTGCTGCAGATGACTGGCTTTGTACCATCGAGCGCAAGCTCACTGTTGCTCGCTTCCCCGAAGACGAGAAAGTTCTCTTCGCTTGTCATCTACTGGAAGGCGCGGCTTGTGCGTGGTGGGAGAGTTTCGTCACCATACAGCCTGCCGGACATGTTATCACTTGGGAAGAGTTCTCTATGGGCTTTCGCGGAGCTCATGTCCCAGCTGGTATCAAGGCCATCAAGAGGCGAGAATTTCTAGCGTTGAAGCAAGGCCGCAAGTCTGTCATGGAGTACCTACACGAGTTCAATTACCTTGCTCGTTATGCCCCCGACGACGTCTCCAATGACGAACGCAAGCAAGATCGGTTCATGAACGGTCTCTCTGATGAGCTGCAGCTGGAGCTCGCTGCAAATAACTTTCGGGACTTACAACACATGGTCAACAAGGCTATAATCGTGGAAGAGAAGTGGAACAAACTGGATGAATCACGCAAGCGCAAGAGGGCAGCACAGATTTTAGCAAGCAGTAGCTCGCCAGTGTAGCGTGCATGGCAGCCCTGACCTCAACTTCAAGCTCCACCTCCCCAAAGGCCTCAAGCCTCTGTACCCCGACCTACTCAGCAGAGATTTGCACCTACCTTGGGTGGGAATCAGCAAGGAGGCGATGTCCAGGCTCGCCCGGACAGCACTTGTTTCACCTGCGGGCAGCCTGGACACTTTGCAAACCGATGCCCAAAAAGGAATCAAGGAGGAGTCAACGCAAGGCCACCTGTCGTGCCCGGACGTGCAGCAGCACCTCAGAATCCTACTCGGTAGCTTCCACAAGTGCAGCAGCGTGGTTGCATCAACCATGTTAAGACGGAGGAAGTCTAGGATGCACCGGACGTGGTTTTGGGTACGCTCTCTATCAACTCGTGCCCAGCCACTGTTTTATTTGACTCTGGAGCATCTTATTCTTTTATGAAGGAAAAGTTTGCTGCATCTCATGGTTTTTCCATTGAAGCCATGGATACTTCCCTTTGCATTCATGCCCCGGGGTCGACATTTAGAGCTGACCGAGTTTGCCGGGAAGCAAAAGTTGATATCTGCAGGGTAGAATTTTCAGCTAACCTTATCATTATCGATATGGGGGACATAGATGTCATACTGGGTATGGATTGGCTGTCCAAGCATCATGGACAAATCAACTGTGCCAAAAAATTTATGTCTCTTACCAACACTACCGGCAAACAAGTTGAGCTTTATTCTAGATCCAAATCAACTCATCTCTATGCCTTAAGAGGTTTTCCCCTAGGATTAGTGATGTGCCTGTAGCATGTGACTACCCGAATGTCTTTCCTCAAGAACTACCTAAGATGCCACCTGACCGGGAGGTGGAATTTGTCATCGAACTGCTGCCAGGAACCGCCCCAATATCAAAACAGCCATATAGGATGCCTCCCAACGAGTTAACAGAACTGAAGAAGCAACTTATGGAGCTGCAGGACAAAGGTTTCATCCATCCGAGCTCCTCACCATGGGGATGCCCGGCGTTATTCGTGAAGAAGATGGATGATAGTTTGAGGATGTGTGTGGATTATCGACCGCTGAATGAAGTCAAGGTCAAGAATAAGTATCCCCTTTCAAGGATTGATGATTTGTTTGACCAAATGACCGGAGCCCGTGTATTCTCAGAAGTAGACCTGAGGCTGGGCTATCACCAAATCAGAATCAGATCCGAGGACATTCCAAAAACAGCTTTCTCAACCCGTTATGGTCTGTATGAATATACCGTCATGTCCTTTGGCTTGACCAATGCACCGGCGTACTTCATGAATCTGATGAATTCCATCTTCATGGAGTTTCTTGACAAGTTTGTTGTCATCTTCATCAACGACATTCTCATCTATTCAAAAACTGAAGAAGAGCATGAAGCACATCTTCGGCTTGTATTGGACAAACTTCGAGAGCACCGACTTTATACCAAATTCAGTAAGTGTGAATTTTGGCTAAAGGAGGTTGCCTTCTTAGGTCATATCATATCCCAAGGTGGAGTGGCTATAGACCCAAGCAAGGTACAAGATGTACTGCATTGGAAATAGCCTTCTAATGCCACCGAAATCCGGAGTTTTCTTAGTCTTGCCGGCTACTATCGGTGATTCATTGAAACCTTTCCCAAGATTGCCCGACCATTGACCCAACTCTTGAAAAATGATAAGAAGTTTGACTGGTCACAAGAGTATAAGGAAAGTTTCCAAACTTTGAAGAATTGCTTGACCACCTCTCTTGTCCTAGTCCTACCAGATATCCACAAGAGTTTCGACATCTACTGTGATGCATCTCACCATGGATTTGGTTGCGTTCTCATGCAAGATGGCAAAGTCGTGGCTTATGCATCAAGGCAATTAAGACCCCGTGAAGTCAATTATCCCACCACGATCTCGAGCTAGCAGCAGTTGTGCACGCTCTCAAAATTTGGCAGCATTTCCTACTCGGGAAACGTTGCGAGGTCTACACCGACCATAAGAGCCTTAAGTACATCTTCACCCAATCGGATCTGAATGGTAGACAAAGAAGATGGCTGGAGTTAGTCAAAGACTATGATATAGGTCTTCACTACCATCCAGACAAGGCCAATGTGGTTGCCGATGCGTTAAGCCGAAAATCACAATGCAGTTGCATCTCAGCTAAGTCAGAATTAGATGCCTTATGCGTTGAATTTCAAAAGCTCGGTTTGGAGATAGTTCAAGAAGGATTTCTTGCTTCCATGGAGGTAAAGCTCGACCTCCTGGATCAGATTAAGGATGGCCAAAAGATGGACAAGAGCATGGCGCGTGTCCAAGCTAATTTGAACGTGGGCAAGGCAGATTGCTTCACCAAAGACGCAAAAGATGTCCTATGGTTTGGAAAACGGCTAGTGGTGCCCAACAATAAAAAGCTGAAAGCATCCATCCTCAATGAAGCTCACAACTCTCCCTTCTCAATTCACTCCGGAGGTACCAAGATGTACCAAGATCTGAAACTAAAATTTTGGTGTTCGCATGAAGCGGGAAAGTGCCCGATATGTTGCGGAATGTGACATATGTCAACGCGTGAAGGCCGACCATCTCAGGCCAGCGGGTACTCTCCAACCGTTGCCCGTGCTTGAGTGGAAATGGGATGAAATTGGTATGGACTTTATCACCGGCTTATCTAAGACGCAGAAAAGTTTCGACTCTATTTGGGTAATAGTTGATCGAATGACCAAATCTGCCCATTTTCTGCCTGTCAAGGTCAACTATCATGTGAGTAGCTTGGCAGAGCTTTATCCATCACGCATCGTATCTCTTCACGGTGTATCCAAGAAGATCATTTCAGATCGAGGCCCTCAGTTTACTTCACATTTTTGGAACTGCCTCCACTTAGCTATGGGTACCAAACTTTCATTTAGTACCGCATATCACCCTCAAACCGGTGGACAAACTGAAAGAGTCAATCAAATTCTTGAAGACACGCTCCGAGCATGCGTCCTCTCCTATGGCAAGGTTGGGAGAATGCCTACCCTTTGCCGAATTTTCATACAATAATAGTTATCAATCTAGTCTTCAAATGTCTCCATTTGAAGCTCTCTATGGGAGAAAGTGTAGGACTCCCCTCAATTGGTCCGAATCTGGAGAAAGACCATTCTTCGGCCCGGACATAGTTGCTGAAGCTGAAGAACAAGTTCCGAGATTGCTTACGGGCAGCGCAATCCCGTCAGAAGAGCATGCTGACTGCCGTCGACGCGAACTTAGTTTTAAAGTAAATGATCATGTCTATCTCAAGGTTACCCCGCTGAAGGGTACTCATCGCTTCCAAGTGAAAGGAAAGTTAGCCCCTCGCTACATTGGTCCTTTCCAAATCACAGCAAAGCGAGTGGCAGTAGCTTATGAACTTGATCTCCCTTTTTCACTACCCGATGTGCACTTTGTCTTTCACATCTCTCAACTAAAGAAGTGCCTCCGAGTTCCAACTGAGGCAACTAAGTTGGAACATTTTGACCTTCAATCCAATCTATCTTATCGAGAGCACCCTATTCGCATTTTTGATGGGAAAGAGCGTGTGACCAGAAGTAAGACCGTGAAGATCCTAAAGGTGCAATGGAGTAACCATACTAAAGACGAAGCCACTTGGGAACAAAAAGACTATCTCCGAGCAACCTATCCTCACCTCTTTACCGAGACAACTAAATATCGGGGATGAGATTCTTTTTAAGGGGGGAGGGTCTGTAACAGCCCAGCTGTTAAAATTGCGTATATCAATGAATATCATTAGCATATATATTTGTTTTTATGTTGGTTTCCAAAAGTTTTGCATTCAACCACCGTGCTTTATGGTGAGAACATAAGGTTTTTAAATTTAAACCCTCTGGCCAAGCCACTAGAATAGCGAGACCGAGCCCGACGGGCATGTTCCCTAAACGCCCGAGCTAGCTGTGACTTGTCCGAGCAAGGTAGAGTCCACCCGAGCTCTATCAAGCAAGGTAGTGACTGTGCTAGACTTCACCAAGCTCCACCCGAGCTTGGTTGCTACCCATCCGAGCTGATTATCACTTGTCCGAGTTAGAAAATGTCCGGAGGAAGCTGCCTAAGCTATAGACGGTTGAACGGAGCAACAGGACTTGACCGGGCAAGGAGAAGCTCCAGTAAGCAAACAACCCAGCCACATCTATTCTTTATTCCTTTTGTCCTCCGGCAGTATCAGCCGAATCTTGCATCCATTGGCTGACTTGGGCGGTGTTGCAGGCAGCCCAGACCCACATCTTTCCTTTCCTGGATTCTTACCCGCAGCCTCTCTATTGCAGGTGGGACCTGGACCCACTTGTCAATGGGAGAGTATACCTCTATTTAAACCTCTCTTCACCCTCTTCAACCAGCCCTCACCCTCATTCTTCCCACGTCCAAGTTACGATAAGAACAAGAACGACAAAAGTCGTTCTTCATCTCCACCACCACCATTTTCAAATCTCCACCCAAACCACCAGGAATCCATATATGGTGTTACATATCGTTGGAAAGCTGAAATTGTTGGCTATCCATTCCACTCCATGGTTTGCTATTTCTCTTCATTTTCTCTTTACTGTTCGGTTTTGGGATAGCAAGGGCTGATTTCGTTTTTTGCCTATCTATACCCTCTATCTTCAAATCCAGGCCATGGAATGAGCGGGAGTAACATCTACACTTTCTAGGCTTCAAGTACATCCAACTCCTTTGCACGTTCACAAGGATTTGGGTAAGTTTTTGCTGCCTTTCTTCATCTACTTCGCTGTTTTGTACAGCAGTGAGGTTCTTTGCAGTTTTCTCATCTCACATATCATTTTTCCTCACATGCAAACTTGGAGATAGCCAAAAAGAGTTCATGCATGATCTAAGAAACGTCTAGGAGCAGTCCATTCTACTGGAGTTGAAGGGACCTCAAGGAACAAGCTGAAGAGTTGCTGAATCGAGTTCTGGACAGATTACCGTCCACCACTTCGATCTCCTCATCTTTGGGCCCTCTATTGTTAAGTAAGGCCTTCTTTGCTAGGTGAGAACCCGGTACTCCCTCTTATTTCTGTTCTTCACCATTTAGCATTCATGGCTAAGCTTTTCTGTGGTGGAAACTGAAGCATTAGAACCCCAGATCTGAAAACAGCCTGTTTCAGCCTTTCTTTGAACAGCAGCCTAGTAAATAAATTCTATAAAATCAACCGTAAATCGGATGAGAAAGTGTTCTACATGCAAAAGATACGCCTCGAAATTCTCTACAACTTTCATGTAGAACTCGAGCTCAACCGAGACCATCTTGACCACCAAAAGTTGTTCGTATCGTGCAACATACAGTCTGTGCGACTCTTCCAAGCAAGATTAAGTATGCCCGACCAAGAGCAAGTCCTAACCGAGCAAGATATGCCATATCCGACCAAGGGAACTCACTCCCGGGCAAGAGGATGTCCTTTCCGAGGAAGGGGATCCTCTTCCGAGCAGGCTGGGTCCGTTCCCGAGCAACTATGGTCATTCCTGAGCAAGCCCTAGTCATCCGAGCAAGAATACCACCCAAACTTCATATGGCCATATGTCTCTTATCCGAACTCGGATTTGGGTGATTCTTTTTGCAAAATTTGCATTAGCTCATGAGCTTTCTAATCTCTAAAAATATTTGCAGTTTCTATTTGTTGAATATTTTATTCAGATTTTATTTGATATGTTTCTTAACGAACGATAGGAACCGACGTTCCGGAAGGGCCTGAGCTAGATCAAGAAGCTCTCCCTGCCAACGAGCAGCAACCTAGCACTATATACTCTCCTTTGAATCATGTTGATGCCGTGATTTATAAATGCATTATTTTAATTATGTTCTATGAGTTGTTTGCATGCTACTTTAAAGTATATGTTAATTGGTGGGTAGAAATTAGTTATCTCGTACTTAGTGGTTAGTACCATGATAGGTTTGACACCCTCTTCCTTGGTTGCTTAAGTGGGTACTATTATTTATGTTTAGTCTACGAAAGCTTAGCAATGCTTAGAGTCAACGAGGTAGAGCGATCGATGGAGTAATTCCATTGGTCGTACGACTTCAATTGCGAATGATTTGCTATGAGATACTGGTAACAATGATGATGGATTACGTGTGAGCTCTAAGTTGGACTTGAACGGGTGATAGGGGAATGATGGGAGGATGGATCCTAGACACGTAGCCCTATTAGAGTGAATTAAGGACTTGTTGTATGTGTTGTGCTATTGATCTTTATGAGGATATGTGCGTGATGGTAGCAGATCTAGGGAGCCAACGCTGGGCACATATCCGGCCACGCAGTTTACATTCGTTTCAACGAAGGTCGCCCGTGTGTACCGCTGTATGCTCGGGTTGGGAGCTAACATGCTGGGCTTGCTCTTGGGCAGCTAGTATGTTATTTTCCAACCACATGAATAGCGAGTGGGTAATGACTTCACTGAGCCGAATGTAAACTTACAAGGGGGCACCACAGGAATCATCCAGAAGATGCTGGATCCGACGGCCAAGCGCGCGCAAATTCAGGCACTGGAAGATCGGAAGGCCTTGACCCCGTCATGTTGAGAAATCACGGGGAGTCAGACGATATGAATGAGGAAATTTCCACTAACTATGTAAGTTCAAGAGAGTTATATAAGATAAAGATTACTATTGTCGACATATATTTTGCCTTTGTGATTGTTAAGGGGGTATTCTTTTCAGCTTATCTTATTTGTTTATTTGACTTATCTTGTAAATTCATGAATTTCCCGAGGTGGCCTCGAGAACCAGATGCCCTTTGTGTTTACGGTTTAGGGAGCTTTAGACACGCCTACGAGATAAAAAAAGGGATTAAAAAAGTAATAAAAAAGTCAAATAAGTGGAAATAATTCAAATAAGACAAAAAGTAATAAAAAAGTCAAATAAGTGGAAATAATTCAAATAAGACAAAAAAGTAATAAAAAGTCAAATAAGTGGAAATAATTCAAATAAGACAAAATAAGTCATATAAGACGTGACTTATTTTGACTTGTTTGACTTTTTTATTACTTTTGGAATCCTTTTTTTTATCTCGTAGGTGTGTCTAAAAGCTCTCTAAATCCTAAACACTAAGAGCATCCGGCTCTCGAGGCCACCTCGAGAAATTCTCGAAGTTACAAGATAAGTCAAATAAGCAAATAAGATAAGCTGAAAAGAACACCCCCTAAGTCCTTAGAGTTAGAATTAGAACCTAAGACCATAGCAGAGTGCCAAAAGCCCTTGGACTGGGCTAAATGGAAGGAAGCAATTGAGGTAGAATTGCGCTCGCCTAATAAGAGCAGGTGTTTTGCCTAGTAGCGCTAACTCCTCCGAAAGTGCTCCCTGTAGGAACAAAATGGGTGTTCATCTGAAATATGGATTCATTCCAATCTATCGAGTTCCTTGCTCCATAGTCGACGTCGTTGACAGAGACGTTGTTGACGTATTGGAAGAAGTGGGAGGTGTTGTGTTTGCATATATGCCGATGACGTCCTCATCACATTCAGAGTTTAAGTTCCATATCATAAACCAAATCCCATCTATGGCAGTTTCCATGCACTCTTCCAAACCAACTTCTCACTCCGGCCATCATCTTCTGGGTTGGTGACCCATTGTGAACAACCATTCTACTGGATTTGCCGGTCCAGTAAGTGTGATTAAACCACCCTCAAGGTGATGTCCCAAAGTGGACCTTCTTAGTGTGAGGTTTCCTGCCAAGGACTAGTTGCTCGAACCACCACATGAACCCTCAGCTCTTACTGCCACATGATGGCCACGCATTGTGTCGGAACAACTCCTCGAGATGCGGCCTCAGGCACACGCGTGTTACTCCGCGCTCCTGCTAGGGCGAGCCCATACTCCACCCTATCACCAGGTCCACCCTACCCGTTTGTTCAAACCTTCCTTCTTCTGCTATCGTTCCACCGTGTCTTGGCACACGATGTGTCGGAACCACCCCCTTAGGCAAGTGGTAGAGCCCCCTTCTTTGCGTGTGACTCTGCGCTCCTCAACATACCGTCTATGAACAATAGCCCAGCCCATGCTACTCCAACTGTACCGAACCCATGTCCGCATATAACATAATCCTCAACCTCAACCAAACACACACCGGCATGCCCTATGGCGCCCCCTTCTAAATCACATTCGACCTAATAGAGATATGACGTGCTGCCCGGAATGGTTGAAAACCAACATAGGAGCTGCCCGAGTAGGTTGCCGAGCAAGCCACACATGTTAATCCCCAACCCGAGTAACAATTAACCCATTTGGGCAATCTCTATTGAATCGAAGGTAATCCGGGTGCTCGGATATGTGCCCGGTGATGGCTCCCAACATCAGCTACCATCACGCACATATTCCCAAACACTACATGAACTGCTGCCCGAACAATAAGTTTAAACATAATCAGAGTTTTGCTACAGCGGAAATACAAGTTTGTTCACCAAAATAGCAGCGGAAGAACATCATAAATAAACAAAAGACCAGCGTGGTATGCCCCCATTAACCCCATGGGCAACCGACTGGAAGTTAGAACTCCGCTTGCCCGCTAGCGTCACCGTGCTCAGCTTGGTAGTAGTACTCAAGCACGGGATCGTCTTCATCTGAAATTCCAGCACATCGGTTGAGTACAGATGGTACTCAGCACTAAGAGGTAACGTATAACCTCAATCATGAATATTATGCACTCCAAGGAAGGGCTAGCAGTACTTTTAGCACCATTTGTATTTTTGCAAGACATATATATGAGTAGGTTGCTGTCGACGACTGGGAGGCGAACCTCCGCAGTGCCAATAAGCAAGGAAAGGAGGCGCGAGGCTGGCGGCGCCCTGTCCCCGAACCGAGGCGGCGGCTTGGCGGACGCCGCTGGCGAAAAGACCTAGTCCCGACGCGGTCGGACGCGTCGAGCCCGGATTGCGGGGAGTGATGACACGAGTGTTATTATCCTGGTTCAGCCTCCACCGGGATAACAAAGACGTGTCTTTGGCCATGCAAAGGTTGACGGACCGCCGCCAACCCGTCGAAAAACCGCCGCCAGCGCCTTGATATAGTGTGCGCATTTAATTCTTGACGACTCTGGGGACCCGGCGTATCTGTCATGGCCGCGCAAGATTTGCCTCGGGTCTGATCCTAGAACATCGGGCTTGAAGCGAGGCTCTAGCTTCCGAGGCGGAAGCTTCGAACTCGAGCTTGCCAAGCTTCGGCGCTTGAGCTTGTTGCCCCTGCGCCTCCTTTGGGGCCGTAGGTAAGTTAGTGGGCCGAATCACCGTGGGCCACGTACTTTCCCCAATAGCTAGCCCTCGAGTCTCGAGCGGGACGATGGCGTGCCGCTCAGAGTTTATCTGGTAACTGCCTTCGGGCGAAATGCCTGCCTTTTCGCACGCGGGGCCCCCCACAGCTTCGGCGGGAATCCCAAATTGGCGAGGTTATGCGCGCCGCGTCCTTCTCCTCGGTTTCCACGTCTCCCGGCGGACAGGTGACGGTTCGTCTCCCCTTGCCTGTTTATATCAGGCGGTTCCCCTTTCGCCGTTTCTTTTCACGCCTTCTTGTGCTACTTGTTTGCCTTGCCTTCTTCTTTCCTCTGCCCCTTCCGCCGTCTCCTTCCTCCGATCCTTCCTCTTCCGATGGCGCCATTCACGCGGAGCCTCCTGACTGAGGATGGCCTGATGGGGCTGGAAGCCGCTGGCTTCGTCGAGGTCAGCGGACGGTGGGCGGCCGGCAAAGAGGCGGTCCCTTCGCCTGGGAGCAGGGAGTTCGTCTGCTTCGAGCTTTTTGCGGTTCACGGACTTCGGATTCCGGAATCCGAGTTCGTCAAGGCCGTCTTGGCCCAGTGTGGGATCGTCGAGTTGGTGAATCTCAATACCAACTCGATCCTGTTCTTGACGATCTTCGCGCATCTCTGCGAAGCGTTCGTCGGGGTGGAGTCGTCGGTCAGCCTCTTCCTCCACTTTTACGAGCTGACCACGACCGGCGGAAACAATGTGGCGGGGTACGCCTATTTCAAGCTCCGCCGCGATATGAAGCCCTCGTACCCGATGTTCAAAGCCAAGGAGAACGTCGGGGGTGGGCGTCGCGGTGGTACTACGGCAAGATGTTCGACGACTGCCGATTATGGTTCGTGAATGCGAGCCCTGGGAAGGTGATGATGCCCCGGCCCGCGCTGGAGCCGGCGAAGGTAGCGCTGGCGGCCAAGATCCGGGATTTGGCCCAACGGGGACTTAATGGCTTCGACATCGTAGCGGACTTCACCAGGCACTAGGTGAGCCCGCTGAGGAAGTGGGTTCGCCCCTTCTTTGAGATCCGCAGGTGGGACGATCTCACCTACGAAGGTACTTCCCGTAAGTCTCTGTTCCCGACCTTGCAATCCTCTGCCCGAGCTTTTCTTCAGGCGTGTTTGTAATGTTCCCGCTCTTTTTCTTTTGCAGCCTTGCCCCAGGATGATGTGGTCCAGGCTGTGGGGCTTCTCCTGCCCGCAAACCATAACGAGCCATTAGGCTCGGGCATCCGCAACATCCTGGATGAGGTACGTGCTTCTGCGGGCTTAGGCGCCCCTGGAAGCGGTTTTCTCGTGGGCGTGGGCTGACGCCCCATGACCTGTTTTGCAGGGGGAAGCAGGAGTGGAAGCCAGGCCCGCCGTACCCCCGCCTGTGGCGGTTGCGGGAGCTACCAGCTTGACGGCCGGTGGTGACGTGAGCTTGGCTCCGGTGCGGAAAGGTCAGGCCGCGAGCAAGCGACCGCCTTCGAAGAAGCCAGCCGGTCGCTTCCCGGGCAAAGCTGCCCACGCATGGCGGCAGGCGCTGTTCCATCCCCGACCCAGCCCGGGCTAGAGGTTCCCGGGCTTGGGATTCGGCCGGTGCACGGGATATCCAGCCGGCGCCAAAGAGGCGTCGGCTGGAGCTGGACGACGACGACTCGGATGACGAGTTGGCTGAGACGGACGTCGCGGTTGCACGTAAGTTGCTCGCGCTCGCTGATTTCTCCTGTCATATTTCTTCATTTGTTATGGCTCTCGGGCCGATCGGGCATGCTTTGATTCTTCCCTGGTTTTGAGTCGCGCTATCTCCCCAAGCGGGGGAACTTATTCCGGTGCAACCAGAGGAGGTGGCCCGGGAGAACGACCTCGTTAAGGGCAAATCCGGGCCCCGGGGCTCGAGGCCCTTCGTCCTCCCGTTGGTGGCACGCAAGGACGTGCGCCTCCAGGCCGTGTTCGTGAAGGTGGAGACCAACGACGGCACCGAGCGCCTGGCGCCGCTCCGTGTCGAGGGACGGACCTCGACCGGGTGGCGCCCGATCGACTTCCGCGACATTCAGGAGCTTTTTGACAGGAGTAACATACCCGTTGCCCCACTGGACGCGAGCGACACGCTCCTTCTCAGCTAGGACTGGTCTGTCCGGGTCATCACGGCCGCCAGTGTCGTCCTAGTGCAGTTGTGGAGCGTGGCTCCACTGGTTGTCTCGGGGTGGATCTCAGCGATACCATCGTGGGTTGAGCACCACCTCTCGCTTGCCGCATGGAGCCGTCAAGAGTCCATCCGGCTCCGACCAGTCCCCGGTCAGTCGCTCAAGGAGTGGCTGGCGAACCGAATGGGGAGGGGGCCGATGGTGGATGCCGCGGTGCAGACTGATTTACCCCCGAGCCATGCCTTCATGCCGTAGGTGCTGCTGGGCTCGTAGGGGAATCAGCTGAGCCGTCAGGAGGAGCTTGCAAGGTTGCGGGAGAAGTGGCTGAGCTGGCGGGAGGCTCGGCCGAGCCCGTGGAAGGAGTGGCCGAGCCTGCAGGAGGCTCGGTCGGGCCTACAGGAGAGGTGGCCAAGCCTGGGAAGCTCGGCTGGTCCTGCAGGAGAGGTGGCCGAGCTTGCGGGAGGCTCGGTCGGTCCTGCAGGAGAGGTGGCCGAGCCCGCGGGAGGCTCGACCGGGCCTGCAAAGGAAGCATCCGAGGGGCCGAGTAGCTCGGGCGATAGCTCGGGCCACCAGGTTGTGGCGCCTCCTGCTCCCAGGGGCACTTTGGAGGCCCGGTATGAAGCCGTAACTGCAGCGGTCGCCAGGCGGGTAAGTGTCTCCGAGATTGGTCTTTGTCGTTTTTTGTGTTGACCCTGCCTTGGTCTTCCCATTCCCTTAGCCTATTCTCTTGGCGTAGTTCTACCACGAGTTTGTTGGCATTGCTTGCTCATTTTGGGCTAAGCACGATGCCGAACAAAAGGCCCTGCGGACAGAGGGCGTGCGTTGGCGACGGCGGGCCGATACCGCACGCGTCGAGCTCGAGGAATCTCGCTCGAGCTCAGTCTAGGCAGTCGCTCTGGAGGCTCGGGCCGCGGCGGCTGAGGCGGCCTTAGCCGCGGTGCGGGATGACGCCAAGGAGGTTTCATGCCGGTCGCTGGTGGCCCTTATGGCCGAACGCGACCGTGCCACCGAGCTTGAAGGCGCCTTCAGTCGGTGGAGGCGTCTCGTGACGCTGAGGTAGCTCGCGTAGTGGAGGAGCGCGACCTCCTCGCCGCGGACCTCTCCTGGACGAAGTCAGCTGCGGCCGCGACGGAGGATCTGGTGAAGACCCACCGGGACACCGTGCAGGACTTGGGGGCGGCCAATGAAGCCCTGCGGGTCAAGATGCAGACCGCCCGAGATAGGGTGAAAGCGTTCCTTGATCTTCAGGGCCAACATGATGAGGTACTGGCCGAGCTTCGCAAGCTCAGGTGCCAACCTAAGTCATAGGCCTCTTCATCTTTTCCCTTTTTGTTGGGCGGGGATCCGGGTCGCCCTTATAAATACTCTTGATAATGCAATTGACTGGTTTTGACTTTTTTCCTTCGTCACTTCTTCGGTCCGCCTTCTCCCTGTAATGCCGAACGTCGTTTTGACTGCTGCGCCATGTCCCAAGGGACATTCGCGTTCAGTCTTGGAAACAGTTTCGCATCGGAACCGTTTCCCGACGTTATCACTCCTGGAATGCTTCGGCTTCCCGAACTCTGGCTATAAAAAGGGGGCCAATCCGGCCACTTTTCATTCCAGGCTTCTTCCATCCATTCCTCCTTTTCTTGCTCCGTTGGGTACCCCTTCGCTTCCATGGCTCAAGATCCAGAGTTGGCAGAGTTTTGGGGGGATTTCGACCTCGCCATGGCCGAGCTTGCCGAGGAGGAGGCGCGTGCCTGTGACGTCGCCACCGTCGAGGCGCTAGTCAAAGTCGTCCCGAGGCTTCGCGAGGCTTTTGATCCGCTCGTGGAGGCGCTAGTCAGTGCTCGTGCCCGCGACGCTGCCGCCGCCGCAACTTTGATCGAGGCTGCCCCGGCGCTTGCCGAGGTGGCCGATGAGGTTGTCGGGGCACTATGGCGTCTCCGCTGAGGCTTTGTTGTAACTTGCTTTGTAAGCCATTTCAAAGTCTTTTCAATAAAGCTGTTTCGCGGTTGTTGCTGCTCCCTTTTGTCTTTGTCTTCTTTCCTGCGTGCGAACGATACTAGTAGTCGTATAGGCAAGAAAGGATTGTAAGGCGCAGTATAGTCCTACCGATCCTAGCCCCCGAGACATGGCCGAGCTTCTGAATAGAAGCTCGGGCGTGGCTTAGAAAAGATCGAAAGTCCTTGCTTGGGTATCTGACCTTGGGGAATCAACTTTTGAGAGATTGACCTTTCGAAAAATCGACCCTGTAAAATCAACCCTTCGAAAAATCGACCCTAGCCCCCGAGCCACGACCGAGCTTCTGGTTCGACAGAAGGTCAGTTGTGGTTTAGAGAGATCAATTTTTGAAAAATCGACCCTAGTCCTCGAGCCACGACCGAGATTCTGGTTCGATAGAAGGTCGGTTGTGGTTTAGAGAGATCAATTTTTGAAAAATCGACCCTAGCCCTCGAGCCACGACCGAGCTTCTGGTTCGACAGGAGGTCGGTTGTGGTTTAGAGAGATCAATTTTTGAAAAATCGACCTAGCCCCCGAGCCACGTCCAAGCTTCCAAAAAGATGCTCGGCGCGGCTTAGGGACCGTAAGCTTTGAATGAAGCTTGTGGCCCTAGCCCCATCTCTTTGTGAGAGCGGAGTGTTGGACTCTAGAGGTATCCCGGGCCTGTGGGAGGTTTATGCGGGCTTATGATATAGGGCCGGAAAGCGTGTGCTTGCGCGGGATCTTGCGTGGTGCGATGGATATCGGCTTACCCGTGTGCAAAGGAATCCCGGAGGTTGGCTTCTGCGTAGCCACTATTCTGTCAATGTATACTGAAACAGCCCGGGATTTCTCCCAAGCCCGATCATAAGTTTAGGTCGCTGGGGTTAGTTTATGGGCTCTGCTGGGGATGGTAGGATGGTCAAAAGGAAAAGAGAGGGAGGGAATGGAGACTTACGACCTTTTCTCAGGTGTAGAACCTCCGAGGTTGAGCGTTGTTCTAGGAGCTGTTGAGGACTCTACCATCCGGCATAGCCAATCTTACAGCCCCCGGCGTGCGGCTGATACGACTGTGTACGGACCCTCCCAGCTTTGAGTGAGCTTGTTGGCGTGAGCCAGGTTTTGAACTCGTCTTAGAACCAGGTCGCCCACTTGCAGGGTCCGGGTCTGTATGTTTTTAGCCGCATGCCGTCGCAGGGATTGCTGGTATGCTGCCACTTGCAGTACTGCTTGCTCGCGGCAGGACTAGGATAGGTCGAGATCCAGCTGTCGCTCCTCGTCGTTGTCGATTGGACCTACAAAGTCAGCGCGGGCTGAACCAAGTCTTAGCTCGGCGGGTAAGACCGCCTCCGAGCCATATACAAGCCTGAATGGGGTTTCACCAGTAGCCGATTAGAGGTTGTCCGGGCTGCCCAAAGCACCGAGGGTAGCTCTTTTACCCAGTTGTGACGTTGCTCGGCAAGAGCGTCGTATACTCGGCGTTTGATGCCCTGCATGATCTGCCCATTCGTGCGTTCGGCTGCACCATTACTCTGTGGGTGAGCTACCGAAGCTAGGGTGACCTTCATGCCGAGTTCTTCATAGTAGTCCTGGAATAGCTCACTTGTGAACTGTGTCCCATTGTCAGCGATCAGCTTACTTGGGACGCCGAACCTGGTCACGTTGTTGTTCCTAAGGAACCTCTTGGCCGTTTGGGCTGATATGCTCGATACCGCTTCAGCCTCGATCCACTTAGTGAAAGTGTCGATGGCGACGAACAGGTGCATGCACCCCTTTAGGCCTCTAGGGAACGGACCAAGTATGTCCATTCCCCATGTTGAGAATGGCCCGGTTAGCGGGATAGTCTGCAGCTCGTTTGCGGGCTGGTGGGATACCCGGGCATGATATTGGCAGGCTGGGCAACGTTTTACTAGCTCCCTTGCGTCGGTCAATGCAGTGGGCCAGTAGTACCCCATGCGAAAGGCTTTGCCCACTAGGGTTCTGAAAGAGGCATCGGCCCTGCAGATCCGTCGTGGATATCTCGGAGGAGAAATTTTCCTTCCTCCTGGGTCACACACTTGCAAAGTACGCCGTTAGAACCCCTTCGGTACAATAAGCCTTGAGTAATCGGTAATGTCGGGCTTGTCTTTGGAGCCGGCATTTCTCAGCTGTGTCCTGTGGCAGTGTCCCATGTGTCAAGAACTGAACGAATGGCGTCATCCAGGTGTCGCGCTGCTCTAGGAACGAAACGGTACCGGTCGTTTGGGTCGAGGCAACCGTCTTCTCGGGGGCCTCTTCTCCGGAGGGAATAGAGGGCTTTCGTAGGTGCTGCATGAGCACCCCCGCCGGGGCGGTTTCTTGTGAGGAGCCAAGCTTCGCGAGCTTATCGGCCAGGCTATTAGCCAGTCTGGGAACGTAACACACTTCGAAGTTCGTGAAGTGTTTCTCCAGCTTTCTCACTTCTGCCAAGTATCGCGCCATTGAGTCGTCGCAACACTGAAACTCCTTGTTTACCTGGCAGACGACCAACTGTGAATCCCCTTTCGCTGTTAGCCGTTTTATGCCGAGCGCAGTGCATGCTCGTAGGCCGGCTAGGAGGCCTTCATACTCCGCAGCATTGTTCGTTGCGGGAAAATGAAGCTGTACTATATGCTGAATTTGTTCTCTTTGGGGGGACATGAGAACAAACCCGCAGCCTGATCGCTCGAATTGGCGCGACCCATCAAAAAACATGGTCCAATGCGCTTCTTGGCTCGCGAGCTCGGGCGAGCCTCCCGAAGGGTCGGCCGGGCCGGTCCACTCAGCTAAGAAGTCGGCCACGACTTGGGACCGAATTCACCAAGCTCGACCGCCCACTTTGCAACCCTCCCGTTCGCGTCCGGGTTCCGGATGATTGGATGGACTTGGAAATAGTGACGCAACTTTCCCGAGGCCATAAGCAAGGTGTACAAGAGTTTCTGAACCTCAGGGTACCGCTCCTTGGGTCCGTGAAGTACCTCGCTTACGTAGTAGACAGGTTGTTCCTTGCCCTCGCGTTCGACTGCTAGTACAGCACTCACAGCCTGCGGGGCAACCGCCAAGTAGAGGAGTAGATCTTCCCCGAGTTTTGGCGTGGCTAGGACAGGTAAAGCCCGCTGAAAGCGGCTTCGGCTTCTTCTGTCCATTCGAAACCATCGTGCTTGCGCAGAATCTTACAGAAAGGTGCGCTGTGCTCGCCGAGACGAGATATGAATTTGCTGAGAGCCGCCATCCGCCCAGTGAGGGCTTGCACCTCCTTGGTGCAGGTTGGCGACCTCATGTTCTCGATGGCCTCGATTTTCTCGGGGTTTGCCCCAATGCTCGCCTTTCCTATTACGTAGCCAAGCAACATCCCAGACCGGACACCAAAGACACATTTTTCAGGATTCAGCTTAACTTGATGCTTTCTAAGATTAGCAAAAGTTTTTTGAAGGTCGGTCACATGGTCCCGTGGGACTTTGCTTTTTACAAAAACATCGTCTACATAAACCTCTACGTTGCGTCCTATCTGATTAGGGACCGTCTTCTGCATTAGTCGATAGAACGTGGCTCCTGTGTTTTTCAGACCGAAGGACATGGTCGTGTAGCAGAAAATACCACAAGGTGTCACGAAGGCAGTCTTCTCTTCGTCTTCCCTTGCCAGCGCGATCTGGTGATAGCCGGAGTAAGCGTCCAAGAAGCTCATGAGCGCCGAATCCGCCGTTGCGTCGACCAGTTGGTCTATGCGCGGCAGGTGAAAATTTTCTTTGGGGCAGGCAGCGTTGAGGTCGCGATGGTCGACGCGCATTCGCCACTTCCCGCCCTTCTTCTTGACGATGACTGGGTTAGCGAGCCAGTCGGAATGCTCGACTTCTCGGATAAAGCCGGCTTGGGGGAGCTTGCCAAGTTACTCCTGGATGATGTCGGCTTTCTACTTCGGGAAGCTCCGTAGGGCCTGTCTGAAAGGCTTCTTGTCAGGCTGAACAGCTAGCCTGTGCTCGATTACCTTCCTTGGGACTCCGGGCATGTCGAACGGTTCTCACGCGAACACGTCTGCGTTAGCCCGGAGGAAGGTGACAAGCTCGAGTTCCTATTTGGACTCGAGGTTGACCCCTACGTGGAGGACCTTGGTTGGGTCGTCCTCGGAGAGGGGGACTGCTTTGGTGGGCTCTTGCGGCTGCAGGGCCACCTTGGGGCGGACTGGCGGCCGTTCGGCCTTGGCCGGGCCGCGCTCAGGGAGCTGTTCGAGCATGGCCAAGGCACTCTCGTCACAGGCCATTGCGGCCTTGTGGCTGCCCTTGACCGTGATGACCCTGTGAGGGGCCGGCATCTTCAGGCAGTGGTAGCCGTGGTGGGTGGCCGCCATGAACTTGGACAACACAGGACGTCCAAGGATGGCATTGTACGGAAGCTCGGAGTCCACCACCTCGAAGGTGACGTACTCCGTCCGAAAGTTACAGGGGTCCCCAACGTCCACGGCAAAGCCGGTCTGCGCCCGACGGTTGTAGGGACGACACAGGGACAATACCGTGAAAGGGATTGGCAATGTCCTTGACCTTGGATCGTGGGACCTGCATCTGCTCGAGAACCTGAGCAGTGACGATGTCCAAGGAGCTCCCGTCATCCACTAGCACATGATCGACTCGCGTGTTGCTGAAGGTGGGACAAAGTACCTGCGGCAACCGCTGGGGCCTGGTCATTTCGGGGGGACAGTCATCCCGGAGAAAGTGATTGACTAGTGAGACCACCGCAGGGGTGCGTCTCCGGGCTTACCCCTTTCGAGGTAGTAAACCTCTCGGGCAGCGGCCTTAAGCTCGCGTCGCGAGCTATGGGCCGAAGCGCCGCCGAAGATCACGGCGACATGCGCGCGAGCCTCCTGGAAGGCGTCGCCATGGGCGCCCTGAGGCGTCCGATCGTCCGGCACCCCGTGGTCGGGGAACTCGGGCATGGGACCGCGCTCGGCATAGAAGTCCTCCAACCGTGCGGCCCACGTCCTGCGATTCTGCGCAGTCGTGGCCAGTCTTCTGTCTAAAGATAGCGGTTGTTGAAGGTTAGCCTCGGGCGGTCGAGGCCGAGGCCGAAGCTTCGCCCGCCCCTCGCGCTGCGCCCGGCCGTTCCGCTTTTGCCGGGCGGGTTTGCAGGCGGCCGCTTCGGGGAGCGGGCCTCTCGGGCTCTACCGCCGCGACGTAGTTGGGGACGGCAGGCTCCTTCTTCTTCTTCATCTTCTTCTTCTTCTTCTTCTTCTTCTTCTTCTTCTTCTTCTCGGCGTCACCCTTCTTGGCATCCGTGCTAGTCCGGGCCGCCGCCATCTCCTCCGTCCTCCCTCTCTTGCGCTCCATCGCCTCGGAGGCGTTGATGTATCCTTCCGCAGCACGAAATAAATCGGCTGCGGTGTGGACCGGATGGAGCTCAAGGTTCTTGGTGAAACGGGTATTCCGCACTCCCTCCTTGAAGGTCTCAACAATGGCCTTGTCGGAGATCGACGAAATGGTGTTGCGCACTTGGACGAACCTGCGGACGTAGTCCTGCAGGCCCTCTCCCGCCCTTTGGACCACAAGCTTGAGGTCCTAGGGCTTTCTAGGGCGCGCATAGCAGCCCTGGATGTTTGTCCGAAGCGCCTCCTGCAGCTGTTCCTAGCTGGGTATCGAACATCGGCGCTGGTTGAACAGCCAGGTTCGGGCCATTCCCTCCAAGATGGTAGGGAAGTAGTTGACCATAACGGCCTCATTACCGCCTGTGGCCAGGATGGCGTAGTATAAATAGCAAGATATTCACCGGGATTCTTGTTCTCGTCAAACTTCTCGATGCTCCCTGGTTTGAACTTGCGAGGCCATGGGGCCTCGCGCAAAGCTCGGGAGAAGGACGGGCATCCAGGGGTGGCCCGTTGTTTCCAACGGGGGGTCTACCGCCCGGAAGCGGTCCGAGGCGGGAAAAAACTCTGCCTAGGGCACGCTGAGGAGCGCCGTCCGCTGTGGACGTGGATGCCTGTCGGCGTGACCGAACGCTCTGGCAGCGCCGCCTCGAGGATCCACTGGTGTGTGATTGGGCCTGGAGGTGCTCGCCGAGATCCACAGCGAGTTCTTCTAGGCCGTCAGCAATCGCGGCGCCTAGGTCGGCCATGGTAAACCCACGCGTGTCCTTCTCCAGGTCACGCATGACCTTGGCAATCGTCTTAACCGCTTGCGACTACGCCTTTGGGTTGGTGACGATAGTGGTGGCGAGTCGCGCCTCGCTTTGCCGGCGGCGCGGTGTCGGGCGGCGAACTGCGACGGATGTCGGCCAAAGTTCGCTCAATTGACCCGGCGAAGAGGCTACGAGCGGCCTCACGCCGTTGGTGCTCTCCGCTTAGGTCAGTACATGGCTGGTGCGGGGTCGCTCCACCTGACGCCGCAAAGACATGGCGTGAGGCAGGCTCCCGTGAAGGAGACATGTCGGTGTCGCCCACGGAGGCGGTGCCGTCGGCAACTTCCACCACCATGGGTACGCACCGGTCCACTGCCGGCCTCGATGGGCCGGGGCGCCAGTTGCGTGCGCAGGATTGGTCCTCCTCTTCGGACGCCACCGCGTACGCATGCGGTCCTTCCGGATGCGGCACTGGTGGCGGTGCCTTCAGTCCCTCCATGAGGGTTTCGCTGACGTGAGTCAGCGAAGTGCCGGCTTGGCCGGGCAAAGCTGGGTAGCGAACAACTACTACTGAGGTGGGTGTTGCTTCCACCTCCATCTCGTCGGACTGAGCTCCGGCGAGGATACCAGCTTGCCACTCCTCATACGACTCGTCGATGTCATCGAGATCGTCGCAATCGTCGTATTTGAGGTCCACGGTATCAATGTCGTCGTAAGACAACAAGGCCATCCACGACTCGATCGAGCGGAGAAGACCGCAATCAGGCCCCACGGTGGGCGCCAGCTGTCGGCGACTAGGAGACGAACCTCCGCAGCGCCAATAACCAAGGAAAGGGGGTGCAAGGCCCGAAGGCGGCCCTGTCCCCTGGACCGAGGCCCGGCCGCTTGGCCGGACGTTGCCGAAGGAAAAGACCTAGTCCCGACGCGGTCGGACGCGTCGAGACCGGATTGCGGGGAGTGATGGCACGAGTGTTTTTATCCTAGTTCAGGCCTCCACTGCGGATAACAGCCCTACGTCCAGTCTTCGTTTAATGCCGAGCTTAAACGAGTACAAGGGGGTGAAGTCCGGGCTTTGGGAAGCCCGGGCCTCGAGTACAATAAGTGCTCAAGCCACTGTGTGTCTGTGTTCCTATAGTTACCTGGGCGCGGAGAACTACCGCCGGGAACTAGAGCTCCTACGAGAGTGCAAGTGCTCCTGCTCTACAGTAGCTATCCTCCGAATGTGTTGTGCGTATGCAGAAGTGGGTGTCCTCTTTGTTATGGCCTATATGCCCCTTTTATAGGCGCCTTTCAGCCACTGTAGCTTGGGCTGGCCCGTTGAATTACTCGTTGCCTTTTTGCCATGCTGGTAGCGTACAAAATCTACCGGGTAATCGAGTGTATCTCCCGATCATTCTTGTGGGACCGCTACGGTCAAGACGTGTCTTTGCCCATGCGGGCGGTTGACGGGACCGGCCGCCAACCCGTCGAAAGCCGCCGCCCTCGCTTCAATGCAGTCTTGGCGCATTTAATTCTTAACGACTGGGGACCCGGCGTATCTGTCATGGCGCGGCATGATTTGCCTCGGGTCCTGATCCTTCGAACATCGGAAGCCCGGGGGAAGCGAGAGGCTTGAGCTTCCGAGGCGGGGAAGCACGGGCTTGAGCTTGCTGGCCCCGAGCTCGCCTCCTGTGGGGCCGTAGGTAAGTTAGTGGGTCGTATCACCGTGGGCCACGTACTTTCCCCAACAGTTGTAAATTGCATTTGAGGAAAACATTTCAAAAAGTAATGCTTGTAGCATCCATCATAATTCATCACCATGAACCCATCATTATCAATCCATGGGGCTCTAACCGCCCTTGGTCTCTATCCGACCATAACCACATAATGCTCGGGCTCTATCCGTCCTTGGTCTCTATCCGACCATTCACCACGAGCAACCCTGTGCTCGAAAAAACACAGGGCTATCCCACCATTCCCAAAACCAATACCAAACTGAACCATGAGCTAACATTCGCCTCACAAGTTTTCGTCCCTAACCCTGGACGCGACTGTTCGAACAGTTTAACACTCTGCAGAGGTGTAAGTCTTTACCCACACGACACAGCAAGCTATGCCGAAGCCTCTTAAATGTATATGCCAGTCCATTGGGTCACCTGAGTTGACTTCATCCACTCCCCACTCCTCGAGTGCAGGAGGGAGTCAATCGTTGCAGTGGATTTGTCCAAGACCCATCACACCCAAGCACAAGGACGCACCACGGATGGTCCACCTTGCCACCTCAACCTCTAACACAAGTTGTCCTGCTGGTACCCAACGGCGCGAGTATGCACAGGAAATTGGCCAAATGTTCCCATAATACACGTGTGGTCGTACGTATAGTAACTTGAAGGGATTGGCACCATGTTCGGTCCTTAATTCACTCGAACGGGGCTACGCGTCCGAGATCCATCCTCCCATCATCCCCTATCACCCGTTCAAGTCCAACTCAGAGCTCACATGTAATCCATCATCATTATCACCAGTACCACATAATAAATCATTGACAATTGAAGTCGTACGACCAACGGAACTACTCTATCGATCGTTTTACCACGTTGACTCTAAGCATAGCTAAGCTTCCGCTGACCAAACCGAATTAATACTATCATGTTAGGCACAAAGGAATAAGGATATCAAACATAGACTATTAAGTAGGAGATAACTAAGTTTTACCCACCAGGCGATATATATATTTTAACTTAGCATGCAAGCAAGTGATAGAACATAATTAAAATCATGCATTCATAAATAGAGGATCAATATGATTCAAATGAGGGGAGTATATGTGCCTTGTTGCTGCTGGTCGGGGTACGGAGCTCCTTGCTCAAGCTCGGGCTCCTCCGGAACGCCGGTTCCTAATGTTCGGTAGCAAGAACAACAAATAAAATCCAAATAAAATACCAAACAAATAGGAACATCAAATATTTTTAGAGATTCAAAAAGTTCACGATCTAATGCAAATTTTGCAAAAAGAATCACCCAAATGCGAGTTCGCACGAGTGAGATCGAGCCATTTGAAGTTTAGGTGCAATACTAACTTGGGGCTGTAGGAACTAAGCTCGGGATTGACCAAGGTAGCTCGAGATTAAGCCTCATAGCTCGGGAGGACAAAACTAGCTCGGGGCTATAAGGACTAAGCTCGGGATTGACCAAGGTAGCTCGAGAATGAGCCTCCTAGGTCGGGAAGAACAAAACTAGCTCGACACTGTAAGGACTAAGTTCGGGATTGACCAAGGTAGCTCGGGAATGAGTCTCTTAGCTCGAGAAGGACAAAACTAGCTCGAGGCTGTAAGGACTAAGCTCGGGATTGACCAAGATAGCTCGGGAATGAGCCTCCTAGCTCGGGAAGGACAAAACTAGGTCGGGGCTGTAAGGACTAAGCTCTGGATTGACCAAGGTAGCTCAGGAATGAGCCTCCTACCTCGGGAAGGACGTTGCCTTGGTCAAGAGTGGGTTTTCAAGGTCGGATATGTCATAGCTTGGTTGGCTAGGACATGACTAAGGTCGGGATCAACTAGCTCTAGCTCGAAAAAGTTACTAGGCTTGTATATTGCTTAGTACGAGACACTTTTGGAGGTGCTAATTAGCTCGGTTAAGCTCGGGCTTAACACGAAAGTTGTATAAAATTTCTTGGCGCACATTTTTCATATAGAACACATTTTCATCCGAGCTACGGTCAATTTTATAGAATTTATTTACTAGGCTGCTGTTGAAAGAAAGGCTGAAATAGGCTATTTTTAGATTTGGGGTTCTAATGCTTCGGTTTCCACAAAAGAAAAGCTTAGCCATGAATGCTAAATGGTGAAGAACAGAATTAAAAGGGACTCCAGGGTTCTTACCTAGCAAGGAAGGCCTTTCTTAACAATAGAGAACCCAAAGATGAGGAGATCAAAGTGGTGGACGGTAATCTGTCCAGAACTCGGTTCAGCAACTCTTCAGCTTGTTTCTTGAGGTCCCTTCAACTCCAATCGCGTGGATCTGCTCCTAGACATTTCTTAGCTCGTGCATGAACTCTTTTTGGCCATCTTCGAGCTTGCATGTGATGGAAAGTGATGATATATAACACCCTATATGGATTCTTGGTGGTTTGGGTGGAGATTTGAAAATGGTGGAGGTGGAGATGAAGAACAGCTTGTTGTTCTTGCTGCTATCCAGAACTTGCACGCGGGAAGAATGAGGGTGAGAGCTGGTTGAAAAGGGTGGAGAGGGGTTTAAATAGAGGTATACTCTCCTATTGACAAGTGGGTCTAGGTCCCACCTGTAATGGAGAGGCTGCGGGTAAGATTCCGGGTAGGAAAAGATGAGGGTCTCGGCTGCCTACAACACCGCCCAAGTCAGCCAGTGGATGGATGATTCGGCTGATACTGCCTGAGCGAAAAAGAATAAAGAATAGATGTGGTGACTGGGTTGTTTGAATAGGTACAAGCTTACTCGAGCTTCTCCTTGCCCGGTCAGGTCTTTTGTTTCACAGTTCGACCATCTATAGCTCTGGCAGCTTCCTCCGGATATCTTATAGTTCGGACAAGTGATAACTAGCTCGGATGGGTAGCAACCAAGCTCGGGTAGAGCTCGGTGAAGTCCGGCACAGTCACTACCTGGCTCGATAGAGCTCGAGTGGACTCTATCTTACTCGGGCAAACTACAGCTAGCTCGACCATTTAGGGAACATGCCCGTCGGGCTAGGTCTCACTACTCTAGTGGCTTGGCCAGAGGGTTTAAAGTTAAAAGCCTTATATTCCCACCATAGAGCATGGTGGTTGAATGCAAAAACTTTTGTAAAAATAAACATGCTAATGATATGCATAGCTATAAGCAATTTAACAGCTGGGCTGTTACATGCCCGGCCCCAGTTTCATATATCAAGATTTTAAGTATAAATGTATCATGTCTCGGTGAATGTCGGATCATCGTTCGCAAATAAGGGTAAAAGTAATAATTGATACCTGAGGATAGCTAAGCAAATTTTAACCAGATTTTGGAGTCTAACAAGTTTTAAACCATAGGCTTAAGATTCTAATAATTGTTTTGTTCCTAAACCAGGTTACTTAAAAATTGATCGTTAAGGCGATCAAAGTGTGATTCAATTAGCAATGATCATCAACACAATCATCATGGGTGTCGACATTTAGCAAAGCAGGCATGATATATCATGATTAACAAGATAGGTATTCATAATTGAAAAGCATGCAATTTGATATTTAAAAAGAAATAATTTAATAAAAACTGGGATCAATATGATCTAACTGGATATTAACTTGCCTTGGTCCTGTTGAGTGTTGTCTTGAGTCAGTTCTGGGTCCTTGAACTGACCTTCAGTTCCTTCTATTTCTATTCAAGAAAACATTCATAATGAACAACCAAAATGCGGAAAATTTGATGCATGAATACATTCGTCTCAGCGAGCTAATCGATCAATAAGATATTGTAATATCCTATTCAGGAAGCTCCATGAGCCTTCTAAGTTACAAGAAAACTACGCATTGATAGTTGTGGGTATAATGGTGTGATGATATGCTCAAGAGTGCTTAGAATATATATATATATACATACATATATATATATCTACCAATAGTTTTAGGAAATTAATAGTTATAAATTACTTTCGTTAGAAGTATTTCTTTTAAATATAAGCTAATCCTGACCATGGACCCCTAGTCCCATCTGTCAAAGGCTCATCAGCCTAACCAGCGGGAGATTTAAACGTTAACAACACTCACACGCATCCTGAAGCAGGTCCAACGGCTGTGGCGTCGTCTTCCATCTCGTGCCAGAACTGGCGGCGCTCCGGCGAGGTCTCCAGCGCGTTCGTGATGGCACTATAGGGTGACAGCGAGACCGTTCGAGCTCGCGGAAGGTTCAGCACAACTAGGGCTAGGACGTGTAATCACCGGTTTGCCAAAGATGGCTCTAGAATGGCGGCGCCATGCACGGTGGCGGAAACGAGCTTCGGGACCTTGTGGCTACGGCAATCTAGACTGATCTGGAGCTAGAAAATGATGCTTGAGCTTCTAGGGACTACGAGGATGCTTGCCACACTCGCGGTTTGCACGGAGGAAGCTTGGAGAGGCGTGTCCATGGTGAGGTCGAAGCTGCTTGAAACAGGGTCACTGTCGACTAGCTGCTACGGCGGTTCTTCGGTAGAGCCACTGTGAGGAAAAGATGCGCCTGGTCATGGTGATACTTAGGGCGCAAGGAATCAAATTATGACTCACCGTAGATGGCGAAATCAAAAAGGGTGTGGTTGCGGTGCTCTCTGGCCGGCGAAGAGAAACTCAAGCAATGCGGCGGCTCCGGTGGACTTCGGCTCGATTCTGCTGAGCTGGAGCAATGCAAGAGGGAGGCAGAGTTGCTGGCGCAAGCTCGAGAGCGAGGGAGGAGTGTAGAGCTCAGGCAACGGGGCGGTGTCTCCGCGGCTTAAGACCGAGGGACCGGCGATAGGGCTAGCATGCATGCAGGGGCGAAGCGGCCACATGCTCGGCATTGCCAGGAGGGAGCTTCCACAGTGCGGATCGGTCAAGACAAGGGCGTAGCAGGGGCAAGGCGGCTCGCGGGGTGATGAGGACATTGCTACCCGGATACACCCAAGGGACCAACATCCAAAGACTCTCCTAGTGATCAGCGATTATCGACCAACATTCAGCGACCAATTATACGGACTCGCCTGCGATAACTAAATTATTAGGTAAATTCGTTTCTAGGGTCGCATAATTATACATTGGAGAATAGACTGCTACCTGATAATATTCTCATACTTAGGAACCTGGGCAAGGATCATCAAGATAGCATTAATCCGCCAACACAAGTCATAAAGCAAGGTGGGAATGCGAAAGGTTTCAAATCGGCCTCGAATAACCTGTCTGAAATTAAACGCTCATAGGGAATGCAAACTTACCCGTTTGGGACGTGTGAGCACTTGTTGAAAAGAAAATTTCGTGCTCTTTCCAACGGATCTGGTGTCACCTTCAAATTCTTAACGAGCTAGCCACAGCAGTCCAAAACGTTCATCGGTTTTAGTCTCTTCGAGTGCTGCCCTACCTTTAATTTTAAGCTGTGTTCCTATGTATCTCTAGCTGCGTGTGAGAACATTCTAGTAGCAATCTCCCTGGCTATATATTGGACAAGTCCCTTCCATTTCTCTTTAGGCATTGTTTAGATTAGTTGCCCCATGTGTGGAACCATATTCTTGTTCTCCTGACTCGGCTAGAGCAGCAATAAACCAGCTCAAAACCTCAACATATGTGTGTGCTTCATCCTTGTTCTTGCTAGTTCTTCGATTGCTTGCAAGAATAGATCTTCGTGGTCAGGTCATCCGAGCTTTGGCACGGTTGATAACAATCATGAGTGTGGTTTAGCGATTGCGGGTGCTTATCTGATACGAGGGGTTCCAGACCTTCACGGCGTAGGATCGAAGATACTCGCGAAACCTGACGAATCTTGTACGACCAACCGTTGCAAGCGCAACAACCTACAGCACCGAGTTCGCCCAACCTCACGTTGTCCACTCAACCAAGTCAAGCGGATTACAATCCTCGCTGCAATCACAAAGAACTTGCAAGAACAACGGGAAAGAATACACAATCTCAAGTTTATTTCAGCCGGTGGCTTGAAATCTCAAGAACATGCATATAGCAGATCTGTTTTTAGTTTCAAAATGGTCTGAGTCTCCCAAGGAGGAGGGCTTCCTAAATATATGAGGGAAGTGGAGAGGAAGCCCAAAAGTGTGCTGCACAAGTCCCAGGTCACAGCACAAAGCTCAAGGACCCAACATAATGGTGGCGCAGTACCCAATGCATAGAAAAGTAATTTCTAGACACTTTTTGACGATATCTCCGTGCTCAGAAGGAATTTGAGGGTGAGGTTGGATCCGTTGAAAAGCTGAGCTCGTTATCTTTCCAGGCTGTGGTCGAACACCTCAAACGGGCTACATTTGCATCCTCTATGCTCGTTTTTCTCCAGACTAATCATTGGAGGCCGAACTGAGCTCTTCTGCATTCACATCTTGCATATTCACTTGTCCATGCTTCTCTTGGTCTTCTCTAAGGTGTTCACACCTCCTCACATTGTCTTCATACCTGAGAATAATCAAATTACTTGAATTAGGTAGCAACTGACTCTCACAAGTAATATGATTCTTACTAAGGAGTAAGTTCACCTACTGATTGATTTGTTTAGCTCGGGCACGTGTTATTGGTCCTTGGAAATGATTTGGAGTCTCTTGAACAACAGTAGGGGAAGCGGATGGTGATGGTGTTACGTTGCCCGTATCATCCTCCCCCTCTTGAAAAGGAGTCGTCCTTGACTCTGTTTCTTCTAGTCCAAAGAATGGCGATAAATCAGCAACATTGAAGGTTGTACTCACATTGTAATCATCTTCGGGAAGGTCGATCATATATGCATTGATATTGATCTTCTCAAGCACTTTGAATGGACCATCAGCTCGAGGCATCAATTTAGACTTGCGCTTATCAGGAAAGCGCTCTTTGCGTGGATGTACCCAAACCAGATCACCCGGTTCAAACAGCATCTTCTTCCTTGTTTTGTTCGCCCTTTCAGCGAAGTACCGCACCTTCTTCTCTATCTCTTCCTTGGTCTTCGCATGAATACCTTTCACAAACTGAGAACGCTTTGTAGCCTCCGTATTAGTCCCCTCTTGAAGTGGAAGTGGCAGCAAGTCAAGTGGCGTGATTGGTTTAAAACCATACACCACCTCAAATGGGCACAATTATGTTGTTGAGTGAACTGCCCTGTTGTAGGCAAATTGAACATGTGGGAGGCAGTCCTCCCACTCCTTCAGGTTCTTCTTGATCATCATACGCAGCAACATGGAGAGTGTGCGGTTCACCACCTCCGTTTGTCCATCTGTTTGTGGGTGACAAGTTGTAGAGAATAACAACTTTGTAATAACAACAGGGGTCCCGATCTTTCGATGAGAGGGATAACTATCGATTGGTGGAGGAATCGACGTTGACGGCCCGACTACAACCGTCCAGGACGTTGCGCCTTAGCGGCATCGATACACCAACTCGGAGGGTTATTGATCTCGCGGATGCGCGATCAACCTGACCACGAAGGTCTTTGTTCCTGCAAGCAATCGAAGAACGAGCAAGAACAAGATAAACGCAATCTGAAATTGCAAATATGAATTAGGCACAAACGAGTAGGTGGGGTTCCGAAGACGAGTAATACAGGCGGTCTAACCGACACGCGCGATTACAAGAAAAGTAGCAAAGGCTAAACTTTAATCTAACAAAACCCGAGTCTAAACGATGACGGCTACTGAATTTATAAGAGGGAGACGGATAGGAGGGATGTGCTCGACGTCCTAGGGTTTCCCTAGGGCGTCCACCATGTGGGCTTGGGCCTAATGTGCTTACAAGGCCCGGTTTGGCCCAACTGGATGATGTAGCACATTGTTTTGATGATTTCTGACGCTCTATGAGGAATTTTGTAATGATACTAGATTCATTGGAAAGCTTATCTCCTAAGCTTTCCGTGAAGTGGTAGAACGTCAAAAACGGACTTCGTATGTGGCCTGGGCGTCCATTTAAAGTAGTGCTACGCGCAGACGGCCGAACTGGACTCATGGCCAAATTGGGCTTTCTCTTGGGCCAGCCTTGGAGCGACGTGACTTGTATGACCTGAGGGAATGGACGAGGTGGAGATACGCCTTTCTTGAATACGCCGTCAAGCATGGGAGACGGCCAAGGTGGTGGCCGAACTGATGAAGGTGATATAGCGCTACGTCCAAAAGCCGAGGAGGGCAATTGTGTGATCGACCAGGCCAACGTGGAGGTCAATGAAGCAACATTGATGGAGCCACCATATTAGACGTAGACGAAGTAGAAATGCCGTGAACTGTTGCAAACTTGTCGTAGATGTAGTGGAAGATGCCGACATAGCCGAAGTAATTGCAGCAACACTTGGTAATGACCATATGTATGCAGTGTTGGTTCTATCCATGATGAGCATGGTCTCATCATCCTCCCTTTCTTGAAGTGGAGTCGTCCTCGACTCCATCATATTGTCCTGCAAAATGTTAGTAGCGATAGGAAACAAAGCAACATACATATCTTTTGTGATCAAATCAGTGGCTTGAGAATCACAATTACCCAAGCACTCCCTTTCTTGAAAACTATCATATAGATTATAAAGGCAATTAGGGGTACTTGATATGATATTGAAATTATCTAATTGATCATATTGTTGCATAGAAAATAGAGGTTTCAAATCTGAACAAATATTTATGCACTTTATACTCTCCTTTATCATTGTGTTTGCCAACAACATGAAAAATATTTCGCGATAACCATGGCAAATCAGAATATACAAAAATCCTCTCCTTTAAACTATTTAGATCATACTAATATCAAATTCAATGTAACATAAAATATTTAAAGAAGACATCAATTTAAACTCATCTTCCTCACTAGCAATGTGAATAACATGTTTATGTTCAGCATAAGTGTTTTGTTCTAAAATAAAAGTTTCATGTTCATTCACTAGTTGTGGCATGGATATAAGTGAAGCATTATCACACAACTCTTCTTTATCACAAGAGACAACAAGTAAATCATCTTGTAACAAAGGAATATCAGCGGGTGGTTCCACTAAAGGTTGCTCTATGACAGCATGAGTAGTGGACAATTTCAACATATCAAAATCATTCTCACCTTGTGTAAGCACAACACCTTTTATATTACCTTCAAAGTCCTCATCAGTGGTTGTAGGTGCAACTTCAATTTTCAACTCTTCACATACGTATGGAGCAGCAATGAACTCTTCTTTCTCCATGCTTTCTTTTCCATCCTTTTCTCGATGGTGCTTACTTTTCTGCAAAATGTTAGCTACAAAAGAAGGTGCAACAACGGGGGCCCCAAATGAAGCTAATGATTCTTTCGACGATTCAGCAACTACATTTTCAGCTCTACAAGCACATTTAATCAAGTCTGAAAGAGAACTAAATGTTTCATCAACAAGAACATTCTGAATTTCATGATTAAGTCCACGTATGAACCTAAACTCGGTAGCTTCTTCACATTCTTGTAATCCACAACGCAACAAACAATTTGCAATTCATGATAGTATTCTCTAACAGTTTTAGAATCTTGTTTTAAGCGTTGAACTTTAGTAAGCAAATATTCAGTATCATATTCAGGAACATAATCATCTTTCATAAGTTTTTTCATGGCACTCCAAGTTTTAGGTTCTTTATCATGTCTAGATATATGCTTCCACTAATATATTCCATCTGATGTTAACGCTTTAACTACAGCACTAATCTTTTGTTTTTCAGATAAATCATACTTTGCAAACTCTTTATCTACCGCTATCTTCCAATTAATATATGCATTAGGATCAAACTTTCCAGCAAATAGAGGCAATTTTAAACTTGGTTTTACCTTGTTCATCATCTGTTGATGAAGCCGTGGTGATGTTGATGTCACGATTCCTTGTGGATTGTCGTAAGTATTTAAGGAACACGTGATCCAAAGATTGTATTCGGCGCTTGCAGCAAGGGGATTGTGGCACGTCATTATCCTCATATCCTGACATGGTTAGGAGAAAAATAAGAGAATAAACACAATAATATGATCACAAAGAGTATGTCCCTAATAGCTAATAGGATGTGGTTAAACAAGTCGCTCACTCTTAACCCGTTCTTTCAAATTCTTACCAATTCTTACCAAGCTTAGCAGAAGGTGTCGACAACCGACGAGACAATACTCCTGGAGATTCGGTGTATCGATGCCATCACAAGTGCCTGGTTGGTAGTAGTATATGTGGAGCTGTAGGAGGCTGAGCACAATCCAATGGAAAAGCTTGAACCACGTTAGTCCAAAACAAGTTGAATAAACGTTCAAAGCGGTACTGTGCTGGTCCTAGGACAAACCGAACTAGAGACGCGAGCCGAGATATAAACGATGTCACCAACTCAACAAAACACAGCACCTAGCTAGAGTGCTCCTTCTCTTTTTTTTTCTCTTTTTTTTTGTGCGGCTTTTTTTTTTATTGCACTTGCCTTTTTTTTCTCAAACTTTCAAAACAGGACAGCAGGGGACAGTTATGTTGTTCGGCAAATTCACTCAAGAAAAGCTCCGAATTTGGGGAAGGTCTCTATGTCAAAGTGTAGATCTTTTCGTTCTCATCAATTTTCATATATGGAACAACCAATTTGGAGTTTGGAAATAGGAGATATGGGACCCTAAATACAAGCTGTACAGAAAAATCTGAGATGAGAGAGATCCAGATCCAACGCTATTTTTGGGTGCGAAGATTGCGTTTCTTGTAATTGGTACAATGGACAAAGTTGTAGAGGTTCGTCTTAGCTTTCCATCAAGTACAAGAACGCCCAAAACGGATAAGGGAATCAAGGGATATGGCTGTTTTACCGAACTGGAATCAGATTGATCCCATTCGAATCCGACTAGAACTCGAGAATTCCCAAATTTTAGGAACTTGAAGATGGCCGAATTCAGAGATGACTCCAACTAACTTTTCCTTGGATATTTCGTGCTGATTCCAGAATGTCCACAAACGTCAAAATCCGAGTTCGGATGGAAGACTTATGATTGGAAAACCGAATTCGTAATAGATTGGATCTATAGATAGCCCGAAATATATTGCAAGATATCTCTTTGTTGGATGCCGAATCAGATCTCAACATGAATGCCAAAGTTGGAGGAGACGTTCTAAGGTTTCCAAAAAGTCTAAGAACTCTAAAATCCGAGTTCGTATGAAGGAGAAACAGCCAAAACACTGAACTGAACAGTAGCGACGGTGACGAAAAACGTGACACGAACTCGAAACTCTAGGGTAAAGACTCTAAGACCAGCAACGGACTCGATGCTGCAACCGTAAACTCAACAAGTGTGGACTACGAAGCAAAAGCAAGGCTAAACTGTCTTGGACGAGGAAAATTTTTTTGGGCAATTTTCTGGACTCTAGGTAAAACAAGATACAGAGGTAGAAATCTCTCTCCGATCAACCTAGTGCTCTGATACTACTTGATAATAGCAGGGGTCCTGATCTTTCGATGTGAAGGATAACTATCGATTGGTGGAGGAATCGACGTTGACGACCCGACTACAACCGTCCAGGACGTTGCGCCGTAGCGACCGATACACCAACTCCAGAGGGTTATTGATCTCGCGGGCACGCGATCAACCTGACCACGAAGGTCTTTATTCCTGCAAGCAATCGAAGAACGAGCAAGAACAAGATAAACGCAATCTAAAATTGCAAATATGAATTAGGCACAAACGAGTAGGTGGGGTTCCGAAGATGAGTAATACAGGCGGTCTAACCGACACGCGCGATTACAAGAAAAGTAGCAAAGGCTAAACTTTAATCTAACAAAACCCGAGTCTAAACGATGACGGCTACTGAATTTATAAAAGGGAGACGGCTAGGAGGGATGTGCTGGACGTCCTAAGGTTTCCCTAGGGCGTCCACCACGTGGGCTTGGGCCTGATGTGCTTACAAGGCCCGGTTTAGCCTAACTGGATGACGCAGCACCTTGTTTTGATGATTTCTCACGATCTGAAACAATGGTCCTTGGCATCCCATGCAGTCTCACAATTTTCCTGAAAAACAAGTCAACTACATGCGACGCATCATCGCTCTTGTGGCAGGGAATGAAGTGTGCCATTTTGGAGAACCTATCCACAACCACAAATACAGAATCCCGCCCCCTCTTAGTCGTAGGCAATCTTAAAACAAAATCTATGCTAATATCCTCCCAAGGTGCATTAGGAATAGGAAGTGGAGTATATAAACCATGTGGATTGTGACACATCGCTGCACAAACCTCTCAATATCTCTTCTCATTTTTGGCCAATAAAAGTGATCGGACAGCATGGCCAAAGTCTTTTCTCTTCCAAAATATCCCATTAAACCACCTGCATGTGATTCCTACAACAATAGCAAACGAACGGACGAATCTGGAACGCATAGCTTGTTAGCACGAAACAAGAATCCATCTTGAACATGGAACTTTTCCCAGCCTTTCCCATCTTTGCATTTAGAGTATGGTTCAGCGAATTCATTATCTGAAGCATATAAAACTCTTTCAAACCCTCCAAACCAGGGACCTTGATTTCAAGTTGTGTTAAGAGCACACTCTTTCGAGACAAAGCATCAACAACAACATTCTCTTTACCCTTCTTGTATCTCATAATGTGTAGAAAAGATTCAATGAATTCTACCCATTTGGCATGCCTACGGTTCAGTTTATGATGAGGATATCACTAGCGTGGATATGACCAACGAGACTGCTACACCTACTTCCTCTCTGGTCGCGCCGTCTTCATCACCTACACCCGACGCTGCGACATCTTCACCGATAAGGGGCCTTAATTCAGAAGCTCAGCCTTTCAAGCCCAAGACAAAAGACCAGCACATCAAGCACGCACCACAAGGAAAGCCCACGCGCCAAGGAAGGCCCATATGGAAGCCCGAGATGCCAGAAAGCCCGGTTCGGACTTCTACGCGTAGCAGGAATTCAAACGGACGCCCTGGCCACATCCGAGCTCTGTTTTCGACGTGCGACCACTCGTTGGAAAGCTTACGAGATAACCTTTCCAACAGATCCAGCCTCACTAGCAGATCTGTTCCAGAGCGACGGAAATATGCAGAAAAACTTCTCGGGCCAGAAACTTCAGGTGTTGCGCCACCTTATTTTTGGGCTTATGGCCCATGTATGTTAGGGTTTTGGTGGACGCCTCTGTTTTGGCCGCCCTACTCCTCCTGGCCGCCGCTATATATGTGGCCGCCGCCTCTTTTCTACTCTTAGGTTTTGTTGTGTTTCGTAGACCCCGTGTGCATCCCTTCTCGTGGTTGCGTGTGTCGACTAGACCACCTGACACGAGAAACAGAACCTCACCATTGTTCGAGAGTTGATTTATCTTGTGCTTAATTCCTATTTGCAATTTCAGATTGCTATTTATCTTGTTCTTGCGTGTTCTTTGGTTGCATTGCAGGGATTGATCTTTGTGATCAGGTCAGCCGCGTCTTGGCACGGTTGATAACAACTCGTGAGTGTGGTTTAGCGATTGCCGGACTCCAATCCTTGTGTGGTTGGTATCTAGATCGTCAAGATCACTCTCCACCAAACCAAATTTATCCATCTCACCAGAAGATCGGGCACCCCTGTGTGCATCAGTTGGTATCAGAGCGTCGGTTGACTGGTGAGATTTATCTCTTTGTTTACTAGATTGATTTCATACCTATAGTCCAGAAAATTGCCTCACAAAAATATTTCTCATCCGCTGTCCAAACCCTCATCGTTAGCCTTTGCATCATTCTTGTTAGTTTGCATCTTTGAATTTTAGTCTATCATATCGTGTGCTGGTTGTTAGCCCTGGTATTAGTCTTGTTTGAGTTGCATCTAGAATCATCAAAATTTATCTCGACGTCGTCGCGTCCAATTCCAATCTGCCGCTGTCCAGTTCGGTATTTTTGTTATATCTCCCACATACGAACTTTGATTTTGGTGTTCTTATGCTTTCTGGAAATCTTGGAATATTATCTACAACTTTCTCCATTGTGAGAATTTCTGAAAACGCTGTTTCCATGCCCAAAATTGCGTTGGAATTGAATCTGTTTTCGTCCCGGATTTTCCTGAGCAGTCTGTATTTCGGGGCCCATATCTCTGACTTCCCTTATCCAAAATAGGCGTTCCATATATGCAAATTGATCAGCACGAAAAGATCTACAACTTGTCGGTTATACATTTTTCTGATTGAGGCCGTTAAGGAGCCGAAAACATCGCTGAAATATTCAGCACCTGCTGTCCAGTCTAAAAACTTGAGAGGAAAAAAAAGGCAAGTGCATACAAAAGAGCCGCACTAAAAAAGGTGAAAAAAAATCAAACAAGAAAAGTGAATCAAGATAATAAACTTTCAGTTGTGCATCGTTGGATATTGTCCTTTCTATAGCTAGTTGTTTGCTTGAGCTAGGTCTAATTCTAGGCTAGTCAGCACATCGATCATCACTTGGAACTATTATTCAACTTTGCATTACTGATATTGAATTGATGTTCCACATATCAATAGCCTGTCCAAGCTACACCTTCTACTAACCACACAGGGAAGGACCTTGCAATCGCTTTGCCATCACTTGAAAACCTCTTATCCTATCCCACCGGTTGTAAGGATTCATATATAGGGCTTTTTAGTTGATTGATAGTGCCATAAAGTTGAAGCTTTTTTAGACTTTTTTTAAGCTGTAATTTCCTTCCTGCAGACGCGGTGCTCTATCCTCTATAAGCTCATCAGGTTATCACGAACCAGCCACCGGTTGCACCACCTACTTGCATCAGTAAGAACTAGTAAGAACTTGATAGTAGCTTGAGCGTGAGTGACTTGATAAGCTCCACTTTCTTGTAGTCTATAGGAAAATATATACTTTTGTATTTTCTTGTTTGCTACTAACTATGGCAGGTCCACACAAAAAGAAAGATGATCTATACTTCGAAGATGATTTGAGCATTTCGCCTAGAACAAAGAAAGTTATGTGGGAACATAATCGTCAGTTTGAGGCAAAACAACTTATTGATCGAAAAAAGTATCTTGAGACCATGGTGATGTTGGAAGAGATTAAAGAGCATGAGATGTTCTCTTGAGCCAAGAAAGAGAAAACAACACCAAGAAAAGCAGTCACGGTCGCACAACACAAGAAGAAGGATGGTGAGTCTGTTACAATAAATAAAGTTAAGCATGTGCTTGCTACTTCTACGACTAATCCTGCAGGCAAGAATAACCATGATGATGAGCACCTGAGTGTTGCAATAACGGACAACTACATGAGCCTCATGTCTCATCGCCTACTTAGTGCACCACAGGAGCATGCTAATGAAAGTCAACGCAACAATTTATTCCAAACTAAGTTTGTTGTGAAAGAACATGCGGTACAAGTCATCATTGATGGAGGAAATTGTAGCAATCTCGCCAGTCAAAACATGGTTGAGAAGCTTGGCTTGACCATGACTCCACTTCGGCAACCTTACTCGATGGAATGGTTCAACTGTTGTGGTAAGGTTCAGGTAACAAAAACTGTGCGAGTGCCTATCTCTATTGGTTCATACCATGATCATGTTGATTGCGATGTCATACCTATGGAAGCATGTTCACTTTTATTAGGTAGACCTTGGTTATATGATGTTGATGTTATTCATCATGGTAGGGCCAATCAATATATTTTCATGTTTAATGGAAAGAAAATAATTTTGGAACCAATGACTCCTGCCAAAATAAATGAGATTAATACAAAGAGAGTTAAAAATCATGGCGAATGGGATAATAAAATTATTAGCAATGTACAACAATCTAAACCAAAGATAAAGGAGGTCGTTCATTTAGATAAAACTATGTCCTCTATTGATACCGCATTGCAAACACCTGTTTCTTTGCCACCTGTTGTCAATAACCTTTTGCAGGAGTATGAGAAGGAGTCGAGGACGACTCCAATTCAAGAAAGGGAGGATGATGAGGACATCACCAGCGTGGATATCGTCAAAGTCATACTCTGCCAAATCGAAGTTATCCCTTCACCGGAAGAACAGGCCACCCGTGCGTCCATCAGTGGGCCCTAGGGTGAACAGTGCAGTCAAACTGTGGTCAAGCCTAGACAGAGACAGTGAGACACACAAACTATTTTATGAGATTTTTAAGGATTTATTTGTAGCTAATAAGAAAGCTCTAGGCCGAATTTGATTTGAATTCAAATTCAAATTTGAATTTGAATTGAGGTTTTTATATCGATGGTGAATTTTGTTTTCATGGTTTGAATTCTTTAGGTCACATGAGGGCTAGGTTCAATTTAACCATAATAGGGATCAAATTCTCTAAGTAAAGGTCTTGCATACTTATATATATTGTTTTGAATTCATGGAAAACCTTAGAATTTTTATTTCTAAGTTTAATTCAAGTTTTTGAGCCAGAAAAATGAGAATTGGGTCTTTTTCAAAAATGATTAGCAAAACATATCAACAAAATTCAATATAATTCACTTTAGGGTCTAATTTAAGCATAATTCAAAATAGGGTTTTTAGATTAGCACCAACTTTTGGGACAATTTGTGGATATAAATACATGTGTTACAAGAGTTAAAAAAAACCCCCAAAGTTGGGCTATTACAAATCCCTCCCCCTAAAAATAAAGCTCGACCTCGAGATTTCTAGACTAAGAGGCAAAAAGATAGGGAAAGTCTTGATGTATTTTCTCTTTTGGCTCCTAAGAGACTTGTCTTCTAGATTGATCGTTCTATTGCTCCTTGTAGAGTCGAACGACCTTGTTCTTGAGCTGTTTATCTCGTGTCTCTAGGATTTGAATAGGTTCCACGGGAATTGACAGATTGGGGTTAACTGTTTTTCCCAGTAGTGGTAACACTTCTTTGTCTGGTTTTCTTAGGCACTTCGCCTTATTCAGAAGGAAGCTCAAGCTCATAAGCGACCTTGCCTCTCTTGGATATGATTTGATATGGTCCAATATATTGGGGAGCCAACTTGCCTCAGGCTTGAAATCGGTGAATTCCTTTCAAGAGGGATACCTTAAGGCATACGTGATGAGACCATGCTCATCATGGATAGAACCAACACCGCATACATATGGTCATTACCAAGTGTTGCTGCAATTACTTCGGCTATGTCGGCATCTTTCACTACATCTACGACAAGTTGGCGACAGTTCACGGTATCTTCTACTTCGTCTACGTCTAATATGGTGGCTTCATCAACATTGCTTCATCGACCTCCACCGTGGCCAGGTCGATCACACAATTGCCCTCCTCGGCTTTTGGACATGGCGCTATCACCTTCATCAGTTCGGCCACCACCTCGGCCGCCTCCCATCCTTGACGGCATATTCAAGAAAGGCGTATCTCCACCTCGTCCATTCCCTCAGGTCGTACAAGTCACGTCGCTCCAAGGCTGGCCCAAGAGAAAGCCCAATTTGGCCACGAGTCCAGTTCGACCGTCTACGCGCAGCACAACTTCAAACGGACGCCCAGGCCACATGCGAAGTCCGTTTTCGACATTCTACCACTTCACGGAAAGCTTAGGAGATAAGCTTTCCAAAGGATCTTGTCTCATTGCAAAATTCCTCCTAAAACGTCGGGAATCATCAAAACAAGGTGCGGCATCATCCAGTTGGGCCAAACCAGGCCTTATAAGTACATCGGGCCCAAGCCCACGTGGTGGACGCCCTAGAAAAACCCTAGAATGTCCAGCACATCCCTCCTAGCCGTCTCCCTCTTATAAATTCAATAGCCGTCATCGTTTAGACTCGGGTTTTGTTAGATTAAAGTTTAGCCTTCACTACTTTTCTTGTAATCGCGCGTGTCGGTTAGACCGCCTGTATTACTCGCCTTCGGAACCCCACCTACTCGTTTGTGCTTAATTCATATTTGCAATTTCAGATTGTGTTTATCTTGTTCTTGCTCGTTCTTCGATTGCTTGCAGGAACCAAGACCTTCGTGGTCAGGTTGATCGCGCGTCCGCGAGATCAATAACCCTTTGGAGTTGGTGTATCGGTCGCTAAGGCGCAACGTCCTGGACGGTTGTAGTCGGGCCATCAACATCGATTCCTCCACTAATCGATAGTTATCCCTCTCATCGAAAGATCGGGACCCCTGCTGTTATCAAGTAGTATCAGAGCGCCAGGTTGATCGGTGAGAGATTCCTACCTCTGTATCTTGTTTTACCTAGAGTCCAGAAAATTGCCCAAAAAAAAATTCCCTTGTCCAAGACAGTTTAGCCTTGTTTTTGCTTCGTAGTCCACACTTGTTGAGTTTACGGTTGCATCGTCGAGTCGGTTGTTGGTCTTAGAGTCTTTACCCTAGAGTTTCGAGTTCGTGTCACGTTTTTCGTCACCGTCGCTGCTATCCAGTTCAGTGTTTTGGCCTTTTCTCCTTCATACGAACTCGGATTTTGGAGTTCTTACATTTTTTGGAAAGCTTAGAACATCTTCTCCAACTTTGGTATTCAAGCTGAGATCTGATTCAGCCTCCAACATAGAGATATCTTGCAATATACTTCGGGCTGTCTAGAGATCCAATCTGTTACAAATTCGGTTTTCCAATCATAAGTTTTCTATCCGAACTCGTATATTGACGTTTTTGGACTTTCTGGAATCAGCACAAAATATCCAAGAAAAAGGTTAGTTGGAGTCATCTCTGAATTCGGCCATCTTCAAGTTCCTAAAATTTGGGAATTCTCGAGTTCTAGTCGAATTCGAATTGGATCAATCTGATGCCAATTCGGTAAAACAGCCATATCTCTTGATTCCCTTATCCGTTTTGGGTGTTCTTGTACTTGTTGGAAAGCTAAGAAGATTCTCTACAACTTTTTCCATAGTACCAATTTCAGAAAAGGCAATATTCGCACCCAAACATAGCGTTGGATCTGGATCTGTCTCATCTCAGTTTTTTCTATACAGCTTGTATATAGGAGCCCATATCTCCTATTTCCAAACTCCAAATTCATTGTTCCATATATGAAAATTGATGAGAACGAAAAGATCTACAACTTTGACATAGAGACCTTCCTCAAATTCGGAGGTTTTTTTGAGTGAATTTGCCGAACAACATAACTGCCCCTGCTGTCCTGTTTTGAAAGTTTGAAAAAAAAAGAGAAGGCAAGTGCAATAAAAAAAAGCCGCACAAAAAGAAAAAAAGGAAAAAAAAAGAAAAAAAAAGAGAAGGAGCTCTCTAGCTAGGTGCTGTGTTTTGTTGAGTTGGTGACGTCGTTTGTGTCTCGGCTCGCGTCTCTAGTACGGTTTGTCCTAGGACCAGCACAGTACCGCGTTGAACGTTTATTCAACTTATTTTGGACTAACGTGGTTCAAGCTTTTCCATTGGATTATGCTCAGCCTCCTACAGCTCCACATATACTACTACCAACCAGGCACTTGTGACGGCATCGATATACCATATCTCCAGGAGTGTTGTCTGGTCGGTTGCCGACACCTTCTGCTAAGCTTGGTAAGAATTGGTAAGAACTTCAAAGAACGGGTTGAGAGTGAGAGACTTGTTTAACCACATCCTATTAGCTATTAGGGACATACTCTTTGTGATCATATTATTGTGCTTGTTCTCTTGTTTTTCTCCTAACCATGTCAGGATGTGAGGACAATGACGTGCCACAATCCCCTTGCTGCAAGCGCCGAATACAATCTTTGGATCACGTGTTCCTTAAACACTTACGACAATCCACAAGGATTCGTAACTGATGATGAAAAAGGTAAAATCAAGTTCGAATTGCCTCCATTTGCTGAAAAGTTTGATCCTAATGCATATATTAATTGGGAGATAGCGGTAGACAAAGAGTTTGCAAAGTATGATTTATCTGAAAAACAAAAGATTAGTGTTGCAGCTAAAGCGTTAACATCAGATGCAATATATTGGTGGAAGCATATATCTAGACATGATAAAGAACCTATAACTTGGAGTGCCATGAAAAAACTTATGAGAGATGATTATGTTCCTGAATATGATACTGAATATTTGCTTACTGAACTTCAACGCTTAAAACAAGATTCTAAAACTGTTAGAGAATACTATCATGAATTGCAAAATTGTTTGTTGCGTTGTGGTTTACAAGAATGTGAAGAAGCTATCGAGTTTAGGTTCATACGTGGACTTAATCATGAAATTCAGAACGTTCTTGTTGATGAAACATTTAGTTCTCTTTCGGACTTGATTAAATGTGCTTGTATAGCTGAAAATATACTTGCTGAATCTTCGAAAGAATCATTAGGTTCATTTGAGGCGCCCGTTGTTGCACCTTCTTTTGTAGCTAACATTTTGCAGAAAAGTGAGCACCATCGAGAAAATGATGGAGAAGAAAGCATGGAGAAAGAAGAGTTCATTGCTGTTCCATACGTATGTGAAGAGTTGGAAATTGAAGTTGCACCTATAACCACTGATGATGACTTTGAAGGTAATATAAAAGGTGTTGTCCTTACACAAGGTGAGAATGATGTTGATATGCTGAAATTGTCCACTACTCATGCGGTCATAGAGCAACCTTTAGTGGAATCACCCGCTGATATTCCTTTGTTACAAGATGATTTACTTGTTGTCTCTTGTGATAATGAAGAGTTGTGTGATAATACTTCACTTATATCCATGCCACAACTAGTGAATGAACATGAAACTTTTATTTTAGAACAAAACACTTATGCTGAACATAAACATGTTATTCACATTGCTAGTGAGGAAGATGAGTTTAAATTGATGTCTTCTTTAAATATTTTATGTTACATTGAATTTGATATTAGTATGATCTAAATAGTTTAAAGGAGAGGATTTTTGTACATTCTGATTTGCCATGGTTGTCGCGAAATATTTTTCATATTGTTGGCATACATAATGATAAAGGAGAGTATAAAGTGCATAGAGTTTACATTTGTTCAGATTTGAAACCTCTATTTTCTATGCAACAATGTGATCAATTAGATAATTTCAATATCATATCAAGTACCCCTAATTGCCTTTATAATCTATATGATAGTTTTCAAGAAAGGGAGTGCTTAGGTAATTGTGATTCTCAAGCCATTGATTTGATCGCAAAAGATATGCATGTTGCTTTGTTTTCTGTCGCTACTAACATTTTGCAGGATAATATGATGGAGTCGAGGACGACTCCACTTCAAGAAAGGGAGGATGATGAGACCATGCTCATCATGGATAGAACCAACACTGCATACATATGGTCATTACCAAGTGTTGCTGCAATTACTTCGGCTATGTCGGTATTTTTCACTACATCTACGACAAGTTGGCGACGGTTCACGACATCTTCTACTTCGTCTAATTCTAATATGGTGGCTTCATCAACATTGCTTCATCGACCTCCACCGTGGCCAGGTCGATCACACAATTGCCCTCCTCGGCTTTTGGACATGGCGCTATCATCTTCATCAGTTCAGCCACCACCTCGGCCGCCTCCCATGCTTGACGGCGTATTCAAGAAAGGCGTATCTCCACCTCGTCCATTCCCTCAGGTCGTACAAGTCACGTCGCTCCAAAGTTGGCCCAAGAGAAAGCCCAATTTGGCCACGAGTCCAGTTCGGCCGTCTGCGCGCAGCACAACTTCAAACGGACGACCAGGCCACATACGATGTCCGTTTTCGACATTCTACCACTTCACGGAAAGCTTAGGAGATACGCTTTCCAAAGGATCTTGTCTCATTGCAAAATTCCTCCTAAAGCGTCGGGAATCATCAAAACAAGGTGCGGCGTCATCCAGTTGGGCCAAACCAGGCCTTATAAGTACATCGGGCCCAAGCCCACGTGGTGGACGCCCTAGAAAAACCCTAGGACATCCAGCACATCCCTCCTAGCCGTCTCCCTCTTATAAATTCAATAGCCGTCATCGTTTAGACTAGGGTTTTGTTAGATTAAAGTTTAGGTTTCGCTACTTTTCTTGTAATCGCGCGTGTCAGTTAGACCGCCTATATTACTTGTCTTCGGAACCCCACCTACTCGTTTGTGCTTAATTCATATTTGCAATTTTAGATTGCGTTTATCTTGTTCTTGCTCGTTCTTCGATTGCTTGCAGGAACCAAGACCTTCGTGGTCAGGTTGATCGCGCGTCCGCGAGATCAATAACCCTCTGGAGTTGGTGTATCGGTCGCTAAGGCGCAACGTCCTGAACGGTTGTCCTCCACCAATCGGTAGTTATCCCTCTCATCGAAAGATCGGGACCCCTGCTGTTATCAATACGAAATCTCTAACTTCGAAGGAAAGATCCCTTCAGCGATTGTCAATGTAGCTCTTTTGCCTTGTTTGAGCAGCCAACATTAGCTCCTGAATAATTTTAACCTTTTCTTCGACGTCTTTTAGGCTTGTTTTTCCAAAGACATGTCCTTCGCCCGCTTCTAACCACTAGAGCAGGCTTCTGCATCTTCTTCCATACAGAGCTTCGATTGGAGACATTTGTAGACTTGATTGATAGCTGTTCTTGTAGGTGAACTCGTCGTAAGGCAAAAAATTTTCCCAATCAGAGGAAAACGCCAATGCGCAGTGATGAGGACATCACCAAGACGGATGTGAACATGATGCCTCTCGTTTCTGCCACTACAACTCCGTCGACATCATCGACATTCACGCCATGTCGACGTGCGAAAGCGCCGCAGCAACATGCCATGAGAAATGTCAAGTGTAATTAAATCCTTTGGCCAAGCCATTCAAAACAACAATGAGGGAGGTCCAGCAAGCCACAACCAAGAACCAAGTGCCTCCCCCACGTCCAACAAAGCCCAAGTGCAAGCCCAGCTATCCGGAAGGCCTGGTTCAGCTGTTTGCGACTAGTCTGACTTCAAACGGTTGCCCAAGCTGCATACGACGTCCGATTGAGGCAAATGAGCACTTTCTAGAAAGCTTAGGAGATAAGCTTTCAAGAAGATCTAGCCTTACCTCCAAATTCATCCCGAGTGGACCAAAATCGACGAAACAATCAAGCGGGCCAAATCTTCCAGGTGCTGTGCTACCTCTGTTTTGGGCCTAAGGCCCATATACACCTAGGGTTGTGCGGGGGTGTGTGCCCCTATGACCAGCGCACCCCCCTAGCCGTCGTACCTCTATATATGGCCACACACCACCCTTCTTCATCCTTAGGTTCTGATTAGATTAAGTTTTTCCCCATGTGCGTGAAACTACCTCGAGTTACTTGTGTCGATTAGATCAACTAAAACAAGTTTCAGAACCGTAAACATATCGTGAGCTTCATCCATATTTGTAATTCAGATTGCTTTTACCTTGTTCTTGCTTTGTTCTTTGGTTGCATCGCTCTTCGTGATCAGGTCGATCATGCTTTGGCGTGGTTGATAACACTCGTCGTGGAGGTTTAGCGATTGCCAGGTTCCAATCCTTCGTGGTTTGTGGCCAGATCGTCAAGGTTGCCGTGACACCAAACTGTAGTTATCTTTCTCACCAGAAGACCGGGCACCTCCGTGTGCGCATCATTTGGTATTAGAGTCTCGGTTGACTGGTGAGATTAAGCCCTTTGTTTTATTAGAATGATTTCATACCTAGAGTGTAGAAAATTGCCTCACAAAAATATTTGCATCAACCATCCGAGCCCTTTGAGCCTTTGCATTGTTCTTTACTATGTTTGCATCATTGAATTTTTGCCTATTGTTGTCGTCGTTGCTGTCCATGTCCAGGTTATAGTTCTAGTTTCGAGTTTGCAGCCGCTGTTCAAGCCGCCGCTTAGGGTTTGTGTTCTTATAAAAAAAATCCCTAAAAAATAGTAGATTGGTTTTGCTAACCTCCCACACGTCCCCCACACCCCCCCTGGCCGAGCCCCACTTCTTCTCCAACTCGGCCAAGCCCAAAAAGCCCACTCCAAAACCGAGTCGAATTCGAATTCGCGTCCAATCTGACCCCTTCAGTAAAACAGTCATAACTTTCACACACAAACTCGGATTTGGACGTTCTTGGATTCTTGGAAAGATCATGAAATTTTCCATAAGATCTGACATTGACTTTGTCAATTGTTGAATCCCCAAATTCGGCTTATTTCAAGCAGTATCGGCCTATAAACATTTGGATGTCCGTTTGCTTCACCGGTTTGATATTCAATTTTGGCTTTTCCTCTCGCCATCTTGTGTAAACCTCTGTGAGCGAGACCATTGTGGTGTGTTTCCACTCAGTTTGAAAAAAAAGTGGTGAAAAAAATAGCAAAGAAAAAGGAAGAAAAAAGGGCTAGCACGACAAAAGAGTCGCGCTATTGAAAATCAAAAGAGAAAAAAAAGTCAGTGAGTAAAGGAGAATTTAAGAGTGGTATTTCATTGTTGGTGTTGCATATTGAGGATCCTAGCCTATCTTCATCTTGTTTGCTTGAGACTTGCTAGGTCTAGGCTGGTTTAGCACATTGATACTTTGGGCTAATCTTCAATTTTGCATTACTTGTACTGAACAATTGCTTTTCCTTTGCATCATATTTTGCCTTGCTCTCGATTTGCCACCACTTGAGCTCAAGTTATCACGAACCAGCCACCAATCACACCGCCTGCTTGCGTGGTAAGAACTTGTAAGAGCAAGGTAAAGCTTTGAGTGTAATAGAGTTATCTATTTGCAGCACCTATTAGTAGATAGGATTATACATCTCTTTGTGTGTTTTTCTGGTCTACTACTAATAATGGCAGGTCCATATGTAAATAACGATGACCTACACTTTGAGGATGACTCGAGCATCTCGCCTGGAACAAAGAATGTCATGCGGGAACTTAATCGTCAGTCCGAGGCGCAACGGGAAATTGATAGAAAGAAGCACCATGAGTTCATGGCGAAATGGAAAACTTATTGGTGAGATGGTCGAGCATGGGACTCTCCCTTCGGTCAAGAATGAGAAAACACCATTAAAAAAGAAGTGAAGCCTACACAACATAAGAAAAAGGATGGTGAGTGTAACTCGTTTTGTAATGGTAAAAATGAGCTTGCTATTCCTGTGACTAACCCTGTAAGCAAGGATGATCAAGATGGTGGTGAGCACTTGAATGCTGCAGTGTCAAACAAATACATGAACCTCATGTCTCAGCCCACACTTAGGGGCTGTTTGGTTGGCTGCATTCAACGAGATTTGGCTCTATAGATGCAAAAGAGGAGTGTTTGGTTGTCTTGTTATCTATCTAGCCTGGCTCTGCACATGCAATAGACTCCCCATAGCCTGGCCATAGGAAAACGCCAAATCTGGCCGTTTCCCCACATGCAAGAAGCTGGGACACGCAACATTCGTGCGGGCCCGTGATGCAACCGGCGTGCATGCTCCTGGCTTGATGGCGAGACAGCCAGATTTACCCCCAACTTTTCACTTATTACCATTTTGTTTCTCTCTTTTACAAATATCTTTTGATTAGCATATCCGATTACCGAACCGATTTAAAAATAGGTTCCTGACATTTTTTCGAACAAAACTAGACCACACTTGCTATATAAATTTCAAAATATTTACATTTTAAAATACCTGCCTGCTAAACACTCAACCAAACACCGTCTCTGCATCTGTGCATCCCGCATCCCATCAGCCTGGTTGAGTCGAACGGGCCAGGCTCGTGAGAGAAAGCAACCAAACAGCCCCTTAGTGCGCAATCGGAGCGCGCCAATCAAACGCAACGCCACAACTTGTTCCATTCTAAGGTTGTTGTGCAAGAACGCCCGGTGCAAGTCGTCATCGATGGTAGAAATTGCAGCAAACTAGCAAGCCAAAAATATGGTCGAGAAGCTTGGCTTGGCGACAAGTCCACATCCACATCCATATTCGATTGAATGGTTCAGCACATGTGGTAAGCTTTAGGTAACAAAAACTGTGCGAGTATATTTCTCTATTGGTTCATACCATGATCATGCTAGATTGCGATATCGTACCTATGGAAGCATGTTCACTTTTATTAGGTAAACCTTGCTTATATGATAGAGATGTTGTTAATCATGGTAGAACTAATCAATATTCCTTCATATTTAAGGATAAGAAAATTGTGCTACATCCTATGACCCTTGCAAAATTATTGAAATCTCATGTAGAAAAAGCAAAAAGATATAAACGAGAAAGTGAGAAAAGTAAGAATCTTATTGTAGCTAAGGAATCAAACCCACCTAAGAAAGAACCAGGTTCAAACAAATCTGAAATGAAATCAAAGGGTGTAGTTTTATTAGCTACAAAATTTATTTCTAATGACATGGACAAGCACAATCCTTGTTCTGCTGATTTGATTACAAAGGATGTGCCTATTTCTTTGCCTCTTGATGCTTCTAACATTTTGCAGAAGAATGGGATGGAGTCGAGGACGACTCCAAATTTAAGAAGGAGAGGATGATGAGGACATCACCAAGACCGATGTGAACACGACGCCTCTCGCTCCTGCCACTACACCTCTGCCGAAGTCGTGGACATCCACGCTATGTCGACGTGCTGAAGTGCCGCAGCAACATGTAGACGAGAAATGTCAAGTGGGCATAAATCCTTTGGCCAAGCCATTCAAACCACAATGAGGGAGGTCCAGCAGGCCACAACCAAGAACCAAGTGCCTCCCCCACGTCCCAAGAAAGCCTAAGTGCAAACCCAGCTCTCCGTAAGGCCTGGTTCGGCCGTCTGCGTCCAGTCTGACTTCAAACGGACGCCCAGGCATACAACGTCCGATTGAGACAAATGCACCCATTCTAGAAAGCTTAGGAGATATGCTTTTCAATGGATCTAGCCTCACCTCCAAATTCATCTGGAGTTGCCCGGAATCGACGAAACAATCAAGTGGGCGAAATCTGCAAGGTGCTGCGCCACATCTGTTTTGGGCCCAAGGCTCATATACACCTAGGGTTGCATCGGGGCATGCCCCTATGGCCAGCATGCCCCCTCTGGCCGTCATACCTCTATATATGGCCGCCACCACCCTTCTTCATCCTCATGTTTTGATTAGATTGAATTCCCCCTTGTGCGTGAAACTACCTCAGGAGATGTTGGGTTTTGTTTGTTTGCCGAATGCCAGTGCTTTAAATTCAAGCCTATGACCTAAAAATTTAAACCAAAATTCTACTTTCAATGTGTCATTTAGAGTTTATGTTCCATATCATAAACCAAATCCCATTCCATGGCAGTTTCCATGCACTCTGCCAAACCAACTTCTCACTCCTGTCATTATCTTCCGGGTTGGCGACCCGTTGTGAACCACCACTCTACTGGATTTGCTGGTCCAGCAAGTGTTTAAGGCTAACACTGAAGAGTCTAGTAATTATTTTGTTCCTAAACCAGGTTAATCAAAGATTGATCGTCAAGGCGATCAAGGTGTGATTCAACTAGCAATGGTGATGAGGACATCTCCAGCAAGGTCGTGACCACAACTCCTTTCCCTTCGGTGAGCGCTTCTTTCGCTACTTCATCGCCATTGTAAATGTCGCCTAGAGGCTTAAATCTAGAAGCTCAGACTTTCAAGCCCACTCCGGTGGACCAACACTCTAAGTCCACGCACCAAGGACGGCCCACACCCCAAGGAAGGCCAAACTTCAAGCCCAGGTCGACCCCAAGTCCAATTCGGCCGTCCGGGAGCAGCCTGACTTAAAACGGGCGTATCTCGGGCGTCTGGACTCCGTTATTGGCAATCCACCACTCGACGGAAAACTTAGGAGATAAGCTTTCCAATGGATCTACTCCCACTACCAGATTCAGCACGTAGTCATGGAAATTCGCAAAAGAAGTGCACGACCAGATTTCTCCCGGTACTGAGCCACCTTTCTTTTGGGCCCAAGTCCCATGTATCTTATGGTTTTTTTGGTGGGGATATGTGTGCTTGCCGACCTTGCCTTGGCTGCAACTCATTTGGGCTCCCCACCCTTGGCCGCCGCTATATATATAGCCGCAGCCCCTAGCGTAGGTCCTTAGGGTTTGTTGTGTTTGGTTATGATGAGGACATCTCCAGCACGCTCGTGACCACAACTCCTTCCCCTTCGGCGAGCGCTTCTTTTGCTACTTTGTCGCCGTTGTCAACGTCGTCTAGAGGCTTAAATCCAGAAGCTCGACCTTTCAAGCCCACTCCGATGGAGCAGCGCACCAAGCCCATATACCAAGGATGGCCCACACCTCAAGGAAGGCCCAACTTCAAGCCTTGGTCGACCCCACGTTCGGTTCGGCTATCCAGGAGCAGCCCAACATCAAACGGGTGTAACTCGGGCATCCGGACTCCTTTTTCGGCGATCCACCACTCGACAGAAAGATTAGGAGATAAGCTTTTCAATGGATCTAGTTCCACTACTAGATTCGGCCAGGAGTGACGGGAATTTGCAGAAGAGCGTCACGACCAGATTTCTCTCGGTTGATTAGGACATCATCAAGACGGATGTGAACAAGATGCCTCTCGCTGCTACCACTACAACTCCGCCGATGTCGCCGACATCCACGCCACGTCAACATGCTGAAGCGCCGCAGCAGCATGCCGAGAAATGTGAAGTGGGCTTAAATTCTTTGGCCAAGCCTTTCAAGCCAACAATGAGGGAGGTCCAGTAGGCACAACCAAGAATGAAGTGCCTTCCCCACGTCTAAGAAAGCCCAAGTGCAATCCCAGCTCTTCGGAAGGCCCGATTCGGCCGTCTGCGACCAGTCTGACTTCAGACGGACGTCCAAGTTGCATACGACATCCGATTGAGGCAAATGAGCACTTTCTGGAAAGCTTAGGAGATAAACTTTCCAATGGATCCGGCCTCACCTCCAAATTCATTCAAAGTCGCCCGAAATTGATGAAACAATCAAGCAGGCCAAATCTGTCAGGTGTTGCGCCACCTCTGATTTGGCACAAGGCCCATATACACCTAGGGTTGCGTGCGGGTGCGTGCCTCTATGGCCAGCATGCCCCCTCTGGCCGTCATATATGGCCGCCACCACTCTTCTTCATCCTCATGTTTCAGAGCTCCAGTTGACTGGTGAGATTCATCATTGTTTAGTAGATTGATTTCATACTTATAGTCCAGAAAATTGTCCCCCAAAAATATTTCTTACCCGCTGTCCAAATCCTCGTTGTTATCCTTTGCATCATTCTTGCTAGGTTGCACCTTTGAATTTTAGTCCATTATATCTTGTGCTGGTTGTTAGTCCTGGTATCAATCTTGTTTATGTTGCATCTAGTATCGTCTAAATTCATCTCGACATTGTCGCGTCCAATTCCAGTCTGCCGCTGTCCAGTTCAGTATTTTTGTGATATCTCCATCATACAAACTCGGATTTTTGGTGTTCTTGTGCTTGCTGGAAAGCTTGAAAAAGTATCTACAACTTTGTCCATTGTGAGAATTTCCGAAAACGCATTTTTCACGCCCAAAATCGCGTTGGAAGTGAATCTGTTTTCGTTCGGGATTTTCCTTAGTAGTCTGTATTTTGGGGCCCATATCTTTGACTTTCCTTATCCAAAATAGGCTTTCCATATATGCAAATTTATTAGCATGAAGAGATCTACAACTTTGCAGTTATATATTTTTCCGTTTGAGGCCACTAAGAAGCCGAAAAACATCGCTGAAATGTTCTGCTTCTGCTATCTAGTCTGAAAACTTGAGGGGAAAATAAGGCAAGTGCATACAAATGAGCCGCATTAAAAAAAAGGTGGAAAAAATGAAATAAGAAAAGGGAATAAAAGAGAATAAACTTTCAGTTATGCATTGTTGGATATTATCCTCTCTATAGCTAATTGTTTGCTTGAGCTAAGTCTAAGTCTAGACTAGTTCCAGCACATCGATCAACACTTTAGACTATTATTCAACTTTGCATTACTGATATTGAATTGATGTTCTACAGATAAATAGCTTGTCCAAACTACACATCCTACTAACCATATAGGACAGAACCTTGCTATCGCTTTATCACCACTTCAGCTCAAATTATCACGAACCAGCCGCCGATCACACCATCTGTTTGCGTGGTAAGAACTTGTAAGTGCAAGGTTAAAGGTTTGAGTGTGAGAGATTTGTCTCCAGCACTTAATAGTGGATCAGATTATACATATCTTTATGTGTTTTTTTATCTACCACTAACAATGGTAGGTCTACATGGAATGAAAGATGACCTACACTTTGAGGATGATCCGTGTTTAAGACCTAAGAGATAAGAAACTCATGCGGGAACTTAATCGTCAGTTCAAGGCGAATCTGCTTGAATCTAGGAAAAAGCATCGTGAGGCCATAGCAAAATTAAAAGAGGTTGTTGAACAAAGGGCTCTCCCTTGCACCAAGAATGAGAAAACATAATTGAAAGAAGTGAAGGCCGCATAACATAAGAAAAAGGATGATGAGTGTATCTCGTTTAGTAATGGTAAGAATGAGCTTGCTATTCCTATGACTAAACCTGTAGGCAAAGATGATCAAGATAGTGCTGAGCACTTGAATGCTGCAATGTCAAACAAATACATGAGCCTCATGTCTCAGCTATACTTAGTGCGCAACCGGAGCGCGCCAATCAAACGCAACGCCAGAACTTCTTCCATTCTAAGGTTGTTGTTCAAAAACGCCCAGTGCAAGTCGTCATCGATGGTGGAAATTGTAGCAACCTAGCAAGCCAAAATATGGTCGAGAAGCTTAGCTTGGCGACGAGTTCTCATCCATATCCATATTCGATTGAATGGTTCAACACATGTGGTAAGCTAAAGGTAACAAAAACTGTGCGAAAATATTTCTCTATTGGTTCATGCCATGATCATGTAATTGCGATGTCATACCTATGGAAGCATGTGATGTCATACCTTGGTTATATGATAGAGATGTTGCTAATCATAGTAGAACTATTCAATATTCATTCATATTTAAGGGTAAGAAATTTGTGCTACATCCTATGACTCCTGGTTAATTATTGAAATCTCATGTAGAAAAAGCTAAAAGAGATAAACAGGAAAGTGATAAAAGTGAGAATCTTGTTATAGTTAAGAAATCAAACCCACCTAAGAAAGAAACTAGTTTTAACAAATCTAGAAATGAAATCGAAGGGTGTAGTTTATTAGCTACAAAATCTGTTTCTAATGACATGGACAAGCACAATTCTTGTTTTATTGATTTGAATACAAAGGATGTGCCTATTTCTTTGCCTCTTGTCGCTTCTAACATTTTGCAGAAGAATAGAATGGAGTCGAGAACGACTCCAAATCTAGAAGACGAGGATGATAAGGACATCACATGCAAGGACAAAGTGATGTAGTCGAGGACGACTCCAAATCGAGAAGGCGAGAATGATGAGAACATCACGAAGACAGATGTCAACACGACGCCTCTCGCTCCTACCACTACAACTCCGCCGACGTCGTCGACATTCTTGCCACATCGACGTGCTGAAGCGCCGCAGCAGGATGCCGACGAGAAATGTCAAGTGGGCTTAAATCTTTTGGCCATGCCTTTCTAGCCAACAATGAGGTAGGTCCAGCAAGCCATAACCGAGAACCAAGTGCCTCCCCCACGTCCCAAGAAAGCCCAAGTGCAAGCCCAGCTCTCCGGAAGTCCCGGTTCGACCGTTTGTGACCAGTCTGATTTTAAACGGACGCCCAGGCTACATACGACGTCCGATTGAGGCAAATGAGCCCTTCCTGAAAGCCTTAGGAGATATGCTTTCCAACGGATCCAGCCAATCCTCTAAATTCATTCCGAGTCGACTGAAATCAATGAGAAAATCAAGCGGGCCAAATCTGCCAGGTGCTACGCCACCTCTGATTTGGTCCCAAGGCCCATATACACCTAGGGTTGAGTGGGGGTGCATGTCCCTATGGCCATCACACCCCCTCTGGCCGTCATACCTCTATATATGGCCGCCACCATCCTTCATCATCCTCAAGTTTTGATTAGATTGAGTTTTCCCCCGTGTGCGCATCACCGGTGCTGCGCCACTTTTCTTTTGGGCCCAAGGCCCGTGTATCATTACAGTTTGGTGGCAGTTTGTGTCCTGGCCAACTCCCCTGGTTTGGGCGCCCCTCCCCTGGCCGTCACTCTATATATGGTCGACACCCTCGTACGCTCTTTTTTAGGTTTTGTTGTGCTCGGTAGACCCCGTGTGCGTCCCTCCTCGTGGTTGCGTGTGTCGACTAAACCACCCGACACAAGAAACAGAACCTCACCCCTGGTTTGAGAGATTGGTTTGTTTTGATTTATTATCCATCTTGTTCTTGCTTGTTATCGATTGCTCGCAGGGACGATCAATCACGTCTTGGCGTGGTTCATCAACTCGTGCTGGTGGTATTTCGATTGCAGTTCTCCCACCTGTTGGTTGGTAGTCGACGTCACGAATCCATCAACCCTCAAATCGACTTATCGTTCTCATCAGAAGATTGAGCCGACCCGTGTGCGAATTAGGTTGTCCCCATGTGTGACCCTCCTCAAATTCGCGTGTGTCACCATCCGGATTGAGAAACAAAACCTCACCCTTTGTCTTTGAGTTGATTTATGAAAAGTTGAAATTGCCCCTTTACTTTGTTCTTGCGAGTTTCTCGATTGCCAGTAGGGACATATCGATCGTGTGGATCAAGCCTCGTGTTGGTGGCTTTGCGATTGCGGATCTTCTACCTGCTGGTTGGTAGCCGAAATCACAACGCTATCAATCTCCCAATTGATGTATCGTTCTCATCAGAAGATGAGGCCACCCGTGTGCGCATGATTAAATCGAGTTTCGGAACCTCAAACATATGGTGAGCTTTATCAATATTTGCAATTCAGATTGCTTTTACCTTGTTCTTGCTTTGTTCTTCGGTTGCATTACAGGAAAAGATCTTCATGATCAGGTCGATCGTGCTTTGGCGTGGCTGATAACGCTCGTCGTGGTGGTTTAACGATTGCCGAGTTCTAGTCCTTCGTGGTTTGTAGCCGGATCATCAAGGTCGCTATGACCAAACCGTAGTTATCGTCCTCACCATAAGATCGGGCTCCCCTATGTGCGCATTAGATCCCGATCTTTCGACGAGATGGATAACTCTCGAATTGTGGAGGAATCGACGTTGGCGGCCCAACTACAACCATCTAGGACGATTAGCCTTAACGACCGATACACCAACTCTATAAGGTTATTGATCTTGCCGGAGCACGATCAACCTGACCATGATGGTCTTTGTTCCTACAAGTAATCAAAGAACAAGCAAAAAATAAGATAAACGCAATTTGAAATTATAGATATGAATTAGGCACAAACGAGTTGGTGGGGTTTCTAAGACGAGTAAAACAGGTGGTCTAACCGACATGCCTGATTACGAGAAAAGTAGCAATTGCTAACTTCAATTTAACAAAAACCCCACTCTAAATGTCGACCGCTACTGAATTTATAAGAGGGAGATGGCTAGGAGGGGCGTGTTGGACGTCCTAGGGTTTGTCTAGGGCGTGCACAACCTGGGCCTAGACTCCGACATGCTTACAAGGCCCATTTTTGCCCAACAGGGTGATGCAGCACCTTGTTTATATGATTCTTAACGCTTCAGGATGAATTTGGCAGTGGGACAGATCCATTGGAAATCTTATCTCCTAAGCTTTCCGTGAAGTGGTAGAACGTCAAAAACTGATATGCTATATGGCCTAGGCGTCCTTTTGAAGTTGTACTGCGCGCAGACAACCAAACTGGACTCTTGGCCAAATTGTGCTTTCTCTATGGCGAACCTTCGAGCGACGTGACTTGTATGACCTGAGGGAGTAGAGGAGGTGGAGATACACCTTTGTTGAATATGCCATCAAATACAGGAGATGGCTAAGGTGGTGGCCGAATTGGTGGAGATGATGGCGCCACATCTGGAGGCCGAGGAGGCCAACTATGTGGTCGACCTAGCTAAGGTAGGGTTCATGAAGCATGTTGATGGAGCCCCCATATTAGGCGTAGTGATGTGGACATCACCAAGACGGATGTGAACACGATACCTATCGCTCCTACCACTGCAACTCCCCCAACGTCGCCGACATCCACACCACGTCGACGTGCTGAAGCTTCGCAGCACCATGCCGACGAGAAGTGTCAAGTGGCTTCAATTCTTTGGCCAAGCCATTCAAGCCAACAGTGAGAAAGGTCCAGCAGGCTAAAACCAGGAACCAAGTGCCTCCTCCATGTCCCTGAAAGCCCAAGTGCAAGCCTAGCTCTCCGAAAGGCCCGGTTAGGCCATCTGCGACCGGTCTGACTTCAAACGGACGCCCAGGATGCAAATGAGCACTTTCTTGAATGCTTAGGAGATAAGCTTTCCAATGGATTTAGCCTGACCTCCAAATTCATCCTGACTCACCTGAAATCGGCAAAAAAATCAAGTGGGTCAAATCTGCCAGGTATTACACACCTAGGATTACGTGAGGGTGCGTGCCCCTATGGCCAGCACGTCCCCTCTGACCGTCATACCTGTATATATGGCCACCACCATCCTTTTTCATCCTCAGGTTTTTGTTTAGATTGAGTTTATCCCCATGTGCGTGAAACCATCTCGAGTTACTTGTGTCGGTTGGACCAACTAAATCGAGTTTCAGAATCTCAAACATGTCGTGAGCTTCATCCATATTTACAGATTGCTTTTGCCTTGTTCTTGCTTTATTCTTCGATTGCATCGCAGGAACCGATCTTCGTGATCAGGTCGATCGTGCTTTGGCGTGGTTGATAACGCTCGTCGTGGTGGTTTAGCGATCGCCGGGTTCAAATCCTTCATGGTTTGTAGCCGGATCGTCAAGGTCGCCGTGACACCAAACCATAGTTATCCTTTTCACCAGAAGATCGGGCACCCCCGTGTGCGCATCATTTGGTATGAGAGCGTCGGTTGACTGGTGAGATTCATCTCTTTGTTTTATTAGATTGATTTCATATCTCTAGTCTAGTAAATTGCCTCACAAAAATATTTGCATCTACTATCCGAGCCCTTTGAGCCTTTGCATTGTTCTTTACCATTTTTGCATCATTGAATTTTCGCCCTTTGTCATCATCTTTGCTGTCCACGTCCAGGTTCTAGTTCTAGTCTCGAGTTTGCAGCAGCTGGTCAAGCCGCCCGCTTAGGGTTTGTGTTCTTATCAAAAAAATCCAAAAAAAAATAGTAGATTGGTTTTGCTAACCTTCCATGCGTCCCCCACACCGCTTGGCTGAGCCCCACATCTTCCCCAACTCGGCTAAGCCCCAAAAGGCCCACTCCAAAACTGAGTCCAATTCGAATTCGCGTCCAATCGTGATGCTTTAGTAAAACAGCCATACCATTCGCATACAAACTCGGATTTGGACGTTCTTGGATTCGTTGGAAAGAACACAAAATTTCCCATAAGATCTGATCTTGACCTTGTAAAAATCCGAATCCACAAATTCGGTTTATTTCGGGCTGTATCAGCCTGTGAACATTCAGATATCCGTTTGCTTCACCGGTTCGATATTCAGTTTTGGTTTTTCCTCTCGCCATCTTGTGTAAACTCTGTGAGTAGTCCATTGTGGTGTGTTTGTGCTCAATTTGAGAAAAGAAAGAAGGTAAAAAAATTGCAAAGAAAAAGAAGAAAAAAAGGCTAGCGCAGCAAAAGAGAGGTATTTCATCGTTGGTGTTGCATATTGAGGATCCTATCCTATATTCATCTTGTTTTGCCTGAGATTTGCTTGGTCTAGGCCGGTCTAGCACGTTGATACTTTGGGCTAATCTTCAATTTTGCTTTACTTGTATTGAACAAGCTTTCCTTTGCTACAAATTTTGCCTGTCTACATAGTACTAACAATACAGGACAAAACCTTGCTCTCGCTTTGCTACCGCTTGAGCTCAAGTTATCACGAACCAGCACCTAATAGCAACACCGCCTGATTGCGTGATAAGAACTTGTAAGAGCAAGGTAAAGCTTTGAGTGTGAGAGAGTTATCTAATTCCAGCACCTAATAGTAGTAGATAGGATTATACATCTCTTTGTGTGTTTTTCTTGTCTACTACTAATGGTGGCAGGTCCACATAGAAAGAACGATGACCTACACTTTGAGGATGACCCGAGCATCTCGCCTAGAACAAAGAAAGTCATGCGGGAACTTAATCGTCAGTTCGAGGTGCAACAGGAAGTTGATAGAAAGAAGCACTGTGAGTTCATGGCGAAATGGAGAACTTAATCGTGAGATGGTCGAGCATGGGAATCTCCTTTCGGTCCAGAAAGAGAAAACACTATTAAAGAAAGAAGTGAAGCCTGCACAATATAAGAAGAAAGTGAAAACACTATTAACAGGAATGAGTTTGCTATTCGTGTGACTAACCTTGTAGGCAAGGATGATCAAGATGGTGATGAGCACTTGAATGCTGCAATGTCAAACAAATACATGAGCCTCATGTCTCAGCCCATACTTACTGCGCAACCAGAGCGCGCCAATCAAACGCAACGCACAACTTGTTCCATTGTAAGGTTGTTGTGCAAGAACGCTCAGTGCAAGTCATCATCGATGGTGGAAATTGTAGCAACCTAGTAAGCCAAAATATGGTCGAGAAGCTTAGCTTGGCGTTGAGTCCTCATCCACATCCATATTTGATTGAATGGTTCAGCACATGAGGTATGTTAAATGTAACAAAAATGTGCGAGTATATTTCTCTAATGATTCATACCATGCTCATGTTGATTGCGATGTTATACTTATGGAAGCATGCTCACTTTTATTAGGTAGACCTTGGTTATATGATAGTGATGTTATTAATCATGGTAGAACTAATCAATATTCATTTATATTTAAGGGTAAGAAATTTGTGCTACATCCTATTACTCCTGCTGAATTATTCAGATCTCATGTAGGAAAAGGTAAAAGAGATAAACAGAAAAGTGTTAAAAGTGAGAATCCTATTGTAGATAAGGAATCACACCCACCTAAGAAAGAAACTAGTTCTAATAAATCTAAAATGAAATCAAGTGGTGTAGTTTTATTAGCTACAAAATCTGTTTCTAAATACATGGACAAGCACAATCCTTGTTTTGCTAATTTGAATATAAAGGATGTGCCTATATCTTTGCCTCACAGCTTCTATCATTTTGCAGAAGAATGGGATAGAGTCGAGGACGACTCCAAATCAAGAAGGGGAGGATGATAAGGGCATCATATGCAAGGGGAAAGTGATGGAGTCAAGGACGACTCCAAATCAAGAAGGGGAGGAACTGATGCGCACACAGGGTGCCCGATCTTCTGGTGAGAAGGATAACCACAGCTTGGTGTCACGTGGACCTTGACGATCCGGCTACAAACCACGAAGGATTGGAACCCGTCGATCTCTAAACCACCACGACAAGCGTTATCAACCACGCCAAAGCACAATCGACCTAATCACAAAGATCTGTTTCTGCGATGCAACCGAAGAACAAAGCAAGAACAAGGTAAAAGCAATCTGAATTGCAAATATGGATAAAGCTCACGATATGTTTGAGGTTTTGAAACTCGATATAGTTGTTCTAACCGACACAAGTAACTCGATGTGGTTTCACGCACATAGGGAAAACTCAATCTAATTGAGTTATATAGAGGTATGATGGCCTAAGGATGAAAAAGGGTGGTGGTTGCCATATATAGAGGTATGATGGCCAGAGGGGGCGTGCTGGCCATAGGGGCATGCCCCTCCACACAACCCTAGGTGTATATGTGATGAGACCATGCTCATCATAGATAGAACCAACACCGCATACATATGGTCATTACCAAGTGTTGCTGCAATTACTTCGGCTATGTCGGCATCTTTCACTATATCTACGACAAGTTGGCGACAGTTCACGGCATCTTCTACTTCGTCTACGTCTAATATGGTGGCTCCATCAACGTTGCTTCATCGACCTCCACCTTGGCCAGGTCGATCACACAATTGTCGTCCTCGGCTTTTAGACATGGCGCTATCACCTTCATCAGTTCAGCCACCACCTTGGCCACCTCCATGCTTCACGGCATATTCAAGAAAGGCGTATCTCCACCTCGTCCATTCCCTCAGGTCATACAAGTCACGTCGTTCCAAGGCTAGCCCAAGACAAAGCCCAATTTGGCCACGAGTCCAGTTTGGCCGTCTGCACGCAGCATAACTTCAAATGGACGCCCAGGCCACATACGAAGTCCGTTTTCGACGTTCTACCACTTCACGGAAAGCTTAGGAGATAAGCTTTCCAATGAATCTGGTCTCATTGCAAAATTACTGCTAGAGCTTCGGAAACCATCAAAACAAGGTGCAGCGTCATCCAGTTGGACCAAACTGGGCTTTGTAAGCACATCGGGCCCAAGCCCACGTGGTGGACGCCCTAGGAAAACCCTAGGACGTCCAGCACTTCCCTCCTAGCCGTCTCCCTCTTATAAATTTAGTAGCCGTCATCGTTTAGACGCGGGTTTTGTTAGATTAAAGTTTAGCCTTTGCTACGTTTCTTGTAATCGCGCGTGTCGGTTAGACCGCCTGTATTACTCGTCTTCGGAACCCCACCTACTCGTTTGTGCCTAATTCATATTTGCAATTTCAGATTGCGTTTATCTTGTTCTTACTCGTTCTTCGATTGTTTGCAGGATCAAAGACCTTCGTGGTCAAGTTGATCGCGCGTCCGCGAGATCAATAACCCTCTGGAGTTGGTGTATCGGTCGCTAAGGCGTATCGTCCTGGACGGTTGCAGTCGGGCCGCCAACGTCGATTCCTCCACAAATCAAGAGTTATCCCTCTCATTGTAAGATCAGGACCCCTGCTGCTA